>OX371223.1:123538423-124257173 GCA_947310385.1 Nephrotoma appendiculata
GTTTTCGATATGTAGGCCTTCCAACATTTGACGTAATAAACGTCAAATTTCCAAAGGAATTATACCCAAATATTATTTGGAGTGTTATAAGAATTTGTAATCCTTTCCACTACGATTTTAGTACGTAGTTTTTTCAAATTTCAATTATTTGAGTTGTGTCGGTATCCTTCCAAGGCAGCGATATATGTACAGGGTGTCCACCCAAATGGTTTACTTCTTTTTTTTTGTCTATAAAATTCTTATAAATAAAAAAAAAATGATTTAATGTTCGGAATTGTGTATGAAAATCAATGTCTGGACTCTTTGATTACATTTTTCGTCACTTTTACCACATTTCACCCTGTATCATATTAATTTCTTCTCTAAAAATACAAAATTTTTGCTGAGCATATATTCAACAACAACAAAATAAAAACAATAAAATTTACGTTTGAGCGACTGAGACACAACATTTTTATTTTATGGTAGAACAAAATTGGAGAAATTTAGGCATCGACAAAAAGCAACCTATAAATTATTTAAAAAATATGAAAAATCTTCATTTTGAATGTTTAACAAAGAATTTTATATTCCAAAAGTTACTAATATTACTTTTGGGACGAACAAAATCATGTGATTTTTTTTTTAATTTTCAAAAATACATCAACAAAAATGATCTACCATAAATATGTCAGGGGAAAATTTTAGCATCAACAAAATTTAACCTATAAATTGATTAAGAAAATGAAAAATCTTTACTTTTAATTTTCGACAATGAATTATATATCCTTAACCCTAGAAAGGAAACGCGGGGTGAATAAGCACCCCAGGGAGTCAATTCGCGTTCCGTGAAATAATGAAAATGAAAAGTTTTTTTCATTGGCAATCTAGTAGTTTGAATTATTCGCAAATAATTTTAAATTTTACTGTGTAAAATTAAAATTTCTTATGGGGAATGCAAACCTACTCGATTGCTAATGAAAAAAACTTTTCATTTTCATTATTTCACGGAACGCGAATTGACTCCCAGACCAGTTTAAATCTCGCGGCAAACATAAACGACTTACGTTTACGACCCGGGACCGTAACCATAATTCAGTTTCATCATCTGAGAGTAGAGGGAGCATATTCGCGGCATCAGTAGCACGTGGAGGCTGGAGCAGTAAACTTTTGAAGTGCGTCTGGGGAGTTTTTTCACCCCGCGTTTCCGTATGTGTATATTTTTCGTCATCTTAAAGTGTTTTATAATTTCGTGTTTTTTACACTTTTTGGGGCAATAACGAATGTACAGAGGGCCCACAAAGTTTTCACTATTTCAAGATTGGAAAAATGGCAAGGCGGTACAATTTAAGACTTTTGAAGGCTGTAGTTCAGTTGATTAATCAGGAGGAAGATCACATTGAACCTGTGGAAAATCTAAGTGATGAGGAAAATCTAACGCAAGAGGAGAATGTCTCAGAATCGGAGCAAAGTGCAGAATCAGACAACGAACAAGTTGAGCCCGAGAGTGAAATTGAGGTATGTAAATCATATTTTTCAGTAAATTTCGGCGTGGGAAAATGTATGTCTTAGTTATTTATTGTAATTTTTAGTCGGAGGAGTCTGATGATGATGGCTAGGGTACAGCTCCAGCATTCAAGAAACTGCGTAATACAAACAGGAGAGAAAGAAGGGGAAGAGGACGGGGAAGAGGCAGCAGTGGTAGTAATCGTGTACGACGAAAGAGTATTGTTGTGGGTAAAGATGGCCATAAGTGGTACACAACTCCACATGAAAGATAGTCACGAATCTTGCCACTCCACTTGAACCTGCAAAAGAGGTCTAATCTCCTTATGAAAGTTGGAGTTTATATTTTGACGAAGCCATGATGCTGTCGAAAATTGTCCGTCATACTAATGAAGAAATCGACCGTTATACCGAGGATCGAGAAATAAACAGGCGGTTGGACAATACATATAAACATGTCGACGTAATTGAATTGAAGGCTTTCGTTGGTTTATTGTATTTTTCTGGTCTTCAAAAAACAAATATGACCAATATTCACGATCAGTGGGATCTAAAAGTCGGTTGCATAAGATACCGAGCCGTCATGTCCCTAAAAAGATTTCAAGCCCTTCTACAATCCCTGAGATTTGATGATAAGAACAATCGAGCAATTCGTCGTGTTGAGGATAAATTCGCCCCATAAGACAATTTGAGGACTCATTCATTGAAAAATGCAAGACTCTATACAACCCCGGAAGGCACTGTAACATTGACGAACAAGCGTTATCTTTTCGTGAGCGCTGCCCTTTTAAAGTTTATAACGGTCAAAAACCAGATAAATATGGTCTAAAATGTATCAATTTGAATGACTCTCAAACATTCTATTTAGTCAACGCAATTCCACATGTCGGTAAAGTGGTTTTATATACAGTTTCAATGCTGCAAATCGATCACTCAACAGGAGAGATTTTTTGAAAAGTTTAGTCGAAGATCTCACAATTCCTCATATCCCGAGGAGGAAAGAGTTGAAAAATCTGCCACACCAAACAGTATTTTGTATTCAAGAGATATTGGATGAAGGGCCAATACGATGGGACATAGGTGGAACCGGAAGACAGGGAAGATGTGTTCATTGTCTCCGAACCATCGACCGACAATATGGAGTCAAATGATCCAAGTGTCAGGCATTTGTGTGCCAAGACCATAGAGCTGTTATCTGTCAGGCGTGTGGTGAGCAAGAATGAGAGATAAAAATCAAGATAAAAAATGTTTAATGATAAATTTAATATTTTTTCCAATAATTGTAGTTTATCATTCCAAATAAAGAAATTTTTTACCAATTTGAACGAAATTCTTAATGATTATAAGGACCAGTGGCACTATTCCCTGGTAATTCCCTGGGAATAGGGAATTGGGGAAAGATTTTATATGTAATTTCTATTTAAAATGTTTTTTCCCGGCCTACTATGGAAAAAAGTTTGATGTAAATATTTATAAATTGGGAATAATTTTTCCATATCTAAATTGGTAGGGAAAATTATTCCCAATTTAACTTTGTTTTCAAAAATATTAACACTAGCTTTTTACCTCAGTATGCCAGAAAAAAACATTTTAAATACAAATTACATATAAAATCTTTCCCCAATTCCCTATTCCCAGGGAATTACCAGAATAGTGCCACTGTGCGGCAAAAATCGATTTTTCAAATTTTTGCTATTTGCGCACTATAAATAACACGCAAAATAAATACCTTTTTTAGAGAAGTGGCCAAAACCACTATAATACCCTTAAAACATAGTATCTCCTCTTTAGAACCCCATTGGAAATTCTCGATTCGCTCAAAAACTCACTGGAAAAAAAAAACATTTTTGTTAGTTTTTCACGGTTTTTTACCCTTCTTGGTCAATTTTATAGGATCCTTCAAACGTTTAGCCAAAACTACTTAGTTCACGCGATTCTAATATTTAAAAAAAATGAGCCCCTTGGACTCTTTAAAATCATACTGGGCCCGAGATACGGGCCCTTGAAAATTGGGGTGTTTTTCAACTCGCGTTACTAAATTAGGTAAAAAAAAATAGCGATACCTTTCTAGGGTTAAAATTACTAATAAATTAACTAATATTTTTGGGATAGGCAGTAATATGTTATTTCATTTCAATATTCAATTTTCGAAAATAAATAAAAAGTGCTCTGCTATAAAATTTATAACCTACAAAATAACACGTGCAATTGAGCATTAAATTATTTTTAACCCATATTAGCTCAGTGATCTATATGTAGATCAATACAAAACATCTCTTAAAAAGAGAATTGGAGAAATTTAAATAGAAAATGTTTACTGCAATGTTTTGTTTAGCCCCCGATCGACGTGACTGACATTTCCAAATGTCGAAAACATTGTTTTCCATAGCCTGCTGAAGACTTGTTTATCGCATCGAGTGTACACGCTATAGTTTCAAATCATATATTTTTACTTTTGAGTTACGTCGGTCGCGTCGAGTAAATATCGCAAGGGTAAATAAAAATCCTTTCGAAAAAGTATTTAGTATGGTTTTGAAAACGCAGCGGTGCACAGGTGAATTATTCAAATGACCATAATTTTACAGATTAACACATTTACACATAATTTAACACATTTACAATTTTATTTTGTTGCAAAATTTCTAGGAATTTGAAGGTAAGTTGTTATTTTTTGCATTTTTGCCTACAACAATGATTATTTTTTATTTGTCCAACAATTTTTTTTCCCAAATTCATCATTCGAAATATTTACTAAGCAGTTTATGTTTTATAAAAGTAAAAATAGCTTGTACTAATATGGGTTAAAAAAAAAATTTCTTCTCATACACAAGAATTTAACAATTTTCTTTATCAAAAATAATTTTTTTGACTTGCGTCAATTTTTAATTTTTACACGTATATACGAAACGATAATATACGTGAGGGCAATGTTTTCCATAAAAAATATGTTTGAAATAAAATTAAAAAGGAGTGGGGATGGTTTTTTCGTTTTTGTTGCCATAAAAATTACTAAACTTAATATTTTTATGAAAAATTATGGCAACACAACAACAATTTGCTAAGCAAACTATAATCGGATGCGCCTTTCTCTCAAATCGTCGATCTTAATTTTTTTTGCAAATTGTTAAATATTATCTGGTTTATTTGCATACACCTTACTTTTAAGATAACTCCATAAAAAGAAGCCTCGATCAGTTAAATCGGGCGACCGTAAAGGCCAATCCACATCATCATATTGCAAGATTAACTGCTGTGGAAACATTTCCCGTAACATTTCCCTGGTTCTGTTGGAACCACATGTTCATCAAACCGTTGGCATGCACTTCTGGTCTAAAAAAGTTCCTTATCATATCATCATATCACGATAACGTTCGCCAGTGACTGTTACAGCTGAACCATTATGATTTTCGTAAAACTATAGTCCAATAATCCCCCCAGCCTAAATTGCATACCATATCGTCATTGTCAAGGGATGGTGATTGATGAATTATGTGTGGATTCTCCACTGCTCAGAACCAGCTGTTTTGTTTGTTTACATGTCCACTTAAGTGAAAATGAGCTTCTTTAAGCAACACCATCTTATTTGCATACGTACGGAGCCGCAAATGATCTTTTGACAGCAGATCTTATGTGTTAATTGAATTTTATACGGGAATAAATCCAAGTCTTTATGCAAAATATTGGTTAGTGTGGATCTGCAAAGTCTAAGTTCTTGCGCAAGCAGCGATATGTTCTGGTGTTCTGACTGTACGTTGTTTCATACACTTTGGCTTATTTGCTACAGTCCCTGAAACTTTCACGTAATTTTCTTAATGTTAATGTAATTGATGATTGAATTATGTAAAAAAAAATTGTCAATCGAATTTGAATATGAACTGTCAATATATTAGCCTAAATGGCGGCAAAACAGTTTTGTAAACCTTACGGATGGACACCCTGTATATTTTTTTGATTTTATATGTATATTATTTTTTCTCAACGAGATATTAAAAAATGCTCGCTGATTCCCTCGTGTTGTAACTGCATGCTCGTGTAATTATAGTACCCATTATATGCTCGCCTAGTAATATACTATAATTGCGCACCTACCATAATCAAATACACTCATGTAATCAACATTTAGGGTTATGACTCACGTTCAAATATTAAAGGAAAACAAAATATCTCTCAGATCGGCGAAATGTTGACTTCTTTTTGAGTAAGCGGTTATATCATAAGACATAAGATTATTGGTTAGGAAGAATTATACTTAATACAAAGCCATATTATTTTAAATTAACTCTAAAGTGTAGTAAAGAATTACGATAAAAATAAATTTCTCAAAATTTGGCTTGTCGCCAATTATGTATAGTTTCTCGTCATATCTGGTATACCTTTTCGTAGCACACATGAGCGCGAAGGTTTTTGATTAATGTTCTACTGTACATACATATAGTTTAAGGACGTATATATAGAGTCATTAAAAGTTACGAAAGTATATAATATAAACTTACGATATATAAAACGCTTATGTAACATTAAATGGAAGTACACAAAATATAATAATATATATAATACAATAATTAAGTAACTATTTAATCACCAAATTTTTTCCATTATTTTGAACTTTATATCTCCTTTTTTGGTAAGTTTTGGTAAATATTGTCGGCTATAAAAATAAAAGTTTTTTAGTAACAATTAAAGCTATAAAATTTCGAAATTATACTGTATGTAGAGCTTTCATCGTATATATGTATATTATACATATAATATACTGAACCGAAGCTTTATATATAAATTATATAATGGCAACAAAATGGAAGTCCTTTTTTGTTGCTTTCTGTTGTTCAATTTTATTAGATTGACATATAATAGGATTCAATTATTTACAGCACAATTAATTGGTAACATCACCGCTATGGACGAGAAAGAAATTGGACATCATTCAAGCTTTAATTTGTGTGCTTTTAATTCATATAATAATGGTTAATAATATAGTAGGTTAATAGGTCTGAAACGTCCGTATCGATCTAGTAAAGTATATAAAGTAAAATTGGAAATGACTACATATAGTTTGGTGCTAGCGCTACAGTGGGAATATACAGAACAACACCACACCACCACAAAATTATATGCTTATAAGATAATATTCACGCACAAAGTAATTTGTTCCTTGTGTTAATTTATAATTTATATCCTGTCATTGATAATGTGGATTAAAAATAACAGAATGAAATATTGAGGGATAGTCTTTCTTTACTATGGACATGATACAATGTTTGTTGTTGTTGCGGCCTATGACAAATTGCCGACATATAGGATCGGCTTTTTGGTGCGGTTGGGTGTGTATATCACCAAAGCAGATAAGATTATATTATATAAAGGGAACATTAAGTCTAGCCTCCATGGAATCGATAAAATACGATTAATTAATTATGTCCGTTTACGAGATAAAAAATTTAGCTTAATTTACATATTTACAATTTTATAAAAAAAAATAAAGTTTAGCAAGGATTAGTAATTTATATCTGCATACCGTATCACTTTAGCCAATTTTTCCTAACTACCAAAAACTATTGACAAATTTTTCCTATATTTTTTGCCAAACATGTTACATAATTTACTGGACCATAAAAACATATCTGCTGCTGTATATATTTTTCGTTATCAAGAACATTTCTTTTTCTCGAAGCATATACATAAAAGGAAATATATGTGTAGAGAAATTTTTTATTTTTTATTTATTCATAAATAAATCAAATAGGAAAATTTCACATAAAAGATCATGTAAATAGATAAAGGATATATGGTGGTAAGCATGGATGCTGTATTATATACAAATACAAATGTAACAAGAAAAAAACTATGTCACAAAATTTATTGCTTGTACTACAGTTTAATCTTTCGTATAATATTTTTTTTGTATTAACAACTTATTCTTGTTGGCTATATAGCTTGATGTAAGCAGGACGACTGACAAAAATGCCGGCTTTAATGATCTTAAACTCTCTACTGTCATAGCAGTCATAACCGAAAATATAATTGGGTACAATGACTACATCGCCTATTTGAGCTTAATATGTCTTTAGGTGTTATTACGTGTCGGTAATTGCTGCAAGGAAACTTTAGAATTTCAAAATGAGACATTGTATACCAATTAAGTCCAATTCGTGCTAATTAGTGCTCACGGAAAAAAATTAGTGCATAAAGAACGAGAAAATAAAATTACATATTTCGCCTAAAAGATGACAAAAATAAACCAGTATACCAATTTTGTCCCGAAATGTGTGAAACGAAATGAGTGTAACCGGAATGATATAGTAGTAGCATATGCATTTGGGGTAGTTTCGTGCGTATGATTGTTTTTCTGCATATGCAAGTCACGTGTCATTCTTTTTTTGTTTATTCATATTAACTCTTTGAGTGCAAACATGATTTCGGCTAGTGTATTGAGGAACAGGTTTGCGCTTTTTGGCACTCAAAGGGTTAACCATTGTAAACGCTATATTTTTGCCATTTTGTTTATGTATTTTCGATTTTTTTATAATTAACATTTTATTTTTAAAATTTATGGAATTTAAAATAAATTTACTTATAAAATTTTATTAATAGATGTACATTTAATTTATGATAATGGAAAATATAAAATACATTGGCATGTTAAATAATGACACTCCACAGCTCGAGAGCAGACGTAATGTGCTGAGAAAAGGAATTAAGCACCATAAAAATTAAACCGATTCGCCCGGATCGCGTTATTTTGGTGCTGTTCATCATACAAATGACACAAATACGAACAAAAGAAAAATACAAATACAAAGACATAATTGTGTATTATACACTGTGTACGTATTCGTTTTTTTTTGCTTCACTCATTTTAAATGAGTAACTCACGAGACAAAATCGATATACAGATTTCTAGAAAAACCCGGAAATCATTTAAGACAAATTTTAACACTTTCTAAAGACGACTAGAATTATTTTGTCGATTCAATATGAACCTTCTATTTTTCTTTTCGTCTATGCTGCCATTTTTACTAGGAAAACTCGATGCATTTGAGCAAGCAAGCTATAAATTTAAATAAAATTTTTGAAACAAATATCGAATGGCTTTTGAAATAATAGAAGAATAGAGAAAAGATAAATAGAAGTTGTACAAGGAATCGGCGCAATTGTTTATTCAATCGAGAAATAATATTATAGCGAAGTTTGTGCTAAACAAATTATTAAAAAATTACACTATTTTCAAAAAAAATTATAAAATTGGACTAATTCTAAATATTGTGCCGTCGAATCTAGATTTATATACAGATTCTAGCTAACATTTTAGAGAAGTAGTATAATTTTGAAATTCGTTCTATTAAAAATTATATTTAGAAATTAAGCATTTTTGACGGGTTTCAAATAATATTCCAGCCAATTTTGGAGATGTCCACGGGGTTCACTAATGTTTTCAATGAGTCAATAGTAAATACGCTAAAATTATAATGGGTTTTACTATGTTTTAAAGATCTTAGAAACTTCACAATTTTGACAAAGATTTCTAGTTGATTCTAATAGGTTTTACTTTTGAAGAATTCATGTTTTTATTTGTAATGTCATTACCAGAGATGTGCGCGGAATCTCGTCTACATTTTTCAATAGCTTATAATATTTTCTGTCTATGGAGCGAAAATGGGTCAATGGTAATGAGTCTAACAATGATTTTTGGAATTTTGAAGTTCCGTGATTTTGACAAAAATATTATTATTCCCTTCTACAAAATTTTAGCAATATTTCCAATTGGATTTTAAATTGACATTCCCAACCAAGCGACGAGCCAGTTCTAATAGATTTGTAGTATACGTTACTCGCTTACTCGCCGCCCCGGTGGCAAAGTGGTTAGCATGCTTAATCCAGCGATCGGAGGTCCCGGGTTCGATTCCCGGTGGTGACAAGCAACATATTTCACGGCTGGTTTAGGATCAATGAATTAATCACTCATTATCCGAAATGAAAATATGATTATGAAACCTCATTTGAGGCGGCCAAATCCCTTGATGGGATATAGTGCCAGAGAGAGAGAGAGAGAAAGAGAAAGAGGGAGAGAGAGAGAGAGAGCGAGAGACAGAGAGAGAAAAAGAGAGAGAGAGAGAGAGAGAGAGAGAAAAAGAGAGATAGAGGGAGATAGAGAGATATAGAGAGACAGAGAGAGAGATTTACTCGCTTACGATGAACCTTGTTTTAGTAATAAAAATTTTAAATTTTTTAACAAAATTTCAAATCGCGTTTCTTCGTTGCATGAAAGTCCAATGAAAAATTTTGTTCTACAGAAGTCAAAAGTCCCATATATAGACATGTGTTTTTCATGATGGCCTTGGTATGTACTTTAATACAAAAGAGACAAATGTCTATCCTCTACAAGGCCTATACAAATTATTCCAGACAATTTTAAAATTCCACGAGATATAATACAAATTTATTTGAATTGTCGGTTTTTCAGATCTCTGAAGGGGAGGACTTGTAACTTCTGTAGAACAAAATTGTTCATTGAAGTTTCGCGCAACGAAGAAACACCATTTGAAAATTTGTTAAAAAATTTATTACTAAAACAAGGTTCATCGTAAGCGAGTAACGTATACTACAAATTAATTAAAACTGGCTCGTCGCTTGGTTGGGAATGTCAATTTAAAATCCAATTGGAAATATTGCTAAAATTTTATAGAAGGAAATAATAATATTTTTGTCAAAATCACGGAACTTCAAAATTCCAAAAATCATTGTTAGACTCATTACCATTGACCCATTTTCGCTCCAGAGACAGAAAATATTATAAGCTATTGAAAAATGTAGACGAGATTCCGTGCACATCTCTGGTAATGACATTACAAATAAAAACATGAATTCTTCAAAAGTAAAACCCATTAGAATCAACTAGAAATCTTTGTCAAAATTGTGAAGTTTCTAAGATCTTTAAAACATAGTAAAACCCATTATAATTTTAGCGTATTTACTAAAGACTCATTGAAAACATTAGTGAACCCCGTGGACATCTCCAAAATTGGCTGGAATATTATTTGGAACCCATCAAAAATGCTTAATTTCTAAATATAATTTTTAATAGAACGAATCTCAAAAATATACTTTACTTAAATCTTAGAAATCGGTCAATGCTTTACCTTCACAAAAATGTCAGCTAGAATCTGTAAATATATCTAGATTCGACGGCACAACATTTAGAATTAGTACAATGGCTAATCGCCTGCCAAAAAAAAGTATTTTCTAAATGAAAAGAGGACGTTTTCGAGTGTGTTAAGGAATATATCGACGCAGACCAAAGAATAACCCCATTTAAGAATAACTCACCTGGAAGGGGTTGGTTTAACAGTTTTCTTAAACGTAATCCGAATTTGGCAATTAGCGAGTGCCAGAGTTACTGCTAGCGAAATTCAACGCTTGTCTAATTTCGTTGACCGATATTTAAACGAAAGCAATAATTTAAGTATTCTGGAATCATCAGTACGACTATTTAACGGCGACGAAACAAATTAATTATTGTGCCCGAAAATGCGATCTGTTCTAGCTGCCAAAGGATTACGAAATATTTACAAAGTTGGCCGGGGGTCAACCAATTTAACTGTTATGTGCACATTTAGTGCAAGTGGTGAAACTATTCCGTCCGATGATCATTTACCCGTATAAAATAGTGCCAGTGGAAATCCGGAAATCTGTACCTCAATGTCGGACCTTGGCAATTTCAGGAAACGTAATAATTCTGTTGAAAAGAAGAAAAATTCTTTAGCCTTAGGGTTTAAAAGGTCCACTTGTATAAATCAACAAATTGGTGGACCTTTTAAACCCTAAGGCTAAAGAATTTTTCTTCTTTTCAACAGAATTATTACGTTTCCCGTGTCATGTATATTCGAATAGCGGGAATTTCCACGATCAGCGGATCATAATACTCGCTCGGTAGATAGACGTAAAAGTCCAGAACTTGTATAAATCAAAAAATTGGTGGACCTTTTAAACCCTAAGGCTGAAGATTTTTTTCTGCTTTTTACTTCTAATTTATTATTAAAACAGTTCTTGTGCTTATGTGAATGCATTTTGATAGTAAACAATTGAAATTTACTCGAATTTCGGCCGAAAACATGCTTACATAAACAAAATTGAATAAATTTTTCTACGACTATTTTAAATACGTCAATAATTCAGTTTTTCTACAGAAAACGGTCAAAAACAACAAAAAAATGTCTACTGAATTTTTCTACCAATGTATATAAAGGAGGTCGATAATACAGTTTTTTTCTGCTGAATTTTTCTGCTATCTTCAGTAGCATTGGTTATGGTCGATTATTATTATAAAAAATATCGGGAAAATTGCAGTTTTTTTAATAAAAGACGTAGTGGAAGTCCAAGAGCAACAACATCGCAGATGATCATAGAATAGTGATTACTAGCAAGACGAATAGACACAAAACAGCCTCGGAAATAACCGCAGAATTAAATGTTGGTCATAGAAAACTAGTTAGTGTTTCTACGGTTAAGCGTCGTCTACATGAAGTCGAACTCCATGGCCGGCTTGCTATTAAAAAACCATTACTATATGTTAACAAAATAAGGAAACGCGACTTAACTTACCACAAAGGCAAACATTCGTGAGAAGAATTGTGGTTGAACTTTCCAATAAAGAGTGTATTGACGTTACCATAAAGCATGGAGGTGGTTCAGTGATGATTTGGGGCTATTTTGCTGGAATACTAAGAAAAAAGGATGTCGGTATCCTTATGACTTTTGTAGAACCTCGCAATACCGTCAGGATTTCGAATTTTGGGTCAAAATTTTATCTTTCAACAAGATAAAGATCCTAAACATTCATGTAGATTATGTAAAGGCTATTTTCGCCATTTAGAGGATGAAGGAACGATTAAAATTATGGAATTGCCTCCTCAGAGCCCTAACTTGAACATTATTGAGTTACTCAATAGGAAAGCAATCAGCTCCAACATCAGCTACTGTTATGTGGAACAAACTTCAATCAGTTTAGAACTCAATGACGCCAAAAACTCTGGAAAAACTTATTGCGAGAATGCCTCGACTGTGCGCTGCGATTTGTTCAATCTAGTCACATAGATGAAAGTAAAATATAAATTAAGCATTTTAATTTTGACATTTATTTAGTACTAGCTGAGTTACCCGGCGTTGCACGGGAGGTATATAATTCAAATACCTTGATTGTTATGCAAGAATTCTCTCTTTACATCGCTGTAGTTGCAATCACACATGAAAAGAAAATTATAAGTAGCTGAATTCAGTAACGGGTGCCTCCGTCAATGTATCTAGGCGAACTTTTGTAATGATATTATTGGACATCCTGTTTGTAAGGATAGTTAATTAATTTTGGTTTGGTATTTGTTACCAATTGCCAAATAATTATACTCCATTTTTACAAACATTTAACCAGATCAAAGTGAATAATAAATATAAAGATATTTTATAGTTAATAATTTTTATTATAAAGCCTTTTGATAAACAATATTTTTGGTTTTTCCATTTGGTGTGTAAATAAATAAACTTTTTGGCGTTCCCACATGGCGGTTGGCCATGTGAAAAGCATGAATTTTCTAAAATAACACCAACTATTTTCAATGATTGCCCCTGGGCTTTGTTGATTGTCATTGCAAAAGCAAGGCATAATGGGAATTGTAGTAAAGAATTAAGAAACTCTATTGGATAATTGACGGATTGATTCACATCAGTAACCGTGTCAATAGATTTATGTATATTTTATTAGTGGCCCGGGTAGTTGCGATTGAATTTCATTATTTAATTTATTAACTTCGTCATTTTTGAGAGCTAGGAGTGCACGTTCGCACAGCCAATCATGATTTTTGAGGTTATTTGACAGATTTCAGAATACTTTCATTACCTCGTCCTGTATTGATGGCAGCATTTGACAAAAATTAGGCGGGAACGATATCTCACATGTTACAGGGTCATTGGGCAATTTTCCGTTACCCATGTTCAAAAGCTGCCTGGCAAATGTTTTAGCTGTACCATCGTGATGTAAATTCACACGCATGTTTGTAGATCGTGTGATTTTCGTAACGTGTTTCCAAAGATGAGACGCCTTCAGGCTGGCATTAAGTTCATCAAGTTTGACGAAAAACATCTGCGAGCTCCTTCCATTGGTCGGTTATTTTGTCGCAAATCGCGCAAAGTACAATCAACCGCTTCAAATGCTGTTTTGTGTGCCATGGTACATTCATCCCAAATAATGATTTTACATGTTTTTAATAACGTGGCAATTCCCGAGTTTCGTGTTATATTGCAAGAAAAATTATCCGCTTGATTCAAATTCAATGGTAGTTTAAATGTTGAATGTGCTGTGCGTCCTCCATCGAGTAAAGTGGATGCAATTCCAGATGATGCAACAGCGAGGCCGATTGTATGCTGCTGTCTTACTTCAGCAAGTACCAAATTAAGAAGAAATGTTTTTCCAGTGCCTCCGAGTGCATCAAGAAAAATAATCCCTCCGGTACCGTTTGCTATGTATTGCATCACTTTAGTGTATGCCTGTCTTTGATCATCATCACTAAGAGACTTTTTTGAGTCTCAGCGAAAACTCGTAACTGACCAACGTCGTAATTTTGTTCTCGTAATAGATCTCTATCACGAACAATGTTTCCATGGCGTATCGGTGCTGGCAACCCAAGTTGGGAAATGACTTTGTTTGGGTTATTAGTATGGATAATATTAAGTGTTCAGAGATTTGTCTTCAGTTAAAGTGATGAAAGATTGCCTTAAATTTAAATTAATAAAATTAATTTGAATAATTAAATCAATTATAGTAGAAGTATGATTTATGTATAACAATCGCACGCTAGATATCCTTTTTGGTGTCTAAATTTGCGTCTAAGGCGCTATTTCGGAACATTTAAATAATTGTATCCATACATGTAAAAATGAATTCTTGATCTAGGGCAGACTTCCGGATTGGAGCATGTCACTAATTTCATATTACCCCTTTCTTAAAGTCATTCTCGTCAAAAAATCTTAAAAAAATTGAAATTTGAGAACAAATTTGTACCACTCTCCCTAGACCCCAGGGTCCAGCCTCTTCAAAAGTATCGTGGGTTTGGTAATGAACATGCACATATACATGGTAAAAATTTCATGGCGATCGGTAAATCGGCTAACGCGTTATTTCAGAAAAATCAAATAATTAGAATTTTTAATTAACATAAAAATATCAAAAATTTTCTGCTGGTGTAAAAAAATATCAGCAGAAAATATTTCATTTTTGTGATAGTGATGCCTCTAGCGGTGAATAGCAAAACACATTTTTTCTGCTGGAAATTTTATGCTATCTTATACAGCATTAGATATTGCCTAAAATATATGTGTGCATTTACCTAAAAAATAAATATTTTCATATTTTTACTGAGTTTTATTATATGCTATTTTTGACAGTGCCGAAACACTTGAGCGATAGTGTATATTGTTCAATAATATTTGTGTTGAACAATAAATAAAAACATAGAAATAAATTATTTTAGAATCCAAGTATCAAGCAAGTTTGATTACATATTCGTATCAGGTATATTCTTTGCCATCCGCAAAATACAGTGGCTGAATTTGGCCCAGCTCCTATGAACGATAAAGACCGTTACATGGATGATTTTCTGATATAGTGTTCTAGAAACCAATTAACATGGCACTTCTGATTACAAATTCCAGGAATATTGTGTGGCATCCGAAAAATATAGTGGTTGAATTTGTGTTAATCCAGAATTGGCTTACTAAGATTCAACAACAGGAGAAGTTGACAGTTGAATGAACGATTTTCAGACAAAGTTTTTTTTTTTATATTACAACTGATTTACAAACCATTTAGTAATTTATCTTTCTTAAATAAAGATTCACATTTGACGGGCAGTAACCCAATGGCCAGCCTCGTTGACGGGCAGTAGCTTGTATTTCATTGAACAACAAAAACCGTTGAATGGACTATTTTCTGACATAAAGTACTCTAGAAACGATTGAAATTGACACTTCTCGCATATTCCTATAAGAAATTTCCATTTCCTTATATTTATTTCACCGAGCATTGCTCGTTCTGTTTCAACTTTGTCCGCTACGTGTCACTCGTGATGCTCGACCTAAAATTTCGCCTACAATTTCAGCAGGTATCAAGGTTTTGTTTTCTTTTAGTTTACTAAGGAAAAAATTTGTAGCATCGTTTAGCTAGGTATGACGCCACCGCGGGCATGCTTTAACTGGCTGTATGGCATTCCAAAAGTTTGTATTTACTCTTGGTGTCATGTAAAATACGTAAGTAGTGCTAGACTTTGTTGTTAAGCTTCAGAATATGTTGTGAATAAAATGTAGCAAGTGATGGTGGTATAGTTCTCATGTGAAACACTGAGGTGGTTTATGAGTTTGGCTGCTTCCCCTCAAATCACTATGATAATAATGATGACGTATTACTCTCATTTGTCAATTCATCACTACAATGCATTGTCTTCGAGAATAGGCTTTGGGAGCTTATTTGGGATAGTTTAGCGGTCTGCTGTATTGCCGCTTGTTTTTAAGAATCGTATTTGCTATTCATAGTCTTACTGAAAGTTCTCATAGGTATTTGGGCTTGACATAATTTAATTGCTTAAAATTAATTTCTTCATTCCGTTAATGTTTGTCCGTAATATTTTCGCGTTAACACTTAGGACTTTATACCTTAGGGATTAGGACGTATTTTTGAAAAATAATTTGAATGACCGGCCAAGTGAAAAGTTGTCAAGGGATAGTAAAGTCTTTTTCTACAATGTAATTACTTCCGTTGAAATCGCTAATGATGCTTAAAAGTCTAATAGGGAGCTTGACATCATTCCAGACGGAATTTCAATTGTGAACTATATATTTTACCGTACACTGCAATGGTTTCGGGAATTAACACGAATGAAATGATTGCCAAAACAAAATTAATCATTCATCTCCTCAAGCTACCGATTCTGTTCCTGAAGTAGTTTTAACGGATAATGGGGACTAATTTCTTTCAGTTATTTTCAAAGGGTCTCTAAAGAAATGAAAAAAACACCTCTGTTGACCACTTGGTCTTAGATTTATTTTGTTTCTATAAGAAAAAAGAAGCGATTGGGAGATGGAGAGTAATACGAAGAAGGAAAAGGAAGAATAGTGGAGAAAAACACTATAATTTGTAATTAATTTAATTTTAATGAATTTAGTTGTTGTTGATGGGAGAAGTTTTATTTAAATAAAAAAAAAATAACAATTGCGTCCAAGAATAGAAGTGAAATTAACAAAACGATGCGATTTTTTATTAAGGATTGGTCCGCGTCTGACTCAGCCAGTTGCAAAGCGATTTCAGTATCAAAGCAACAAGTTTTACAAATTATACAAGTTTAACAGTGTAATAGAGGAACAAACTAAGTAAATAAACCCTAAAATTGCGTTCACCACAAAAAGTAACGGTACAATTTGAAACAAAAAGCTGTGCACTATATACAGAATTAAATAAGGAGGAAATGGTTGAATGAACGAAGGTAAGAAGTGCAATCATTTTGATTGCGTAGGCATCATATCGACATAAGCGAGATTCCGCATTGGTTCTGTCCAGCCTGCGTAGAGCAGAGTTAGTGGTAAATGTCGGACCAATGGTGAAACGAAATATAACTCAGGCAGCCACGAGACAAAAACAGTCAAGAGTGGGAATACAACATTCCGGGATTTAGAGATTAAGTCACAAAATTCAAAACGTGATAATAAAGTATTAAAAAAAGGGCATAAGTACTATTTTATTTAGAAGAACGACGGCTATTGGAGTAATTACGTACAAAGGAACAAAAGAAAATTACTCGAGGAAAAAATGCGTAGATTGAATGAGCAACGGTAACGTGACAAACAATATCTGGAGGAAAAGCAAACGCTTTTAGAATTATCAGACCAGTCTAGTAGCATTTCTGACGAAGATAGTTTAAAGCAAAATGAACAAATTTTGGATCAACAGCTGCAATCTCCGTCGATAACAAATCAAAGTGCGAATATAAGATAATGTCTAGAAATTTGCCAAAAAAATCGAAACCTAAGTAAAACCAATTGGAACGATCAGCCAGGAATAATAATGAAGCAGGTGACAATGAGGCAAGTTATTTCAAAGGAGCTACCATCATGTTGTGGCAGTCCTTCGGAGTGGCCTATGTTTATATCTACGTATACACGTACAACACAATTATGCAGGCTGACTTATAATGAAAACCTGGAAAGACTGAAAAAATGTTTGAGGCGTGATGCAAGGGATATGTGGTGAAAGCCTATCTATATTTTCCACATAACGTACCCCAAATTCTAAAGACATTGAAGATGCGTTTTGGGCAATCTGACGTCGTGCTCGACTTGATGGTAGAGCAGATTGAATCAAGGCCACTAGTCCATCTAGAAAGCAATACCTTTGTACAACAGCAATAGCGTGCTAGAACGAGGAACATCTGAACAACCCAACACGTATGCGAAAAGTCATTCAGAAATTACCAGCACATCTAAAATTGCAATGGGTCGAATTCAAGGTCAAATTGAAATCGGCCAATCTTCATACAAGAGGAAAATTCGATTAGTGTGGGATGCAGCAGCAGAAGTAAACGGAACATCGTTAAATTCCGTTTCACTGAAAGGGTCAGATTTATTAGTTCCACTGACGCACATTATAATGAGATTTCGTCAACGACCCTTTGCTCTAACAGGTGACATAAAAGAAATTTTCCACCAAATTGGAATATTAGAGGAAGATCAATAGTGAAAGAGCGAGTGTTGTAATACACCCCTGTATTATTATCATTTTTATTGTTAACTATTATATACAATTGTATCTATATACTTACATTTGGATTATATACATACTTACATTTCAATTTATTTTATATTTTGTTTTTATATACTTACACAATTAAATATTGTATTAAATAATATTACATTCAAAATTATATACATTGAATTATACATTTTTTTCGATTCTAATTAGTATTTAAGTCTATTTCTGTGTAAATGTATTTATAAGTTCATCTGTTTCTTACTAAATACCGTTCGGGCATATAATGAAAAGAGATAATAGGATGAGAAGGAAAAACCAATCAGTCAGTTGAAGCAGTCGGTCGTCGGCGTTTAAACCATATAGATGAACTTATACAAACTCATCACTATTCGAATTAAGATTTAAATAAAATTAATAAATTATTAAAAAGTTAAGTTGTGATTGGTTTTCATTTTAAAAGTGAAGATAGTGGATCGGTGATGCAGACAATGTACGAGTAGAGAAATAACTTCAGAGTTACAACAGTGGTGGCAGCGGAAACTCAGGTACAGCAGCATAAACTCATGTACCATTAGCAGAAACTCATTTACAGCAGCGGAAACAAAACCGAAATATTCGTACGTCAAAATAATGCCAAAACACATTTCTGATATATAATGTACACCGCTAGAAACCTGTAAAATCGGGACCTCAGACACATGTGTTAGGTGAAAAAAAAAAATTAAAAAATATAAAAAATTATATCTGCGAATGAATTACATATTAAATTAATTAATATATATAATTAATTAATTATTAACATACAATTTAAATTAAACCGATATACTCATTTGTGCAGTGACTAAAAAAAAACAAAATTTTGTGAAATTGTATTAAGTTCCTATTCGAACAATTTTGTTTTAAAAATTAGTGAATAATTGGGTTGGCATCTGTCGTAACGGTAGTAACCCGATACAAATCGATACTCCGTTAATCAGTTGAATAAATAATTAAATACCATATTAATTATTTCCGCGATAATTAAAAATCGAGTTCTGTCATCAACAATTTGGAAAGCAGTAGAACCATACAGTTGCAGTTATTTCCGAGATAATTCGGAAAATTCAAATTATATCATCGGTGAGGGAGCCTTACAATTAAATTGCAGTGCGGGAAAATTTGAGTTCTGGAAAACGATTTGTAGTTCCCACATTAGAAAAATATAACTTACGAGAATTACAACTATTACCGCAATTACGGTATCATAAAAACGAAAGTCGTTCGTAATGCAACATAGTAATTCATTTTTCTATTAATTAAATTATTTTGATTTTGTATTATTTTACTTATTTTCTAATATTATTGTACAATTTTTTTTTTTTGGGTAACAAATTCTGATTCGAGTAATTTTGGCCAGGCAAAAATATATAGAAACCAAGTGAAAATAAAATTCTTATGCACGATAACTCGGAAGACACTGAATCGGACGATACAGATGTTGAAAGCAAGGAAATCGTAAGTACTAATCTAAGTATATCTGATAATACCGCGAGCAGTCCTAATAAATTTGAAAAAAATATTTCCGATACCGATTTTATTGATTTAACGATTACCGACGAAAATAGCATAGATTTAAACATGCCGTTAAGTATTGATAGTATAATAAAGTTAGTTCCCGTTTTTAGTGGAGAATCGGATTTACTACACAAATTCATAAGTACCTGTGAAATATTTTATGTGCCGTTAATAAAAGATTCTGAAAAAGCACAATTATTGCAAATAATTAAATCCAAACTCTCGGGTCGTGTTTATGAACTTGTGCAATATAAAAAAATCGAAAACTGGGAAGATCTAAAAAAGGAATTAAATACCCAATTTGAAGACTCTCGATCAGTCGAACAACTCCAAATCGAATTAATTAGACTTTACCAAGGGAAGGACGAAGGTGTTAGGCCGTTTGCTTATAAAATTGAAAAAACTCTTAGCGATTTAAATAAAGCATGTATTAGAAGGGAAGGCGAAGAAACAATTAATGTGATTCAAAATTTAAATGAAGCTACAGCTTTACGATCTTTTCAAGATGGGCTCGACAAGTCGATCTCTATTATCGTAAAAGCTTGTCGTTTCACAAAATTGAAAGAAGCAATAGATAAAGCTGTGGAAGAGGAAATATCGAATAAGCCAAATAACTTTATCCAAAAAAATATTACGAAATGCCAGATTTGTAATCAATATGGGCATACCGCTGTTAATTGTTTTCAGTACAGGAATAATCCGTCCAACTCAGCCTTGTCGCGAAAACCGCATATTAATTTTAGACTAAATTCAGATCAATTAAATAGTTCAAAGTTGAGAAATAATCATACTCGCGAAGTAAAAGTGGTAACGAATGATAATATTTCGAATTATAAGAAAATTGCGAAGGACTATTTATGCCTTTCTAAAGAAATCATTCCTGGTGTATATATTGGTAGTGTGTTAGTTAGTTTCAGTAATGAAGAAATTCCTCTAAGTATTGTAAACACTAATGATTACGAAGTAAATATTGGAAAAATAAACTTGAATTTTGAATCTGTTACTGCGTATGAGGTGCATGCTATCGAAAGTTGGAATAAGAATATAAAGGAAAGATTAAACACGCTCAGCCAGAATCTCGAACTCGGTCATCTGAATGAAAAAGCAAAATTATCAGTAACAAAAATTTGCCATTACTTTAATGACGTGTTTTACCTAGATGGCGATATTCTGACAACGACAAATGCTTGTTGTCATCAAATTCCTACAGTAGAAAATTCGCAACCCATCCATATAAAACAGTACCATCTTCCTCAGGCAGCTAAAAGTGAAATAGATAATCAAGTCAGTCGAATGTTAAATAATAAGATAATTGAACCGAGTACAAGCCCTTGGAATTCACCGCTTCTGATAGTACCAAAAAAATCCGGTAACACAATGTAAAAATGGAGACTTGTAGTGGATTTCAGGCGGCTCAATAATATTACTGTTGATCAATTCTATCCACTTCCAAATATAGCGGAAATATCGGACCAGTTGGGTAAAGCAACTTATTTTACCACTCTTGATTTGGTAGATGGTTACCATTAAGTAAAAGTACATCCAGACGACAAAGAAAAAACAGCATTTAGTACACAAGCTGGTCATTTCCATTTTTTGCGTATGCCTTTCGGGTTAAAAGGTGCTCCAATAACATTCCAAAGATTAATGAACAATATATTATCCGGATTAAATGGTCTAAAAGGTTTTGTGTACCTGGACGACGTTGTTATTTATGGTTACAATCTTCAGGATAACAATTTAAAGTTAGTTGAAGTTTTAAAGCGATTACGTTTATATAATTTAAAATTGCAACCAAGCAAATGTCAATTTCTCAGAACAGAAATCAGTTATTTGGGACACATCGTAACGAAAAATGGAGTAACCTGACCCTGCTAAAACCAATGCTATTACAAATTATCCTGTACCAACGAATGTCAAAGAAGTAAGATCTTTTCTTGGGTTTACCGGTTATTACCGTCGTTTTATAAAGGATTATTCCAAAATTTCAGAACCATTATGCAGGTTACTCCGGAAAAATATTAAATTTCAGTGGGATGCTCACTGTGACAAAGCATTCACTGAACTAAGAACAGCTGTTATCTCATCTCCTATACTACAAAGACCAGATTTCGATAAACAGTTTATTCTAACCACTGACGCTAGCGATTTCGCAATCGGAGCGATACTATCTCACGATTTCGGAAATCAAGACCTACCAATCGCATTCGCGAGTAGAGTATTGAATGATGCCGAACGAAATTATCCAACCGTAGAAAAGGAACTCTTGGCCATAGTATGGGCTACCCAAAGATTTCACCTTTATCTTTACGGTCGAAAATTCGTTATTAGAACCGACCATCGTCCGTTAATTTGGCTAAACAAAAATCCGAAACCTTCATCTCGCTTAATCCGATGGCGTCTTGAGCTTGAAGAATATAATTTTGATATCGAATACAAACCGGGGAAATTCAACCAAAACGTAGATTCCTTAAGTCGCATAATAACAGGTAAGATACCAATAAACTCCGCTGAATCATCAAAGGTGGTAGCAGCAATAACAAGAGCACAAGCAGTAAAACATCAAACAAACACGTCTACTGAAGACGTTAATTAATCTGGTTCGCAGTCAATGAATACTAGTTTGGGTCATAACTCTCTTCAACTAAATAGGAGACAATTAACAGATGAAGACGACATAAACCAAATTATAAAAGAATTTCATATTAATCCCCTTGGTGGACATCAGGGTTATTCACGAACCATTAAACGAATAAAGCAATACTACGATTTTCCAAACTTATGCTGGAAACAGACGTGCGGATTTTACGCATGCGAATACGCATGCGGAAACGCAAGTTAACTACATGAGCGTATTTTTCTGACATTGCGTTTTTATTTTTCGCTAGAGTTTTCAAAAAACAATATAAAATTTGTTATGGAATTTCTGTCAAAACATTGAAAAGCCAACGTGATGTTAATATTAACTCATGTTATTTTTTTTTTGTTATGTAGTCAACACTGCTGCGGTGCGTTTTTTTTAGAAATAGAGACAACTTGCGGAAAAACGCAGCCTATGCGGAATACATGTATTTCATTTCATTTAAAGTAGTGTATTCTAATTTAAATTCACGCGTTTTTCCGCACGTCTGTTTCCAGCATTAAATAAACGAATAAAATTATTTATCAAGAAATGCGTGTTGTGTCAGAAAAACAAGGCAACTCGATTGAATAAATGTTCCATGCAAATAACAACAACATCAAAAACACCATTTAATAAAATTTTTCTTGATATTGTAGGTCCCAGGATTGTTTCACATTATGGAAATAAATATCTGTTAACTATTCAGGATGATCTAACCAAATATTCCATGGCGATTCCTATTACATATCAAGATACGGATACAGTTGCTAAAGCATTCTCAGAACATTTTATTTGTAGCTTTGGTTCACCCAGTTCTATCGTAACAGACCAAGCATCTAATTTTATGTCAGATATGTTTTCTCAGCTTTGTAAAATTCTTAAGACAAAAAAAATAAATAGCACAGCTTATCATCCAGAATCCAACGGTGGTTTAGAAAGGTCGCATCGCACACTTACAGAATTTTTAAGAAACTTTATACATGATGATCCATTAGCATGAGATCAGTGGAGTCCTTATGCCATTTTCACTTATAATTCGACTCCGCACACTTCAACTGGTTATATGCCAATTGAACTTCTTTTGGGATTTAAACCGAATATCCCAACTTCTATACAGCAAGACAATAATCCAATCTATACATATGATTCTTACCTAGCTGAGCTTAAATCAAGACTTCAAATCGCATGGAAAACAGCAAGGCAGAATTTAATTGATCATTAGCAGAAATCAAAACAGTACTACGATCAAAATTCAAATGTACCAGTCTTTCATTTAGGGGACCAAGTGTTATTGAAAAATGAGGCCAGGTTAAATAAACTCGACTCGCTATGGTCAGGGCCTTATGAAGTCGTAAAAATATCATCACCTTTAAATACATCAATTCGCGTTAATCGCAAAATCAGATCGGTACATAATAATCGGTTAAAACATTTTCATCAATAAATCAGATATGTAAAGATTATTACTCAGGTTGATAAATAATGCTTCTTAAATTTAAATTTTATTTAAACTTAATAAATGTTAACTGTCAGACTGGGAATTCGAAACGAACAAGAATTTGTTACTTTGAAAAAGAATTAAATTCATTTTCAACTTTTCCGGGGGGATAGGGATGTTGTAATACACCCCTGTATTATTATCATTATTATTGTTAACTATTATATACAATTGTATCTATATACTTACATTTGGATTATATACATACTTACATTTCAATATATTTTATATTTTGTTTTTATATACTTACACAATTAAATATTGTATTATATAATATTACATTCAAAATTATATACATTGATTTATACATTTTTTTTGATTCTAATTAGTATTTAAGTCTATTTCTGTGTAAATGTATTTATAAGTTCATCTGTTTCTTACTAAATACCGTTCGGGCATAAAATGAAAAGAGATAAAAGGATGAGGAGGAAAAACCAATGAGTCAGTTGAAGCAGTCGGCCGTCCGCGTTTAAACCGTATAGATGAACTTATACAAACTCATCACTATCCGAATTAAGATTTAAATAAAATTAATAAATTATTAAAAAGTTAAATTGTGATTGGTTTTCATTTTAACGTTCGTTACAACACGAGACCCAGAAGCGTCAAAGGCGATCTGTCACAATCATTACGCAGACGACTGGCTCGACAGTTTCTCGTCGGAAGAAGAGGCCATAAAAACTGCCAAAGAAGTGATTCGAATTCAGTCACTCGGTGGATTTGAAATAAGAGATTTCATTTCAAATTCTAGACGAGTATTACGGGGCCTGAGAGAATCTAAGCAATGAACGGGCAAGAGTTTGAATATTATCGGAGAATCCAATGATGCGAAAGTGCTCAGATGATACTTTCTACTAACGTGTAAATTTCGAATCGATAGTGAGATCATGGACGGAACAAGAAAACCTACAAAACTGGAAGTTCTTGAAAATTTAATGATGGTCCTTGATCCGATTGGATTGATAGCTCATATCCTGGCGAACATGTATGGCGAACATCAGTCAAATGGGATGACCCGATCACTGATCAACAAAGCATCGGAGTGGAACTAACTTGTGATGAGACTCAAGAAGCTGAAAATGAGTTATTACGACATGTACAACGAAAACCATTAGATAAAACTAACTATAACCGGCTTCAAAGCAAACTGCCAAAAATGTAAAGTTGAAAAATCGAAACCAAACGTTCCACAAATGACTGATCATTGTTGGGATTGATTATTTTGAACCGATCGAAATTACTGAAGGCCGTCGTGCACAGAAATTTTATTTACTGTACGTGCTATTCACTTAGAAATAGCACATACTCTGGATAAAAGATCATGTCTTATGGCAATCCGGAATTTTATAGCACGTCGAGAAACTCCGCTTAGATATTCAAACGGGCAACGGAGTAAATCTTCATGGGGTGAATAATAATATGAATCAACTACGTGAAAAACTGCAGCCCGATAAGCTACGAAATAAATTCGATAAAATACGATGGAAATTCAAACCGCCAGCATCTCTACATATGGGCGGATGTTGGGAACGACTGATACAATCAGTTAAAAAATATCTGACAGCGGAAATGCCAATACAGAATCCTTACGACGAAGTACATACCGATGAACTAGGAGAGAGTGAAGCTCTCACTCGAACTACTTTCTCCTGGGGTCATGAAGTGATATGAAGCCCATTACCGATTTAAAAAGTGCCGTCTGCTTCTTACTCAAGGATTGCAAAATGGCTCATTCGATGGCAGCTCAATTTTAGCGTCGATGGACGCGAGAAAATGTACCCGATATTATTCGAAGAACTAAATGGTTCCGAAAAGTTAAGCCCATCGAAATCGACAAATTATTGAAAAATTTCACTCTGCTCAACAACAATTTCAAGATAACCGGCTAATGGAGCATTTCATAAGCGGTGTAGTGGCAAGCAACCACGATAAGTCTCAAGAGTCATTAATTTTGTTGAAGGGGAAACTAAATTATAACGGTGTAATGTAACATTGCATTATCAAAAAGAATTGTTTTATCAACATAAATCATGATTATTTATTACCAATATCATAACGCACACTTTCATACAAATAATTTCATAAATGATTAAATTTTTTGAAAGCTCGTCAACTATCAAAGCTTTTTAAATAAGTTGCGTTTAACAATTTCATTCGAAATCACTGGCTTGGTTAGCTTTGTTCCAACATTTTACGACGGGTTTTGAAACGGTCTTGATTTCATTTCTTCTCTCTATATTCAGGCGAGAAACACGTTTCACCGGCTTATCGCCATGGATCTTGTCTCGGTTCTAACCACATATTTTTAATTATTTGTCTTGTAGGCGCTGCGCTTTCGTTTCTTTGCCAAGCATTGCTTATCGATTCTGGTACTTTCTTGCGGATAGGAATTTTTGATGGTGCTCGCCCTGCTCTATTTGTTAGTTCGGCGTCCATTCGGCGTGTATAGATTATAGGTCTAGCAGTTGGCATTTTTAATGGTTTCGACTTAACCACACCAGGAATTTCGACAGTTGGTAATGAGTCGGGCTCAGGAAAAGGCACTTTGTGATGGTATTCTTCAACGGTTGGCAAAAGTTCTATAACTGTTACCGGTTTCATTTTCCTCAATAACCAGATTGGTGTATTTCCAGGAATTTTAGTGGGATTTAGATAATTATAAAGGAAATCTATTTCTGCTTGCACTTCTGCTGCAGTAATCGCTCGATGTGCTTTAGGACGTTTTTCTTTAGGACAACCTTCCCTTATTGGAATTCTAGACACCTTCAGTTTTCGTTTTGCTGCCAAATATGTTTTCGCTTCCTGTTCCTTTCTTTTATTCTCTCTAGCTACAGCCAAAACCGTTTTTAATATTTCTTCTGGCTCCTTGCCTTTCAATTTACCTTTGAGATAATTATACTGATAAGGTGTCAAGCCTAATTGTTCTGGTTTGTAGTTTATAAAATATCGTTTAACTGTGTTTATTTGCATTATTGTTAAAGGCCTCATTTTTTACTAGGTAATATGTTGGTAGAATTTCTAAATTTTGAGATTTACAATTGACAAGCAAATTTAGAATTTGGTTAAACCATCCGAAATGAAAACAGAAAAATTCTAAAAATATGGTCAAAGAAAAATTGGATCTGTCAAAATGTCAAAATGTTTAGCCCTACTACGATTTGCGCGCATCGAAAATAAAAGTTTCGATACATTTTTTTGAGACAGTTTAACGAGAAAAATCACTAATTTGTTAAAGGCAACAAATGTCGCACAGAAATCCTCAAAAGACCTTAGAGAAATATAAATATCAGACCGTTCTTATCTCAGAGTCAATCGTAAACGGTTTTTTGAACAGTTTCAATTGAAAGCTGTTATCAATAAAGGGAATGTTTTACAAATATGGCCAACTGCTTTAGTTCGTAATATACAGGTGGTCCAGTATACGGTTTCTAAGATCGATACAAGGAACGAGTTTTATAAATGGAATTACATACAACCAATTTGGGACTTTTTGTGTGGTTTATTTTACATAAATATAATTTGACGATGTCCATCGTGTTGACAGGGACATACCGTTCTCCAAAACCAAGGCATAAATAACAGACTTAGTTTTTAGAAATATTAATCGAGTTTCATTTTTTATTAATTAAATAATGTTCACTTACATACAAAAATTTTTATAACAACATCTTGAAAGGGGGGAAAAATCGTATAACGTTAAAGTCTTTTAAACAATTTGGATTAACTATAAATAATTAGACAGCTCTTTTAACCATTATTGTCCCTCAACACTTCGTTTTCGAGAGGGGCGGGGGGAGGGGGGGACATGTGCCCATTTCTTGCATTGTGGATGCAATAGTTTTTGTTCTCAGCTATGGGAAATCAATTCTCAGTGTTTGCCTTCTCGGTGCTGCGCACGGATTCTGAACTTGGGTTTCACAAGCGATGTTGATTGAGCATCGATTACTCATCGGTTCTGTTCTCATTTATTTTCTAATCTTAGTTTGCCAATTACTTCTTTATCATTTTTGTTTTTTCTTGGTGTATTTTTCATGGTTATTGTCGTTGCATGTAAATCATTTACTTGTCAAGTGCTCGTATTATCTGTATTGAGCATAAATTTCACGGTGGTCATGTTTGTTTTCTCGGTGTTTGACACATATTTTTGGATGTTACAATCTCTCATTGTTTGACTAATCGGGCACGCATTTGTTCTTTGATGCACGTGTATTTCTTTGCTCAACTGGCGATTGCGCTTCTCTCGGAGTTCTAGATTGTGCTGCTCCCGGCGCGGCGTTTTCACGTAGGTGGTTCAGATCTCACACAATGTCTCTCATAATGCTAAATTATCGGTTGTGTTGTCGGCCTCGGTGCTTGGCATACAGTATTCGACGCTCATGCTTTCATTTCTTATCTTTAGCTGGACACGGTAAATTTGCTGTTGATTTGTGGGAGTTGCTCGACCGTGCTCCTGTAGGACATCTCGGCCGTTGTTCTGTAGGACAGCTCGGTTGTGGTCCTGCAGGACAGCTCGGTCTTGGCAATGCAGCATGGCTCGGTCGTGGTAATGCAGAACGGCTCGGTCGTGGTCCTGGAGGACAGCTCGGCTTTGGTCCTGCAGGGCAGCTCGGCTTTGGTCCTGCAGGGCAGCTCGGCTTCGGTCCTGCAGGACAGCTCGGTTTTGGTCCCGTAGGACAGCTCGGCCGTGGTCCTGCGCTTGGCCGTGGTCCTATAGCTCCGCTCGGTCGTGGCCCTGCAGAGCCGCTTGGTCGTGGTCCTATAGTTCCGCTCGGTTGTGGCCTTGCAGATCCGCCCGGTCGAAGTCCTAGAGTTCCGCTCGGGCGTGGTCCAACAGTTCCGCTCGGTCTTGGTTCTTCAGGACAGCTCGGTAGTTGTCCTGCACGACTGCTCGGTCGTATTCCTGCAAGAAAGCTCGGTCGTTGTCCCGCAGGACTACTAGGTCGTGGTCCGGCAGGACCGCTCGGTGTAGGTCCTATATAACCACTTAGTCGTGGTCCTTCAGGACAGCTCGGTCTTCTTTCTTCTGGAAGCGGACATGCCGATCTCCGCGGCTCAGGAGGACATGCTGGCGTTTTTGCTCCTACAGCGCGTGGAATTTTCGAAGGACATAAATTAGCAGGATTCTGTCTATTTGGTTCCACCGGGCGCCGTCTTTTTTTAGGCTTTGGCATTCGTAACCTCATCGGTTTAACCTCACCAGGAATTTCAACATTTTGTTGTGGCGATTCAGGCCCAGGTAAAGCCGCTAAGCCCTGGCAATCTTCAACAGGTGGTAAAAGTTCTATAATAGTTCCGGGTTCCATTTTCCTTAATAACCATACTGGAGTATTTCCATGAACTTTTCGGGGATTTAAATAATTGAATAGGAAATCAATTTCCGTTTGCTCTTGTGCTTCCGTTACATGTGGTTTATCTTTGGGAAGTTTTTCTTTAGGACAATCTTGCCTTACCGGAATTTTAGTGGCATTTACCTTCCTTTTCGCTGCCAAATATTTTTTTGCCTGGTCTTCTTTCCATCTGTTCTTCCTAGCTACCTCTAAAACAGTTTTTAATATTTCTTCCGGTTCTTTGTCTTGCAATTTAATTTTGAGACAATCGAACTGATGAGGCGTCAAGCCTAATTGTTCCGGCGTATACTTAACAAAATATCGTGAAATTGCGCATTTTTGCATTATAGTTAAAGGCTTCATTTTTGCTAAATAATGTAGAAATTTTTTAAATTTAATTTTATACAATGCACATTAAAATAAATTTAAAATTTTGATATTAAACCAACCGAAATAAAATCGAGAAATAATCTGAACATTGTTCAAACAATGTATGCAGCCGTCAAAACGTGTAGCCCTACTTTGATTTCTTTAGGGGATTCCAAAGTTTTGAGCAATGGTAAATATTATTATAGACCACTTGCTATAAATTTTTTTAGATTCACCCATTGTATATTAGAAACATCGGTGTTCCTGGTGGTTGGACAGCGAATCGCAATTAAACTTACAATGTAAACGCAGTATTCTAAAATGAGATCTTTGCCAAAAGTTTTGTAATAGCTATCAGTTCAGTCTGTAGGGTATTAAATAGAAAATAATTAAAAAAATTCTCCACAGATTTTTCATTACGAATTACGATCCAAATTAGGGACACACATTCGAGGCATGGTATCGACGATACGATAATCTATTCCAGGAAGAAGCTAAATCACTCGATGAGGCAGAAAAAGTTCAATAATTATGTTTGCGCAAGTTGGACGCAAACTCTGATGATAAATTCAAAGATATCCTCCTCGCTGAGGTGGTGAAGAAATGGGAAGATGCTTTTTAATGCCAAGAAACGTTGTTCAATATACGATACAAGTGTCTTCAAACTACAAAGGATGCATGTAGAGATTTTTTCACTTACGCAGCACTAATAAATTGACAATGTGAGGAATTCAATTAGTTAAAAAGATTTAAACGATAACGAGTTTACCGGTCTATAATCTTCTCAAGATGCTGAAATTGACCACAACTTCTGACAAATGTCACTGGAGAATCTAATCGCCAAAACTCAACGCATGTTAAGTCTCAAGCGCGACACCGCGAATATTGGAGGTACATCCAACTCTCAACCAGTCATGAAGCATGCGTAATCAGATTCTTAAATTTCGTCGAAACATTCTAAAAGTAAATCGGGCAACTGAACCTCGACCAAGAAACAATCATCTTGGCCATCCAGGCCAAGTGGTGGTGGTATTCACCTCGCTTGAGATTATCAATTCTTGGGGTCCCATTTGAAACGCGATATTTTAAAACGCGAATTACCAAAACGCGATATTTTAAAATGCGATATTACAAAGCACTATAGAGTACAAAACACGATATTTCAAAACGCGTTATTTCAAAACACGATATGGTACAAAACGCGATATGGTACAAAACGGGAATTTAGAATCGGGTTATATCAGTCGGGTGAAGGGGAAATTTAATTTCAGTTTATAGGAATTTAAAAATCGATAGGAGCGAGAGTATATAGGATCGGTATAAATCGGGTCGCTACGCTCCCGTCGCTTCGCAATGCACATTCTGTACCATATCGCGTTTTGAAATATCGCGATTTTGAAATATCGCGTTTTGTACCATATGGCGTTTTCTACCATATCGCGTTTTGAAATATCGCGATTTTGAAATATCGCGTTTTGTCATATCTCGTTTCGAAATATCACGTTTTAAAATATCGCGTTTCGAGCGGATCCGCAATTCTTGACACACTAATCAGCTGACAACAAACGTCCAACCAATACAATTTGGAATGTTATTCCTAAGACAAAATCGGGCGTAGTAGCGACCCACCCGGAAAATGTGTAAAAGCTAAAGCAACCATCTACCTGAAGCCAAACGCCCATTCTATATACCGGCTGAAGCGCCCAGTAGCTTGGTTGGATGCGAACTAGATCGTTTTCAAAAACCCGACAATATTTCACCGATTGCGAATTCTGCCTGAGAAAGTGCTCGCACTAGCAGTAAAGTATTACAGTAATGTGTGATGAACTGATATATCAGATGTTCCAGATATCAACAGACACAAGGGACTTCTTCACGTTCAATCAACTACTTTTCGGAATGAAACCCACCTGCCCTCAGGATTTTCCAGCAAATCGTATAGTTGATTTGAAGGCCGGGCTTGATGGATTCATTGCTAATTTCGACGATATGCTAGTACCGTCCAAGGACGGGAATTTGACGAATTCAAACGCATTCTCACATCTGAATTATTGTTCACTCGACCCAGCACTTCCTGTCAAGGTCTACGTTTATGCAGCAGCAACAAGGGAATCGGGGTGTCGATTTCTCTCGTCTTTCCAGATGGAACGATGAATAATGACGATCAAGTATGAAGAAGGTCTTCGGCACTACATAATATACTCCCCCGAACATACTCGCTCGAATATAAAGACCACGTCGACAGTCGACAACGTCGAAAATCGCTATTATGAATTTTTTTTTCGGCGATGTCGAAAAATGAAATTAATTATTTTTTATGTGAAAATTTAAATTAATTATTTTTTGGTAAATTTATATTAATTAATTTTTATTAATTAAAATTTTAAAAGTTTAAATTATTAATTTATTTTTACTATTAAACTTTTTTTATTTCTCAACACTTAACACTTTTCTTTTATGTACTAGACACCTCAAGAGCTGTCGTAAAATAGTCGACGTTATCTAAAAAAAAACGCGTCGAGTATTTCATAATACCAAATTTTCGACAACGTCGAAAATAAAACGCGGTCGAAAATTTCATAATTCCAAATTTTCGACAACGTCGAAAAAAGTACGCTCGTCGAAAATTTCATAATAGACCTCCAGTTTAGGTGAAAATTACTCGTGTTGACACAATGGTTAAATAAAGTGGTTCGTCACTTGTTTGGAAATGTCAATTATAAATCCAATTAGTGATGTTCCTAAAATCTTTCAAACAAAAAGAATAAAAATAATATTTTTTTCAAAACCACGGAACTTCCAAAAATCAATGTTAGACTCATTACAATTGACCCATAAGAAAAATAACAAATTTAACAGTGTAATTTTTAAATAATTTTCATCCATTTTGTTGATAAATAATTATAGCCCCCTTACAAATACTTCGGCTCTGGGTCTATAAATCTTCAATCTTATAAGTAGGATGGCACAGATAAAGAAACAGGAAGCCAATCCGGACAACTGGGAAAACTTTCAAATTCAGGGAAGGTGGTACCCGCAGTCGACGACAATAATTAGTTCAATGAAGAGATCTTAGAACTATTAAATGAGGTTTCTAAAAAGGTACACTTGATCGATTCACAGGAGTAGAACATCATCAATTACCCAGCAATCAATTACCCAGCAATAGCGAGCATTAAGCGGAGTTGGGAACTAAACGCTGCAAGCTGCTCCGAATAATTAAGTTCCACATATAGATTGCACTAAATTGGCTTCGGCAGTTCATATTTTTCTATTGGTAAAAACTTAGTTCTTATTCCAGAACCGTGTATAATTTATAACAGGATCTATAGGCTGAGAGCGAAATGGAACGAAACCATGCACTCACGCAAATCGGGGAATATTAGATCCTATGCATTCTTGGGAAAAATAATATGGTAACATAACCGCGGTATGCTTAGGGAAAGGTGTATACAAGATCTTCCTGCGTAAGATATTTAAGATTACTTGTATTATTTACCTCCTAGTTGGAATAATACTAGAGAAGAAGCACCATAGGTACTACCACGAGCGCCTGCAACTGTACTCTAAATATTTCTTGTCCTGCAGTAAAATTCAGTGGCAAATCAAAATCAATAGGGTTGTCACCAGAACTAGGGACAGTAAAAATCCTTCAATAAAGTTAAAACAGGATTGGAATCCTTACACGAAGTAAGAAAAAATTTATAATAGAGCACTGAGGAAGTCTGGCATGCTCTTCTGTGAGCAAATGGAAGGGTTTTCTGAGACCTCTTTTCATAGGATGATCTCTCTACTAATCCAACCACTTCCAGTTATAAAATTAGACCGGTTCGTTTGGAGATATCAACAAGTGCAATTTGATAGTATTCAGCAAGTATCGGAACACCTATGTGCAGACGATGTATTGACAGCTGTCTTAGGGAAATTCCTAGATTAAAGAGGTGTTACAACATTGAGGGGAGATGCCTTTTATTGAAGGCATTGCCATCTATTCCATGGAATTAATACTAAAGTGGTTTGTTTCTTGGAAATTAGCCGCTTTATTCACACGTAGTGTCGTGTGAATTTATAATAAATTAAGAGCGAAACGAATGTGTACCTTTTGCGTGTGTGCGACAGAGATTTTGTAGAGGAATATTTATTTTGTATGTTTTCTTGTTTTGGTACGTGTGGTTGATGCGTGGAGGAAAGAGTGTGCAAGTGACGCGCACGTAAAACAAATGAAAAAATATATGCTTCTAGAATGTTTTAGTAAAAGATTTTTTTTTTGTTAGTCAGTCTCGTTTTGTGTTTGATATAAAGTGGTCTAATTTTGGTTGTTAATAAGGCGAAGTAAGTTTTGAAGTAAAAACAAAATATTAGTTTTAAAATTTGATTAATAAGTTAAGTTATAATGTAAAAAGTTGGCGAAAATAAAAGACAGTGAATTAACTGAAAAGTTTTTCTATATATGAGTGAAAAAACATCTAACTTGTGCTTTTCTACAAAACAGTGCGAAAACATATTTTGCGTATGTACTTTTCAAGTTCGAGATTAGTTTGGTTTCCTGCATATGTGAAATGGCGAATATTAAAAACTAAAGTTGTTTGGTGTAACCATTAGAAGTGACTGGACGTTATACGATCTGGCATTATTACGTTTTTGTATTAAATTTAATCATACCTCAACAGAATCTACGGTTTGGCGAGACAATGCCCAACGAGTATTGTTTACGGGTTTCGGCAAGACAACGCCTAACCTTCAGCGGTTTAAGGCGAGACAACGCCCAACCAAATTGTTTACGGGTGGCCAGTTGAGCCAACTTCGTTTGTCAGCGACCAACCGGCCATTTCTAATTTTTTTTTATGGTTAAGGCGGAGGGACGCACACCGTTGTATTTTAGGGGATGGCCAACGGCCAACTAAAATAAAATAAATTTTGAAGATCTATCGATTTTTGGATTTAGGTGGGACAATATTATCGATGGCGGCCTATCAAGGACAAATTTTTACTTAAGGTGGAAAGACGCCCAACCCTACAGTACAGGATGACATTATCGAGGTTCAAGGTACCAAATTTTGTTATTTTTAATTTAAATTTCTCTTCTTATTTTATATATATTTTTTTGTATTTTTATTTTAAATTCATATTTTCAAGTTTTTCTCAATGCTTAAATAATATTTGTAATCGAGCACCCACAACGGTGGTTGGTCGTACGAGCGACCGGGTTGCTCGTTGGTTACACCTTTGAAATTTTGATTCGCTTATTTTCTGATTTTATATTTTTTTTCACCTTCGTTTCCTTTTGTGTTATTTTTTTATTATTTTTGTTTCGGCCGGTAATTTCTTCTGTTCCGTCCTTTCTTCCCGGGTTTTCAGTAACATAATTTACATAAATAAAAATTGCACGGCGATTCTTAGCATTCGGCCTCATTTTCCTTCTCGGTCCCACGTGTACAGGCTGGCTTTGTCACTCCCCATCATCACCATGGCTGGACATCTACAGGGTCAGAGTGGCGAGCATATGTGCCGTCCATTCGGGGACCATCGTAAAATTCTCATGGTCCCTCCGTGGCACTTTGGTGGTCTCATGCTGTCGAAGTGTGAATTGGGGCGGGGATTGGCTGTATGTCTTCCGGGTGAAGAGAGGCCTGATCTGTTAAAGAGATGTCGCTACTCTCTAATGCTGCTTCGTTGCGATTGGGCATCGGTCTTCCGGGGTCGATGGGTAATTCGGGAAGGTCTTTTCAGCAGACTAGGTACTTGTCATTCGGGGAGATCCGGTCGTCGCCGTATGGGACACCCAGTTATCATTAAATTTTTCGGTTCCTCAAATTCCATTTAACAAATTCTAGTGACCCTAATTTAATTTCAGTTTTTTTCTTTAGTTTGCTTTTTTAATTGTATTTCTGTTCCACGGTGTAGGCCAGGAGCACACAAGCCTCTATTTCCCCACGACACATGCAATTACCCTGTGATATAGCCGGCAAAATATCACCATGAGTGAGGCCTCTGCGTGCTTAGTTGAAATCTGCGGGTTGGCTGCGAGCCATTCGTAACAGAGGTAATGAAAAATGCCCTTTTATGTACACAAAATGGGCTGGCAAATGTGAATTGGGGTTAACCCGCACAATAAACAGCTGGTCGAATAAAAAATATTGGATATACAAATAAGTTTCCGGCGTTCAACAAAAGATGGAGATACCAACTAGTTACGGCTTAAATTTCACGATGTAAAACGTCATATCATAAGGTTGGACATCTGTCATCAATATAATTTCAAAATATCCAAGCGATCTCGTATCGGGATCATTTATTTTTTTTTCTTGTGAAATTGTCTAGTTTTATGCCGAATAAGCATCATTTGCGGAAACTTTTGAATTTGAAGAAATCTGCAGCTTGGGTTGCATAGATTGCTTATACAGAAGCATATATTGAGGCTGCTTTAAGTGAGAGAAATTGTCTAGAGTGGTTTCAATACAGAACGGTGAATTTAATGTTGAACACAAAGACTGTAGCGGAACACTGAAAGTGTACGAAGTAGTATACTATTGGATTAAAATTTGTGTCAGGCACAAGAAGAACTTCCACTTACATTAGGAGTGACTTCGTCGAAATCATTAAAATCATTAGGAATGATTCAAAAGCAATGTAATTGGGCTCACATGGAGACTGAAGCCAAGAGATGTTGAACTCCGATTTTTTTTCATGTGAAATGCTGCTTGCTAGCCATAAACGAAAAAAGTTTTGGAAAAAACTGATGTTGTGTATTGATGATGTCTGATGTCTCTCTACCGAATAAAATTGATGAGATTGAGCCGAGAAGTCAAGAAAAACGCGCTCACTACTACTTCAGATCCGACAAAATTATTGTTCTGCATGATAATGCTCGTTCACATTTTGCAACGCCGGTCTTAGAAACACTCAATTGGGAAGTTTTTCCCTCAGTTACGAAGCTACCAAAAATTGAGTTGATTCATAGATAGTCTCAAGAGATAAACCGTTCTTCCGTGCCATTCGTATGCTGCCCGAAAACTGGGGAAAAGTAGTGGCAATGGACAATGCTTTAAATAAAACATAATCTTACCGTTCTTCCACAATAACTGCTCAATTTTTGATAAAAACGACGGACATTTGGTTGTCTACCCAATATAAAATTCCGAAAAGATACTCCTACTACGTTCAACTTCATTATGCTCAACTTTACTGACAAAACACGATTTCCGAATATTACCTTAATCAATCTTCTTGATAGTAAGCTGAGTTGGTAGCCAAACTTTTTGGAAATATTAAAACAGACCACGAAGGTGCAGAGAACGGTGTGTATGAATAATAGGGGATCGCACAGGACAACCTACAAAAACGGTTATGTTTCCCCGTTTTGCGGTTGATATTTTTGGTCGGCAAATAGTAAAAATAGACAATTAAGGCAATTTTGTGCCCGTCATTGATTTTATTATTGCTACTTTCTTGCTACTTTAATTTAATATTTTAAATTTTCAATTCTACAGCGGATCTGTTTTATTTTGTATTTTTACATTAATAATTTTTCAAGTCAAATTTGTCGACGACATTTTAATGTCAGAATTTCGCCCTCTAAAGCAATGATTCGTTGCTTAGTTGATCGTCACCACCAACATGGCACCGTAAAAGATTTACGTCAAACCGGTAGACCACGTTTAATTCGCACTGTGGAAAATATTGAACGTGTTAAAGAAATACCAGAAACATCTACCAGAAGGCGTTCTGCTCAGCTACGAATGTCTCGTACGTCACTACGGCGCATTTTAACAAATGATTTACTGTTATTCCTATATAAGGTGCAATTGATGCAAGAATTAAAACCTGGAGATCATCGGCAAGATCTAAATTTTGCAGTTAAATTTCAACAGTTGGCCAGCAATGAAATCAACTTTATTGAAAATCTGATTATGAGTGATGAGCTCATTTTAATTTGAATTGCTTTGTTAATAAGCAGAACTGCAGGTCCTGGGGTTCAAAAATCCAAGAGCCATTCATCAACGCCAATTGCACCCTATTAGGTGTACAGTATGGTGTGGCATTACATCTGAAAATATCATTAGGCCTTACTTCTTTGAAAATGAAGATGGAAGTGCTGTAGCCGTAAATTGAGAGCGGTATCGGTTTATGATAGAACATTTTTACGTCATGCTCTTGAAAACAGACCTGAGATGTGGTTTCAGCAGGATCGAGCCACTTCCCACACTGCCCGAGACACAATGGTATTTTTAAGGCAAATTTTTGAGCGACTAATTGCCAGAAATTCGGAAATTTATTGGCCAGCGCGTTCGCCAGATTTGTCGGCACCCGACTATTTTCTTTGGGGTTATTTGAAGGAGCGAGTATATGTGAACAAGCCCGAGAAAGTCGTTGATCTTAAGGCCAACATTGTACCAGAAGTTCGAACGCTACAGCCACAAATTTTGAAATATGTTATGGAAAATGCTCGAAAACGAGCCGATCATTGCGAAGCTGTACATATATATATATATATATATATATATATATATATATATATATATATATATATATATATATATATATATATATATATAGATATATATATATATATATGTATATATATATATATATATATATATATATATATATATATATATATATATATATATATATATATATATATATCTATATATATATATATATATATATATATATATATATATATATATATATATATACATTAGATTTTACACCCTTATGCACGATTTACATGTTCCAATTTTTTTTTCCAGTAAAAAATGAAAGGTTAAGTATATTACGATTTTCGTTTGAGAGAGGAGCACGAAACAAATTCCAGTAAAATAAAATTGGATTTTTTTCTTTTTAATTTGAGCAAATGTTGGCATAAAACTGAGAATGTTGCCATAAAATATAGTTTCTTCGAGTATTTTTATAGCAGTAAAATAAATAAAAATTCAAAAAAGTTTCAAATAAACATCAAGCAGCCATAAACATCATTCAAACAAAACGAGCAAACATGAGCGGTAATTAAATATTTTATTTTTACTTGTAATTCGATGTTGTTCGTTATCTAATTTAAACGCAAGCTGTTCAAACTGTCAAAATTTATGGGACATACAAAAAAATTATAGCATTGCCTTATTTGTTTATATTGCTGACTCTTTTTAACTAATAACTTTTTTTTTATATGCGTGCAGCTCTATTTTTCAGTAAAAAATTTGTTGGGAAAAAAAATTGGAACATGTAAATCGTGCATTATTCCGCTAGTCGAGCCATTTGTCGTCTCAAATGACAATAAAAAACTGCTATTTGTATGAAAAATTAGCCAGTTGCCATGCCAATAAGTGACTTGAGGCGAGAGAAACAATTAAGAACTGTCATTTTGAGTCGTGTGAAATTTTGAAATGACTAGAAACGGCATAAAATACGTCTTTTGTCGTTTGAAGTGACTATGATAATATACATACTAGATATTTTGGCAAGGCAGCCGCCTTTGGTTTCATATTAAATGAGTCACTTGAAACGACAAACGACGCGACTAGCGGAATAAGGGTGTTAAATATAGGTTTCCGTGATTCTGATGCGGTTATATGGATGAAATATTGATTTTCCTCTTGTTTCTTCGATAAAATGGTTCGTTATTCGAGATTTTTCCATATAGACACCGATCTGAATATGCTGATTCGATAGCCCATAATCATAGCTAGATTTTCAATATAGGTTAGGGATTAGTCTGAAGAGATTATAGGGGTGATATTTGATTTTCCCCATGTTTCATCGATGAAATCGACAATAAAAATGTCATCCCTCTCATCAGACCCATCCAAACTTATCATCAAAATTTACTTACGCCCGTGGACCATCGAATCGCCATAGTCAGATTGGTGTCCATCTGGCAAAATCTCGAATGACGAACGATTTTATAGACAAAACTTTATGAAACATTTCACCCGTATAACCTCATCAAACACCCCAAAACTATAATCAAAATCTACCTAGGGACTTGGGTCTTCCAATTGGAAGATTGGTAAAAAAAAGGAATTTCGAACGATTTTATTAAAAAACATGGAGGAAATCAAAATGTCACCCCTAAGATATCCTCCGACCCAACCAAACCTATAATCAAAATCGATCTACATGATTATGTGCTATCGATTCGGCATAGTCAGATTGGTGGCTATTTGGCAACTTGATGGGCGATTTTATCGACTGAAGTGGAAATACAAATTCCACCTCTATAACCTCATCATCCTAGCCCAAACCTAAAATCGAAATCTACCTATGGTCATGAGCATCAGATTGACGCAGTCAGATTGGTGTCTATTTGGCAACACCTCAAATTAAGATCGATTTTATCGAATGCGAACGATTTTATCGACAAAACATGTGGAACAATATTTCACTAACCTCATCAGACTAACCCCCAATCTAACATAAAAATCAAGCTGTGGTCATAAGCCATTGTCTGGCAAAATCTCGAATGACGAACGATTTTATCGTAAAAACATGGGGAACATCAAAAATTTGCCTATATATTTTAATCAGACCCACATCCAAAATTTCGAATTACAAAAGATTTAACGAAAAACTATTGAAAAAATCTAAGTTAGGCCCAAACAAACCTATAATCAAAATCTACAAATGGAAATGGGCCACCAAAAAATCTTCCTAGGAACGTAAGCCATCGAAAAGGCAAATTAAGACCGGTATTTGTCTGAAAAATCCTCGAATGACGAACGATTTTATCGGGAAACCAAAATTTTGCCCATAACCTCCCAGCCCAAACTTAGAATTTAAGTCTACCTAGAGTCATATTTTATAAAGTCTCTATTGTCAGACAGACATCGGTTATTTGACAAAATCTCGAATGGTGAAAAATTTTATCATCGAAACAACGGAAAAAGGAACATTTCACCACTATAACTCATCAGACTCACTACAAATATAAAATTAGTTAAAATTTTAATATATTTACTATAACTATTGTAAAGATATTTGTTATTGACACTTTGCTGTTGGAAAGGTTATAATTTATTTGTTATATGTACTATTAAATCTGTATTGCCTTAATTTTTCGGTTGATTTCGGTTATTAAAGTGCACCTTCTTTATCGATATAATTTGCATTATCGACGTTAACACTTCAGTGTGGGTTCACGGAACGCGATAAAAAAAAGCTGGCTTTTTTCTACCAACTTTTGCTCAAAAAATTTGTCTACGGTTGTCATGTAAGTCATATCGCACATCCTCTAAAAAAATGTCATAACACAAAAAAACAGTTTTGAGATAAATGCATGTTAAATTGCTAACGCTACTGTGATACTGAGATTATTTATTTTATAAAGCTAATAATGAATAATCTCAGTATCACAGTAGCGTTAGCAATTAAAAAAAAAATTAAAATGCATTTATCTCAAAACTGTTTTTTTGTGTTGACAGTTTTTAAAAGGATGTGCGATATGTTTTCTGTTGTTTAGTATTTTTTGTTCCAAATGACTGCGTCTATCGTAAACAATTAGTTGGGGCTTTATTTTAATTTAATCGAATAAACGTATGTCTGGGGATTACAAATACACAATATTCAGTTTTATACACAAATTTTTCTGCTGCGATAGCAAAGACACTATCTGCATTACCATCTTTCGGCTCACTTTAATAGGGTTTAACATTTAATGAATTTTGTAGAAATGCAGTGGCGATGAGAAGGAATAGACTATAGTAGTGTTGCTTTCACTAATCCGCTTAGCTTAGCTAAGAAATGTGAAAGCAACAACTTTTGGCTTTAAGTTTTTAATGCGTTTTAATTTTTCTGTGTTGGTTCATTTTCTTAATATTTATTTTATTTTTTTTTATTTTATGAAATAGAATAAATTAAATTCGGTATTTTGCTATCAAATAACAAATGCTAAATTATTCTACAAGATAAATTTTTAAAGAAAAATAGAAAAAATAACGCCTTGCGGTAAACACCATAACCATAAAATGATTTTATTTCCCCTAATCCTAAAAATTTTTTTCTTATAATTCTAAAACAATCGGCTTGAATACAATGCAATTGTTGTTGTAATATTTTGAAAGCAACACAGCTTATACTGTTAAAGTAAGCCGCGTCGATCCACCCGAAAAATGTCGATAATTAATTAAATACATTAGCAGAAACGTGTCGATATTGCAGATTAAGCTATAATAGCTAAAACCTATCGGCCACAAAATGTCGATATGATGTAGATTCAAAAATCACTTATATTATTCGCCTACAAAAGTCGGTAAGGCAGCTTCGCATAAATAGCCAGCCGAAAAATGTCGATAAAGCAGACAAATAATTTTGGTGCTGACAATAATTTCTTTTTAAATCAAAAATGTTTATTTCGGTTCAATGTGCTCACCTGGAAACAATTTCACGTCAATTTCTTGCGGAATTTTTGCGGACTCCCAACATGGAAATTGACCTTTTTCCAGGTATGAGCATCAATAAGATCTTTCATTTGAATCTAATTCCAGCCATGACACTTTAAACGGTCGGTCAATTTTTAGAAATTTTCGAATTTTGTGTGTGCGATATAATTAATTGAGTTTTTCCAAACATGGAAATTGACCTTTAAATGATAATTATTAGATGGCGCTTCATTTAAAGTTTTTTTATCCCTGCAATCTGTTCTGGGGCCTGTTCAAGGTTCTTCCTGCTCTTTCGCGGTTTTGCTTATCCGTCCTTACATTTACGCCAGTCAGCCAATTCGAGGACGTATGACTATATATGACCGATTTTTAGACCATCTGCACATTGCAAGCTCCGTGCCAGCCTATACTGACATGGAAGATGGGTCGGCCCATGAGTTTTGCACTCCGACAGGGGGTCATATATGTGTTACATTTCATCCCAGATCGTAATCTGTTATGAAATTTCACATTTGTATCCTGCCCTTATCGGGATTCAAACCCGGTAAATCCCGATCCAAAATGCCAAAGCTTTTACCGCTGTGCCATTTGGTCGGTAATATCATTTAAAGCATTCTCCAAACATTTATCGTGTAATAGGTGCATTTCATGTTTTACCTCCCCAATCATCATTACTTTCCGGCATAAAATTCGAATCTGCATTATCGACGCTTTTCGGCTGGGATCTTACCGACAAAAATTAGCGGTCTTTCTCGTTTGATTAGTTTGAATCTGCTTTATCGATATTTTTCGGCTGGAGCCAGCTAACTTTATTACGGTGAAGAGACTGTAGCTAATTATTGCTGCTACTGTTTGGCTTTAGAACACCGAAAGCATAAACATTTGATGCAATGCGTCAAATCGATAATCTGTCAAATTTTAAATACAGTAGGAAACAGACGACAACAATTGTATCTTACCGAAATTAGGAATGGGTAAGTCAGATTTGCTAGTTAGAGTTTAAGCATTACCCTCTAAATAGTATTCTAAAATAAATTGTTCGACAACATTTTTGACTTTTACAGTATTTATTGGATTGAAATATATTAACAAAGAACTAGGGCTTAATTTTATTTTTGATACGAGATGAGAGGAGGAAATGCACCAATACCGCAACCCATATAAATTTTAATCAAAATCAAAAGTTATTTAGTTTTAAAATTTAAGTTTCCATTTCCATTAAATTTGATCGGTATTGTGAAAATTTGCAATTTGTGCTTTTCATACGACACCATATTAGAACTTTATCAATATCAACTTAATGTATATTACCAAATTGCACTAATGGAATGTAGCTGAAGAAAGAAAAGTTGTAACAAATTTCTCAAGCACAGAAGTTTAACCATTTTTATACCATAAAACTTAATTTTTGAATACATTTAAAGCTTATATTCTTATTTGTTCTGCACTTTTTGTATAGAGCAGTAAGACATACATCTCAAACAATAAATTTACTTTACGTGTAAAATAAATTATAAATTCGTTTGTTCATATATTTCGATTAAAACACTTAAAAATAAAATATAAATAATATTTTTAAAAGGAAATAGAAAAAAAAAGAAAACGGAAAAGTTGCGGGAGCACAACACTAAAAAATCACTTTTCTATTTTACAGAATTTTTAGTTTTTCGTTGTTGTGCTTTTCCAAACAAAAGCAACTCTTTACAAATATGAACATTTTTTTTTGTTTTGTGCGTTTTTCAGTTCATGAAAAACTGTAAACTATAAAAATTTTCCTGATTTTTTTTTTCTTTTTCAAAACATCTGCATCATTAAATCTAGTTTTTTGATTTTTTCCCGTTCTGGCAAACACTGACATCAGCGAGTGAAAAATTGTGACTTATAGTCTTTATAATGTAAAAAAAGTAAATTTACAAAAAAATAAATTGAAATGAGGACTTTTGGTTGGCAGTAAAAGCTATATGCATACAACACCAACAACAACAAAAAAAACATTCTGCAAGAAAAATCAATTTTCAGGGTAAGCGTTTTATTTTTTGTTTTGTTTTATTTTACTCTCCAGTGAACGAGGAAAAAAGCACACGAGAGCTTTTTGTTTTTGTAAATTGATGCAGTTTATAAATATTTTTATATTACATTTCTATTAATAAAAAAAACAAAATGTTATTTATTTAAATTTGTGTATGTACATACCGAGTGTATATACAGATTCAAACTGTAAAAAAGCTCTATATATACGGTCATGAAAAATAATACAAAATATATATATATAAAATTGGGTATGATGATATCGAGTACAAGGAAAAGCGCGCAAGTAAGCTAAAAATATAAACCGATCTTTATATGTAAAGTATGTATTGTATGTATGTATATAAGACGACAAATATTAAGAACGACAAACATTGTTTGTCTCTCTTGGGAGGCGAATATGACAACAGAATCCAGATAAGAAGTTTACATTGCCTCGTCAGCGCATAAAGCACAAAAAAAGTATAAAAATTGGATATACAAATTTTTTTTTTGTTTGTTTTATAGAAAATTTCCTAGTCGTAAAAATTGATGACGATGAGAAAAGAAAAATCGCTTAAAATTTTCGCGCGATTCTTTTTATTTTGCAACAACGAACAAAGAAAAATTAACCGTTATATTATGTAAAGAGAAAAAGTTTTAATGTAAAATTTTTTTAAATCAAATATTTTATATTTTAATTCTAATACAGAGTGCGTAATGTAATTATGTCACTTCTAACGCAATGAAACCTTTTACTAAATAACAAATTTATCAGAGAGGGTTAATTATATAACATATTGCTACGAACTCTATTCTGCATACACTTCGTTACAGTAGATTAATTCCACTAAAAAATTGGGAATTCCCGATATTCATCTCTTTCGAAATTTTTCTAGAAAATTTTATCATGAATCAAATCGCAAATTTTTTTTTTTATAGTTGTTTTTGGAAATGTTTTTTTTTGTTTTTCATCAAGATATGGTAGAAAATTACATTTTGATTGTTATACGTTATTTATTTATAACAATACATTTTTTTATTTATTTTAATAATGAGTGCTGCTTCCAAATTTTTTTAAATCAGCTCACATATTCTACTAGGGATTGAATCGTATAGCGACTTCAAATAAGTATAAAAAATGTCAGCCCAATCAGCTTTGGTGGGTTCAATAAGCGACTCCTTATCATAATACTGCACATCTCCTCATAAATTTTGCGAGAAAACCATCTCCAAACGTTTTCCATAATATTTAAATCAGGAGCGTATGGTTGCTATTTTAGTAAATTGACGTTCTTCTAGCAATTTCAGGCTTTTGACAAGAGTTTTTCAATCCATTTCAGTGCTCCGAACAAATATTGGAATTTTGGAAATTCTGAATCCAAAATAGACAAATATGAATTTGCAGTCATATTTTGATTTTGAAAAGCTACAATCCCACCACAATATGAAAAAGCTCCCCAGACTATAACCCTTTCTTTTCTGCTCAGATGTCGATTGAGAACTATTTCTTAAATAATTTAGCACAACAGTGTGACTTCTGCCTAGTTTTTCGGCTTTAAATCGGCTCGAATTTTTTTGAGCGTGGTATAAGCATCAATTTTTCCATTTTCAGCATCGTTTAAGCATTTCACTAAATTATTATTGACAAGTAATTTAGTTTATCATTTAATATTTCGGTCATTTACTGCAAGAGTGACACAATTCAAAAATTTTAAATTTTTCAGTAGAGTGATTGTAAAATATCACTCAAAATTGTTTGTAAAAATGGCGTTTTTTCAAAAGTATATAAAAGTACATTCTGATTAGCAAAATATTTTTTTTCTATTCCTACATCATCAATCGGATCTTAATTTTTAGAATTCTTGAATATTTTGCAAATTGTCTTAGAATAGTTTCCAATATTATTTTATTGTAAATAAAGTTAATTAAATAAACGAAAAAAAAAAAAAAAAAAAAAAATATCTCAAAATGTTAATTACTTTCGCGAATTGAGTGGTTTTTTTATATTTAATTTTATCATCTAGAAATAGCTACACGAGAGAGTATGTTTTGATACAAAATAATAAAAATATGAACTATTGGGAATCGTTTGGTTCCAATACGTTAAAAATGAAAGAGTTTTGTTTTACTACATCCTTATGAGAAACAAGAAAATGAACATTTTCAAAGACAAATGAAAAAAATGTTAGTCATTAAATTAATGATAAAATTATCTAACTATCAGTATAAAAAAACAAAGAACAATTTAAGTTTACCATCCACAAAAAAAGATTTTATTTTTTTAGTTGATTTAATCTGCTGTAACGAAGTGTACGTATAAGACTCAATGGTCGAGTAGTAAATAACGGTAGCAGTGATAAAGTGAATTGTTGAAAAACTTGTAGAGGTTGCTGTAAATAAAATTTATAGCTAAAGTGCGGAGTATTTTATTTGCAAAATTAAATAAGAATCCGTATTGAATGATAAAAATTCGTAACATTTAGTGTGAAAAGTGGGATTTTGCAAATTCTACAGACGGTGAAAATCATAAACACCCACACATCCTAGCAAGTGAACAATAAGCTGTAAAGCTTTCAACCGAAGGCAATAAAAACGAACTGCTTTTCAGACTACAGAGCACGATGAGAAATAAAGTCCTTTTGGGAAAAGGTCGATAGCCAGCGCAAGGAATTTTATACACAAACCAGGTAAGAGCTTGAAAATACATTTAAATAAGTGGAGGCTCATCTTGAAATGCATACTTCGCAAACTATTGGAGATGACTAGCTAAATAAAATGATTTTAGCCCAACTAGTTGCCAGAAGCATGAAACAATACGGTACAGTTTATGGGGTGTAAAGTGCAGCTCACGCACCCATTTTTTCTCTTCGAGGTAAAGCTGCAGATATCTGAAACTGTATCCGTGAATGAGAGAAGCTATGAGCGGGTACTGAGAACTATGCAAGAAACAACACGAAAGCAAGCAGCAATTACGTGGATAGACCCTTCAAGACGTAGAAAGAGATATCGTAATAGGCGCGACAAGCCTACGGTAATATACCTACAGATGTGTTGAATGGACTAAAAGTGAACGCGATTATAGTGAAGTCATAACCTGAATAAAAATTGATCTACACCAAAATAAAATAAAATTATTGAGTGCACGCTATCAGGTCATGGTCACGTAGTTTTTTCCTGAAGAGCTTAGTATTAAAAGCAGCAGAAGAAGTGTTTGAGTGAGAAGAGATATTAATACCTATTTTTATTTGTAGTGCACAGACTGATTTTAGTTGTGTTGGCTGGTTTAATAAGATAATTTCTGCATCTACAGCGAGATTCTCGAATGATCGAAGGCTGATTTTTTTTGGCGTAGGGGCAAAATTCGCTTCATTGCTCAGCATTTGAATCTCTGCCGATGACTAACCGCCTACCTGCTATCCTCCTCCCCTTTTTTTATTACTTTTTCCGAATGAATAACTATATATATAATATAATAAAATATTTATATATATATATAAATTTATATTAAGTAAAATTATTAAATATTAAATTATTAATAATTAATTTAATTTTATTTTATTTATATAGATATATATATATTAATAAATTATTTATTAAATAATATGTTAATAATTTACTATTTCTATAAAATTATTAATAATTTCTTCTTTTTTAAGTTTAATTTATATAGATGCCTACCAAATGTATAAATGATTTAATAATTAATTCCAATTTCGGTTATATATACAATTAATAAATAATTATTATTAATATAGATATTGTTAAACATTTAAAGATATAATTATATATACATTTATAAAAATAATAAATAATTCATAAAATATTAATATTTCCATTATAAAATAATGCCTATTTATATAAATAATATACCTAAATAAATAATATATATATAATAAAATAATCATTTACAAATCAGTAGATAATCCTGATGATGACCTACCAAGTTGAAATCGATCTGATTTTTTAAACATTTTGAACCAATTTATTAACAGTTGGTTGGGACGAGCAATACATAAATTTTTATTGCGTATTTTTTGCCCTCCTTCTTTTATTTATTTTTTGCTTTTTTCTACTATATATAACAAAATTTTTAGTTTTACAAATCAGTAGATAATCCTGATGATGACCTACCAAGTTGAAATCGATCTGATTTTTTAAACATTTTGAACCAATTTATTAAAATATTCAAATATTTTTTATTAAAATATTCAAAAATCATTTTTTGCGAAATAAAAAAAAAGTGTTAAGTGAAATATGTTTATTAATTGTTAGTGTATTGCGCCAAGTGCCTACGGCAAATAGTGTTAAAAGTATGAAGTGACGTAAGATAGCTGCCACCATAAAGGTATCAGAGGCAGTGTATCCACTATTTTTTCCTCATCATTTTCGCTCACATTAGACCAAAAACAGCAACACGTCAATAATTTGAGTGCCGTTTCGAGCCGTTTAACCAGTCTGTGGAAACCGCCCGAAGGGGTCAAAAATACAAATGTCGGCCGGTAAGGTTTTGGTCTGCGTATTTTAGATGCGCCAGATATTTGGTTCGTCGACTATCTTAAAAACGAAAAGACCATCGACAGTGGATGCAAGCGTAATTGCTGCGTTAAAGAAACAAAATGTAAAAATGGCTCCAAATTCAAAAGAAAAGTCTCGTTTTGCACTGTGTTACAAGTCGATCATGATGGCAAAATTGCAAGGACAGAAGATTGAATTTCTTCCCATCCACATCTGGTTCCTAGCGACCACAACCTGTTCGTAGAACTAAAAAGATCCTGCAGGGTGTAAGAATATTTTAAAATAACGAAATATTTTTTATATATAAAGTATTTTACAATAGATGTCACTTTTCTAACAATATAAATTGTACTATAATGGTATAGGCTAGTGTCGAAACCAATTAAGTATTAACGGAATAAAGAAAGTAAAGGTAAAGGTGAGACTAGAGGATTGCGTAAAAAGATGTTAAGGGGCGAACACGTGTTTTGATCCCATTTAATAAAAAAATGTAATAAAAACAAGTTTTATTGTTCTGGATAATAATTCTGTAAGGGAAAGAGATTTGCGTCAATGATCTGCTCTTCAAACTTTGAACAGAAAATTGAAGCATTATAGATTTCACACACCGGAATTATTTAAAACTACTCAGCAGTAATATATTGTTTGGCATAATCAACTTGTTAGAGAACTAATGAGTTATAGTGTAACAGAAAAGTAAAAAGAGTCATTTACAAAATAATTCACGACTACAAAAAAATTGTGATTTGTTATTTAACTACAAGACAGCTTTTATCAGAAATGGCGTATGTTTCAAATTATTTTTCGTTTCAAGGTTTAATTTCCAAAGAACTGATACCAATTTGTGAAAAAGCTTAATTTTATTATTTTATTTTCCTCTCGATCATTAAATCACAATTTTCAAAATTTTTTGGAAATTATTCGATCAATGTCTCCACTATTCGAAATACCGTAGCTCTACTTGAAAAAACTGCAACTGTTGCTGAATCGGTATACTAGGCTCTAAACAATCTCGCCAAAAAAATATCTTCATAGGATGTGAAAGCTAAAAAGATAGAGGGCGGCGTACTAGTTTTAGCGTGAAAGCCGGATAACTGCCGCTGACGGACAGAGACAAACAGACATAAATTTTGAAAACACTTTATATGATTTCTTATCTTAAAAGATGGAAAAAAACTGAAAAATAGTTATTTAATTCATAATTACAGACGGTCACTCAAATTTTTTTTTTTTTTTTTTATTTCATTACCAGCTTAATCATTATAAATAAAATACATTGTGTGTAAAACATTATTAAAACTAACAAGATTAAGAAAGTAAGATAAGAGGACCATTGGATCAAAATAGATCACGTGACTGGTCCCCTGATTCTAAGCCACAAAAAAATATTTGAATTCTATTTACAAAATGAAAATCAATTTAAAATCAAATTAATTTACAGTTAAAATTAAGAGAAACAAAAATTGTACAATAAAATTATAACTACATCTTAATTATTACACATGAATATATTAAAAATGGTGTAGTTTAAGCACCATTTAATTTTAACATATATAATTTTAAAACCAATAAAAACAAAAACAATAATATTTTAAACCAATAGTTCAAAAAGATGGTCAATATTTTTAGTTTGATGAAGCCATTCTTTAAGGGATATTGAAAAACTAGAGAAGTTGCCGCACTTACGAATATCCAACGGTAAATTATTAAAAATGATTGGTGCAATGATATTAATAAAGTTTCTCCTTAGATCTAATCTAAACTTAGGAATATGTTTCAAGAAGGTATGATTTGATCTGAGATTATACCCTGCATGAGTCACAAAATTATTCCCACTTTTAACATAGAATATTCTAAGTACCTTGAAGACGAATATGTGACGTAGAGGAAGTATGCTGAGATTTTCAAATAATGGCCACGAAGGCGAAAAGGATGGTTTAAAGCACATTATTCTGATTAACTGCTTTTGTCGCACGTAGATAGGACGTAGTGTAGCATTGCAAGCACTACCCCAACATGATAAACCATATTGCAGTATTGAGTCCGCTAATGCAAAGTAAATCGTCCTAAGTAAATATTGCGGACAAAATAGCCGTAAGACATACATTTTTCTGGAGACCAATGATAGTCTAGTTTTCAGCCCTTGTGTGTGCGCTTTCCAATTTAAATCTCGATCAATAATAATACCTAGATATCGAAATTCATCAATAGTGTTCACTAAGAAGCAGTCATTAGGAGGGCATTGCGTGTTATTGCTTCTGCTGCATTTGAAAGTATGATACGTTGTCTGAAGATACAACGATGAGGTATCCCTAAAATGTAATAATTTCGTTTTGTGACTCAAAACAAAATTATGTGCTTCCAACCAAATAGACAAACTTTTTAAATCATGATCTATGAGCATGATATTATCTTGATAACTTGGACTAGCATATGTAAACGAGAAATCGTCAGCAAAAGCAGTTGGAGACCCTCGAAATTGTTGTCGAAAGATACCGTTTACATACACTAAAAATAATAAAGGTCCTAAGACAGAACCCTGTGGAACTCCCACATTTATCGGTAACTCTTTACTTAATTGTCCATTTACTCTAACCAATTGCGTTCGCCCATTCAAATACGAGGACAACCAATCCCGGGTTATCCCTCTGAATCCACAACAATATAGCTTTTTTAACAATGTGCTATGTTGAACTCTGTCAAAAGCCTTTGTTAAGTCTATAAATAGAGAAGATACCTTGGACCCTTTATCAATATGTTCAGTTACTTGTTCTAGGAAAGACACGATAGCTTGTTCAGTATTTCTATTTTTCCTAAAACCATATTGGTCGGGAGAGAAAAAGTCTCTTTTTTCTAGGAAGAAAACGATTCTACTTTTTATGGCTTTTTCAAATATTTTCGAGAAGACCGAAAGTAGAGAGATTGGTCTATAGTTGTTCATACTAGTTTTATCATTATTTTTAAAGATCGGAACAACTAAGGCTCGCTTTAACGATGTAGGAAAAATTCCAGTTACCAAGCTTAAATTGAAAATAAAAGATAAGACATCAACTAAGAACCAGGACATTTTTTTGACAACATTATTTGAAATCCCATCCAAACCAGGAGTTGAATTATTTTTTAGCGAAAGAATTGTAAAATACACTTCTTCAGATGAAATTTCCGAAAAAACGCAACTATCTATAGATTGGTAATATTGACATATTAATCTATTTTTGTCATCATCCGAGAGGAGACTGGCAGCATTAGCATCACCAACACTAGTAAAGAACTCGTTAAATTCATTAGCAATCTGCACTGGACCAGATATTTTGCAGCCTCTTTGATTAACAATTTCTTTAATTTCAACTGAATCAGGCTTTCCGTTAATTATTTCATTGACTGTTTTCCAATTTTTACGAGCATCACTGCCATTGTTGCTGAACTTTTGAGAATAAAAGCTTTTTTTGGCTATATCAATTTGTAGGTTAACAGAGTCACATAGCGTCAAGCTATATTGTTTCAATCTACGGTTGCTGGTATGTTTTTTTGCAAGGCGACAAATATTATTTCTTTTACGTATTAGTCTCAATAAATCATCAGACATCCATGGCTTTAGCTTCGTTGCTCTATTGGCACACAACTTAATGGAAGTGCTTTTTTTAATGTGACCTTTGAAGATTTTAATAAAATTATCGTAGGCCTTAGAAGCATCTAGGCAAGAATAAACATCAGTCCATACTTCATACAATAGTAGTTCCTTTAGCTTATTGAAATCAATCTGTAAAACTTCAAAGGTTCGCCGAGAAGTAGATTTAATGTTAAAGGTTCCTGTTAATTTAATTTCAATTAAACAGTGATCTGAAATTTTTAGGTCTAATACACTGTAAGAAACTACCGGAAAATACCTTTGATCAAATCTATGGCGTACATTATCAATACAAGTAGCTGTGGTATTTGTAATTCGTGTTGGTTCAAGAATATTATCCAAACCATGTTCCGATAATAAAATTAGCAGCCTATCAAGCATTGCGTTCTGCTTGAGGAAGTCGATATTAAAATCACCCATGATAATTAAGTTAGAGTGGGATAGACCTTCCAAAAGCCCACTGAATTCATCAATAAAACTGGAGATATCTGTATATCCAAGACGATAAATACAAATAATACAAACTAATTTAGAATTTATAAAGAACGTCAGACCGACCGCGTTGAATGTTTGGAAAAGTAGATTAAATTGTTTGCAATTTAGACTGCTATGTGCATAAACAGCAACACCTCCCGAACGTTTATCATGCAGGCAAGACGTGAATAGATCGTACCCCTTTACACCATAATTCTCGACTTAATTGTCGTAAATCCAAATTTCAGACAAACCAATAATTTGAGGCTGTAGATTACCGGACCCAATGTATACAAGCAGCTTATCTAAATTTTTCCTTATACTACGTATGTTTTGGTAAACAAGATTAAAGTTCATTGAGCTGCCCATTGAAATTAATAATAATCAAATTAATGTAACCATTCATAATAAATAAAATTATTATTTTGCGCCGCTTAATTAAATTGGTAAGACTACCGAGCCATTCATCAAAATAAAAATATCGATCAAATAAACCGACCATGTAGTGGTAAAAAATATTGTAGTGTAGTTGAGCCTTTAGACAAATGCCAAAAAGACATTTATAAGGTTTTAACTCTATTCCAGTATGACAACAAGACAAAACAAAATTATTTGATGTCAAAAGAGAAAATAATAATAATACATAGAAAACATGTAAACAACAACAACAATAACAATAATAATAATATACAGTGGATAAAAAGTTGGAAATATAGTTGATGTGAAGTTTGAATAAAATATTAATAATAAACAGAAATGCAAGTGATCTAATTCTAATAAAAGTGAATATAAAACTATAATTACTGTGATTCCAGAGTGTGAATGATGATGATGTGAATGTGACCAGTGGTGATTCAAGAGTGTGTGATTCATATTTCAAGTCTGCAGATATCGGCCTTTGACTGGATCTTAAATGTGCTTTAGGTTCCTTTACCGGATGATGAACCATTTGGAGAATCATGATGAGGTGTTGTCTGCTTATCCAACCGAAAAATATCGTTGACACTAAAGATATGGTGGATTGTCGATTCACCTGTCTTGCGTAGGAATATTTTCCCATCTTTGGCCCATAAATACTTGTAGCTGTGTGCACGTTGCAGTTTCTTGGCTTTATTATATAATTTTGACTGAAATTTGGTGAAGTGCTGCATAACATAATATCCTGTTTGTGTAGGCGAGTTAGATGAACGACGATGCATTTTAAATTTAGTTAAGATATCATTCTTAATCTCAACAGAATTTAAGGTAATTATGTATGAGTTTTTTAACTTTGATGTCGAGTTAGGAGTATGATACATTTTTTTTATTTCAGTTATCTCCGCTTCACAATTAATATGTCGAATGGCATCTGAGATGAATTTGGGGATATTGGGAATATCCATAGGCAAACCACCAATAACAATATTGTTCACAATTTCTTTCTGTGAAGCGACATCAAGTTGTGCCTCCAATATATTAATGCGTTCTTCTTGCTTAGTATAATTTTGTTGTATCAAATTATATTTTTCAGCTAAGATTCCATTATTTGCAGCAATAGTTTTGAATTCGATTTTAATTGCATCAAACTCGTTACAGATGAACACCTGAGATTTTTGGATGTCAGAGATCAATGATTTGACTTCCGCGAATTGTGTATCTATATGCATCATCAGGGTCCTGATTGCATCTTCAAATTTTTCATCAGATGTTTTCACTGTTTCTGTCGATGATGTTGCTGAAGGCTCACGATTGGAGATGAATAACTTAGCACATTCAGGAGAACAAGCCCAATTAGATTCAGCTGCTTTTTTTATTTTAGCTGCTCCAATAATACCCTTACATGATGGGTGGTACAGTTTCTGGCAGTAGCCGCACATCACAGCCGATTGTTTTTGTGATATCACCTTCTTGCATGAGGATGCAGAACAAACCGAGTTTAGATGGAAACTATGAGACTCCTCCGCATTTTATTTATTGAGAACTGTACGTAGAACGGGAAAGAGTTGACAGGTTTACTATTATTAATCGTGAAGTGGATAATAATTTAAGTCTGCCAACCAATATAGGTTATATTGTTGTAAAACAAACCCGGTGGAAAGTGCTGTAAATTTTAGTGATCAATGCGATAATGAAAGCGAGTTTTCTTCGTTCCCATCGGGTGTGACATAGCAGAAAACTTTTGTATTCAAAATATTGCAAGTGATATTGCCGAACGGAGTGTCGAGAATAATATTACCAACGAAGCACCTAATTCGCTACTTAACGTTTTAAAGAAGTACCAACGCAAAATTACCAAAGAACATTAGAACACTTAAAAATTAGAAAGCAGTCTAAGCAAAATTGTGCTGGGGAATGGATTTTATACACATATTTGATTTTCAAAAAATATCCTAAATTTTTTAAAATGAATTTGAATTTTAAACCCAATGATTAATTTAGACATTGGAAATGATGGTGTTCCTCTCGCAAAAAACCTTTAACAGCCAATTATAGCCTATTCTCGGAAGTATTACCCCAAATACAAATATGTTTTCATTACTGGAATTTTAAACGGACAGTAAAAATCGTTTTGTATTTCAAAGGTTTTTTGAAAAGACTCATAGAGAAAATGAAACAAACTTTTGAGAATGGCATTGTTTTTGAATATATATTGGGTATGTTCTGAATGGGTCCAATTTGAAACGCGATATTTTAAAACGCGAATTATCAAAACGCGATATTTCAAAACGCGATATGATACAAAACGCGATATTTTAAAACGTGATATGTACTACAAAACGCGGTGTGGTACAAAATGAATATGGCCATGAAAATATCTACAAATGACCCCAAGTATAGTTCTCATAAATCCCAAGTGGCCCTAAATGACCGAAAATGGTCTTAAATGACAGTTAACCTAAACGCTTTTTAGATTGTTTTGAATCATTTTATACCTTAAAATTGGGGGTAACGCCCCAAACCCCGGCTTTTGAGAATATAAAAAAATTATAGTTGTTTCAATTATTTTATTTTAATTTTTATTTATATACGTAGGGGACATTTAATTTTAGTTAATAGGAATTTAAAAAACAATAGGATCGGGAGTATAGCAACGGATTTAACCAGGCGGGTCGCTGCGCTCCAGTCGCTTCGCTCCTTAATTAGAAAAAAATTCAGTTTATAGGAATTTTAAAATCGATAGGAGCGGGGATATAGGACCGGGTTATTTCAGGCGGCTCGCTGCGCGTTTTAAAATATCGCGTTTCGAGTGGATTCCGTTCTGAATAAAACAAATAATTTCATATTTTTTTTTATTTTAGGTGTTAGAAAGCATTCAGGATATTATTCTTGCACAAAGTGCACTATAAAAGGTGTTTACAAAGAAAATCGTGTGCGTTTTCCGAGACCCAGTAATCCTCTCCGAACGGACAAACATTTCAAAAATAAGGTAGAAAAAAACCACCATAATAGTTACAATGTGAAATTGTACGAACGGGGAATTAAGTGTGATACTAGTTGCCTCATAGACTACATGTATTGCGAATTACTAGGCATTATAATAAACATATTTCTAAAAATTAAAAAGAAACATTTTTCATTAGAAACAAATGCTGTAGATGCGATGAACGTACGCCTTAAAACATTCCGAAGTTGTTTACCACTAGAATTTGCGCGACAACAGCTTATCTCCAAAATTATGGAGTGGAAAGGAAAATTTGAGCTATAACGTTCAAAGTTTGCTTCACTTAGTACACGACGTAAAACAAAACGGACATAACAAATATGGTGCTTCTAAATTTAAAAAAACTATTTTAAACAAAATGGTAAAAAAGGCGCACTTCCTCTTCAACAAATAATTAATCGTTTGGATAAAAAAGATGGTCACCAGTGGCAATATTCTGGCTTACCCTGGGAATAAGGATTTGGGAAAAATATTTTCATAGCATTTTTGTCCAAATTGTATTTGTTTCGCCTAATGAAGGAATAAGTTTAGTTCAAAAATTTTCAAAACAGTTAATTGGGAAACTTTTGTTCCCCAAAATAGGGACAAATATTATCCCAATTAACTTTGTTTCGAAAATATTTACACCAAACTTATTTCCACAGTAGGCTAGAAAAATGCAATTTTGACAAAAATGCTATGAAAATATATTTCCCAATTCCCTATTTCCAGAGAAAGCCAAAATAGAGCCACAGAAACATGTTGAAATTCCAAAATTCTTCCAATTCATTTTATTTTTCATCAAATTACCTAAAAATTACTGCTTAGCTGATGGGAAAATAGTTAAAATTACCGCAATACAAAATGATATTTTAACCGGCCAGCTTGTTAGTATTCCAGAAAACTTATTTGAATATCCTTTAAACTCATTTTACTTAGAAATTTGGAGCACTTCCTAAAATCGAAAATTTTCAAGAATTTTAAAAAATTATTCCTGGCATAAAACTCGCGATGACAAAAGCAGAAAAATGTCTAGTAGTGTTTAATTACCTTTCAAGAAAAGAAGATATATTCCAAGTACATCAAACTAAGCCAGACAAAACCAAATTCAAACTACCCCAAACAATTTGGATGTAACTCACTAACTAATCCGCCAATTATATAAATGTACCGAGCCTAATTACGTCAGACACACTTCAAAAACACAAACAAAAGTGACGACAATTTAAATGCAAAGAAACTTTGTTGGCAAATTTATTAATGGAAGTAAAATCGACACGAAGTCAAAGAGCTCGGAACTTGGAAAACAATCCAACTTTTTCGTTATCACTGAAAGTTAAATGCTGTTAAAGTACTCGTATAAAATCGGATTTGATTCTTCAATTCATTTTGACATTTAAATTTAGCATATAAATTCAGAATGTTCAAGGAAATTTATATCAATTGCATCTAAAACTGGTTCCATTATGCACGAGGGAGATTGGGCAAACCCAAACTAGTTTAAAATTATTCATTAGCAGAATTACTGGTGTGAAGTTCTTGGACAAAAGTTTTTGGACACAAATTTACGCGAGTGTTCTTTGTGAAGTTTTTGGACACAATTTTATTTCTTGGACAAAATTTTTTGGAAGTGTGCAATTTTTACAGTGTATTTATTTTATATTAAAATCGAAACAACATTTATAATAAATATTGATAAAACAAAAGAAATTGTTGCTCATTATTATAAAATTTTCAATAAATCACGAACCATATTGTATAAAATGATACACCAAATAGCAAAAATCTCAGAGATTGGCTCGCATACTTTGAGATATTTAAATCAGTTAGCTCCATCTCGAAATGATGAACTAGGCTCATGTATGGTATTGAAACTAATAAAAAGGATAATCTATTTAAATTTTGAAAACGGAACAAACTAAAAAAGAGAAAAAAGAAGATGACGAAAAAATTCTTAATTTCTTTAGTCAAAACATTATAAAACAATTTTTTCTTTCTTTCGTTAAACGCCTACAATATTTCTTAAGTCGCCCTTTCTGATTATATTCGTTATAAGATTCTCAGGTAAATAGTTTCTTATCATTAAATTGAATTACTAATATCGAACAAAAGCGTTCGTGTCCATTATATCCCTTTTTCAACCAAAAAAAAAACAATAGCTCAATTTAAGTCCCAACCACACAAATGTGTGAGGTTAAACCATAAGCATGTAATGACGTTTTTGATAAAAAGTTTCGCTTGATTTGAAGTACACCCACTAAATGACCCCAAATGGTTTTAAATGACAATTAACCCAAATGCGACAAATCATTTTCTTTTTTCAAACCACAAATGCTTTTAAAATTATTTTAAATCATTTTACTCCTTAAGATTAGGGGAAACGAACCCAAACCCCGGCTTTTATAAAAATAAAAAAATAAATATTGTTATTTTAATTATTTTATTTCAATTTTTATTTTTAATCCACATGCGGGAAGTTTAACCGTTTGAGTCCCAGAGAAAGGAAGATAAAATAAATGAGATGAAAAGGCAATTTATTGAGAAAAACCTTTTGTAAAATGTACTACGGGTTATCCAATTCGAGGTTGATAAAGTAGAAATCTGTATACTGACATCTGTCAAAGATAAACGTCAAGTATGCTGTCATTTATTTAGTTGACATTCTGCCATTTAAGAATATGGAGCATTTAACAATCGACCAACGCGTTAAAATTAAACGCGGAAAAACAGGCCGTCGATGCTGATTTTTCGAACAAAATTTTCTTCAGTGATGAAGCTCATTTTTTGCTTGGTGGATACGTTAATAAGCAAAACTGTAGAATTTGGGGCTCAGAAAATCCACAATTGATTGTAGAGAAGCCATTACACCCGGAAAAAGTCACTGTTTGGTGCGCATTGTGGTCTGGTGGTGTGATTGGGCCGTATTTTTTTTAGAACAACCATGGACGAACCGTTACCGTCAATTCTGAGCGCTATGGCCGCATGTTAACCGATTATTTTTTTACGAAAATCGAAGATTATGATCTTGACGATATGTGGTTCCAGCAGGATGGAGCAACCAGTCACGTAACACGAGCAAATCGAGATCTTTTGCAAGAGAAATTTCCTGGACGTTTGATTTCGCGATTGGCTGATGTCAATTGGCCTCCAAGATCCTGTGATTTAACGCCTTTGGATTTCTTTTTGTGGGGCTACGCGAAAGATCGTGTTTACGCAAACAATCCTCAAACTCTTGACGAATTGAAAACTAATATTCGTAAGGTAATGGCCGAGATACCGCTCGAAATGTGCCGAAAAGTCATTGAAAATTACCTGAAAAGAATCAAGGCCTGTAAGAAGTCCCGTGGAGGACATTTGAATGATATCTTGTTTAACTAAAAATGGCAAGGATCAATCTGTAAAATGAAATAAAAATTACAATACATTCCGAATATTTTGTGTGTTTTTTTTAAGTTTACTTTATCAACCTCGAATTGGATAACCCTTTATTTACATTAAAGGAGCTGTGTGATGTACTTGCTTCAGTAAATCTGAGTGCGCGGTTGCGACAATCGGTAGCTCACCATCAGCTGTCGACAATGTTCAAAATATGCTGGGTTTTCTCGACATAAAATCTCAACGGCGCGATCACGCCCTTTCGAACGTATATAGTCACTAAGCGAGCCAATCTCTGAGGTTTTTGATTATTTGGCTTAGAGTAGTAGAACATCCGTGGACACGCAGACTCGCTGTATTGGTAAAACTTTAAACATTCAATACATGAGCCTAGTTCATCATTTCGAGATGAGGCTAACTGATTTAAATATCTCAAAGTATTCCCTTTCGAACGTATATAGTCACTAGGCAAGTCAATCTCTGAGGTTTTTGTTATTTGATGTATCATTTTATACAGTTTGGTTCGTGATTTATTGAAAAATTTATAATAATGAGCATTTTAAACTTTTTAATGTTATACAATTTCTGTTGTTTTATCAATATTTATTATAAATGTTGTTTCGGTTTTAATATAAAATAAATACACTAATAAAATTGCACATTTCCAAAAAATTTTGTCCGAGAAATAAAATTGTGTCCTAAAACTTCACAAAGAACACTCGCGTAAATGTTTGTCCAAAAACTTTTGTCCAAGAACTTCACACCGGTGGCAGTATTTGAAATTTTATTTTAATTTTGAAGGTTTAATGAAAAGTGCGCCTATTTTAGGTGCGATACTTTCGCAAAGCCGACAAACATTATAACAACAATTGCATTGTATAAAGCCGAATTGGTTTCAACCTAACAAACAAATAGCAAACCAATTTTATGTTTAGAGGTTAGGTTTAATAACTTAACATTTTTAGTTATTTTTTCTATTTTTTCGAAGGGTTGTTATCTTGTTGTAAAAAAGACATTTGGCATTTGTTATTTGACAGCAAATAAAAATAAAGATTATTAAAATGAAAAATTAAAATACAATAAAAAAATTAAAGTAAAAATTAAAGCCAAAAGTCGTTGTTTTCAGATTCAAAAGTTAAGCTAAGCGAGATTTACGAAAACAACGCAGCTTTTGATTTAGGTACGGGTCAAATCACCGATAGACCAGATGGCCGACAACCACATCGCCGGCAGGAATTTTGGCCGACAAGCCCACTTCGCCGACACCCACGTCGTCGACACCCACATCACCGATAACCACAAAACTGACGACAACATCGCCAACACTCACATAACCGACTACCATATAGCCCACAGGAATTTTGGCCGATAACTATAAAAATATCACACTACACCAGATCGCCGATAAGTCACTTTGCCGATACATCTATTTCGCCGATACGTACACCGCAAAAATAAACATCGCCGAAAGCCTCATATGATGTTGATACAGCAATTCGAAAATTAGCAAGGTGTAAGTTTGCTGTATAGAGTCATAGGCAATGCAAATGTGAGCAATATATCTTCATCTTAGGAATGCCTTAGATTTTGATAAGTGAAATATAATTATCGCAGGAATAGTTGTACGGGTAGAACCACCCGCATCGGCGACATAAATTTTGGCCGACAAACCCACTTAGCCGACACTACTAGATCACCGACAAGCCCAGCAATGCCAGAATATTGCTGTTCCAGACCATTGAAGGACTTATAGTGCAGATAGGTTTTATGAGTAAATATTGACATGATTCAACGGTTTCGGAGATGTGCAAGTGTAAAAAGGATAAGATTTAAAGCGGTGTTAGTGTATAATTTTCACCATTTGTGACGCAACCATTGTGGTCATTGGAATTGTTTATGAAAAGTTTATTCGCTTTGTAAGTTTTTGGGAGTGAATATATGTGGTTTTCGATAATGTGAGTTTTGGTGTGAGTGTCGTTGATGTGGTTATAGGCCGGCGATATGGGGAATGTGCTATATGCGATGGTCGGTCAAAACTCTTATAGGCGATATATAGTATATAGTATGGCTTGGCGATGTAGGTATCGGGCGATGTGATTGTCGGCAATGTGGGTGTCGGCGATGTAGTTGTGTCGGGTAAGTGGGCTTCATGGCCAAAATTCTTGTCGGCGATGTTGTTGTCCGCAATCAGACTGGTTGGCGACTGGTTTTTATGTATAAGATGAAATTCAAAATCTTTATTTGCGATTTATGAGATAAATCTATCCCCTCCCCCTCTCGATGTAAAGAAGTGAACGAGAGTTAATTTTACAAGTCTGTAACAGCTTCCCGATTTAAAATTATTTGTCTGAATTTAAAATGAATTATAAAACTAATTCAAAATTCTGTCAAAAATGCATAAAACACTTGTATTGAGAGTGTATCAAAACGGAATCGAAAAACAGAATGAAAAATGAATTCTCCTATATAGCGGCTCGTTTTTGACCCGTTTTACCTCATATTTGACTCGTTTTTTGGGTCAGCTTGCTTCAAGAGCCGTGCCCCTCTAGAAACCCTCCAAGAACACGATTAATTGGTTCAGTGTTCTGTGAAACCGTGTCGTTCGAAAATTGTGTAGTTTGAAACCGTGTAATTCGAGGGAAAGTATTCGTATTCTTCGAAACTTGTGTTCATGGAGGTGTAGGAAATAGTAGTTGTACATCCCTGGATTACAACCATTTAGAAAGTATCTTTTATTGTATTGACCAAATAAAATATGTAATAATTACTCTTAAATAATAAAATTGTAAATTGGCTAAAAAATCATAAAAAGATCCGTCTGTTGTGTACCTCGAAATATTAACTTTAAAACAATAAAAATTATGAAATAATTATAAAAATATATTGCAGTTTGATTAAAATAATAAAGTCCAGATAACCACATTAACATAAAACCCAGCCTTGACCGTGAGGCACGCAACAGTGGTGGCAGCGGAGGGATAGTTTTTTTAAACAGTTTTCTAAAAAAAAAATCTGTTGCATTCATTCGTGATACGATTCATTCGTAAAAAAAAAAAAAAATAAAGTGATTAAAAAAAAACGATTCTAAATCACATTCAATCATGAAGTGATGAAAGTGTTAATTGCGGAAATCAAAATCATAAGATATTAAATAGTGAGTGCACAAAAACAATTTTTTTTCCTAAAAACGTGTAAACGAAACTATAAACAGAAGTACCGTGTACATTAAACCTAACAACAGTTCTGTGATAAATTAAACCGTAGTTAGATACGTACGGTCGTACAAACACAATAATCTTCATAATACGTTAAAATCATAAAATCTAATAATAAAATTCTGTGATTATGAACTGAATTAGCTAGAACAAAATAAAAATTATAATAATCAATAATGTGCAATATTACTCGTATGTATGCATAAGAGATACCGTTGAGGTTCGAACTGTGCTAAAATTCGTTAAAATCTTTAAAGCATAATAAAATAAAATTGTTCTTAAAAATAAATAAATAATTGGTGCTGAATGAATAGTAACGAATTTAAACAAATCTAAGCCAATAAATCTTCTGCTAAGACTTTAAAGCAATTTTTAACGTTACTGATCAAAATTAAGGCGAAATGTGCAGAAACGTTCTACGATGACGTCAAGGTCGCAACATTCAAACGGATTAATTTATACAATGCATGGATTACGGATTACACCTACTAACTACAAGGATGAGGTTCAACATTAACCATGGTTTAAACTGGTAAATTAATTTTCATAAAATTTCGAAATATTTATAGATCTAAATGAAAAAAAAAAAATTATTTAAACTAATTTCTTAATCCTAATTAATTTTATAAATGTTAAATAAAAAAAAGATAAAACGTTTAAATAAGTAATTGAAACTTAAAATTAGAAAATTGATAAAATTATTAAAATTAAATTTATTGAATTAAATACATTTTCATAATTAGTGCATACTCGTACGATTATATATTATGCTCGCACTTATGAAAACCCTGTAGACTAAGATAATAATTTTTACACTTAGACAATAAGTTTTTTTTTTTCAAAATTACGTAACGTAATAAAATTCATAATTCCTTCTTTGAAAAAAATTAACATTATAATAGATACTTATATTATATTTTTATACCTACATTAAATTACAATTTAACAATATTTCACATACTCGTAAAATATGTACATACATATATCCATATACATATTTCACATCATTTAATCAAATTAATGCTTAAATAATATAATTCACGTACGTTATTTGGTAAAAAAAAAAAAAAAAAAAAAAAAAAAATGTTGATATTGATATGTCAGGAAGCGAATCACCACAAGAAGATAATGATGATTCAACAAGTTTTTTAGAATTACGTAATGTTCAGATAGAGGTTTCGCGACCCATACCTGCCAAATCTAATCCGCTAAAATTACAAACACCTAATCCTAATCAATCCCTTGAAATTCATATAAAAACTGAACCGAGTTTAGACGACGAAGTTTCAGATCTTAATACAATAAGTCCAACTGAAACAGTTAATAATCTAGAAATAATGACTTCGTCCTTAGATCCAAAGTATGTACTCAGGTTAGTACCTAGTTTTTCTGGAAATTCTAATGAACTGCATAAATTTATTTCATCGTGCGAATTTATTCATAAAACCCTTCCTCAACAAGATCATGGTCAATTTTTAGAATTAATTAGACTTAAGCTTGATGGAAAAGCTTATCATTTAATGAAGTACAAAGCACTTGATACATGGTCAAGTTTTAAAAAACTTCTCGAAAATGAGTTTTCTGACACCAGATCTATTGGGCATCTTCAGATGGAGCTTTCCTCTAATCGGCAAATGAAAAATGAAAGTGTCAAAACCTATGTGAATCGTGTCAAATCCTTACTTCATGGCTTAAATGAAGCTTGTATTTCTTCTGTAGGGACTAATGAAGCCGAAACCATAAAAAAACTTAATGCCAACATACGAGGGTATATCAAAAAGTCTTGCAATATCATATGAAAAAAAAGAGTGAGTGAGACAACAATATATTTTTCAAAACCATTTTTTGTCGCGATGAAACTTCTAGAAGAACATTTCGATGTAAATTTTACAGTTCGTTTGTTTTTGTCAATTTAGTAACAAGTGTTTTGAATTTTTCTTAAAATGAATGAAATTGAATATCGCGCCGTTATTAAATTTTTCTGTAAAGATGGACAAAATGCAATTTATATATTCAACTATATATCAAAAGTTTACGGCGAATCTGCACCATCATATGCCACAGTAACAAGGTGGGTAAAATTATTCAAAAGTGGTCGGGAGTCATTAGAAGACGACAATCGCTCGGGTCGCCCAGCAGATGCTATTAGCCATGAAAACGTAATTTTGGCCGAATCTATTGTATTGGAGGACCGGCGTATTTCTGTTCCACGGTTAGCGTGGAGACTTTCTCTTTCATACGGTACCACATATACTATATTACATGACAACCTTCACATGTCGAAAGTAAGTGCGCGATGGGTTCCCCGTTTGTTGAATGCAGAACAAAAAAAAATGCGTGTTCAAATTTCAAAGGCGATTTTAGATATGTACAAAGAAGATCCAGAAAATTTCTTGGATAACATAATAACAGGCGATGAAACATGGCTTCATCACTGGGATCCGGAATCCAAACAAGAATCGTTGCAATGGATTAAACGTAGTGAACCACCACCAAAGAAATTTAAAACTCAACCGTCTGCTCTTAAGGTTTTGGCAACAATTTTTTGGGATGCTGAAGGAAATTTGATAATCGTTTATATGCCACCGAAAACCACAACCACAGGCATATATTTCGCTGAGGTTTTGCGAAAATTGAAAAAAGCGATCCGGGAAAAACGGCCAAGGAAAGTTAGGAAAAAAATCTTGCTTCTTCACGACAATGCACCGGTGCACAAGGCTAATATTGCTCAAGCTGCATTAAAGGACTGCGGCTTCGTGGGAATTCCGCATCCACCGTACAGTCCAGACTTGGCACCCAGTGACTACTTCCTGTTTCCCAATTTGAAAAAAACACTAAGGGGCCGAAAATTTTCCAGTGATTATGAAGTGCAGTCTGTTGTAAATGAATATTTTATGGAGCAAAAGAAATCTTTTTTTTTAGAGGGTTTAGGCAAGTTAATTGATCGATGTGACAAATGTATAAACCTTAAAGGAGATTCTGTCGAAAAATAAAAATATTGCTGTCTCACTCACTCTTTTTTTTCATATGATATTGCAAGACTTTTTGATTTGCCCTCGTAGCTTTGAAATCATTCCAAGAAGGCCTTGATGGTTCTATTAAGTTAATAGTTAAAGCATGTCGTTTTACAAAAATTTCTGAAGCGATCAATAGAGCAGTGGAAGAAGAGGCTACTCACAACCAAACATTTAAATTTTCCAATGATAGATTTGATATCCGAAAAAAATCAGAATTTTGTAAAATTTGCAGAAGATCTGGCCACTCAATAGAAAAATGTTTATTAATGTTGCTATCAGCCCAAATCATAACAATGCATCAACATCAACCTTAAACGTTAGGTCTATTAATTCAGTTTCATCTATTCCTTGTGCTTATTGCAAAAAATACGGTCATCACATTAAAGAATGTTTCCTTAAAAAGCGAAGTGACGAAATGAAAGATCGTTCAAATTCTCTATCATCATCAAGCGCAATTAAATCGGGAAACGCTGTGGGATTTTCGAGCCTAGAAAGGGGCACTCCTTCGAAAGTCCGAGATCTAACGAGTGCCTCCAGATCAAATATCAATCAGCAATAAATGAAACACAAACTGCAAATCCTTCATTAACCTCTTCCGAAAATAAACTTTCGACAGTAGAATTGAACAAAATCACTAATCATTCTAATACTTTTAATAAATATATTCATTTAAATCTCGACATTTGCAAGTTCAAAAATGTTCCTTTTATGGTAGATACTGGAGCTGAAATATGTCTCATAAAGAAGTCAGTCCTGTACGAAGATACAACAGTCTATAAGGAATCTAAATGCAAATTGAAGGGTATATCAAACGAAACGCATGAAACTCTTGCTGAATGCGATGCGATAATCAAATTACCTAATGACAGTGAAATAAAAATGAATTTTCAAATCGTAGATGATACGTTTCCAATTAGCGCTTGCGGTATAATTGGACAAAACTTCCAAAATCATTACAAATGCAACATAAATTTCCAAAATCTAAGAGTCGAAATTCCTATTAATCGTGAATTAGTACCTTTACCTTTATCTTCTGATATGGAAGTTGAGGTTTTACAAATTATAGAAATTTTTCCTCGGTGTGAACAACACATTTCAATCCCAATTAACCTCCCTAATGAATTTGAATTTGTTTGTCCTGCACAAAAGCCAGCTTCGTGTATATTTATAGCAAGTTCAATTCACAAAGTTCATAATAACTATATCACTCTACCTATTTTGAACTTATCAGATGATATTTTTAGAACCGAACGACTTAAATTTAAAATAGAAACAATCAATAATTATGAAGTTTTTACTTTTAAAAAAATTGATAACGGTAATCATAATCGAATGAATATACTTCAATCCGTTATCGATTTTCATCACCTAAATTCAGAAGAAAATGAAACTTTAAAAGAAATTCTTAATGAATATAACGATGTATTCTTTGTAGATCCTGATATACTTAGTACAACAGACCTTGTGCAACACGAAATTCGTACCATTGCAAATCCATTGCCTATTCATGTTCGTCCCTTTAGACAACCTCATTCAACGAAAGAGGAGATTCAAAGGCAAGTTAACGACATGATCTCTCAAGGAATAGTCCAAGATAGTATGAGTCCCTGGAATTCCCCTCTTTTAGTTGTGCCAAAAAGATCCGAAACGTCAGAAAGAAAATGGAGAGTTGTTGTGGATTATCGGAAACTAAATCAAATTTCTATTAATGAAACCTACCCTTTGCCTAACATTTCCGATATCCTCGACAAATTAGGCAAGGCTCAATATTTTTCAACCCTGGATTTACAGAGTGGTTATCACCAGATTAAATTGATACCTCATGACCGGCCCAAAACTGCTTTCAGCACGGACGAAGGCCATTATGAATTCGTGTGTATGCCATTCGGGTTAAAAGGAGCACCTGCCACTTTCCAACGCATGATAAATACTGCTCTTTGTGGATTAAATAATATTAAATGTCTTGCTTACCTCGACGACATTGTTGTTTATGGCGCCTCACTAAATGAACCTAACAACAATCTTAAAGAAGTTTTCAAACGTCTTCGTCGGTTTAATTTAAAATTAAACCCTAGCAAGTGTCAATTTTTAAATCAAGAAATTAGGTATCTTGGACATATTGTGACACCAAACGGTATTAAACCTGACGAGATTAAAATTTCAGCCGTTACACATTTTCCTGTACCTCACAACCCAACGGAAATAAAATCATTTTTAGGGTTAGCCGGATATTACCGAAAATTTATCCCCCAATTCTCAGGAATAGCAAAACCTATGACAAATCTCTTAAAGAAAACCGCTCCTTTCACATGGACTTCAGAGTGTCAAGAGTCTTTTGATTCGCTTAAGAAATCACTTACTATAATCCTCCTATTCTTCAAATGCCTAATTTTAGTAAGCCGTTTATTTTGACTTGTGATGCTAGCGATATTGCAATTGGTTCTGTTTTGTCCCAAGAAGTTAATGATTCTGAACTCCCAATCGCGTACGCTAGTCGCGTTCTAAATAAAGCGGAATGTAATTATTCCCCGACTAATAAAGAATTGTTGGCAGTAATATGGTCAATGTCGCATTTTCGACCATACTTATATGGCCATAAATTCGGTCTTGTAACTGATCACAGAGCATTTATATGGTTGCATAATTTAGAATCGCCGAAATCTCGTGAAATTCGTTGGCAAATTTGTCTTGAAGATTATGATTTTACAATTGAACATAGGCCTGGCAGACTTATACAAAACGCGGATTCTCTAAGTCGAATAAAATTGCCTACTGAGCCAACATCATCCATTAATAATTGTAATATTATTACCCGATCGATGTCATCAAAACCTAATTCTGATAATGACAATATCGATACGTTAAATTTACTTTCAAGCAAACGAGAGTCAAATGATCAGCGTGAATTTGAAAGTGAAGATACTTCTCCGGAAATTACATTTGAAAACAAAAATAATGATACCTTAATAAACCAGTAAAATAGTAAAATTAAATATATAACAGACGAATCTGAAGTTAATCAACTGATTAACGAATTTCATACATCACCTCTTGGTGGACACCAAGATGTGTATCGCACTTTTATTCGAATGCGGCAATATTATAATTTCCCCAATATGCACTTGAAAATTAAAAAAATTATATTAAATTGCAAACTTTGCCAAATTAATAAACATAGCAGACCTACTAAAGAAGCTTTAAAAATAACAACAACGTCCTCCAAATCCTTCCAAAAAATGTTCCTAGACATCGTTGGCCCTATGTCATCTTCATATAAAAATAATAAATATATACTTACTCTTGAAGATGACCTTACAAAATACTCCCTTGCCTTTCCTATCCCTTCACAAGACGCAAATATCGTAGCTCAGACATTTGTTGAACAATTCATATGTGTGTATGATATACCTGATGAGATCTTAACTGATCAGGGTACCAATTTCATGAGTAAATTGTTCACACAAGTTTGCAAGTTACTGAAAATAAAAAAAATTGCTACAACAGCTTACCACCCTCAGAGTAATGGTGCTCTAGAAAGATTTCACAGAACTCTTGGTGAGTACTTGCGTAACTTTTCTCAAACTGATGTTTTGAATTGGGACTTGTGGTTACCTTACTTTACATTTTCGTATAACACTACACCACACAGTTCAACTGGATTTATGCCCTATGAGCTAGTATTCGGATTTAAACCCAATATTCCTTCGTCAATTTCCAAAGAACCTGATCCTGTTTATACTTTTGATGATTATTATCATGACCTTAAATATCGTCTGCAAACTTCCTTTACAACTGCAAAACAGAACTTAGTAGAAAAGAAGTTAAAAGCTAAATCCTATTATGATCATACTATTAACCCTGTTCAATTTCAAAAGGGAAATTACGTATTACTAAAAAACGAGAGCATCCAAAGTAAATTATCTCCTCTGTGGCTTGGTCCTTTCGAGATAGACGAAATAATATCTCCAGAAAATTCCTCCATTAAAATTGGAAAATCATCGAAGGTAGTTCATAACAACAGATTAAAAATTTTCCGAAACGAGTAAAACATTTATATTAATTATTTAAGGATTGAATAAAATAATTGATTGAAATATGTATATATGCATAAATGTAATCTTTCATGAAATTTTGTATAAAAAATAGTAATAATAATAATAAATTTGTAATAATGTATTAGTAAATAATATGAATCTAAGCAAAAATGTACAAATCTTTAAATGAAGTATATCAAAGAAATGATATGCATTCGAATTTATTTATTATTAAATTTTAGAAAAATGCATAGCTAATTATATTAACTATTATTATCATAGTTATGCATTTGTAAGTATATCAAAAGATTTTCCTTAGGATAACTTTTGATTTAAGCAGGGAGTTGTAGGAAATAGTAGTTGTACATCCCTGGATTACAACCATTTAGAAAGTATCTTTTATTGTATTGACCAAATAAAATATGTAGTGAATGATATGTGATCTTATATAATAAAATTGTAAATTGACTAAAAAATCATAAAAAGATCAGTCTGTTGTGTACCTCGAAATATTAACTTTAAAACAATAAAAATTATGAAATAATCATAAAAATATATTGCAGTTTGATTAAAATAATAAAGTCCAGATAACCACATTAACATAAAACCCAGCCTTGACCGTGAGGCACGCAACAGCGGGTTACCTGTGTACTAAACAATAAGAGAAAACGCGGAGCTTAGACGTGAGTAATCCAATTGTAATTCTTTAAAATAGTTGTACACTGAACTTAAACGGGTCGGTTTTAAGTTTTATCTGAAGAAAAGTAATTATGTTTCAGACATAAAAACAGCTGGCTATACGAATATCGGTCGCAAAGCGATGTAATCTTAGGGTTAGCCCGCGAATCGCAAAGAAGCAAAAGTCGATATTTTACATATTTTACACAAAATTTCAGAAACAACATTGAAATACTAGTGCACCTGTTAGCGCTATCTATAATTATGTTAAGTACTTTACATATTTTATTCGTACGTTACTAGTTCTCTTATATAATAAATACCTCCTGATCCACATGAAAAAATATTAAAATAAACCAAACGTTGTTGTTACAATAATCTCTTGAAATATCATTCTAAAACCAACAATATTCTAGATGCCTTCTTATTGTTTTACGTATACATGCTACGAGTACGAGTACGTTGCCTTCAAATTTTCCATATACATAAAATGAAAAATATTACGCCCTTATTTTATTTATTTATTTATTTCATTTTATACTTTTTTTGTGTTTTATTTCATTTCATATTATTTTTCTGTGTTTGAACAATGCCATAACAAAAATAAACGTAATTAAGATTACTTGAATTTTCTTGTGCTGCTGCTGCTGCTCTGTTGTCTTGCCGAATTCTGTTTTATTTCATTTTCATGAGAAACACACGCTCTGCCTCTCTGGTAAATTTTATTTTATTTGTATTTTTTTTTTTGTGCAGAGCTATCCGGCTTTTCATTTTCATCTTCGATCAGATAACTGTATCAATTAAAACTTTGTATTTTTTTTTATGTGCGTATAACGAACAAAAATTATTTCTTTTGGAACAATTTTATTACCACTTGGAAATTTTGTATCCATAGATCTTCTTTCTTTTCGAAATAAACGCAAGGAAAAAAAACAACTTCTTTATCATTTTATTCATTCGACTGCGATAACACAATACAATGTTTAATTATAATGTAACCTAATTATGTATATATGTAGAAGAATAAATTGCATAATTTTTTCCTGTTTTCGTCGAATAATAAACCTCCCCCTCCCCTTTTCGAAATACATGATAAAAAAACTTCTTTGTTATCTCTCGTTTTTCTTAGTTTTAATTTTTACGTTACCAAAAATTTGAAATGAGACATCTGATCAAAATATTATATGTATAAAGATTTGTTTTTGTAGAGCGGCACGTGTTCGATTGCAAATCAACAAAAATTTTAAATAAAAATTCGGCAGAGAAGGGAGAGAGGCAGGTGATGTAATTAAGTGTTATTAATTTAATTATCTCGGTAAACTGCTTTATTACGGCTCCAGAGTTTCGTAATATCAATATAATAAACTAAGATTTTTAATGTGATTCGGATGAGCCTTAAATATGTATTCAGTAGATCTAGCAATACGTTGAATAAGGGTTAACAAGTTTATTTATTCATTTCTACCAACAAATGTATAATTTAAGTAATGTTGTGCTATTTTTAGGGGATATTGTATACAACTGTTTTTTGTACCTCTCTAGAGACTTCAAATTAAGAGAAATTTAGTATTTAGTAAATCGTTTGTTAATTTATAAAGATTAATTCTACACATTTTCATGTCAACAATATTTCTTGTGTTCCAGTTTCCACTTACAGCATTTATTTCCTTTATTTGTTGCAACAAACAGTTTAATTAAAATGATGCGATATTTTACTATTAGTCATTCGATCAATACAATATCACCTAAAGACTAAGTAATACCAGAGCCATCTATGATTTTGAAGAGCCGTAATATTAAAAAGAGAGCTTTCAGTAGAGGGGAAGCTTTTATTGAATTACTATAAGAAACCGTGGTAATTGGAAAATTTTTGAACATGAATTTATGAATAAAAAACTAAACAAATCATCTAAATTTTAATTTTATATTTTTAATAAACTATTCAAAGAACTGTATTTGAAAATCAGCCATCATAATGTAGTATTTATTTGGTAAATTTAAACTAAAGCGGAGCACAAATTTATAAATTTTCTATAAAAATGAGCTTTCCGTTTAGTTGTGTAGGTTTATAAAGCAAGATAATAACGGGTGCTGCCGCGGATTGCTCTTACATCCAATTTAAAATTTAGTTTTATAAAAATTTAACTTATTTGGTAAATTCTTGTCACATGCACATCAGAATTTTTGAGATGAACGACGCACTTAATAGCAATCTAAACATTACCCATTTATAACAAAATTAAAGAGAAAACGTGAGCTGAAACGAAATTTTATGAATCACCATGTAGAAACAATAATATTATTCATATAATAAAATTTTTACATCAAAATCTATTTACGAAAATTATTTTTGTATACAAAAAATCAACGATGTCATGACAACGAAAATAACTTCAATTTTATCCGATTGCAAAACTGAGCTTTCTGTAATTTGAAAATCCGTTTACAGATGTCTCTGTAGTAAATTTACTTGAAATTACAGAAAAGCGTAAAATAATTAAATAACTATTTACGAAAATAAACCATTATTATTGTAAGTTAAGCGCGAAATCTTTAATACAATAATTTAACATAATTAATAAAACTCAAAACAATTATAAATTTTATTTATTGTTCGGTTGGCATAAATAAAGCTTTTCATCGCAAAATATTTATCATCGTAGTTGCTGCGCGCTGAAAAACAATAATAGAAAAATGTCACATTTTTTCCAAATTTTTTCTTTTCTTATTTCAATTCGTTCGTATTTGGTTATTTTCAGTGCCAGGAGATCTCAATAATCTATTGAACCAGGAAGTATACACAATAAATTGTTAAACTTTAGTTAACAAACATTTAGGTTTTAATATTTAACTTTAATTTATACTTAGCGACATCTTTTGATTGGTTTATTAATTGCGAAAAGCTCTATAATATAATGTTTTTATTCATTTGCTTCGGTTTGTTTATACTACAGGATGAAACAGTATAGCCTGCGAATTTGTTTGCGAAAACAGTTTTCGAAGATTGTTCATCAACAATGCTGTAATAGAATGCAGAACATAATAACCCCCATATTACATAGCTACTCAAAAAGAATTTTTAACGAACGTTTGTTTTGGGAAAGAAATGCTGAAATTTTTGATGGAACACTCTATACTAATTTTTTACATACACATATAAACAAATTCTTATTTCTACAATAAAAAAAATTTTTGTGGTAGACTAATTTGAATATTTTTGCGTTAATTCGACATAATATGACTCAATTTTAGAAAATGCTTTTCCTGAATATTGAACTAACCATTCAAATTAAAAATTGAAACGAAGCATTAATGTTTTTATAAACAAAAAAGATTCTAAAAAAAATATTAAAATACACCGATTGGTATGAAAAAGAACAAAAAGCTTCCCCTCTATGGAAAGCTTATGGGAAAAAATGGCGGAATCTTACGGCTCTTATATTAAGGTGGCTCTGGTAATACTGCTCCGCTGAATGTTAGTTCATACTGATCGCCGTTCATAGATGGCATTGTTATGTTGAACTCGTTTCGTGATTTGGTTTAATTGAACTTGTTGCAGACGTTGTTGGCTATCAGCCCCGAAAAATGCCACTCTTTTACTGCCAGCCCCGAAACTATTGCTGTCATGAAGCTACTACGGCTATCCTAACACAATTATTTTTCGGGGCTGCAAGTAAAAAAATTACGTTTTGATGAAACGTGAAAACTATGACGAAAGAAAAATTTTCGGGCCGAACATCCCCGACTTTTTTATTTTAAAACTATTATGGGATATATTTTATGGGTGACTCTCTTTATCGTAAACAATTTATCGTGTTTAAATTTAACGTGACTTTTTAACCGTAGAAGAGTTTATCGTAGGCACAATTTACCATGAACACAATTTATCGTGGGACAATATATCGTATGCCAGTTTATCGTAGTTTGTAAATTTACCCGTATAACAAAATGATTTGTAAATAAAAATTACAGTGTCTTCGGTTTATAAAACTTTTATTGTATTCAGCCATTCCCATTTTAATTGATTAATAAATTAAGATGGAATTTTGTAAGTTGGACGGAAATGGGATTTTTAAATGAGTTTTGGAAGAAGTTCTCGAATATGGCCAGCTGGGACGGAACTCGATAGTTTTTTATCCAATTATGGTGGGATTTTGCATGTGGGATGGAAATAGGTTTCTTAAATGATTTTTGAAAAAATTCTGAAATATGGCAACCTGGGATGGAACCCGGTAGTTTCTTAACTCATTACGATGGGATAGGGTTTTAAATGATTTTTGGAAGAAGTTCTAGAATACGGCCACCTGGGATGGAGCTCGGTAGTTTTTTAACCGATTATGATGGGATTGGATATATTGGATAGAAAGGGGATTCTTTGGTGAATTTTGGAACAAGTTATGGATAATTTGCCATCTGAAATTCGATGAAAAATTGTTTTACTCGCTGTTTGATAAAAAAGCCAAATTTTATTTTTTATTTTTTCTAACAAATTTTATAGTAAAATGTGAAACCAATGATAGATAAGTTTCTGTCCTATATCTTCAACCTTTTTATGTAACTTCAAACGATAACATTGGGGAGCAAAGACCTAGCTTTTAAACTCTTTGCGGTGCTGGATTGGTAGTTCTATACAAATATGGAAATCGAGAGAAAGCGATGCAGGAGGAATTTTGCTTATATGGTCTTTGATACCACATGTCAGGGTGAGTTATGTGCGACACCATTCCAATACCACATCAGCTTTCTAGGCTAGGGGTGGCAGCAGAGGTGTCAACCCACTAAGTGGATTGAGCGGCAAGCCAACTATCTGCTCTCAGATAAATCTGGTTATAAAATCTACCTAAAGGCCTCGGATAAATGTAACATTTTGATAATAAGAACAACCTTATACGGAAATATGGGGTGTGTAACGAAATCTCGGTTTAAAACCGAGATTTAAAAAAAACCAAGATTTTGACAAACTGAGATTTTGACAGTTTGTCAAAATCTTGGTTTTTTTTAAATCTCGGTTTTCAAAATCCCGGTTTTCTATTAAAAAAACCCGATTTTTAGAAAATCCTGGTTGAAATTTTTAAAATTTAGCATGTAGGAAAATGGGACTCTTAAATGAGAGCCGTGAGAGTTTTTGAAGCTGTCAGTCTCTACAATTATTTCATTTCAAAATGTTGCATTAACAAAATATTGATTTGTTTTATTAATCTTGCAACAACAAAATGATGCAATAATAAAATGTTGCAAGTAAAAAATCTTGCAATCAAAAAACTTTATTATTTTCTGCAATTAGAGCTAGAAGAAAAGAAAACCGGGATTTTGAAAACTGAGATTTTGAAAACCGAGATTTTGTAGTACACCCAAGAATATGGAACATACTAAGCGTTTTAAGACCTGAAACCTTCAGAGCCTTTCGAACCAAGCGGAAATTTGCACTCTGGACGTAGTTATAGTACAAGGAGTTGGATACGTAGATCCACCGATGGTTACACATTTTACTAGAAAATTTATTAGAAAAAATAAAAAATAGAATTTGGCTTTTTCATCCAACAGCGAGTACAGCAATTTATAATCGACTTTCGTCCAACAATCAGGTGGCAACTTTTCCAGAAATTCTTCCAAAAATCAATAAAGAATCCGATTTATATCCATAACATACCCAATCCCATCATATACAGTTTAGAAATTACCGAGTTCCGTCCCAGGTAGCCATATTCCAGAACTTCTTCCAAAAATCATTTAAAAATCCCATTTTTATCTAACATACTCTATTTCATCACGATGGTGAAGAAATGGTCGAATTCTTATACGAAATACATATTGGATATTGGCACTTGGACCAGGAGATACTGGGTTCGAATCCCATCAGAGGCTAGATGCAAATCGAATTTTCATCATCGATTACAATCGGTGATGTTAATAAACACAACTAAGACCCTGTGATGGAGTGCAGAATTCAGCGCCGACCCACCGTCCATGTCAATGTACAGGTTGACATGGAGCCTGGAATGTGCAGATAGTATACTGTAGTTGTGTGTGAGTATGTGAATGGGTTAATGATGTGGCGTGAATGTGTGGTATCACAAGGAGCCAAAAATGGCCTAAGTGTAAACCACTGAAACCTACATATTGGAAATTTTTTTGTGTTCACTTCAAATTCAAGACATTAATTGTGATATACGATAAACTGTTCACACGATAAATTGTTCTACGATAAATTGCTCACGATAAATTGTTCATGATAAACTGACTCTAAATCATATTTTATGGCTGTACTACCGAATTATGTCTGGTGCAGAGAAAGATTAAAAGTAACTTGTGTGATTTTTCAGGAGATTTCTATGGGGTGGGATGTGAAATAGTCCCCCAAACTCAGAAACTATTCTTTGACCAGGCTATCGGCTAATATCTAGTGGAGGAAGATTTAAAATAATTTCTATGATTTTTTTCACAATTTTCTATTGGATGGAGTTGAGGTATAATCCCTCAAATTAAGCAACTATACCTAGTACTATCGGCTTCTATCTATATGGAATGGAAGAAGGTTTAAAGTAATTTATGTGATATGTGATTTTTTAAATTTTTCTATTGAGTTAAATTGAATAATAGTCCCTTAAACTCAGCAACTGTTCTATGGTCAGACTATCGATTTATATCTAGTGATGGAGGAACATTTAAAGTAATTGCTTTGATTTTTTCTATGAAATGAAGTGGAGTTATTATAAGTCTCCGATCTCATGGACTGTAGAGGACGATTTTAAAAGTAATTTTTGAGATTTTTTAAGAATTTTCGTATGAGGTGGGGTTGAAATATCCCTCAAACTCAATAGCTATTCCTTGACCGGGCAATCAACTTATGTCTAATGATGGAGGGAGATTTGAAGTAATTTATGTGATTTTTTCAAAATTTTCTATGGGGTGATATTGGTCTTCAAACTAAGCAAATATTCGTTGGCCGGACTATCGTCTTATGTCAAGTGATAAAGGCAGATTTAAATTTTCTGTGATTAGTTTAGATTTTTTCTATGAGGTAGAATTAAAATATAGTCCCTAATCCTAAAGAACTATTCCTGGGCCGAACTGTTGCTTATTGTATAGTGATGAAGGAAGATTTAATATAATTGGTGTGATTTTTTGAGAGTTTTTCTATGAAAAAATTCACCACTAAACATAACCCAAAAGTCCAGTCTACGAATAGTTGCTGATTTTGAGGGACTTAACCTCAACTTCATCTTATAAAATTTTTTTGAAAAAATTCATATAAAATATTTATAATCTTCCTGTACCACCAGAGATCGAGGAACTATATCTCAGTTCCACCTGCACCAAATAGTTATAACATTTTTATTTATTAGCTTTTATTCGGAAATATTTATACTTGTTAATAAAATGTTGCAATAGTATCAGAGCCATCTATGATTTTGAAGAGCCGTAATATTAAAAAGATAGCTTTCAGTAGAGGGAAAGCTTTTATTGAATTACTATAAGAAACCGTGGTAATTGGAAAATTTTTGAACATGAATTTATGAATAAAAAATTAAACAAATCATCTAAATTTTAATTTTATATTTTTAAGAAACTGTTCAAAGAACACATATTTGAAAATCAGCCATCATAATGTAGTATTTATTTGGTAAATTTAAACTAAAGCGGAGCATAAATATATTAATTTTCTATAAAAATGAGCTTTCCGTTTAGTTGTGTAGGTTTATAAAGTAAGATAATAAAGGGTGGTGCCACGGATTCCTTTTACATCCAATTTAAAATTTAGTTTTATAAAAATGTAACTTATTTGGTAAATTCTGCTCACATGCACATCAGAATTTTTGAAATGAACGATACACTTAATAGCAATCTAAACATTTCTCATTTATAACAAAATTAAAGAGAAAACGTGAGCTGAAACGAAATTTTATGAATCACCATGTAGAAACAATAATATTATTCATATAATAAAATTTTTACATCAAAATCTATTTACGAAAATTATTTTTGTATACAAAAAATCAACGATGTCATGATTTTCTTAACTAAATATTATTACAAAACAGAACAAAACGTAAAAAACTTCAATTTTATCCGATTGCAAAACCGAGCTTTCTGTAATTTGAAAATCCGTTTACAGATGTCTCTGTAATAAATTTACTTGAAATTACAGAAAAGCGTAAAATAATTAAACAACTATTTACGAAAATAAACCTTTATTATTGTAAATTAAGCGCGAAATCTTTAATATAATAATTTAACATAATTAATAAGACTCAAAACAATTATAATTTTTATTTATAATGCGGTTGGCATAAATAAAGCTTTTCATCGCAAAATATTTACCATCGTAGTTGCTGTGCGCTGAAAAACACTAATAGAAAAATGTCACATTTTTCCAAATTTTTTGTTTTCTTATTTCAATTCGCTCTTATTCGGTTATTTTCAGTTCTAGGAGATCACAGTAATCTATTGAACCAGACAGTATACATAATAAATTGTTAAATTTTAGATAAAAAACATTTAGGTTTTAATATTTAGCTTTAATTTATACTTAGCGATATCTTTTGATTGGTTTATTAATTGCGAAAAGCTTTATAATATAATGTTTTTATTTTATGAAGCTCCGGTTTGTTTATACTACAGGATGAAACAGTATAGCCTGCGAATTTGTTGCGATGACATTTTTAACAAATAACGAAAAAACAGTTTTCGAAGTTTGTTCATCAACAATGTTGTAATAGAATCCAGAACACAATAACCCCCATATTACATAGCTACTCAAAAAGTATTTTTTAACGAACGTTTGTTTTGGGAAAGTAATGCTGAAATTTTTGATGGAACACTCTATACTAATTTCTTACATACACATATAAACAAATTCTTATTTCTATAATACAAAAAAAAATTGTGGTAGACTAATTTAAATATTTTTGCGTTAATTCGACATAATATGACTCAATTTTAAAATATGCTTTTCCTGAATATTGAACTAACCATTCAAATTAAAAATTGAAACGAAGCATTAATGTTTTTATATACAAAAAAGCTTCTAAAAAAATATTAAAATACACTGATTGGTATGAAAAAGAACAAAAAGCTTCCCCTCTATGGAAAGCTCATGGAAAATAATAGCGGAATCTTACGGCTCTTATATTTAGGAGGCTCTGATAGTATACATAAACTGGTATAGTGCTGCCATAAGGAACTTTTTCTATTTTCTGGAATGAAAATTTGGGTTATCTCTGGAATGAAAATTAGGGTAAATGTTTTTCAGGTTTAACCAAACTTCTACCCCCGAACACAATTTTTTAAATTCGGGTTAAACCCGATATCTACCTGATAATAATAAAAATTTAAATTTTCCTATTTTTGTTTGTTCATAACGAAAGCATTGAAACATTTTCAAATGTTAATAATATAATAAGCGAAATAATAAAAAAAAACAAAGATTGGCTCACATAGTGACAATATAATTTGAAAGGTCACATTAAGCTCTGTTTCAGAAAGTTCTGTTTTAAATCCGTAAGCTCTGTTTCGGTATGACCCCAAGGGGCTCTGTGATGAATTTTTAAAGTTTAAATAATTTACCGTGAATTATATTTAAATTATATTATTATTAATTATTATTATATTTAATTATATAATTATTATATTTAAATGAGATTGTCTCAGATAGTCACTATATACGTTTAAAAACGATTTCCATAAAATCTAATGCACGATAAATTTGTTAAATTTAAAAAATGTATCACAATAGCCATACGGCTCATATCAAAACATGGTTTACTGATTTGATCATCACAATGGGTGCCCATTGAATCATGTAAAGCCACTATCTGAGCCAATCAACATGGCTTACTGATTTCAATATCTTAATGTGTCTCTTTTTTTAGTGTATACAGTCACATGTGATTGAATTTCTGAGATTCTCGCCATAACCATAGGTTCATGTACACAAACAAATAACAGAATCTCGGGTCCTCAGACTGAGGAAACCACAAGCAAGAATTTTTCGATACTGGGATAAGAATATAAAGGTCAAGGAGATAGATTGCAATTGTGAATTACTGCCTATTTAAAAGCACATGCATTCCAACGGATCGAAAATATTAATTTAGGGCTCTAAATTAATGACATTACAGTTCTCGATGGTCAAAAATAGTTTTATCAGTATTACAATGTTTTCTTCATTCACAGATCGATCGAACTTGGAGATGTGAAGCTTTGGAACCAAAATTTAATTGTAATTTTTTAGATCAATAGCTTTTGAGATAGTAAAAGTTGGTTTAGGCTTAGAAATTGTGCATGCAGGTGAATCGTGAGTATCCATAGCATCCAGTTTCAATGATACCAATATTTGGAAAAGGATTATATTCGGTTTGCATCCTGTTACATTGTTAAATAACTTTTTAAGACTTTTTTAAACAACTTAATTTTCATCAGCTTCTTGGTATTCTGTCATACTTCGTATAAATCCATTCATGAAATAGTTTAGTCCATTTCTCGACGTATTTGATGCATGTCGCGGGTTGAAATATATTCATATAAATATATGTTTCGTCTGGCGGAGAGCGCAATAGTGAGTTCAATAGAAAATTCGATATATCAAACAGCGTGTTTATCGAAGGTTCGTTGCAAATATTTATTAATAGCGTGACTACATGGGGCTATGAAGAGGTAATGGATGGACCTTGTCAATTTCCAACTGTTCAAAAAGTTAATACTCAAAGCGGAAAAGTTGCATTAAAATTTGGCGCTAGAGATTAAAGAAACCAACGAAAATATGGAGAATAAAATAAATCAACAGAGCACAGAATATTTGGAAAATAGGTTTATGGTAGAGAACATCCCAATTAGCTGAAAAAAATAATTTCGACCCAAAGCGTCGAAATTTATTTTTGTCAAAAATTTAGTATCAAAAAATTAAATATTGGAAAAACGACCAGCCAAATGGCACAGTGGCTAAAGCTGTGGCGTTTGGATCGGAAGTACCGGGTTTGAATTCCGATAGGGACAGGATGCAAAGTGAAATTGTATCAACAGATTACGATCTCGTGTAAATGTGCTACATCTATGACCTCCTGTTGGTGTGCAAAACTTATGGCCCGACCCATCTTCCATGCCAGTATAGGCTGGCATGGAGCTTGCAATGTGCAAATGGTCTTAAATCGGTTCTATAGCCGTACGACCTCGAGTTGCCCAGGAGGCGTAAAGTAAGGACGTAAAAAGCATAACCGCGGAAAAGCAGGGTGAGACTTGATCCCTAAAACAGATTGCATAGTTAACAATAAAAAAAAAAAAAATAATAATCGTAAAAAAATATCGCAATCGAATTTAAAACAATTAACGCATTTTTGAAATCTATTTTCTGTCATTTTTGCGCAATATAATCCAATGCTAAGCGGTTTTGAGGATCTCTATATTTTAGTATGAAAGTTTGAGTCCGAGGGCCTATTGAAAAACACTGTCGAAGAATTCCAAACAGCTAGACCGCGCTTTTTCTAAATGAGTAAAAGACAATCTATTCAGACTCTAAAAGACAATCTATTGAGACAAACCTATTGTAAAATGTACAATTAACATTAAAACGAGCTGTGTGATGCGCTTGCTTCAGTAAATCTAAACGCGCGACTTTGACAAACGGTAACGCACCGTCAGTCAGTTGTCGACAATGTTCGAAATGTGCTGGGTTTTCTCAACATAAAATCTCAACAGCACGATCGCGCTGCTTGGGACTCAAACGGTTAAACATCGTTGCATAAACCTCAATTTTTATACAAAAATTAAAACAATTTCATTTATCTTTCTCAAAATTATGAAAATACAATAAGCGGGGGGTGTGTGGGCGGCAGCCGGATGCTCTAAGATAAACAATGAATTAAACTAGCTTTAACTAGAAACTTAATCGAAATTATTCGATGAAAAATATTTAATCGAATTTAAAGCATTATTAGAACGGTAGCCTCCGGACTCTAATTTAAACAGATTAAAATCCTTTAAAAAGAATGACCCTAATGCTGCACCAGCACTTGTAGCACAATCCAATGAAAATGGTACTGGAATTTTTTACAAATTAATTACAACTTATCGGCATAGTTCAACCCCAAAAAAACTATCCCTAAGAGGTGCAATTCTTCAAAAATCATATTTTTCTTTACAACATTCTTATCGCATTTCTGTTAATATATATTGTCTCGTACTGGTGGTGGTACTGAAATTTTTTATAAATTAATTACAACATATTGGCATAGTTCAACCCCCAAAAAACTTCCCCTAGGGGTGCAATTCTTTAAAAACCTAATTTTTGATTAAACCATGCTGTTGTCATTTCAGCTAAAATTTCTTGTATCGTATACTGGGGGTGATACTGTAACTTTAAACAAACTAACTACAACATATTAGAATAGTCCAACCCCCAAAACACTCCCCCCCCTAAGGGATGCAATTTTTAAAAATTTTATTTTTCGTCACACCATGCCTTTTGCATTTCTGTGAATTTTTGTTGTATAGTGCTGGAATTTTTATACAAATTAATTACATTAAAATGGCATAATTAAACCCTTAGAAAACTACCCCAAATGGGTGCAACCGTTTAAAATCATTATATCGTACTGGACACTAAGAAGTTTTTAATAAATAAATTACAATATATTGGAATAGTTCAATTGCCAAAAACTGTCCCTAAAAGTGCAGTTCTTTAAAACAGTATTTTTCTGTATAGGTAAAACCCCTCCAATAATTACCACTGAATTTATTACAACAGCACACACCCACAAAAATCGAACATAATGCATCAAACTTCCTTCCTATGTAAGAAATAGGTATCCTTGAATTTATTACAACAGCCCACACCCACAAAAATCAATCATACTGCATTGAACTTCCTTCCTATGCCCGAAAAACGTATCCCTGAAATTATTACAACAGCCCACACCCACAAAAATCAAACATAATGCATTGAACTTCCTTCCTATGCAAGAAATAGGTATCCCTGAATTTATTACAACAGCCCACACCCACAAAAATCGAACATAAATCATCGAACTTCCTTCCTATGCAAGAAATAGGTATCCTTGAATTTATTACAACAGCCCACACCCACAAAAATCGAACATTATGCATCGAACTTCCTTCCTATGCAAGAAATAGGTATCCTTGAATTTATTACAACAACCCACACCCACAAAAATCAATCATACTGCATTGAACTTCCTTTCTATGCCCGAAATACGTATCCCTGAAATTATTACAACAGCCCACACCCACAAAAATCAAACATAATGCATTGAACTTCCTTCCTATGCAAGAAATAGGTATCCCTAAATTTATTACAACAGCCCACACCCACAAAAATCAATCATACTGCATTGAACTTCCTTCCTATGCCCGAAATAGGTATCCCTGAAATTATTACAACAGCCCACACTCACAAAAATCGATCATACTGCATCGAACTTCCTTCCTATGCAAGAAATAGGTATCCCTGAATTTATTACAACAGCCCACACCCACAAAAATCGATCATACTGCATTGAACTTCCTTCCTATGCAAGAAATAGGTATCCCTTAATTCATTACAACAACCCACACCCACAAAAATCGATCATACTGCATTGAACTTCCTTCCTATGTAAGAAATAGGTATCCTTGAATTTATTACAACAGCCCCGACCCACAAAAATCAAACATTATGCATCGAACTTCCTTCCTATGCAAGAAATAGGTATCCTTGAATTTATTACAACAGCCCACACCCACAAAAATCAATCATACTGCATTGAACTTCCTTCCTATGCCCGAAATATGTATCCCTGAAATTATTACAACAGCCCACACCCACAAAAATCAAACATAATGCATTGAACTTCCTTCCTATGCAAGAAATAGGTATCCCTAAATTTATTACAACAGCCCACACCCACAAAAATCGAACAAATTGCATCAAACTTCCTTCCTATGCAAGAAATGGGTATCCCTGAATTTATTACAACAGCCCACACCCACAAAAATCGAACATTATGCATCGAACTTCCTTCCTATGCAAGAAATAGGTATCCTTGAATTTATTACAACAGCCCACACCCACAAAAATCAATCATACTGCATTGAACTTCCTTTCTATGCCCGAAATACGTATCCCTGAAATTATTACAACAGCCCACACCCACAAAAATCAAACATAATGCATTGAACTTCCTTCCTATGCAAGAAATAGGTATCCCTAAATTTATTACAACAGCCCACACCCACAAAAATCAATCATACTGCATTGAACTTCCTTCCTATGCCCGAAATACGTATCCCTGAAATTATTACAACAGCCCACACCCACAAAAATCGAACATAATGCATCAAACTTCCTACCTATGCAAGAAATAGGTATCCCTGAATTTATTACAACAGCCCACACCCACAAAAATCGAACATAATGCATCGAACTTCCTTTATATGCAAGAAATAGGTATCCCTGAATTTATTACAACAGCCCACACCCACAAAAATCGAACATTATGCATCGAACTTCCTTCCTATGCAAGAAATAGGTATCCCTGAATTTATTACAACAGCCCACCCTCAGTGCGATACAATAAATATTAACAAAAATACGAAAACTGTGGTGTAGCTTTGTCTAACGCCAGCCCACACACGAATTGCAGGATAACGGGACCTGTAAAAAATTTTCTAACTATGTAACAAATTTGTAATTAATTTGTAAAAAATTCCAGTACCATTTTCATTGGATTGTGCTACAAGTGCTGGTGCAGCATTAGGGTCATCGAAGTGTATGGTCCTGATGCAACGTATCGAGATTATTTGCATCCGGCACGTATTAAATGATGAATAAAAAATATTTTAAATGGTTAAAACTAGTCCGTTTTCAAGTTTTTATTGAACCAGCCATTCATAACATCCATTCAGAACTGCCTACGTTTTTTGAGATCTTTTGACTAGCGAAACCACTTTCAGAGCATGTTACATCCTTCGGCTTTTTTAGAAATTGCTATCGAAGAAAATTATTGTAGTTTCGTTACTGAAAAATTGCGTTTTGTAACTCTTGATGAATATAAGAGTGTGCGGCATCATGCGATTCCTCAAATGAGCTCCAATTCAAGTAAACCTGGGCCTAACTATTGAATTCGACGCTCATTTTCCCGGCTATCGTTTTCCTATGGCCCGAATTACACTATAAAAGATCTTTGACAAAGGTGTTTTATAAAACATTTTTATCAATTTTCTTTGATAGTTTTGATCATTTTTATAAAATGTTTTTATCAAATTTAGCCTCATGCAAGTAAATTAGATAAATTATTTTTGACATTTGCTTATTCAAAATGGCGATCGAACACAACTGGACGGCAAAAACCACAAAAATATTAATTCAAGAATATGAGGTGAACATTGCTAGAAAAAAAAGTGAGGCCATTAGGCTGCCCTCCATACTTATTGAACTTCGTAAGTGTGTTTCTTGTCGTTTAATTAACAGCGAAATTTTGTGGACAATAAAATTAAATGAATTATCATCCATCCTTAAATAATTAATGTTTTTATTTTTGAGGGCACCTCTATTTTTCTGAAGTTTCGTGAAAATTTTGATAAAATCTTTTATGTAGTGTAATTTTCGAAAGTTTAGTGTAATAGTTTTCGCAAATGAACGTCGAATTCAATAGTTATGCCCCTCAATAGTGTTCTTTCTCGTACTGCTTCTAATTTTTCAATTAATATATTTGTTGAATGTTGAATAATTTTTGTTTAGTTCATTCAGTTCAAGCTGTTTCAGCCGTTGAGACGTAGAATTTCATGAAAATATCACACTCGGTAACTGGAATGATAATTTAAGTTTAGCACATTTTGAGAGTTGCTGGTGGGGGATTTTTGTACAATTTGACAACTTTGATTTAACTTTGTTTATAATTCGTCCAAAGTGAAGTCCAATTCCAAAAGCTGCATTTTCGCATTATTCTCGTCCCAAGGATTCGATTTGTACTGATGTATAGTAAAATTGAAAAAAAATACTCAAAAACAGATGTAAATCTGTATATGTATTGTTTTTTGTACTTATTTGTTGATTTGACTTATTTTGAGAGAAAAATATTCTAGCATTTCGAAAAAAAATTATACCTAGTCTAAGAAGAAGCAAATATATTCAATTTGAATGGTCTAACCATGACCATTCATTTTCCGTCTCATCGAAGTCAATATTAAGTTCTCAGTGAACATTTGACCCCGAAGTAACGTAAAAATTATCGGTTTTCTCGGTTATATGATTCTCACCTAAATAATAAATACATCAGCTGTCACCGAAATACCAACAGACAGAGAACTTAATTGGTCACTGCCACCCACATAGACGCCAATTATTCTCGAAAGGTGAGCTTGGGCATCAAAACAATATCAGTTCAATGTTAGAACGGAGACCTCGATTAGTCACACACATGCGGCGCATATTTTCAAATTGACGCTCCTCGGGTTCCGGACATTAAAGTTAAGGTTAATCTGTAAAAGAACGTACCGACAATAAAATATTATCGAGAGTTAGGTGATATTGTATTTACCGCTTTAGATTGAAACAATCATCCGGATTGGTTCCGAACGGTAGTATATATAATCTGTACCACGTCACATGAAGATAATAGAGATGCGCAAAAACGGCGGTTATCAATTTTTCTGGTCACAAAATTATATTTTCATTCGGTATACAACAATACGATTACAGCAATCGCCGTACGACAGTATATTTCCAAAGGATCGGACATACCTAAAATCATCGCTAATTGAGAGTAATGAACGGCTAGGATTTGGGGAGGCAGCGAGAACAGATGAGATAAACAAAACCCAATATCGATAATTTTCAAGATCATTAAGAGGCTATCACAGATTAGAATGGAAGATTAGATGGCGCTGTACAGACAAAGCAACAGAGACAGTATTTTTGATCCTGGTCAAAACGAACAGGCTTACTGTCTTGATTTAATATTTGTTGCTGAAAATGCTGACATCTCAAACATTAATGAAACAAGATTCTTGGTGAATCGAAAGTGTTGCCATCTGTATAAACCCAGATGAGTGTGCAGGCTGTAATAGTGAATTTCCATCAGATGATTTAGATCGGTGATGCTAATAGATAAAACTATGAAACTCGAATGGGTGTGTAGGACTTGGCGCTAACTCACCGTTCATGTCAGTTTACATATTGTTAATATGGAGGTCTATGTAATGAGTGGTGTGTGGGTGAATTAGGAATCCCTTAATAAAGATGACGATTAAAATTTCTAGAATTTACTAGATAAAAATAACACGAAAGGCTTGAATTTGCGGGAGATATTCGTTGAAATTTGTCTGGTATACATATTTCGTTTAATTTTTTCAAAACAAAATCTCGCTTCGCATACACAGGACTATTTTCGACTCACATTTTTTGTCGAAAAATACAAATATTAAAATTACCTAGACTGGAAAGAAAAGTTGGATTGGAAAAAAATATTATATGTTCTAGTACGTAATAACGTATATGGAATTTTGAGAGAGAGATTAATTTAGAAAATAACATGAAAAACTTGTATATGAAAAATAATACGATAAATTCATTAAGTAAAGCATTATGTGCTTATGCATGGTGATTCACTTCTGAAAATTTGTTAGGTTTTTTTTTGTGATGATTTTAAATCTCTCTATGTACAAAAATGTTTGTACATTGTATGTAACAATAAGTGAAATTTGTAAAGCTTTTCAACGTGTGGATATTTGGGTGCAGATTTTTATATTTTATTCGATATTGATTTCTAGATTTTATGGGTAATTGAATTGCGATAATATTACATAAATCACCACATGAAAAGCTTATTTCTATTAGAAGTACTTTTTTTGAAAACTATTTAATAATCATTTTTGCTTCACCTTATCTTTTTTATACATCTAATCGTTGCAGATTTAATTCTTTGCATTAATACTGCTATATTATTACTTTATAATTAGGAATTTGGAGAAAGTAATGTAACCGTGCAAAAATTCAAAGAATATTTTATGGCAATATAAAAATTTTACGACTATTTTTGGGTCCACAGATATGTTCGCCGGAAATATTTGGAAAAATGATAAGGTGATGATAATAAATGTTAGAAACGATGTAGTAAAACGAACGCGGAAGGCATCCTTAAAGATGAAATTGAATAAAAATCATGAATTTGAGGTACAGTGATTTTTGGCACAAATCGGTCTACGAGCTTTTCGTTTATTACAAATAAATTGGAAAGTATATAGCATGTGCCAAAATACGATTAAAAACTAAACGATTGTTAATTAAAAATCAGTTCATTCCTGAGCGGGATGAAACTTCATAATTAAGCATTTCCGTAAATTGGTAGATTTTAGTAAAATGTGGTGAAAATCTGTGTACCGGAAATGGAAGCTCTTATAAGAACATTTATGATTTTAGCAAAAAACAACGAATTATTTAAAATCTTTTATTTTATCGGAGTGATAAAATCTGTGTTCCATAAGTTAAGTACTTATTAAATTAATTAGTATTTATTGAAATTAAAAAATCACTCAAAAATTGAAATTTTTCAACAATATTAAATAGGAAAAAATATATTTTTCGGAAAATTTTTGAGTGAAAGTAATAAAATGAAATTTTTTAAAATGATGTCGCAAAGAAGTGATCGAAGTGATTTTAAATTAGCTTTTGATGTAAGAAACCAATATTATTACTTAACCATATACTATAACCATATACTATAACCATATACTACTATAACCATATAAAAAAAGAAGATGGAGTCAACTGTGTAGACGCTTTCATTTGGTCTCTTAAAATATATCTTATGTTTTCCGAAATATACTGGGATGTTACATGAATCATCTACGTCTTAATTCACATGCTTCCTCCTCAATAGTAAACAAAGTGGTTCTCAAATCTTCAATTAATAGGTACAAAGGTTTGAATTTTTCTTTTCTAAACACTCGTAGTACTCATCACAAGATTAATGAAATAAGAGAGTTAATGTGCGGCGTAAAACTTGATATTCTTTGCTTTGCTGAGACATGGCTCCATGATCGCATTCATGACGCTTCAATTTGTTTTTCTGGATATAATATATTATGATTGAACTGAAATTTGGAAGCAAAAAAAACTGGAGGTGGAATTGTGCACCTAAATTGGCGGTAATTCTAATAGAACTATTACTCGGAACAGCTAAGGTGTTGTTGTTTGTTGCATATAAACCACCGAATAAACGTTTCCTTGAAGGTTTTGGGACCTTCTTGCAAAATTATAGTGTTAACTGTAATGATATTGTACTGTGCGGTAACTTCAATTGTGACTTCAAAGAAATAAAATTGACAACGAAAAGATTTAAAAGGTTGCTAACTGAATTTTCTCTCACTCCTGTGAGCAAACCTATTTCACGTCACCACACTCTAGTTCATTCTTGGATTGTATTATTTCTAATATGGATAAAATTGTATTTCATAACCAAATCTCGGTTGGATTTAGTGATCACGATCTTCTTTACTTTTCCTATGATATTAAACACGAGAGATCTATTCCTAAAATCACATTTCGCGACTATAATCAGACTTGCTTAAAAAATGTAATAATTTAAATTGGAGCATGGTTTACAATTTTAACAACCCTGTTGATAAAGTAGAATACTTTACAGAACTAGTTGTAGACTAGTTTGAGGAATTTGTGCCAAGGACTATATCCCCCAAACCTTAACAACCGGTTTGGTTCAATGATGAGATCAGGGATACCATACATTTCAGGTATTTTATTTTATGTCGGTGGAAGCGTACAAGAAGAGTTGAACTGTACCAAAAATATAAAGCTAGGAGTAATAATATTATAAAACGCACAAAGACCAAATATTTTTCAGTTATATTGCACCCGTCTCTTCCTTCAAAAGTTTTTTGGAAAAATTTAAAATCTGTTGATTTCTTTCTATCATCCAACGAAAAACCATCTACACAATTTTCACCAAATGAGTTCAATAATTATTTTTCTCACGTTCAGCGGGGTTACTAACTGTTGATGTATTAATGAACTGTAGTTCGATGGAAGGTAACTTTAGTTTTAATAACATCGATATCACTGACCTTATGGATGCTTTAGATTCCGTTAAATCAAATGCAGTTTGAGTTGACGAAATAAAAAATTAAGTTCGTTAAACTATTTAAAAAAAAGGTTGATTGCTACTTACTACATATTTTCAATAGCTTAATAACATTTTCTATCTTTCCAGAGAGAAGGAAGCAATCAATTATTATTCCCATTCCCAAGAATAAAAATTACAAATTCTTATCTGATTTTCGCCCTAATACTCTGCTTCCGGCTTTGTCTAAAGTTTCTGAAAAAATACTACAATCACAAATATTAACTTACGTTGAATCGAAAAATTTACTATCAATGTACCAGTCTGCTTACAGACGTCATTTCAACACTAATAGTGCCTTACTACATATCAATGACGACATCCGCAAGGCCATAGATAAGGGTTATCTATGTACGCTGGTTCTGCTAGACTTTAGTAAAGCTTTCGATAAAATTGATCATTCAATTTTGGTTAGCAAACTTCGTAACAATTTTAAATTTTCAATGTACAACGAGATAACAAATTCTATCGGAACTATTAATTTCGATATTCAATTGATTACAAAATGGTCTATAGAAAATAATCTTGAACTTAATGCTGGAAAAACCAAATCTATTATTATATCTTCTACAATTCGTGATACGCACAACCTACCTAAAATCAGCGTACTAGGAGAGGAGGTAGATTTCTCTGATTCTGTGAATAATTTAGGCTTAACTTTTGACAAATGCTTATGCTGGAGTTACCACATCGAAACAGTTTGTAATCGAGTAATTTTTTTATTAAGAATGTTATGGGCTACTACGAAGTGCTTTAATACTAATCTTAGACTCCAATTGGTGAAATCTTACATCCTTCCACATTTATTGTACGGAAATATGGTCTTCTTTGAATTAAAGAAGAAGTACTTTAATGAACTTCGATTGATATTTAATTCTTGTCTGAGATACGTATACGGGCTAAGAAAGTACGACCACATCTCGAATTTTATTAATTCATTACTTGGTTGTTCTCTTGCTGAATTCTATGAGTTTCGAGTTTGTTTATACATTTTCAAGTTCTTAAAGTATAAACAGCCTACCTATATTGTAGGGAAATTAGTTTCGTCTTCCAATCGTCGCATTCATCTTTTGGCTCCGGCTATTAATAAATGTATCTGATGAATTCATCATTTTTTGTGAGTGGAGTTAGCACGTGGAATTCGTTAAGTAATAACGTTAAGAAATCTAAATCCCCTGCCGTGTTTCGAAAAAAAAAATACTTTTCTTCAGTTTAATAATATAGAAATTCTATTTTCTTTTTTAAAATTATTTTTTGCCAATTTAAGTTGATGAATCGCTAATATGTTCCTGCACCCCTATAGGTTAATTCAATAAATAAAATTAGAAATAAATTAAAATAAATTAGTTTGCCACTAATGTAATAAGTTCATAATAACTTCAAACATTTATATTAAAAATAAAATCAAATATACATATTTGGAAGCCTCTGAGATTATTGTTATTCGAGAAACTTATACATATTTAACGTGCTATTTTTATAAATAACTTATTTAACTCCAAACTAATATTTTTCATTAAACTTTTTGTTAAAAATCGATATAAAAATCTACCTCTACCTATTTCTCGAGCGCCGCTATCAAGTTTAATGGGAAATATGAAAAGGCCTTTGTTTTGTACAACCCTTAAACTATAACAAAAGCTGAGTTTATTTATTCGCTATCCGGGCGGCCTATTGAGCGCTAAAAATGAAATATATCTATCCAAAATTCCGCAACTACCCGTATTGTCGCTGTACCATAAAAATCAAAAATACCCATAAAACAAACATTTACCGGCCTGAAATATATCAGTTGACATTTATTTGGACATGGACATGACGTTACAAACAAGAATTCATCTTGCTCCGTTTTAAATTTTTATTGTAAGATTGTTTTTTTAATGGTTAAGAGGTGTACAAAATTAAGGCCTTGTCAAATTTCCCATAGCGGCGCCCGATAAATAGGTAGAGTAAAATATTTTTATATCGATTTTTAACAAAAAGGTTGAATGAAAAATATTAGTTTGGAGCTAAATAAATTAATAATATGGAAAAGTAGCGCGCTAAATATAAATTTTGACACTGAAAATTGGGTGCTCCGGATACTTACGAGTAGATCGGGCGCTAATAAAAAATACGACTACCATTTCTTAACGTATGATAATTTAGCCAGAAGTCTTTTCAGCCGTAAAACGCTTTTGAATTTTGTATCTTCGCTAAAAAAGTTCTTCGAAATAAATTATAACAAACGATTAAACAACAATACATGCGAATAAATATTAAATTATAAAATTATATTTCTACAATTTTCGTAAATATTTTTGACAATCATATTTATATGGCGAAAAATACGTGAAATCACAAATTTTTGTAAGTCATGTTGTAATTTTATGGTTTTTATGTTTTGAATGTGTAGCCTTGATTGAAAAAAAAAATTTGAAATACTTTAATTTTTTTTATTGTTGTTGTTGTTAAAGATACAGGGTGTCAAAATTTGAAAAAAATGATAATCATGGTATTGTATTTATCGCAATAAAAAGAAAAATAATTGTCCGATAATTATGATTTTAGGCTCATTTTAAAGGTAGATTAATAAGAATTTATAAAAAAATATAAAAATAGTATATCGTTTAATTCTTTCATCTTTAAATTTCCCGCCAAAATGTTCTTTTTAAATTTTCTCAAAAACCTATTTTTTTTTTTTTTTTTTTTTATAGAATTCGACAATTAATATTTTACAACATATCAAAAAACTAGAATGCCGTTATTTTTTTTTTTTTTGCAAAATGCGTTTAAGTAAGAGCAGTATTTCATTTTTATATGGAAAAAATGTATTTCAGTGGATATTTACCAGTGTTTTGAAAATGTTTACAAAAAGGATAGTTCAGTTAAATTATTATTATTTATTATTCGAATTTAATTGCATATATTTAAAATTTGAAACTAAAATTCTTTGTTCTATAATTTTATTTTATTGTTTAACATTAAATCTTATTCAAATTAAAAATTACAATTTAAATTTAACATAATCGTCAGAATTAGAATATTTTTTACAATTCAAATAGCCATCCTCTGTTGGAATAACAGCATGGAAACCGTGAGTTCCTTTTATTGTTTTTAAATTTTCAAACCTAGTTGCAAGTTTGATTTGCTTGGATTTATATTCTGCGTCTGAACAAAATCCAAAATTGATATCTGTCTTCAACGTTTTAGCCCATTTAAATAATTCATCTGCATTGGTTATTGTACTGCTGTATTCCATTGTGAGACTAGCTCTGGATGCCATTCTTTTGATGGTACCTCCTTCTCCATCACATGGACCTTTTCCATGAGCTGTTGCATGGAAATGCCATTCACAATCAACTCCAAAATCCTCTTTGTGTTTTAAGATATTCTTAAAATTTTTCTTATTTTTATAATGCGTGACTGCGCTATCGGTAATATAATAAATTTTAGATAAGCTGGATATTTTAGTTTTCAAGAATTGCATCAATTTTTCAATGAATAAGTGAACCGCTACAGCATCGTGGTGAAGACAATCCGATATTATAATGAAGGTGTGGTGAAGTAATTTGCCCTCCAAATTTTGGTAAATTATAAATGGATGAATAGTCGCTTGCTTATTATTCCAATGAAATCCTTGTGTGGCATTTTGCATTATAAATGCATAATTTTCTGCAAATCACATAAAACTATCACCTCCATAGACTTCAGCGTCATTTTTTTATTTTTTAAGAAAGCTGGACTGCTGAAGTGGAATGAAGCAATGAGGTAACAGATTCCTCAGCTTATTTATGAAATAATCCAGAAATTCATCCAACGATTGAGAAAAGGTCTCCAGATTGCAACTATCGGTAGAAACCCACTGATTAAATTTTAACTCAGCATCCTCGCAGCCATGTTCCCGAAATGAATTTTTTAAATATTCTTTAAAGTTATCTAGTCCTGGGCAGCTTTCGCATTGTAGAAGGTAACATGTTGGTGTAGGCTCATCACATAAAATAGTTGAAATACAATCCCGGTAGTGCGCTATCTTTCCGTTGGTAATAGTTTCCATTTTGGTGCCATAAATAATTAATTTTACATTCTGATGTATGGTACACACGCAGACTGTGTGCGTTCCACTACTACCTGGTTGTACACAGTATTTTGGACGAAGTAGTGAAAATTTAGAAAATCCAATTTTTTTTGATTCATCATCCTGATACATCGTCTTGTATCCTTCGTAGCACTCTTTCAAAGTACACATCATTAGCCGCTTTTGAACTTTAGCTTTATCGACTGTTAAACAATCATTTTTACCTGGCATTATCCGACTAACATCATCATCAGTATAACAAGATAATACTGCTTGCTTCAGCTCATCACTTATTCGTTTCCCTACTTTAGGTGCTGGATGACTTAATGGACCATTCTTGTCTCGTAGATCTTTAGCGGTTCGCACCGTATGTTGCGTTGCCTTGAACTCATTCTGGATTTCTTGAATGGTTAATGATTTTGGCAATATAGTAAGTAGCTGAATCTTATCACTGGTTTTCTCCAGTTCCTCGAATTTAGCTTTTAGATCACCAATCAATTCATCATATAGTGCAACCTTCCTTTGATCTTCGGCTGACTGATTCAAAAGCGGCATGATTCCCGGAACCAAAGATGTTGATGGTGTTATTGAAGCTAAATCTATTACTTTTTGCTGCTAATGTTTTGGCCTGGCTTCTAACGTACTCGGATATATAGGAGATTTTCCAAGAAAGGGTAACACTTCATTCTTTTTTTCCAAAACAGACACATTTTTTAAATAGCACTCTTCACTATCACTGCTATTATCGTTATCGGATATTTGCGGTGTTAGAGGTAATGTTGTTGATGGTCCTGCAACTGGTGACAACTCTGGTTCTAATTTTCGTCGTTTGCAGGTAGTATTTATATAGCACGTTGAACAGAGATACAAATTATCTTGATTCTCAACTGATTGTGGCATAAATTGCTTAACATAATCCGTAACTCGTTTTAGTTTACTCGAACACTTTGAATCGCGATATGGTTTACAACACTTTCGAAATTTATCCATTATCAAATTTAGCGCACTAGTACTTATTTATCCACTTAAACTTACATTCAATTTTACACACTGTTACTTTTTCAAATTTTAAAAAATCTTGCTCCTTATTTAAAATGTTGTCTACAATTCACAATGTCAACTAATCAAAAACTTAAATTTTTACTCTTATTTATATCAACAATGTTCATTTTTTGTTTTCAAAAGAAGTACTCATCGTTTAACACGTACGCCTGCGTCAAGTTAAAATAATGAACCCCCAATAAAAAAGGGGAAAACAACATTTTTAATTAGTCTTTTATAAAATAACCCAAGAAAGAAAAGGAATTTATGGTACTACGACTAACCAAACGGTATAAACCAGGGGGTGGCACCTCATAATTCTGTGTCTCATACTTTAATATGACGTAATAAACTGTACAATAAATAATAAACAAAACACACAAATTAAGTGAACTCAACAATGTTCATTTTTTGTTTTCAAAAGAAGTACTCATCGTTTAACACGTACGCCTGCGTCAAGTAAAAATAATGAACCCCCAATAAAAAAGGGGAAAACAACATTTTTAATTAGTCTTTTATAAAATAACCCAAGAAAGAAAAGGAATTTATGGTACTACGACTAACCAAACGGTATAAACCAGGTGGTGGCACCTCATAATTCTGTGACTCATACTTAAATATGACGTAATAAACTGTACAATAAATAATAAACAAAACACACAAATTAAGTGAACTACCTCTTTTGTAAACAATTTCAAAACACTGAGAAATATCTATATACCCTTCCATATAAAAATGAAATACTTCTCTTACTAAAACGAATTTTGCAAGAAAACAAAAAATAACGGAATTCTAGTTTTTTGATATGTTGTAAAATATTAATTGTCGAATTCTATAAAAAAAAAAAAAATTAAAAAAAATAGGTTTTTGAGAAAATTTAAAAAGAACATTTTGGCGGGAAATTTAAAGATGAAGGAATTAAACGATATACTATTTTTATATTTTTTAATAAATCCTTATTAACCTACCTTTAAAATGAGCCTAAAATCATAATTATCGGACAATTATTTTTCTTTTTATTGCGATAAATACAATACCATGATTATCATTTTTTTCAAATTTTGACACCCTGTATCTTTAACAACAACAACAATAAAAAAAATTAAAGTATTTCATACTTTTTTTTTCAATCAAGGCTACACATTCAAAACATAAAAACCATAAAATTAAAACATGACTTACGGCTCCATAGAGTGAATTTGTGAGTTGAAGAATTTTTCACCATATACATATTCAAAAATCTCTTTTGCTAATCCTAAAAATGTCGATACAAAATGGTTCACATAGTTTAATGTATTATTTAACGAAATAGGACAAATAATCGTCCAATTTTTATTCAAATATCACGGGGATAATTGGTAGAAATGATATATTTTGTTATTCTATCAAATGAAAATTTAGCCAAACTCGGTTAATTTAAAATAAGATTGTGCAGATCTCAGAAAAGTCTGCGCTAAATAGGAAATAATTTCAAGCTTGTAAAATACTATATAATTATAAACAGCAAAATCTCATTATGATATCTACTACAGGTAGAAACAATTTATTGAATCATTCGACAACATGCGTATTATGAATTATTACGAATTTCTGTAATTTTGAAATGTTCCGGCACCGTTTTTAGAGACGTCTGCGCAAAATGGGTAGAGGTTTCAGGCTCCTGAATCACTAGGAGATTATATTACAAAATTTTAATAAGATATGTCTGAAATTACGTTTAGAAATAATTTATTAGTATTTCCGAATTTCCGAATCAATCAAAAATTGGCAGTTTAGTTTAAAATTTGAAACACAAATATGGACCGATATTATTGGCAAAATATTTGCAGAACAACGAAAAACCTCGTTCGCAAGATGACACTTCCGATGGACCAGTTTCTGCCAAAAAATTACTAACCTATGATCTCACAATTTAAGGAAAAAGTTAATGTAGGAAGTTTCATCCCGACCTATCAACCCGTCTTAGTTGTACAGAGAGATTTTTTGCTGAAAATCAGTTTTTTGAGAAATAAATTCATTTCCGCTTTAGTTTTAGAAAACTGATCTGGAACAATGTTAGAAAACAAATTTATTTAGAATCTTTCCATTGTCGTTTTTTGTAAATGATATAGTTTTCAAAATGTTTTTAAATAAACCTACGAACAACATAGCTTTTAAAACACCATTAAACCAATTAACAATAAGATTAAAATTGTTTAATGAGCTTGTTAGTATACAAGTTAAAATAACGGTTATTTAGCTCTATTTTATATTTTTATTGTAACTTAAGCTTCTTAAGCTTTCAGAACTTTTTCGGTTCTATTCTCAAAAGTATATAAATCCTACTTTAACAAAACATACTTTCTATAAAAAAATAAAATAAAATCGAAATCAAGGCTAACCAAAGCGTAGCTATTTTCCTGTATATATCGCTAGCTACTAGGAAAATATATTCTTTATTTTAGCTAATAGCGTTTTCTTTTTACAAAATACCGGCAAAAAATTTTGATGTACATCAAAATTTTTTGATGTAAATCACATTTTCGTGTTCTTTTAGCGAAAAAAATAGCAAAAAAATTTGATGTACATCAAAAAATGGAAATGTAGATTTTTACTTCCATTTTAACTACCACATACAAATATTCATATAATATGCCAATCGTAAATATTGACAAATACGTCAAACGCGTCATTTGAAATTTTTTCAAAATAGTTTTTTATTGTTTTCGGCATCCCTTTCGGGTTTAGGCACACTACGATAAAAACACATCAAATTTTTTCGTATTCTTTTTACTATTGGAAATTTGATTTACATCAAAAACGTAAAAAGAATTCGCTATAAGCAACAAAAATTGACATCTAGAGAAAAAACACTTTACTATAGAAAAAAAAAAATTTAACTTTAAAAACGTATACCCCTATTATGGTTTTCGCCTCGCCGAACGATTCACGGTGAATCTTAAATCCGTGTGAGTTGGGTTCTCGTATTATGGTTTTCGCCTTTATTTTGGCGAGTGCCATCTAGTAACACTAGCCGAATAATAATTTTTATAACAATTTTTTTTTGACGTTTGCGGTTTTTGTCAATAATTGTGTTGTTGTAATCATATATGATTCAGATTTTGTGTTTATAAATTACGTTTTTTTTTCAATTAATCTAAAATCAGTTTAAAATTATGTTATCTAGTGTCGTTCTATCTTTTTCTGATAAACCAAATGAAAATATTAACATGGCACAGATGCGAAAATCGTTAAGGAAGCAATGTCATCCGTTTACTCTGCCTGGTACATTATTTTATAGGAGGCCCCAAGTTATTCAACATTACTGTCAAATCCTTCCAAAACAGGATTACGAATTGTCTATTTTCCCAAAGCTGGGAATTCCCCTTGCAATATCGGTATTTTTTCTCATCTCCCGTTAATTTCGAAATTTGGGTGGGATTTGTTGTTTTCTACATGTTATAAAAATATAATTACTTACACGTGAACCTCCATTGTTTGATTTTGACTGTGAAATGAAAACAGAAAACCAATTTTATAAGATTCGCCTACAAAAAGTTGGCGAATCATTTTGACAGTTCAGCTCGTTTAGATGAATATCATAATACCAAAAATGTGAGTTGAATCCGCCGGGAATGTCAAATGCGAAAACCATAATAGAGGTAGTAATTTATAAACACAAAATCTGAATCATATATGATTACAACACAATTATTGACAAAAAAAGACAAACGTCAAAAAAAAAATTGTTATAAAAATTATTATTCGGCTAGTGTTACTAGATGGCACTCGCCAAAATAAAGGCGAAAACCATAATACGAGAACCCAACTCACACGGATTTAAGATTCACCGTGAATCGTTCGGCGAGGTGAAAACCATAATAGGGGTATTAAATTAAAAATAATTGGATCCATCTTAAATAATATTTTAAATGTGTAAAAGCAAAAAATCAAATTATAAAAATAGATCCTATGAAATACCAATGTAAGCGAAATCGTTAATTTTGTTAATAGAATTTGAACTAGATTTTATATGTAACATTTCCAAAATAGATCTTTTTCTGTAAATAAATTAGATTGTTTTTCCAAAATATCAACATCTTCCAAAATAATTTTATGGTTGGTATCTCTAATATGTTCCGAAAGTGCACTTATTTGCTTTGAATTTCTCCTGGCACAACGTATATATTGAAAAAAACGCTCCCGTAAAAACTGTTTTGTTTGTCCGGTGTAAATTACGTTACAATCAATACATTTAATTTGATAGACAAGATTGGATTCGTTTTTAATGGTATCGGATCTTCTATTTTTGAAAACGAAATATCATTTAAACTTATAGCTGAACGACCAACAATTTTGATATTATAATTTTTAAATAAATGTTTTAATTTTTCGAAAAGATATTTTATGTAATAATGTGTACTATTTCAGGATTTAGTGTAAAATTTTGATAATTTCTTTGTTTAAAAATCACGTTATTTATTCATTTTTTAGGATACTGATTATTTACCAAAGTGTTTCCCGAAAATTTAAAGTTATTGTAATGAAATTTAGTATCGGACAATTTTAGAATTTTTTGAGTTAAAATGTTGATTGTATTAATTTTGAAATAAGAAGCCAAGAAATAAAATTTAGATAATGAACGGACCAGGTATTTTTATGGTACCAACATGGCTATAACGTCGTAAAATTATTAAAAAATTTTGAATGAAAATGAAAAACTGGCCAAATGTATAAATAAACTTTAAAACTTTTAAATTAACAATTTCGCTTACATTGGCAATTCATATGAGTTATTGTTATAATTTGATTTTTTGCTTTTACACATTTAAAATATTATTTAAGATGGATACAATTATTTTCAATTTAAGTTTTTAAAGTCAAATTTTATTTTGTAAAGTGTTTTTTCACATCTACAGTCAATTTTTGTTGCTTAGCTAAAATTAAGAATACATTTTTCCTAGTAGTTAACGATATCTACAGGAAAATAGCTACGTTTTAGTTAGCTTTGATTGCGATTTTATTTTGAATAGAATTTTTTTTTGTTGAATTGGTTTATATACTTTTGAGAATGGAACCAAAAAGGTTCCGAAAGCTTAAGTTACAATAAAAATATAAAAAAGAGCTAAAGTACCGTTATTTTAACTTTTAAAAGTTAGATGTTTGGTAACTATAAGATGTTTGGTAACTAATTCGCTCGGCAGTGTCGAGTGCTGAACGCTGTTCTATTTTAATTGATCAAAAACCGATAAATAAGTTTAAAAAATTCTTTCAGCTGGCAGTGTGAAATTACCTGATACTTTAACTTATCAAAAACAGAAAATTTAGAAATGATCATAACATTTCACTAGAACGCTCTTCTATTTTAATTGAACACTAGTTTTGTTTGATCACATTTAGAGTGTTACATTCTATGATTCCCTGTTCCAAACAGTGGCTAGCTATATAAGCACGTCCTGTTTGAGTCATTTACCATTTCTGTAACAGTAACTTAAATAGTGCTTTGTGCCTCCTGCAGATTAAGTTAAGATTGATGATAGTTTGTAGCACACGCAGCCAAAGCTTAATATTGGTTCTATCATAGATATGGTCGTAATTTGATTTACAAGAGGAAATGGATTTTCAGGCTTAAATTACTCAAGAACCGAAACGTTTACAATTTAGGCAATACAGTTTTTGAGAAACACTAAGAAAACTGTCAAGAATCGCAGCTACATCGAAACTATTACATGTGCAGTGTGACGAGACTTAAAAAATATTTATCAGAAATTGTTTTTTAATTGTGTAAGCCTTTGCGTATTGTTCTGCAAAATATGCTGAATTACTCAATTTGACCTTGACCCATCCTCACATTGTTGATCAAAAAAACCAATTCAACTCAAAAGATTCAACCGTGATAGCTAGAGCCGGCAACAAAGCATCCGATGCAAAACTGGTTCCATTTCGTGTTACAGATATATTTTTTAAAGGTGGAAATCTTGAATGTAGCTTCATATTCTTTATTGGTCTCTATTTCTTTCAAATGTTCGCTTAAAATTTACAGAGTAGCAATTCTCCGTTCGTCTTGTAGCAACTGAAAATGGTTATGTAAAATTCCAAAATTGCAGAAACTCGTAATAATTCACAATACTCAAGCGATAGTATAAATTATCTCGCCAGCATTTGCTTGCTAATTATCTAATAATTCAGAAACGATTGAAAAGTTTATCCATTTGGCTCAGACATAAGATACATGTTTTTCGGTCTAGGAAATTAATTTCGGGGTGAAACTCCAATTTTCATTTGTTTTTAATTTTTTTCGGGCTGAGAATTGAATTTATCGTCGAATAACACACCACATAAAAAATCGTTTCGGGATGGTTTTTCGGGCCAAATTAACAGACACACAATCTTAAATATTTGAAACTATTTCAGTCGGCCTTTACAGACCGCACAGAGGTGGTCGAAGTGATTCTGAATTAGAATTTGATGAAAGAAACCAATCTTTCTTAGCCACTTACTCGTAAATCTCTGAGATTTTTATTATTCGAGAGATGAATTCGTTCGAGTGTAATACAAAATACAGATCGCGCAGAGGATCCATTAGATTATCTCTTTTTCATCCATAGGGGCCGAGAGATAAAAATGTCTCATCAAATACTAGTTCAAAACTACTTCAAATGTTTAAAATATTTTTGTATTAAACTCAATTGGGTTCTCTCTCGAACAAAACATTTCGAAGAGATTTCCGAGCTTGCAGAAAGATAGATTTCTTTCATCAAGTTCTAAGTAAAAAGAAAATGTGACTAGTAAGTATTGGTAGGGCATCTTGTACGAAAAGGGGTAGCAAAGCACCAGGGTAGGCACTAATGACAATGGGTAAATAAGAAAATATTAATTTATTTTTGATACCCCAATTTTTCATTAAAGTATATTCTAGCGGAAAAAAATCTCAACAATTTCCCTTAAAATTGTCAAATAGGTTGACACCCAGAGTCAAGTGAATTTCTCTATCTTAAACAGAAGAAATTATGATGGAATTCCGATTTTAATTTCCGATTCTAATGGTTTGGAGAAAATTTTGAAATCTGTTCATGACGGACGGAACTCCTCTGAATATTACTAGGTTTCCGAGCTAGACAGCAAATCAACACAACCGGATATGTTAAATGGTCTGAATCTACGATTGCGAGATCAATGTTTTGTGGAAACCCAAATTTAAAATGAAATGATTCAGTTCCACCTGTGCTACAATAATCTTAAGATTTCAGATAAATAATCGAAAATCAAAAATTTCGATAAATCTTTGAAACCTGCGTTCTTCACACTAGATGTTGGAAACGAAACTAAATCATATGGTCAAGGCCAAAGCAATAATTCAACGAATCATGTACCAAACACATCTCAGCATAAAGCACTAATGCAGTCGCAAGATGTTTCTACCAACAAATCAGCACTTCTACTTCCGGTTGAAAGTTCAACATTTTCTCAACCAGCTAAACTGCCATACGCTACAAACTCTAGTGAAGTTAGCCCAGAATTTTATCCCAAAAATATAAAAATTCGTCGGGTAACACTAAAACTGCCCGCCTAGAATTTAATAAGTAATTTTGTTCATTTTCGAAATTTTATTCAAGATTTAAAATTTTAAATATTAAAATCAAAATTAAGAATTATGGAAAAAAATTAAAGTCTGATTGATTTAGCACTGTTAAATAAAGTTAATTGATTTAGCACTGTGCAGCAAAGTGGGTCAGATCGTTGAAATGGTTGATTTTAGTCGGGTTGTATCGATTCCTCTAAAATAACAAGAGCTTTTTGTCGTGCTCTAATAATATGCTCAATAAAAGGCCGCCTTTAAATGTATTCTATGCGACACTGGGTCGTATTGATATGCTGGGTCATTATAGTATCGCTTTCATATAATATCCAAAGGAAGAGGCCAGTAACCGAAAGTATTTTAGGCAAGGAGACTCACGTTAAAAAAGCATCCAATCGTAAGAGGCAAGGGAATCCTCGTTATACCTGCACGCCATCGTGAGAGGCTAGGGGATTCACGTTAAACAAGCACCTCATCGTGAGAGACAAAGAGACTCAAGTTAAACAAGCATCCCATCGTGAGAAGCCAGAAGACTCAAGTCAAACGGGCACACCATCAAGAGGCCAGGGAATTTACGTCAATCAAACAACAATCGCAATCGAAACAATCGCCTCTAACAATCGCCTCGTTTTTTTTCAAAATTTTGTTACCATCAAATGTATTTTACTGATAGCATTGCCATCTACCTTATAGCATTGCCATTAACGTTTTTAATTGTGCATGGGCCTTAATATTCCATTTCACGTTTTAACCACTTTTGCTGTATAGCGTAAACGTCGAATAATTTTGAGAGCGAATTTTTTTTTTAGTTTAATTAGTTATTAGTAATTTTGTGGATAAACAGAAAAGTACCGTGTCAAACGAGTTAAGTTTACCACCAGAGGGAAAATTTTTCGTTTGGTTTTAATTATCGAGGCCATCCTGCCAAGTTATATAAGGGCAGTCGATACGAGGCGTTGTCGGTACAACGGGTGCCGTAATTTCCAACGGTACCACATTTATCAAGCGGGTACCGCCAGGTGAAAGGCACCGCCAAGCGGGAAATTTTTCGGCGGACGTGCCGCCACGTGGGATCAACCATACGGGTAGCCAGTTGAGGCCATTCAACTCTTCGGTTTATGGCGAGCTAACGCCCAATGGTATCGTCGGTTTAAGGGGGAGACGCTAAACGTTTTTCATATTCGGTTTAAGGCGGGACAATGCCCAACGGCATTTTATTATTGTCAAAGGCGAGAAGACACCAAATGATTTTTATACGGTTTTGGCCAGACAACGCCCTGCGGTATTTTTATCTACAAAAAGCGGGAAGACGCCCAAAGTTATTATTCTCGGTTAAAGGCGCGTAGACGACCTACATTTTTTAATTTTCGGTTAAAGGCGGGAGGACGCCCAACAGAATTACGGATACGGATGGGCAACCGAGGCCGCCCCGGTGGCAAAGTGGTTAGCATGCTTGCTCCAGCGACCGGAGGTCCCGGGTTCGATTCCCGGTGGTGACAAGGAAAAATTTCATGGCTGGTTTAGGATCAATGAATTAATCACTCATTATCCGAAATGAAAATATGATTATGAAACCTCATGTGAAGCGGCCAAATCCCTTGATGGGATATAGTGCCAGAGAGAGAGAAAATGGGCAACCGAGGCCAGTCGTTTTTGTTAAAGGCACGAGGTTCCCCACTGCAATATACAGGTGGCCAACCCCCAAAAACCCCTGTTCGTTTCGGTGAAAGGCACCGCAACCCTCAAGGTCGACTTCCATGGTTTAAATGTACGTTTTTTTTATTTTAATTTAAATTTTTTTTTTATGGTCAATTTATTTTTGTTATTTAAATTCATATTTTTTCCAATTTTCAAATTTTTATTTTATTTTTCAACTTTTCAATTTTTATTAAATATATAATCTGTGATCAAGCCCCGAATAACGGTTGTGGTGCGGTCGACCGGGGTGCACGTTGGTTTCGCCTTCACAACTATTCACACTAAACGACCATATTTTAATTCGATTTTTTTTGTTTTTTTTCTCTCAACCATTTTCAGCTTGATTTATTTTTCTCTTTCCTTCCTTTCGCTTCTGATCTCTCGTGAAAATTATTTAAGTAAAAAAGGGGCCGGCAATTCCTTTTGGCATTCGAATTATTTTTTCCTCGACGGCTTCAATTTCCTTTTGTTCAGCTATTATTCTAATTATTTTACCATTTTTTTTTTTGTTATGTTTTGCAATAAGATGAAGTGCTAATTTTTTCCGGGTCGGTATGATGTGAGAGGAAATCTCATTTCGTGTCGGCTCCATAGTGGCGAGTCCAGCTTATATGTCGTCCATTCAGGAGCGGCCGTAAAATCTACACGATGTCCCCGTGGCACTCTGGCAGTCTCAATCTGGGTTAAGAGAAGCTTGGTCTGTTGGAGAAACGTCCCTACCCTATTATGCGGCTTAGTTGTGGCTGGGCATCGGCCGCTAGCAGTCGATGAGTCATTCGAAGGGTTTCTTCAGCAGATATTGTTCTTGTTACTCGGGGAGATCCGGTCGTTCCTGGATGGGCACACTCGATTATTATTATATTTATTCCTGTTCCTCAAATCTCGGTCGACGGGGCATTTGAATTAACTTCGGTTTTTTTTTTTAGTTTGCTTTTTGATTCTTATTTTTTATTGTTTATTCTGTTACACGGTATAGGCCAGGAGCACGCTGCCTCAATTTCCCCATGACCCAAAACCCTGAGATCTAGTCAGGAAAATCACCGTGGGAGAAGCATCTGTGTATTTAGATGAAATCTGCGGGTTGGCTTCGTGCAACCCGTAACAAATTATTTGAATTCTATTATTTTAAAACTTGATATTCTCAAATAACGTAGATTGTTTTGTATCATAAATTGCTCATTTTGCACTTCTATTTATCATTTGCTCATTATATTTTGTACAACAATATTATGGTAATTAGTAAGAGTATATCGCTAAAAATAAAAATGTCATTTGGTTTCCTGTATTCTGTTAGAGCGTCGACTAGAGCTCCCTAATTAGTTGTCCTACAAAGATACTTAGTACTATTTTAGTAGTACCATTTCTGGTAGGATTTCCAGTAGATCTGTGCCTCGACCCAATCACGGGTAATGATCCACACTAATCCTTTATACTTCTAGTGCAGTTTAGATTTTGCGAGTTGCACATTAACTATGTAATAGGAAGGTTCGGTCAGGAACTGGCTTCCTGAAATTATGCCAGTTGGCAAATCTGATGACCCAATTCATGTATGGAGAACGAGTTGTACTCCGGTGTTAACCCTCGTGCCTACAACTCTCTTTATTTAACAGTATCCCCTCAAAAACTCATGAAGTTTAAACCAAAACAGTTGTAAACCAAATATTCGTATCAAGATACGAGCAAAAAATCCATTCCATACTGCAGACTAATATGATACCCAAGGAAAACGAATAAAATTTTAATTTAGAAGAATAAGAAAAATGTACCATTGATCACCTAGAATACGGCCATTACTCTCAAAATGCTGCTATATCGGAATTCTAATCTATTATCCACCGAAACAAGATCGTCCTAAATTAATAAAACAAACGTTTATTGCATAACACAAAATTTTACATTAAAATGGAGAAAATACCGTATACATCATATTTTAACATTAAGATTAATTTCCATTGCGCAATTTTTTTATCTTAATGTTATTAGACATACTTGTAAAATAAAATTTTTTGCCTTGCCCCATTAATCATATCCTCGAAAAACAAAATAAAACCAAAAATATTTTTAAAAAAAATTCTTAATAAAACGTATACATAAAAAAAATTGTCCAAAAAAAAAACCGAAAAATATCAAATTTCATCTCACAAAAACAAAAAAATTAAAAAATTAATCTTCAACGAATAATAAAATGAAATTCCAGTTACACCATCATACAGAAGATAATGGTTATGAGCTGTCTTATAAATTTTTATTGTCTTATATACACTCTATAAAGACTATCCGTAGCGTTGGTTAGGTACACTCGTCGAGCATAGAATGATATAGCATATAATAACTTACCTGTAGATTTTTTTCGCTTTGTTGCTTTTGTATAAAATATAAAAGCAGCTAAGAAAAACACTGATGACAATGTTTCTGCACGACCAACAACACCCGTCACCTAGAATAGAAGGAACAAAAAAAATTTGTTAAGTACAAGTAATTTAAGTGACACTCTCAGCATATTTTATATCCATGCAATAAAACTATTGGACTTTGTTGTTTTTCTGTGCATTCTACAAAACACCATTATAGTCTAAATGGTTAATTAGTCGTAATGTCTTTTTCGGGTTCACCAGTTTCCGTTCTGTAAATTATATTTTCAATTAGATTCTAAGAACTGGTGTATTTTTATATTCATCAAGTCGTCTGTTTCTTTAAAAAAAAAACAAAAACAAAATGTGACATTTTTATACATCAAACGAAACTTTATAGCACACTGAAGCAGTAACAAATATATTTTCGGTTGAATTAGAACGTTATTTAATTTTCATGTCAAGAATTTCTGGGAACGCGGATACGACGACAACATAGGAGATCAAGGCAACTTATTCACTTATTTGTTATTAACACAAGTATGTTTTTGTAGTGGAGTAGGGGTTACTTTATAAATTTGAATCGTACTCGTATTAGAGCTTTGAAGATTTAATATAAACGTTTGCGGCTTTCCTTCTAAATTAATTTTCTCGTTTTAGCATTTAATTTCTAGAAATTTTGAAAACAATCTAAAAAACATTTATTTTAAACATGAATAAGCAACACATAAAAACCTTTGTTAACACTATGATTGAAAAGGGGAAATATACTACCCGCCAATAACAGTAAGGCGTACTACTAAATTAATACTGCTCACAAGTAACTACATATGTACTTGTTTCAACTTACATCTTTTCATATTTAAATGGTGGTGTAGTGTAGTGTGTAGATGCGGAAAGTAGTTACGAAAAAAATTTCCGCCAGATGAATTGTAGTTCTTAAAAATCCAATAGATGGCTTTCAATAATTTTAGATTATGTTGAAATGTCAGATTCAAAAATATTTTTTGTTTACTTGTGTTTGGTCATTCATTTTAAAAACTTTAATTAAATAAATAATTCATTTCATATTCAAAAAATGGCTGAAAATAATTCGGAAATCGAGGCAGTGAGCTTTTACAGTACCAAAACTTTACAATTCATTTATTAATATGTATTTTTTTAATTAAGGTTATTGTTCAACTAAATGATGAAAGTAGTAGCGGCAGCAGTTTACTTTATGCATCGTCAAGCTCGACATCCATTTTATCTTCACACCCGGAAGAAGATATAATTGTAAAAAGAGCACGGACAAAAGATTATTTAGAAGTTGTTTCAAAATAACCACATCTTCAATTCCAACAACATTCCCGATTGTCCAGAATTGTTGCAGAAAAAATTATAGGTATGTAACTATAAATGTGCATTAAATATCTGATCATTCATATGTATCATAATATGTATTTAATAATTTCAGAACAGTACAGCATAACTTTTTTGGAAAACTTAGATGACGATGGGCGCGCAAAATTTGGTCCAGAAACTGAGATATACTCGTAAATCACTATGGTTTTCAGCAAAACTGAAATATACAGACAACTTTCAGAAAGGTTCAACGTAACTAGGAGTTCTGTTCACTGAATCCTCAAAAAAGCCACAGATATAAAGTATGGCCTACACCAATAGAAATGAAAATAAATGTACCAAATAAATATTGCAAAAATGAAGAGCTTAACTCGGGTAATAGGAGCGATAGATGGTAGCCATATTAGGATTAATCCCGCCAAAAACGACAAAGATGCCTGTTATAATAGAAAAAGTTTTACGGCGGGTTATTGCAGGGGGTTGTAAATGCCGAAAAAAAAATTTATTAACATCCACTGTGGTGAACCTGGATCTATGCACGATGCTCGACTGTTGCGAAAGTCTGTTTTCTAGAGGCTATTAATGAAGATCCATCGTTAATTATACCAAGGGGTGTGTTGCTGAGTGATTCGGAATATCCTGAGGCCACTTACTTAGTTCCCCCCTACAAAGATTTTGGGAATTTAACAGCGAAACAGCTTAAATTCAATTGTTTGGGTTGCAGTAGAAAATCCCGGTTTACAAAAGACTGATTTCATAAGCCTGGTTTCAAAATCCTGGTTTTTGCAAACTTCTTTATTTTTATGAATTCAGGCCGCCCAAACCCATATATCAAACACATGATAGTGTCGGATTCTTACCGACTAAAACACAACCCTGATAAACCATGCCGTTCGGCCATCTATACCATTAAGTATTATTTCGCGAGGCAGGCTCAGTTTTCACTGCTCTGCTGGAATTAATTCCTTTTCACTGCTCTGCTGGAATTAATGCTTCTTTCGAAGCGTCTCAACTCTCCCATTATCCGTGAAACACTTCCGCTTACGGCGTTCCACCCATCTTCAGTTGCCAGCATAAACTCCAGTATATTTTCCGGTGTTAGTTGGATCCCACGAGTTACATTCCATGAAACCAGTAAAGTTGAAGATAAAAATGCTCATTCAACAATATTATTTTAAAGATAAATATTGAAAGACAAAACAAATTTTCACATTAAAGTAAAATAATTTCCAAGAATGACAATTATAGATAATACAATGTATCGAAACACATTTTACTTTGATTCAATAAAATATCATATTATAATAAAATAATAAAGATGCAATTATGCATAAAGAAATTTCCAGGAATTAGAGATAAGAAATTAAGCACGTAGAAACAAGTATTAAGACAATTATTTAGTGAATAAGAAAATCATTCAATATTCAAACTCTGAAGAGTATACAGTGTTGATTCCCGACTCTAAAGAGATTAGAAAAATTGTTATATAAGTTTGATAAAATTGTAAAAAAAAAATAAGTGAAAATAAATATTTTTTATATAATAATTAAATAAATAACACACATAAATCACGTGCACAGATCCTGAATCTCTCTTCAGTAAATCGCGGACACTCTTCTCTGTTACTCCGATGCATAGCGGGCAATCTGGTGACTTTTCGTGTTTGAATCTGAATAGGTATGATCTAAAGCAACCATGACCCGTCAGAAACTGCGTAAGATGATAATCCACTTCTCCGTGTCCCCTGTTTAGACACGCTTCGATGGAGGGGATCAGGCGATGGGTCCATCTACCATTCGTCGACTCACTCCATTTTCTCTGCCATACAGTGATCGTCTCAGCCCGTGCTAATCGGTGGTTCTCTGCTTTTGTTTCATGACCACGACGCAGATACATGGTTTGGCGCTCCTTGGCCAGTAGATCAATTGGAGACATTCCCGCAAGAAGACAGGCAGCATCTTCTGACACGGTCCGAAATGCGCGCAATATTCTCAGAGCGCGTAGCCTCTGAACTTGATGGATACTTGATGGATGGTTGACTAACAATTTGTTGGGCTCCAATCTCTAAGGTTACGCTCTCCATTACTTTTCTGCTAATAATAAGAACAGGTTCTCACCCTTATTGTGGTTATCGTGTCGATCGACAAACGACACGACTTTGTCGTGTCGTGTCGATTTTTATTTTGTATTGCGTAACTATCACGAAGTGATAGAGTATTGCCAGGTTAACGTTGAAAAAATTCATGCTATTCACCTTTATTGCGAATATCGTATCGACATCGATATGATGCCGATTGACAAAATTGTGATTGTGAATCGCTATCTTTTGTCGATCGATCTGTCATTATTTTGTCGATGCCATTTTTACTAACGACTGCGTTATATATTTTTGCGTGTTAATATATTTTCAAAATGTTGGTAGTAATAATTTATAATTAATTAATCGAAAATAGAAAACAATTAAATAAACCATAACTTTTTATTTTTATAATCATACGTATTAGGCACAAAATCACAAACAAGCCCCAATTTGAATGTCTTGTATGATTAATGCAAGAAAATGTGGACATAGCCAGGGAAATTAATAAACAGTGAGGAGACTATAGAGTTCAAGTTAAAAAAATGGGAATTGTTTAACACTGAACTAAACAGTTTGGGGCCACCAACACGAGATGTGGATGGATGGATAAAAGTTATCTTGTGTAAAACAAACGTTAGATGTATACTACAATTTTTGTTTTCTAGGTTTGGACCGATTTAAAATTTAAAATTCGTAAAAAATTGATACGCAATAAATCAGAGTTGAAGGCAGCAGGTGGTGGTCCGAACAAAACTTTGAGCTTTTCAGCTGTGGAAGAAGACATCATTAATTTATTAAATTTAAATACAGTGGTAAACCCATCTGGTCGAGAATTTGGAGGAATCGAGATTTACGAGGAAGAACCATAAAACGGAACCAGCGATAATGTTGAACCAATTTCTTCAGGCTCAAGGAATAAGGAGAAATTAAAAAAACACAACTTTCCAGATTTAAATTTAAAACGTTTCGAACTTTTGAAAAGCCAAATCACAATCCAGGAAAAATTATTAAAAGATAAACACGAAAACACACATTATATAAAAAAAAATGTATTATTTAAAAAAGGAGAAATTAAGCATCCTAAAAATAATGGCAGACATAAATAAAACTAAATTGGAGCTGTATAAAAAGAATTGATAGAAAAAAAAATTCTAGAAACGAGAAACACAAACTAAAGCTAACATCGCACTTCGGCAATATTATAAGATGTATGGTATCATAGTTCGCAGCTGCGCTTTCGACGCGACGTCCTAATCTCAATAAATTTTGGCTGTCGATGAAAGGATTTAGACAGAAATTTTGTCTTTTGTGAATCAATGTGATTCCACGACACTCTCGATGTTTTAGTTAGTATGTCCACTGTTCGATTTGCTATAAAGGTTTTCCTTTAATTGATAGTCCCAGAACTATAGTAGCGTTCTCCTAATGCTTCATTAGTGAATTTGATTAGTGTAACCATTGTATAATCATATATAGTAATGTAATGGTAGGTTCGTGAGTGAAATGTTAGATACCACTACTGGTATCGTTTTAAACTTTTTAAAGAATTTCTGCAATTACCTATCCGCCTAAATAGCATAACCTTCTCCTAAATGTAGCTAGAATATTTTATAATGCAACATGCAGAAAACCAACAAAAAAAAATTCTATACATATATGTACTTACAATGCGATTCATTACTATTTATGATACGAAAAAAATTTAGTTCCCATTTCTGTTTCTTTTCATATCAAATTGACAAATAAAATAACATATATAATAATAATTAACAAATAAAATAGTAATAAAAATAATAATTTTATATGAAAAAAAAACAGAAATGGGAACTAAATTTTTTTCTTATCATAAATAGTAATGAATCGCATTGTATTACTCATATAATGACGCTCTCATTATAAGTCAAAACAGTTTTTACGCTCAAAAGTAAATAGAAAATGTAACAAAGATGATGAAGAGAAAATACCGATCGCAACTAAGTTGGTTTTGTTTGAATTGCAACAATGTTTTCTAAATTATAGACAAATAATTTTGAACGTTAAAATATTCGTTGAAAATTATAAAAAGCTAAAATCATTGGAGATTGTCCATAAAAACGATCTACATTTAAATCCAATTAAAGATTATTTTAAATGATTTTGTAGGTACAACACATACACATTATTTGGTTTTCGTTTCGATAACTATATCAATGCCCGTACTACTCTCATTTTTTGCACATGACGTCAATTTATGTCTAAACTGAGACTGCGCATTAATAATATTAAGATATTTACACTAACAAAACAACTAGAGAAAGCAACAGCAATGTAGACGTAGCGTGTCGTCATCATTTGGTGTATGCGGCCTGTAGTTTAGGAGGCATTGACTATATAGATAGACCACCGCTAATGTACATACTTATTTACACGCACATACTCAGCAATTCAATATATGTAAAAGGAAATCGTGCATCTAGTTCAAAGGTCTAGTTCAAAGTGAAAACACCTACACCAAGAGTTGTAAACTCTTAGAAGGATCTTAGGACAGATGGTTTTTACTTCAATTTTTACCTATACAACTTTTGAATATTAAACCCAGTGTTCCCCTAAATTTTCCGGAAAACTTGTGTATTCTAGTTGGATTGGGTTTAGTTCAAAGTGAAAACACCTACTTTCAAAGTTGGAACCTCTTAGAAATATCTTAGGACAAAGGGTTTTTACTTCGACTTTTACCTCTACAAATTTTGAATATTAGACTCAGTGTTCCCCTAATTTTTCCCGAAAACTCGTGTTTTCTTGTTGGATTGGGTCTACCTAGTTCAAAATGGAAACACCTATTCTTAAATTTATAAGTTGTTAGAAGTATCTTAGAACAAAAGGTTTTTATTATTCCAGAAATAATATATTTTACACTGTTAAATTTTATTATTAATTGGAAACATTGTTGTTGGGTTTAGAACAAGTTAGGACAAACTTTAAGTACGTGACACGCGTTATTTAACAAATACAAGAAGCGATTGTTATCTGCGTTGGAGTTTATTTTTATTGTTTGCGTTTGCACCACAAATGGTTTTACGTTGTTTGTAATGCGTTTGCATTACCTCCTGGGACTCAAACGGTTAAACATGTGTCCCACGTGTTTTATCAAACGTTTCTTTTCTCTGCTCTATTTCGACAAAAAAAAAAATCAAGAAAAAATTTTACAATACACGATTTAAAAATTAATTATTCAATCTTTTTGCACAAATTTAAACAGTAATCGATTATTTATTAGCCAGATGCCGCAGTATCTAATGAATTCTGGGCCCTGACCTGTTGAAATAATGAAAACATGTCTTTGTAGTTAGTGTTTTTCACTTGAATAAAATTTTATTTTCCAATAAACAAACATCGTGGATTTCCCGCTCCAGTGGCCCTATTCTGATAATTCCCCGGGAATAGGGAATATTTTTTTTTGTAGCAGCTATTCCCCAGACATTCCCCAATTTCCCGTTTCCCAAAAGTTAATTCTGGCAATTGAGGAATAAATTTACGGGAAAATAATTTAATTATTCGTCGCCGACACACGATCGCAATAAAAAAAAAACAAATGTTTAAAAATGGTTTACTACGTACGTTTAATTGGTTTTTGTTGATATTTTAACCGAATTTTACTTAAAAAATAAATTTTGTTTATTAAAGTAAAAAATTGGATCAGTTTTCGGTGTAAATTTACAACCATAATATTGCTATAAGTAAATACATTGAATTTCCGTTAAATTTTATTCCCAGTTAATTCTTTCCTAAAATAGGTATGGAATAATAAACGTCAAAACTGCTATATAATGAGAAATAATTTTTTTCACAGTGGTCTGTCACAGTGGTGTAAAAGATGATTTGAATGGAGGCTTGACTACGAATCTTCCATCCTCTAGTCGTTTGTTTATAAAACTTCTCGCAGCTTTTTCTTTTTATCAATTGATTATATGACTTGAAAATGGAGTCCATTGCTAAAATGTTTATAGTTGTTGATGAAAGCAGGTATTTAAGTTTAAGGTTTCACAAAGTATATTTAGCAAAATTCTGTAGTTTCGAATAACAACATCGAAGGATATTTTACTCAAAATAATCTTTAATACTATATGTGAAATGCTTCATATATTTTGAAGGCAAATGCATTTTAATTTATTTTAGCGTACTTTCGTAGCATAATATGCCAACAAAATTTTCAAATCTAGAAAACATTGATGGATTATCTATAATAAGAAATTAAACCCGTCAATTTAATCTTCACAATTGATTTAACGAATATTGTTAAATTTATTGTTAGAGACGTATGAAATTGCGAAAATAAATTATATTACCTCTCAAAAAAGTATTTACGAGTATAAGAGTAAGCTCTGATTTCATTAGGCAACAAAATTTGATTTTTACATTTTATATAAACGAAGTTTTAATCAAATCAATAAATAAATACTTTTTTTTTATTGAAAGTTGATTGACTCATTGAGAGATGTGTACTTTGTTGAATAGCATTATGTCTGTGTAGTACTGCTCTACACTCGTTATAATCGAATTTTATTTATCGAAATTAAAATGACATGAGTTTTCATTTTATTAACAACAGAATAAAATTGGAAATTTCACGAACCAAGCAATTTTTCAGAATGCTTTTTAATAAACGGGTATCTACAAAACTATACGGAGCGATATTTTTGCTTTGCAATCGTTGATCTAATTAGGACCAACACCGCGACACCTAAAATTAAGCCCAGTATAGGTCCAAGAAAAGAAATGTTTCACACACCTGATTTTGTAACGTGGAATCGATTTTTTTTTTAATTTTTTAGAAATTTCAATAAACGTACGAATTAGAATATTTGATTATAAATGCATTTATTAAATTTGTACTTAATTTATTTTTAAGTTTCATTAAATTTAAAAGTTTAACAGTTATTAAAAGCTTTTCGAATTTACTCCAAAATAATATATTACCTAGCTGCCGTTATTACAATTTTGTAGTTGAATATAGGCATATAAATAATATCTTTCCAATTTTAATTTATGTAGACAGATAGGGTAAACAACAGATTCACCATTTTTCATTTTGTTTACATAGTAAAATAGTAATCATGAAAATTTTTGACCTCGAGATTTTTTACCATCCGCTATATCGAAATTGTACGAAAAGGCATTTTCAAAAGCTTCTTAAGTTTTTTCTTATTTTCGGTGGCGGGCAGAGATATTCTAAGGACCTTACATGTTAACCATAAACTGGAATATAAGACTGCTGGATTTTTACCAACTGAAATGCACAATCCAGTGTCTTACAGCTCTGCAGTAAGATCGGCACTTCTGCACTTCGACAGCTATAACAAGTATGAATTACCAGTCCTTTCATTTTCAGCGATAAGCCCATTGGCCTTTGCATGACTAGCTCCATCGGTTTGCCACTCGATTGAAGTTTCCTCCCGAACAAGTTTACTCATAATTTAGCAATCGGCAATCACTGAAGTTGTTTGTTTAAAAAGACGGTAGAGCAGCAATTGCTGTGTGACCATCATTTGAATCGATATCCGGCCTCTACAAATAATCTAAATTTGAATAACTAAGTGTGTTATACACTGTACGTAGCTAAAAACTAAACTGGGCGAACTGCAAACGTAATGCCGAAAAATTTAAATTTGAAAACGAGCAAGGTGAAAATACGCAAATCTAACTATGTGTTGTCGAAGGAAATGCATATTTTTCTTAATCAGATATTTTTTTAAAAACCGATCAAAAGGTATTGGAGCAATTCTACAATACCAAGTGGGTTTGCGGGATGATGCTTCAAACTTTACAGGGAATATGCTGTCAATACCCGCGGTAGCGATATACACATTGCACCAGGAATCTCAACACAGGATTGTAAAATTATTAGTCATATGTGGTTGAAGACAGTATACGCAATTAAGGAAATGAGTTTTTTGCAAAACATTTAGCGTTGTAGCAACTAACCAACTAACAACAACCAAAATTCTTAATAGTTTGGAGCATATGTTTTTATTCCTATTTGACATCATTTGAGACAGAGGCGTTCTTGCGTACCACTTGAAACAGTGAGGCCGAATGTTTTAAAATTTGATTATCGTGTTTTTGTTGTTGTTATGTATTATAGTCAATTAACAACGCTTAACTGTACACTAATGAGATAAGCATAATTATGTTGTCACAACAACATCGGAGATATCCCATTGTGGTCCCAAATCCGGTTTTCAATTAACCGGTTAACCGATTAATCGTTCCGTTTTCAATTGCCGAAACCCGGTTTTATTTAAAAAAGACCGGTTTTGAAATATTTTTCTATATATTAATAAGAGATTACTCTGTATGTACTTTCGGCCTATTTTTTGATCTTCGCCCAGTTTTTATTTAGATATTCGTACAAATTATACTTTTTTGTTGGTTTGTTTGACATTATGACATTTCTACATTTCTGTTCATTTATTTCATTTGGATTTTGAATCAAAATAATTTAATCGTAATAGAAATAGTTGAAAAATACTGAATAACATGGAAAATAAAATTTACATCAAATTTCAAATGTCCAAAAAAAACTTGTAATGGACTATGCTGCAAAAATTCCACAAGAAAAAAGATCCAAATTGTTTAACAAGAAAATGAATAAAATTAGATTTAGTTTAACTTTTGATGAGTTGACTTCTGTAAGAAACCGTCTGAAATATAAATGCACATTCCAATGAAAAAATATGGAATTTAGGCTTGGTTCGTATTCACAGTAGTGCTGCCGCCGAAAAGTGTATTGAGCTAATTGTGTATTGGGAGATTGATTGAGCCAAAACATCAACTTTTCCTTGTTCATGGCATTCAAGCTAGCAGTGCTTGACGTGCTTTTTATGAATAGTTGAAAAATTGTGCGAAACTGCTGATACTTTTGACGAAATAAATTGCCCAGAAACTATAGATTCCGAAAACGAATGCGATGATGATATAAATCCCGGTGCGGACAAGTTTGAAATTTCACATAACCATAATTTAGATTGAGAATTATCCGATAAATTTGAACATAATCCTATTATACATCACCTGATAATAAAAATTTGTAAAGTAGTAAACAATTTTAGACCTTTTCCAAAAAGAAATATTACAAAAATATGTAAAACTTAACCATGGGAAAGAATTGGAATTAACCGTAGATTCTACAATGTGATAGAGTAGCCTGTAGATAATGCTCGAATGGGTTAACAAACAAAAGTCTAGTCTACAGATGCCGATCGTAGAACTAAACCTCACCGAATATACATTTTGTGAAAATGTTTGGGTATTATTGGGGAAGATTATTAATGTGCTTCAGCCAATAAAGGTAACGGTAGAGGCTTTATGCTGAAGAGATGCAAATCTTCTTACTACGAACGCTGCCATTACCTTCGTGTTACCAAGACTGCAGAATATAAATAGTATTCTTTCAAATGAAATGAAATCGAAACTAGAATTCAGTATTTACATACTGGTTCCTGCGATGTCAATAACGCAAGTAAAACGCTCAATCAAAAACGCTTATATTTATGATTTACAAATTATTGACAAGATAAACAGATTCAGGAAAAACATACAACCCCCATATAATCGTGCTGAGGAAGGTATCTTAGAAGTACCATTATTAATCGTAGTCTACATTCCGGGAACAATTTTCATCAATTCTTATACCTAAGCTTAACCTTAAACTAAGAATTATTTAAAATTTATATCAGTTTCCATAGCATAAAGGAATGTCAACCGATATAGTGCTAGTACTTTTAGCCGTTGCAATTCAAAAATTGTATCGTTTCCGTCCCTAGCTGCTTGGAGGCAAGCACCATCTGGGTACCCGGTCCACTATTTCGCATACTATTCTGTTCTTTTAAGATATCGGTCAGTTCAGCACAATATGGTCGAAACTGCCGGAGAACTTCGTCACTTGGTAGTGCTGGTAGTGGTAACTCGTGTAGGTTTATGTTATGCAGCCACTTTTGTTTTAGTAACATGGCGATTGACGTCTTCTACTTTTGAACCGCATAAACATTGATATTGGTTTGTTATCTTAAATCTCTGTATGTAGTTTTTAAACTTACCATGACCAGGGATGACTTGGCTGATAGAGCTCGTTAGTTGCAATTTCAGTTTAATTCGTGCTTTTATATCTGAAATGAAGCCAAATGTATGCCTTCCATTGGCTGATTCATTCCACCTTCTTTGCCACAGGTTAATCGCCATTTCCTTTATTTTTCTTTTATTATTAAATTGATCGTTAAATTGATCATGCCTTCAATCTGCAGCATATACTTGGTCACCTTTATTATTTTGGGCACTTCTTAGGCTTAGGTGGTACATGAGCGCTCGCTTTTTGATTAGAATATCTACAAGGAGCACGCCGACCAGAACCACAACAGCACCTTTAAACAATGTTCGGTAGGCCTTTGTCACTCCTAGCAGGATATTCCTTTGAGCACTTTCCAATGATCTGATATGATGACAGTTTAACCTTTCGTACCACCCAGCCGTTGTATACGCGAAGAGCGCATCCGCCACACCTTTGTAAATTAATACAAGTATTTTATGATTAAGTCCCCATCCCTCTCTTGACACTCTCGCCAAGGAGTGGTATAGTGTCTTGGCGTTTTCGCAGACCCTTAACCCGTGAGATGCTACTTCTTTTATTAGAAGTACCGTCGGACGATAACCTACAACAAATTCAACTAACTATGAAATGTGATGCAAAATGCAATTGAAAAAGGGATAAGAACTACACAGTCTCTCTTAATTAAAAAAGATTCTTTAAAATTTTGACCGTTATAAGAAGAGAACTAACACAGTTCGAAGATACCGATACCAGAGGAGAAAGTTTTGAATTTATTTATAAATTATTATTGATTCCGCCAACCAATGTAGAAGCTGATAGAGCTTTTTATTCTGTACTAAAATTAGGTTACGCCTCGCTGATGACACAATTGACAGTTTCTGCTTTTTATGTGCCTATTTTAGCAAAAAGGTAAAATTATTAGTTACTGAGTTTTGTATTAAAATCTGATAGGTACATATATTGAATGGAATGTAATTTATATTATATTTTTAAACTTATCTTATTATTTATGAATGTTATCAAGTCCGTTTGCATATAAATTTAATGAACACAATCGTGGGACAAAAAGAATTCAAATGGTAAAAGGTGATGACAAATGCCTGTTACATATTAAAGAGCGCGATTTTCTCGCAGCCTCATGCTAAGGACAAGTATTCGGCCGCTAATACGGCGTCTCTGCAGAAAAGACTATATTCACTAAACAATTTTGCAAAAACTGTTTTCACACAGAATATTTTCTCTGCATTTGTTCCTGCATTGTCCACTTATACCTTTGTAGATTGAAATCCTAATCCAATGAAGCAGCAATATCTTGGTATTCCAGAAGATAGTTGGATAAGTAGATCGTTTGTTGTCCCAAAAATGTAACGATGTTGACGTGTTGACAGATAGTCGCGGACCAGCATTTAAAAAGCCTTGAACTCGTCGTTGGATATTTTGCCATCTCGAAAGTTTATTAATTGGGATGTCATCCAAAGCTGGTTCTTGAATTGCGATTAATGGTTCGCCTATGAAGAAATGCCCTGGTGTCAGCAATTGTAAATTTGTCGGATCGTCGTCGATTCTGCATAGCGGCCTTGAATTTAGAATTTAGAATTTATTCGATTTAAACTCGATAAACCTCCAAAGCTAGGTACATGAGGTGGAATGAAATAAAAGGTTATACTTTTCTGTAATAGAATGTCAGAAATTAGATTATGTTGTTGCTACTCAATAATTTTTTGTCTGAGACTGCGTAGTTCTCGATTTGCACCAACGAATGTTGTACCATTGTCACACCAAATCTCTTCAGGTGTTCTCCTTCTTCATATGAATCTCTTTAACGCTGCTAAGAACAACGCTGTAGTCAGACTACTTACGACTTCTAGGTGGATTGCCTTAACACATAGACCCACAAACACTGCAATATAAGCCTTTTCAGATGGAGCATTTTTGCGTTTGTTTGTTTTTATCTGCATTAGACCAGCATAGTCTAATAAAACAGGTTTTTAAGAATGGTCGGCTCATATTGCATCGATATTGGAACGGTGACGTATACATTTAACATATTTTTTAATACACCTTTTGATTGTACATATAGCGGCTTCAACCATCCAATATTTTTGTCTGAGAATGCTCAGAATTAGCGAGTTACTTACATGCATATTGGTACAATGAATTTCTCGTATGCTTAATTCATTTAGTGGATGATTTTTCGCTAATATGATGTTGTGTTTTATAGAGTATTTCAGTTGGGAATTTTTCGGACGTCCACCAATTCGAAGTAACCCCTTGGAATCGATGAATTGGATCGAATGAAGACAAATGATGTTTGTCTGATAAGTTACGATCCTTGCTAACCGTTGCGAAATAAAACTATTTCGGACTCCCTCATTTCAGTAGGATCAATGTCTCTTCTTCTTTCCTTTAGTATGGCTAATATTTCCCAAATCTCAATACAAAAACCACAATTTTTGCTTAGTTTGAACCAGCACGAATATTTTGTGATCGGTATACTGTATCTTATCGAGTTCCAGTTTCCGGCAAAACATTTATTAATTTTTGGCGTTATTTGTTTGCCAACTCACAAATTTTACCAACTCACAAAGTAGGACAGCACCACAGAGTTCTAGTCTTGGTAGAGAAATTTGCTTTAATGGCGCAACTTTACCCTTTGCAAAGACGATATTTACTTAACCTAATTCGTTCATTCCTTTATTTATTTAGGCTTGACTTCAATTTTCGCAGGTTAAATCCACTTTTACCTAAAATTGTAATAAGTTGTTCTTTAAAATGTAATACTTCTTTTTTGTAACGAGTGAGAGGCCTTTGGATACAATGAATTGGTCCTTTCGGTCGTCTTTTGGAGTGTTCTTAATGCCAAAAAGGGGCATATGCGGTACCATACGTCACAGTGTTGAGTTTATATACACCTATTTCAGTGTTTGGATTGTCACGCCATAATATTAATTGATAATTACAATCCATCAGGTTCATCTTAATCTGGCGATCCATTTTTTCAATGTCAGCAACAAGCGCAATTGTTGACTTCCAAAGTCAAGTGTGTAGCTACACTTTTAATTAACGTTAGAAACTTCAAACCAGTAATATAAGCCTGAATTTAATGAGAATCACATGCAATAAACAAAAGTGAGATTAAATCCTACGTTCAAAACGTTCGAAGGTTGGGAACATATAAAGTCCGTTTCACAAATGTATATCGACTGTGTCGAATTTGCCCCACATCACATCAAATATATTAATATAATTACAGAATATAAAGGTTGTAGTTGATATGGTTTCAATCAATATGCAATAATAATATTTATACATGCTACATAGCATGCACCAATAACCAATGAAGTCAAAATATCCATTTATTTTTAAGTTAAATTTTCATTTAAAATATTCGAAATCCAAATGTGGTATTAAAAAACAAAGTTCATTGGCAAATGCATTTCCCACTAGAGTTTCACATTCACACAAAATTTTTATAATAATTTTGTATTGCTGTAATTTTATCAAAATTTATTTTTAAAACCACATAAGTATTTTTCATGAACGTATATGTATATTTTTACAGTAATCATAATAATAATAATAATACCAAATATAATGATGGTGATGATGATGATGATTATACGGGAAATTTCTTTTTATTTCCTATCTTCCACGTTTTACGGGTATAATTTTCCTTCTGTATAACGTTTATATTATTTCGGTGAACAAGAGAGATTTTTTCGAAAATTTCATAAATATTTGTGTTTTTTTTTGCTTGTTGTACTCGTTGTTTGTACTCGTATTTAATAATAATATAAAAATAACAACAACAATCAGAGCTGTACTTATTATAAATGTACAAAATACAACAAGTTCAACAAACAAAAAACTAAAATAATAATTTGAAAATGGGAAATTTATAAAACAATGATGAATAAAATAGAAAATTTATTTAACTTTGTCGTGTATGTTTAAAATTTTGCTTTTGGCAGATACACAATTCGTAATTATTATTGCAACAAAATTATAAAGCACGAAATAATTATTGTAACAACAAACATAAAATAATCGGGCTTGGTTTAAAAGAATAAAATCACTCCTCACTTTTATATATGAACATTTTTTATTGCCTGTACTTTTGACATTCATCCTTTTCGATTCAACGTGCGTGGCATCTTATTTGGGCATTTTAACACCAATCGTGTCATTCACCTTGAGATTATTTAAAATCACATAAAGATGTGAGATTTTATAGTACGGAGAAACATTGATCGAGATATGGGACGGATAATAATATAAAATGCATGCCTAAACTTAAAGCAAGGATATTTATTAGCCGAAAATGAAATTCAAGGCCACTTACATATTTTCAGATTGATCCAGGTGAAACGACATCACTCACTCCAAAACATATTTTAAATGGTTCGTTTAACGGTGGAACACCTCTGGTTAAAAATTATGAACTTTCACAATGAATGGAGGACTATTTTTGGTGTATTGGTTGCAGAATCTGGCTAGATATAAATTCAACACCTTTCTAACGATAAAGTTAAAAACCTGGATGGTATATATGGTACATAAGGCTGGTTGATGAACGTTATAGTCCTAGATGTCACACGAGGGTTGGTATCGAAAGACCAACAATAATATTGAAATAAAATATCTCAAAATGCCATCCCGAAAATTGCAATCCAAACAACAAAAGTATCAAAACCCATAATAATAAAAATATATTTACCAAAAGAAAAATTGCTTGAACACAAAATGTCAAACAATTGTGCCCACAGCGACTGCCTCCACAGTAACTGCAAAAGACGCAGTCTCCACTGTAAAAGGAACTTCATTACAAATGCCGAGTGCATCAACAAACATTATAAACAGCGAGGATCTGTTAACCAAGTTTCAGAAAATGGAGAAACTAATCGCACAGCTGAGCAATGAAGTTGCTGAATTGAAGAGAGAAAACTCTACACTAAAAAATAAAAACAGGTTAAAAATAGTAAAGCTGAGGATTCAGCACGAGCTAACAACCTGTCTGTCAACCATATTCAGCCATCAACCAGTCAACATCATTCAAATAATTCCAACTGGCTGCTGCAGCAATTTCCAGTCTCTCAACAAAATAGATTTAATGCTCTGAGTATAGAGGCTTATTTCACAGATGAGGAAGAACTGGAAGAAGAAGTTTACAGAGCTAATAACAGAAATTTTGACAGAAATGTCAAAAAATTACTGGAAGAATTAAAAAATGAATCTAGCAACCAACTAGAAAATATCCAATATCACACCTACTAGCTGAAGAGTGAAAAGGCCTATAGAGTGGATATCAGAGGCTTACCTTCTTCTATTAGTCACGATAAAATTAAAGCAGACTTAGAAAAAATGGGACATGAAGTCGCAGGAACATATACAAAATGGTCACAATTGATGGTGTAAAAGTCAGGAAACACTTTCTATTGTTTTACATCGACTTAAAACGAAAAGACAACAATAAAGAAGTATACAATATCAAGGTATCGATTTTGTCTCGTGAGTTACTCATTTAAAATGAGTGAAGCAAAAAAAATCGAATACGTACACAGTGTATAATACACAATTATGTCCTTGTATTTGTATTTTTCTTTTGTTCGTATTTGTGTCATTTGTATGATGAACAGTACCAAAATAACGCGTTCCGGGCGAATCGGTTTAATTTGTATGGTGCTTACTTCCTTTTCTCAGCACATTACGTCTGCTCTCGAGCTGTGGAGTGTCATTATTTAACATGAAAATATATTTTATATTATCTATTATCATAAATTAATTTTACATCTAATAATAAAATTTTATAGGTAAATTAATTTTAAATTTCATAAATTTTAGAAATTATAAAAAAATCGAAAATACATAAACAATGCAAAAATATGGCGTTTACAATGGTTAACCCTTTGAGTGCCAAAAAGCGTAATCGTGTTCCTCAATACACTAGCCGAAATCATGTTTGCACTGAAAGAGTTAATATGAATAAACAAAAAAAGAATGACACGTGACTTGCATATGCAGAAAAGCAATCATACGCACGAAACTACCACAGATACATATGCTACTACTATATCATTCCGGTTACACTCATTTCGTTTCACATATTTCGGGACAAAATTGGTATACAAGAAACTTGCTTACTGTATGGTTAAAATTGAGCCACCTAACAAGACAAGGGGAGTTCCACAATGTACGAATTGTCAACAACTTGGACATACCAAGTGTTTTTTCTATATCGTCAAACCAAATGCGTTAAATGCGCGGAAAATCACCACTTGACAAAATGTAAGAAAACACCAGATATCGCGCGTTCTTGTGCTGTTTGTCAACAACAAGGGTGCAAATTATAAAGGATGCCGAGTATATCAGAACAAAATAAAAAGTCAACAGAATAATAGAACAAGCGCAGTGCAGCGATTACAAACCAAAGTTGCTAAACCACAAACAACAATCACACAATCCACAGTTGGATTATCCTATGCGCAAATCAGCAACGAGTCTAATAACATTGAAATTATTAAAATGCTTAGCCAAATTCAACAGTCACTTGGTCATTTAGCAGAGAGGGTGGCAAAACTGGAAATCTATATCTATCCACCAAGCGGAAAAGTCAACATACTCACAAATGATTAACTCGTTCCTACGCATTGTAGCTTGGAACGCTAATGGGCTCAACCAACGAGCCCAAGAACTGGAAATGTTTCTCCATACAAACAACATTGATGTTGCGCTGATTTCAGAGAAAAGAAAGAATTCGTACTGGACAACCTATCCTAGTGAAAGAGCCAGAGGTGGTTCAGCTGTACTAATTAAAAATAATATCGAACATAATCAACAAAAGGATATTCATGAAAACTATTTGCAAACAACTGTTATCTCAATCCAATATAAAGGCGCAGATCTAAATATTGCAGCAGCGTAAATAAATAAATGCGAATATCTGTCCCCAGGGGGGCAAACGTATTGGCCAACGGATGCAGGAAAATACCAGATCTACTGGATTTCTTCATCATAAAAGGTATTCCTCTAAGTTACACTAGAGTCGAAGGAATTAACGACCTAACATCTGACCACATTCCTGTACTGTTGTCAGTAAGCGCTATAGTAATAAAGAAACAGAAAAAGCAAAACCTTACTAATAGATTCACGGATTGGGACATCTTCCGAGAAAAATTGGAAGAGCTGGTTGAATTAAAAGTTAGTATTAAAAGCAACGAAGAATTGGAACAACAAACAAACAATTTCATTGAATACACTCGAATGGCTGCCAGATTAGCTACTCCTGAATTAAAGGACAAAGCGGAGATTGAAGTCAAATACCTGGCTGAAATCAGGGAACAAATCAAGGCAAGAAGAAGGGTGAGGAGAATATGGCATCTCACCAGAAATCCCGCTGATAAGACAACTTTTAATCGAATAAGTAACAAAGTCAATAGGCTAATCAAAAATTTCAAACAGAATTGCCTTGATAACTACTTAAGCGGGCTACGTCCAGAAATGGATAAGGACTACTCGTTATGGAAAGCAACCAGAAGATTTAAACGACCTGTAGTTCGAGTACCAACTTTAAGGAATGCTCAAGGCAGTTGGGTTCGACAAGACAAAGAAAAAGCGGAACTCTTTGCTCAACACCTAGCAGCAGTATTCCAACCCCATGACATTCAATCCAACATTGATGTAACACCTGTTTATCAACCAAATCAGGACTTTATAAGGGTCACGCCAATGGAAATTGCTGAAGAAATCGACAAAAATCTTAATCATAAAAAAGCACCAGGAATTGATGAAATATCACCAGGTCTATTGAAGGAACTTCCACGTAAAGCAATCATCTTGACCACATACTTATTTAATGTCTGTATTAGACTGAAGTATGTACCCAAATGCTTCAAAATGGCCCAAATAATTATGCTAAAGAAACCAGGTAAACCAGATGAAGAAGTATCATCATACAGACCTATCTCACTGCTTCCGACCTTATTAAAACTGTTCGAGAAACTGCTACTAAAACGTCTAAAGCCAATGGAAAACATTCCTGATTTTCAATTTGGATTCAGGAATAACCACTCCACAATAGATCAAGTTCATCAAATAACTGCGGTAATAGAGCAAGCGTTAGAAGAAAAGAAATATTGCCCCGCCGTATTTCTGGATGTATCCCAGGCCTTTGATAGGCAAAATGCTACCATAAAACTATTGCCAGCTGCTTGAATCATACCTCTCTGATCGCCAATTCAGAGTCATTCATGAAGAAACATGTTCGGACTTTTATCCATCGATTGCGGGAGTTCCGCAGGGAAGCGTATTGGGTCCCCTCCTCTACCTTCTTTATACTGCGGACATACCTACGACGAATAAAATATTCATCGGCACGTTCGCTGACGACACTGTAATTGTGTCAGTAGACGAATCTCAACCAAGAGCAGTGGAAAATCTTCAACGAGCAATGGACAACGTTACTAAATGGACAATTGACTGGAAAATCGCACTGAATGAGCTTAAATCAACCTATGTGACATTTACGCTCCGACATAAAAATAACACTCTTCATATATACCTCAAAGGGGTGCAAGTGCCGCAGGCTGAATCGGCAAAAAACCTTGGTCTGCATTTAGATTCAAGGCTCAACTGGAAACATCACGTGAGACAAAAAGCTGAACAGATACGATTGAAACAACGTCAAATGTACTGGTTAATTGGACATCATTCAATAATGAACCTGTAATGCAAAAGACTGGTATACCAGACTATCTACAAACCAATATGGATGTATGGTGTGCAGCTATGGGGTTGTACACATAATTCCAATAGAGACATTATATAACGAAGCCAAAATAAAGTTCTTCTAATGGTAACCAACGCCTACCGATTTGTGACTAACAAGGAAATCCACAATGATTTAGAAATACAACTGATAGACGACGTTATCCGCGAATGTGCCATAAAACATGAAAAAAGACTTCTTAGCCACACCAATCTTGAGGCCGTACAACTACTGAACAGTACAAACAAAGTAAGGCGGCTCAAACGAATCAAACCACATGAGCTAACCGTATGAAAATTAGAAACCAAGGGAACTGGACACTGGTCCAGCAGACCCACACAAGTTTATGCTTATCTCATAAGTACTAATGTCAACCTTACTAATGAATTAATAATGTGTAAGATTGTAGTAGCCATTTCAATAAAGTTGTTATTATAAAAAAAAAAAATGAAATATCGAATTAAAAATCCTTAAATTTACCGAAAATAAAACCAAATGAGTTGATATCTCTGCGCGCGTAGATTTCGACTCATTTGGTTCTATTTTCGGAAGATTCGAAAAAAAATGAAATCATTAGATAATTTTTCTTAAGATATTTTTTTAAAATATAAAATTATATACTTTATTAGACTTAAGTTTCCTTTTCATATTTTCATTTAATAGACTTAAGGCTGTATGATACTCAGCTTGTCAAACACAATTTTTGCTAAAAATCAGTTTTTGGCCACAAAATATTACCAATTGACCTAATTCTTTCTTTAGTATGAACTTAGACGTATAATTGTGCGATTAATACATGATTATCTCAATAAAAGGTTTAGTTTGTCTACGGTTAAGTTTCAAAGTGTATCATTTTTTTGAAACGCACAAATCAATTTTTTCAATATTCTACTTCTAAACAGCGAAAAAATTTTGCATCAAGATGTTAAGAAACATAAAATCAAGCAATTAATACAGGATTATCAAGATTAGTTTTGAAATGACGTAGAAAATGGAAAAATTTGTTAAAAAATGATAAAAATTTCGATTCGATCGAAAAATTACGTCAAACGATAAGTTTATTTGTTTTTACGCAGCAATGCTGATTATTTTTTAAAAAATTTACTGTCGCTAGATGGCAAATCACGAAATAAAAATTGTGTCCAAGATAAGTGGTTATTAATTTTATTATAATGTGCACTGTTTAGAACAGAAATAATGAAAAATAGTAAATTTATTAATTAATTTTACACATATAAACAATATAAGTAAAGTTTAATAAACTTATCTTATAATATTTTGGTACTCATATTTATTAAAGAAACGAATCAGTTTAGACACATTTAAATATCGATTCTAAAAAAGAAATTTGTTTCTTCAGTATCATACAGCCTTAAACAAATTATAAAATTATGTAAATGCAAGTTTTGGATTTTTTTTGAGATTAATTTTTTCGTCCACACAATCAAAAATTCACAAAAGGTGATTTGGGATATTTTTCGGAATATTTATTTTTGGCAATTTGGAATTTAAGAAACAGCCTACTAGTAAGTTTTTGATCTAGTCAAAAACATCATTTTGGTAATTAAATATTCGGGAATACGTTAGTATCCTGGGAAAATAGTTTGCTGTAATTACAAATTGCACTAATTCGCAAATGTTTATTTCCCGTCCACAAATGTATACAAATACATACTTTATCTTTATCATTCGTAGAGAAAAGTGATATACTAGAAAAGTCCTTAGAATTTAATTTTCTGCAGATAACTGGTTCGAAAATGGTCCAGCCACCAGGAGATGAGTTTCTATTCTGACTATAATATTTAAGATTTTAGAATTTTGAGTGGCAGACAGGGAAATTTTTTGGATATAGTTATTTACGTATCGAATTTATTACAAGTTTAATTTATTTAAATATATATATTTATTAGAAAAAATGATAAATAAAAATTAAAACTATTTGTTACTTTATTTTTACCGAAGTCAAATTTCTACCAAATAACAAAAACTATACATGTGTGCGAATATACAAATAGTATACATTTAGGAGGAATCAACAATTGCTGCGTGATAAAAATAAATTAATAATTAAAATTAATTGAGTAAACAGTATAAAAAAACATAATTTTATATGATAGCATTACAACTTTAATACAAAAATGCCAAATGGTTAGTTTATGGGGTCGGTCATATGAATAACAAGCAATAACTGCCACAGTTGTTGCACGAAACTTCAATGAAAAATGTTGTTCTACAGTAGTCAAAAGTCCCATATATAGACATGGTTTTTATAATGTCCTTATGGTATGTACTTTAATATAAAAATGCCAAATGGTCGGTCCCTGGGGTCGGTCATATGAATAACAAGCAATAACTGCCACAGTTGTTGCATGAAACTTCAATGAACAATTTTTAATTTGGCTGTCGTGTATTCTTCTTTTGTTAAGTAAATAAAAGTAAACTTACAAAACAGTGTTAAAGTTTTATTATAACATTTTTTAGTTTTTTAAGTTTTTCATAAACTAGCATACTGGGATTTACAGCTGTATTGCCTGATGTAGTGGTAATAAATTTTTGTAGGTCGTCGTGAACTTCCCAATATCCATTTGGTCTCTTTATGTTGCTTTTATAGTGTTTTGAAGCCATTTCATAGTGAATTTTACCTTTAATTCTGTGATTTTGATCGAGTAGTAACACCTCGTTTTGAATTGATTTCACTTCAATTTTATATGCTTGACTGACATCAAGTGGATGAATATCGACTACTATCCCAAATTTTGCAACTATTCGTTTTTTGCAATTTTTTTTATTGCATGTTGTCCAACTTAAATTTGGAATGAAAATTCTGCTTTGAAAATTGTTTAAATGCATTTCATGGAAATTCCTTAAATATACGGGTAAATAAAAGAACTCTTTGTCAATTACTGTGTTGCACTTAAATTCAATTTTCATTAATTTCGGTAATAAATACTGCATCAATTGCCCGACATTGGTAGAGGCGTCCACGTTAACTGGCCCAGAAACTTTTATTTTCAAATATTTTTATAAAATTAAACTCCGAATTAGTATAATTATAGTATAGTTATAAATAAATTGTAAAAACTCGTTTTGCTTGAATCCACTGACACATTTCGTAAACTGACCGAATCAATTCCCATTATGTATAAAATTTGAGCAATGGCATAAAATGCGCAAGTAAAATAAATAGTTATCTTGTGTAAGTCCTCGTTCTCAAACGTCAATCGATTTTGAAGGAGGCACATTTGCTTCTTAGTCAATTCCTTAAGGCAACTTTGGTTTTCCAAATTTTTTTTATCATATGTCGTCAAACTTTTGGTATTGCTATACCGTTTTAGACCGTTTTGATCGATATGCTTAGGAAATTTCGGTGTTTTAATTTTTTTTTGTTTTTTTGTATTTACATACACAATTGTCTATTGACGATTGGAGCATCACGGATTCCACGTATTATTTTTGAATTTTTTTTGAACTATGATAACTATAAATTTTGACATTTATGCCACATGCATAAATAAAATAAATAATCAGCGACATTCGCGATAATTTATTCGTTTTACTGTGCTTGGCTTGGTTTAATGTTGTTTAATTACATATATAAATTAAAAATGATATAGGTTTTATATCTTTGGTGATTTTGTGGCATATGTAATATAAAACACATGCATTTTTGTATATCCTTGATTGTGTCGGTATATCGATCATACATGTCAATTTTTGTAGTAAGGTTATTTTCAATTTGATTCACCAGCAGCGCTTTTCGAACTTTTACAATCGTCAATACGGGTCAGGAAAAGGTAATATTTCATTTATGTAAATTGCTTTTTATTTTTAAGGTACTTTTCATTTAGATTTTTAACCTTTTTCCGCTATGATGTCTTTAATTTAATGATCGCTGTATATGTGCACTGTTGCGGTTATTGCTTGTTATTCATATGACCGACCCCAGGAACCGACCATTTGGCATTTTTGTATTGAAGTACATACCAAGGCCATTATAAAAACAATGACTATATATTGTTACGGCTATCTAATAGTCAATCTCGATTTAAGGGGTGCTGACCAATTTTATTTATGCCAATACTTTTGTAAATAGTAGTGCATTTGATGATTCACCCAAAGATCAGTTTGTTGTATACTCGGTGGCAATAAACTTTATATACCTCGTATATGAAGTACATACCTACCTAAATATTAAATGTATATTGTATATAAACAAAATTATACTAATTTACATACTTCGTTGTGACGACAGAATGGGATGGTAGTACACACCAGCGTAATAAGATACGATTTGTGGAAGTATATATATACTATTGTACATTGGTAGTATATAGGTCAGCTGGATATTTTTTTTTCTCGATCGTACGATTTTGGTTATGTACCCAACGATATTGGCAATTGGGTGTAGCTTATATACATGACCAAATACTCATCTTGGCTTTAAATTAATTTCAATATAATTCGTGAGGCCATCGTGACCTGTTATAAAATGCTGTAAGCATAATATAAGAGAAAAGCTAATCTAAAGTGCGTGCTTATAATTATAAATAAATATCAATTAAAGTGTAATTGTTAATTATACTAGTGATTATAATTATAAAGAAAAAAAATATAAGAATAATATCTAATAATAAGTGAGGTAAAAAGAGTTTCAAAACTCTAAACAACAAGGCCAAAAGGTTTTAATCCTATTTATATAGGTAAGCTTGGTTTGTTTTTACTCTGTGGGAATTTTTGCCAATTCTAATTTTTTTGTTTTATTCTGGTGATAAAGGCTGTGAATAGTTTAAATTAACCCAAAATCACGGGTGAAGGGGACTAAAGGCCTGACGGTGGCCTCAATAAAACGTGGCCTGGATAAAACGCGGCCCCCATAAAACTTTGGCTGAATAAGGCGTTACCGGAGTAGAGCGTTATTTGAAAAAAAAACCGTTACCACAATAAATCGTTGCATGAATCGATTCGAGGCAAATAATCGCATCAATTTAAGAACTCTTATCATCTCCAACGCGGGATACGGAAGTTTCGCGATAAGTAGGGACGATACCGGGAATAATTTTCATACCGGTAACCGAACGGTACTTCAAACCATACTACTTGTATGTCCTTGTACAGAATTTCGGTACAACTGACAAAAAAAATCTAGTCTGTTCTTTCATAATAAGAATGTATAAAAAAAAAAATATAGTTTTAACGATAGTTAAGTTAAGTTAGTAAAAAAAAAAAAAAAAAAAAAAAAAAAAAAAAAAAAAAAAATATAAATATAAGATTTAGTGATAGCAAAATTTGAAAAAAAAAAAAATTTCTTGAAAAAAAAAGAAAAGTTAAGTGTAAGCGTTAATACTGCATCGAGAAAGTGTCGGATTAAGTTTAATAATTTTTGTTTCACAGCCACACGGTATTACCGACGAGTACTCTGCGGAAAAACTGGGGTGAGATTAGTTGTAAGCTTTAACTTATATATATATTATAGATATAATCTATTCACTTTCACGAGTATATTCACAATTATACAATATACAAAAAATTTTTTTTTTTTGGTCTTACTATATTAATGAAATACATATTATAATTTTTTTTTATTAAATCCCAAATTTTTTTGTCAATAAATCATATCTCGTAATTTTCCATACCTTAGTACGATGGATATTTTAATATTGATCTTCGTTGTAATTTTTCATAAATAAATTTTGTCTGTTACTATAATGGAGTAAATTTTGTTTTAAGATTGGTCAATGGTGTTGTTGGGAATCGGGAGGATATGTCAAATTTGTTTTTGGTATAGTGAATTTTGAAATAACACAATGGTTTGTAAAGGCCCCATCATCCTTATGTCGGCAAATGAACCCCAATTTTCCACTGACGTCTACCCGACTCGATTGTGTTAGCCGGACATAAGGGGCCTGTAACAATATGAGACTTTTGACTTCTGTAGAAAAAAATTATTCATTAAAGTTTCGTGCAACAACTATTGCAATTATTGCTTGTTATTCATATGATCGAGCCCCATACACCGACCATTTGGCATTTTTGTATTAAAGTGCATACTAAGGCCATTATAAAAAACCATGTCTATATATGGGACTTTTGACTTTTGTAGAACAAAATTGTCCATTGAATTTTCGTGCAACAACTATTGCAATTTTTGCTTGTTATTCATATGACCGAACCCAGGGACCGAATATTTGGCATTTTTGTATTGACGTACATACCAAGGACATTATAAAAAAACATATCTATATATGGGACTTGTATAATTGTATAGTTTTCTTGTAATATCGTTGTTCTCAAAACTATTCAACTTTTATGATGGATTTTTTTGTTTATACTTAGAGGATTATTAAATCTAATTTATTTAATTAAAAAAAATAAATTTTTTTATTTTAAATTTGGCAAATTCGGAAAAACTATCAGATTATTTTCATAAAAACGCAGCTGATTGTGTTACAGAATTGTATTTGTATTCGCCTAATTGTTTTCTAATTGTTATATCAATGTTTCGATTGTATTGCATATTTTTATTTTAATTCTCCTAATTGTAATCTAATTTTTTTTTGTTTACCTAAGAGCAACATTTAAGGAAATAACTAACCAATACATATATTTAGCGTATACGTATATGAGAAAATTTGTTTTTTTTTTTTGTTAAGTATTTGATAGGCATTTATTTTTAAATAAATATTTTATATCTCTAAAAAGTATACATACAAATTTTAGGTTAGGTTTCAGTGGTTGACACTTAGGCCATTCTTGGCCCATTGTGATACCACACGCATTCACGCCACATCATTAACCCATTCCACTACTCACCTACTCACACAACTACAGTATACCACCTGCACATTGCAAGCTCCATGTCAACCTGTACATGGACATAGATGGTGGGTCGGTGCTGAATTCTGCACTTCATCAGAGGGTCTTAGTTGTGTTTATTAACATCACCGATTGTAATCGATGATATGAAATTTTAACATTACGATAAATATAAATTAAGAAAAAACTATTCTAGTGAACTCTTGATTTTAAGAAAAATGTTTCGGAATTACGATTCAATATTACAATATTTAAAAAAAAAAAAATTAATAAATGTAAAGTTTTCTAACGACGAACTTTATTTACAATTTGGAAAAATTATGTAAGAAAGCAAAATATTAACATTATGATATAGAAAATAATAACTTAATTATCTATTTAACGCACAGGCTTAAATAACATAACATGGCAAAATTGGAAGCACATCCAGTGAAAAACGTCATTTATCAAACGACCTTTAGACTATAATTAGAACAAAAGCTCAATATCCTCAACATTAAATCACCAATCTTTTAATAGACAGACAAATCCTTTCAGACTGTTTGCATTCATAATATCGTGTGGCAATTGACTATATAACTTAGGAGTGGTATAAGATTTTTTTTTTAATTGTTAAAAAAAACTTTGTTTGGCTATGGTATTTTTCTTCTATTCTTTTTTCGGAACATATAAGGCTCTGGAGTTATTAAGCAACCGATTTCCGCTCATAATAAAAAATGTTTTAAGTACTTTAAACATGTACAGATATCTGAGAGGTAATATACGATGTCTCAAAAATAATGGAAATCTTGGCAGATAATACATTACTTTCAAGACCCCTTTTTTTAATGTCACTAATGCTTTCATATGTGTCAGGTAAATACCTCCCCAGCATGTTAATCCATATTGAAGGTGGGAATCAACTAGGGCATAGTAAACTAGTAGAAGCGGACAATTGAAATTGTCCGACAAGCGCTCGATAAAATAGGAAATGAAACAGACGGACGGACAGAAGTGTAAAACCTCTGAAACAGCTAAGGTGCTAATACAACAAATTAGCCCAATAGACAAAATATGAATAGAATCCTAAGCAAATCAAAAAAAAAATTACAGAAACTAGTTTTGAAATAACACCCTTTTTATTATAGATAAAAGTATGCCTAGAATAATAATTGAAAATTTAAAAAAACAGTAGACAGCCGCATCTGTGTGACCTCTATTTTTAGAAAAAGTTGAATATCTCGAAAACTACTTTGAGCTCTCTGGTATGTATAGTTTTTGCTGTGATAGTGCCAACAGACAGACGGCCTAAGTCTTTGTATGTATAAGCTTGCTCGCAAGAGCGAGCGCTAAAACTTTTCAAAAATTCTGGAGTACAAATGGAACGCAGGTAGAAAAATGATCTAAGTGCCTGCCTAAGTATAGCTTTTTAGTTGGCCACCTTTAAGGTTAAGCTGACTATCCAAAGTTACTCCTAAATATTTAAATAAATCCACTATTTCGATTGGTATACATAATGAATTACAATTGAAACTATCGCAATTTAGTGAATGATAGATGATAAGTGTTACATCATTGTTTATTGATCTCAAACTAAAGTGTATATTTTTAGATTTACAGCTGAGAATCATGTTATGCACATAAAACCATTTCTTAAGTAAACTCATATCCTCCGACATCGCACATTCCATGAAACTAGTACTGGAGTTTGCGTAAACCAACGCCATGTCATCTGCGCGAAGGCAACAATATTACCATGCATTGTGAGATCAAAAATTGAGTTACAATAAATGAGAAAGAGCAATGGGCCTAACACCGATCCTTGTGGAACTCCTACATTGATAACTTTTTCATCACTATAAATTTGATTAATACAGACATATTGATACCGATCTCGTAACTATGTTTTAAATAAATTCAGCGCAGGGTCTCTAAAACCGATGTGGGACAGTTTTGCTAGTAATAATTAATTGATCAACAGTATCAAACGCTTTAACTATATCAATAAATATAGCGGAAACTTTCAGATTGTTATTTAGATAGTCATCCACGGGTGCTAAAAATGAAAGAAGGGCTTTTTCTGTTGATGACTTTTTTATAAAACCAAACTGTCTTTTATCATGAAAATAATCAACCAACCTAGATTTTATAATTTTCTCAAATACTTTAGAAAAAGTATTTAAAATAGTTATAGGTCGTTAGTTGTTAGGGTCTAGTTGTGAACCCTTTTTATGAAAAAGCTTAGCAACGCCTTTTTTCAATTTTCCTGGAAACACTCCTTTCGAGACACACAAATTAAATATAAACTCGAGAATGTGTGCTATACTAAATACTATTTATCTGACCATAATACTGGATATTCCATCTAATCCACAAGAATAACTGAATTTCAGTTCACTGACTACCGATATAATTTCCGCTTTGCTTATAGGAAAAAAGAAAAAATTTAAATTTACAGACCAAGAAGGAATCAAATTATCTGAAATGGCGCTACCAAAAAATACATTTTCGCGATTTTCATTTAATATAATGTATGGAATTTTAATAAAATGTTCATTGAAAGTATTGACAATCCGATTGTACTACGTTATTACCAATATCAATTGAAATTATCGTATTCTTATTAGGGGTGCCTTTCAACACATAATTGATCACTTTTCATTTAGCCTTCAGATCTGTAGCAGCTTCAAATTTATTTTTAAAGAATATTTCTTTTTCCAATGGAACTGAGGTTTTAATTTTGGCGTTTAGTCTATCCAATTTATTCTTTAACAAAAATTATTACGGTTTTTAGAAATTTTTTTAGCTAAACTGTTTCGATCATTAATGAGTTTTAACAATACGTTAGTCATCCAAGGTTTCAATTTAACATTATTCCGTTTAATGTTAGTAGTTGTTTTAAACTTATTTAGAATACTATTGAAATTATCAAGAAAATTTGAGTAAGCATTGTTGGGTTCATCAGCACGGTACGCTGTAGTGTAGGTACTACCCTGTGGTAAAATATTATAATAAGCAGCATTAACATATTAAAAAGTACATTGCATTTTAATACAATAAAGTATTTAATTTCGATTTTTGGAAAAGTGCAAGAATGTAAACGTGCACGACCTGAGTGCAACGTACAAAAAACTGCTGAGTAGAAATAAGAAAAAAGGTAAAAAGATATATAAAAAGGCACAGTAAAAATTAGGCATTGAAGTGGAAAAGTTGGAAATAGAAATAAAGTATAACTAGTAGAAGCGGACAAATGAAATTGTCCGACAAGCGCTCGATAAAATAGGAAAAATGCAACAGACGGACGGACAGAGGTGTAAAACCTCTGAAACAACTAAGGTGCTAATACAACAAATTAGCCCAATAGACAAAAAAAGAATAGAATCTTAAACAAATCAAAAAAAATTTACAGAAACTAGTTTTGAAATAACACCCTTTTTATTATAGATAAAAGTATGCCTAGAATAATAATCGAAAATTTAAAAAAAAAAGTAGACAGCCGCATCTGTGTGACCTCTATTTTTAGAAAAAGTTGAATATCTCGAAAACTACTTGACCTAGAGTTCCCAAATTTTAAATGTGACCTTTTTAGAGTAGTAACTATATAGTTTTTGCTGTGATAGTGCCAACAGACAGACGGCCTAAGTCTTAGTATAAGCTTGCTCGCAAGAGCGAGCGCTAAAAAATGTTTTTAATCAAAAATATGTAATTTGTGTATTTTTATTTGAATTTCGAAAATGCAGATAAACCACCGCGACATGGAGTTGATAGAGAAATTAAAGTTGATAAATTTCATATGGCTCATAAAAATCGAGGCAAATGCCAAAATAAAACTGATTAACACAGTAGCCCCAAAACTCTAATAGAATTAAAGAAAAATCTTAAGGACACATATCCAAACAAGGATACAGTACAAACATTACACAGCCAACTAACTCGAATTAGTTAAAATGGCTGAACATTAGAGGAATATGTGGCTAAAATTGAGACAACTATCTCAAAGTTAAACAGGTTAAATAAAGAGACGATAGTGGATGGTAATGCCACTACTATCGAAAAATTAAATGAGCGATTAGCGCTAAATGTTTTTAAAGAGGGTCTTCAAGAACCTCTGAAATCATTTGTGGTGGCTGCAAGACCAACAAATTTCGGGGATGCAACAAGGATTGCAAAAGAAATGGAGGCAGCAAACCAAGCAACCTCTTCTAAATGTGTCACTTACTTAAACAAAAAATACAATGGACACAAAAACAATCAACAATTTCAAAATAACATGCAATACAGAAAATCTTATTACAGCAATTTTAATAGAAATAATCAGCAAGGCACCAAAAGACCAGATAATTATAATAATTCTAAGACAGCGACTGGCTATAGCTGTCATAAAAATCGCACAAATTATAATTATCCGCAGCGAAGGTATTACAAAGGTGGTTATCGAGGGCAGCAGTTTAATAAAACTGAAGTCAATCATCCCCAAAGGCAGTGGTACAGTAATAACCAAACTGCCACTCGTCAGAATAATAGAGTGAATTATATTGTTGCCAACAGGGCAAAAAACGAGCACACCTCCCCGCAAGGGGATGCTCAACAAGAATCCATACAGGAATTCCAAAATCTCTAAGTTTAAACCAGAAGCCATTAAGAATCTTTCACATTTCCAATAAACTAAGTAATTACATTAAAGTATATACTTCACCAAATAACTCAACGTTAAAACTTAAGTTTCTGATAGATACAGGGTCAGACATATCGCTACTAAAATTTAACAAATGTGATGAAAATAACAACATCAATCAAAAAAGGAAATGTAGAATAACAGGCATCACTGATGGTGAAAATAGCAGTCGAGGTACAATATACACCAGTTTATACTTAGATAATAATCAATTCGATCATGAGATACACGTTGTATCCGACGAATTCCCAATCCCCACAGATGGAATATTAGGCAGAGATTTCTTAGAAAAATTTTGCTTTAAAATAGATTATGAAAATTATGTAGTGTCAACCACATTTAATGAAGATCTGATAGAAGTACCACTAATAATATGTGAATCAAGTAATTAGGATATTCACATTCCGGATATATGCGAGGTCATCTGCGCCATTAATATTGTCAGGGACACAGATTTAGTGGTTGAAAATGAAGAATTGAAACCAGGAATTTTCGTAGGAATGATACCAACAAAGGGTATAGCAAATGCCAGATTTTTAAATACAACAGAAAAAGATGTTATAATAAAAAAAATTGAACCAAAAACCGTTAAAATACATATACAAACATGAAGAATCAAACTCCTCTAAACAATATACAGTTAATAGGAATAGTGATCTCGAGAAAATATTAAAAATAGATGGTTTAGATAAGAATGCGGGTGAAAAAGTATTACAAATTTGCAAAGAATATAACGATATATTTTTCCTGGAAGGGGATGTGTTAACGGTGAATAATTTCTATAAACAAAATATTGTAACAACTGAGCATACTCCAGTCTATATTAAAAACTATAGACAACCTTTTAGTCAAAAGGGTGAAATAGATTCACAAATATCGAAACTAATACAAAACGATATAATAGAATCGTCAGTGAGTCAATATAATTCTCCTATTTTACTTGTACCCAAAAAAGACCAGGGCCACGCAAAACAATGGAGACTGGTAGTTGATTTTAGAAAACATAAGAATGTTGTGATTAACGATACATTTCCACTTACCCGATTGGAGGATATATTAGACCAATTAGGAAGAGCTAAATATTTTTCTACACCCGATTTGACCAATTCTTTTCATCAAATCGATAAATAAAGAATCAAGACCACTAACAGCGTTTTCGAGCGACCAGGGTCATTATCAATTCATAAGACTTCCTTTTGGATTAAAAATCTCTTCTAATTCTTTTCAAAGAATGCTTTCAATTGCTCTCTCCGGTTTAAAAAATCAAGCATTTCTCTATCAAGCATTTCTCAATCACAACAAAAACTTTTAAATGTTTAAGAGAGCACAATCTCAAACTAAACCCTAAGAAATGCAATTTCGTAAAAAGTGAAGTTCTGTATTTAGGACATTTGATAACGGATAAAGGTGTAAAAACTGATCCCTCTAAATTTGGCAAAATAGAACACTATCCAGTCCCAAAGAATGCAGACGAAGTGCATCGCTTTACAGCACTATGCAACTATTATCGCAAATTCGTACCAAATTTTGCTAAAATTGCAAAACCACTATATTCTCTTCAGAGGAAGAAAGTTCCATTCAATTGGTCAACGGAATGTAAAATTGCATTCAAAGATTTAAAACAAATATTAATAAATGCTCCAGTATTACAATATCCCAATTGGGATAAAGAATCCATATTAACAACCGATGCAAGTAATTACGCATACGGTGCAGTGTTGTCACAAGGAGAGATTGGTAAAGATCATCCGATTGCCTATGCCAGTAAAAATCTTGATAAGAGCGAAATAAACAAAGATATTTTACAAAAAGAACTTTTGGCCATTCATTGGGCAATTAATTATTTTAGGCCATACCTGTACGGTAGGAGGTTTAAGGTCACAACGGACCACAGGACACTAGTAAGTTTATTTACGGACAACAAACCATCCTCATAAATGACAAGAGTACGTCAAAGTTTATACGAGTATGAATATGAAATCATACATCGCAAAGGATCACTGAACGTGGTGGCGGACGCGTTATCACGCATGAAGTGGGACTCTGACATGCTCAAGGCATTAATACCCAGAGACGCTGAAATAAAAGTTATAACGAGGTCAATGGCAAATAAAGCCGAAAATAACTCGAACGTAAGTGTAGAAAAAGTGACCAAGATTGTGAAGCGTGATCAACTTCATATCTGGGAATGCACATCATATAATGAAGTGAACAATTTAAAAACACTAAAATTTAATATAAAAAAGGGTTCAACCAAGGTGCTATATGCAAATAATGAATTACTGATTACAATTGACGAAACTCTACCAAAACTAGATTTGGTATTCGAGAAGTTAATTGAATCAATGGGTAGGAACCATGTAAACGAATTATCAATGAATATTAATGATAACATTTTCAACTACATATCGCGCGAAAAATTTAAAAAATTGTATGAAAATGTGTGCAAAAAATTCAATAATCGCAGTAACGTTTTAAAAATAGTACTATATGAAGCACCGAAGTTATTTAGTAATAATGATGAAATAAACGAAGTAATAAGGTTATACCACGACACACCTAGGGGTGGTCATGTTGGAACACGACGTCTAATAAAGAAAATAAAACAGAGGTACATATTCAAAAACATGAATAAAATTATAAGCAAATACGTTAAACACATGCACTTGAACGAAAATAATTAGACACAACAAAGAGATATTGACAATAACCGATACACCTAGTACTAGTTTCGAAATAGTAGCTATATTGATACGATAGGTCCTTTACTTCCATCAAATAATTTCAGATACGTATTAACAATTCAGTGTGAGTTAACGAAATATGTCATAGCTGTTCCGATGAAAGATAAATCCGCGAATACAATCGCAAGAGCATTAGTCGAATATTGTATATAGGGAATCCAAGTCGGTTCTACCCGACTTCGTGTAGTTGGGCAATTACTTGCCCTCCAGAGACTTCGAGAAATGCTACAAACAAACGAAACCGACAACCCTCCTATGCATCTCAACGAAAATGGAAAAAATAGAAACGTATGTTTGTAGAAACCGGTTGGGTAATGGTAAAAACACGGAACCGAAAGCCGGGTACCCGAAATTCGGGTAACTGGATTTCCTAGTCGGGTAATTGGATTCCCTCCAACGTATGGGATATATACGTTTATGTTTTTTCCATTTTCGTTGAGATGCATAGGAGGGTTGTCGGTTTCGGTTGTTTGCGGCGATGCCCGATGGTTTCGGGTATCTCTGGGGGTGAATAATTGCCCAACTACACGAAGTCGGGTAGAATCGAATTGGATTCCCTAATTGTATATTAATATATGGAAATGTTAAAAGCATCAAAACTGATTTAGGTATACAGAGTTTGTAAATGAGATATTTAGCAATTTGTGCAAAACGTTACAGATAGAACACAGAACATCTACACCATATCATCATCAGACGTTAGGAGTAGTAGAGCGAAATCATCGCGTACTTAACGAGTATTTACTAGCTTATGCAAATAGCGATAATTGGGATGAATGGATAAATAACTTTACATTTTGTTACAATACTACACCACACACAGATACAAATTAAACACCTTTTCAACTAATTTTCGGAAAAACAGTGACATTACCAAACGATATCACATCTACTTAATAAAGACATTTTTATTAATCACTTGTTTTTTGTTTCGCAGTTATTTTGAATAATTTCCAAAAAGTTTAAAAAATCACTCGATCGATTTCGACTTGTTAGGTCATCATCAGGAGTATCTACTGATTTGTGTTAGTAAAAAATTTTGTTATATAGTAGAAAAAAGCAAAATATAAATAAAAGAAGGAGGGCAAAAAAATAAAAAATAAGCAATAAAAGCAAAATATAAATAAAAGAAGGAGGACAAAAAAATAAAAAATAAGCAATAAAAATTAATCTACGGATCGCGCAGGTGTGCGATGAGTCATAGGCTGAGTATCAAAATTCAAGGTATATTATTGCGTACGTGAGTATAGAAAAGGGCGGGATCTGTAATTGGTGAGAACCGGATTTCTCTCTGTTCGTTAAGGATATTTTGGTTAAGAAATATTAATTTTCTAATTTCGTAAGATTCTAAGGTATCTAAACGTCTGCCTTTGGGTTGTATATGTAATATATCTAAATTGTTCAAGCTAGCTGTATGATTTCCTGACGTTAAATGATTATGGAAAGTTGATTGGTTGCAACCAGATAAATGTTCCTTAGCTCTAACTCCAAAATTGCGCCCAGTCTGACCAATATAGGAGAAACTACAATCATTGCAATTGATCCTATAGACACCAGATTTGGAAAGGCGATCAACTCTAGGTTTATTGTTAAAAATCATTTTCTTTATTGTGTTATTATTATAAAAAGCAAAACTAATGTTGGTATGATTGGACACGATGTTGCTAATCCGTTGGCTCGTTTTTCCTATATACTCTAAGCGGCGCCAATTTTCCCGCGGTGGACTATCCGGTGGATAAATACCCGTTAGAGTTGTACGCTTTAGCTTTTTATTCAATAACTTTAATATAGTCCTAGTTGCATATCCGTTATTCGTTGCTATTTGAAGAATTATGTTAAGCTCAGTGTTATAATTTGAATTTGACAGAGGGATGTTTATTAGTCTATCTATGAGTGAGTGGAAAGCTGACATTTTAATATTATGGGGATGGTTTGAAGAACTAGGGATAACAGCGTCTGTATACGTGGGTTTCCGATAAATTTTGAAGTCTAAAGTAGAATTAATCCTGGTTATTGTTATATCTAGAAAATTAATACATTTATTTTCTTCTTTTTCTAACGTAAAATCAATGGTGGGATATTGAGAATTTAACCAAGTTAGGAAAGAGTCTAACAGTCTATCAGTTCCATTCCATAGACATAATATGTCATCAACATATCTATACCAAAAGATTATATGACGAAAATAAGGATTGTTGTTTGATATGATCATTTGTTCGAAGAAATTCATGAAAATTTCAGCCAACAAAGGTGACAGAGGAGAGCCCATGGGTAGACCATCAGCAAATTTGAAATATGTATTATCAAAACAGAAATAATTTTGTTTAATACAAGTCTCAAAAACTAACTTCAGTTCACGACGTAAGCTCTCATCTACAACATCCCTATCTAAGTAATTACAAACTATTTGGGACAAAGTATTAATCGGAATAGAAGTGAAAAGACTGGCAACGTCAAATGAAACTAGTTTTGAATGTAAAGGAATGTCGACGTCTTGAATTTTGTTAATCAATTCTACCGAGTTCTTAACCGAGTAAGCTGAAAAGAAATTAGTATGACAATTGAAAAAATTTATGAAACCCTTACATAGCTTGTAGGCGGGAGCATTACAATACGCTACTATTGGTCTAATCGGAATGCCTTCCTTATGGTTTTTTGGTAAACCATAAAGGATCGGGGCAGACGGATTCATGACAGAGTACTACCAACCAGTTCCATCAAATAACTTCTGGCATTGGTTGATACACTTACTAACCGCAGTCTTAAAAGACTTAGTTGGATCTCTGCCAAGCTCTATTGCTTTGCTTTCTGTAATAAAATCAGAGATTTTATTGCAGTAATCGACTTTTGTGAGCACGGTAATTGTATTGCCTTTATCCGCTTTACACGCTATCAGGTCATGGTCACGTAGTTTTTTCTTTATCGCACCAATTACTTTGAGGTTAGTATTAGAAGCAGCAGAAGAAGAAGAGTTTGTCGGAGAAGAAGAGTTATCAATACCTTTCTTTATTTGTAACGCACACACTGATTTTATTTGGGTTATCTCGCCAGATAAGGCTGTTTCGGCATCTACAGCAAGATTCTCGAATGATCGAAGGTCGATTTTATTTGGCGTAGGGGCAAAATTCACTCCGTTGCTAAGCATTTGCACCTCTGTATCACGGAAAACGACTGAGGACAAGTTCTTAAAACGTGGATGAAATTGGAAATCAGACGAACCACTATTACCTCTACGGTTAAATGGATAAGCCTTATCTCGCAACACAACCAGTTTAGCTTTTTGTTTCACATATTGAATATGTGAAATTTCAGCTACCTCTGCACTAACTTTTTTGTCCAGCCAATCGAACTCAACAGAGTGCAAACGAATTGCTAACTCAGTGTGAACAACTTTAAGATGGAGATATAAGTTGTTCCTGGTAGCATACCCTTTACGCAGCTCGTTATCCCTCCAGCCCCTCCATGGGCTCTCCTCTGTCACCTTTGTTGGCTGAAATTTTCATGAATTTCTTCGAACAAATGATCATATCAAACAACAATCCTTATTTTCGTCATATAATCTTTTGGTATAGATATGTTGATGACATATTATGTCTATGGAATGGAACTGATAGACTGTTAGACTCTTTCCTAACTTGGTTAAATTCTCAATATCCCACCATTGATTTTACGTTAGAAAAAGAAGAAAATAAATGTATTAATTTTCTAGATATAACAATAACCAGGATTAATTCTACTTTAGACTTCAAAATTTATCGGAAACCCACGTATACAGACGCTGTTATCCCTAGTTCTTCAAACCATCCCCATAATATTAAAATGTCAGCTTTCCACTCACTCATAGATAGACTAATAAACATCCCTCTGTCAAATTCAAACTATAACACTGAGCTTAACATAATTCTTCAAATAGCAACGAATAACGGATATGCAACTAGGACTATATTAAAGTTATTGAATAAAAAGCTAAAGCGTACAACTCTAACGGGTATATTTATCCACCGGATAGTCCACCGCGGGAAAATTGGCGTCGCTTAGAGTATATAGGAAAAACGAGCCAACGGATTAGGAACATCGTGTCCAATTATACCAATATTAGTTTTGCTTTTTACAATAATAACACAATAAAGTAAAATGATTTTTAACAATAAACCTAGAGTTGATCGCCTTTCCAAATCTGGTGTCTATAGGATCAATTGCAATGATTGTAGTTTCTCCTATATTGGTCAGACTGGGCGCAATTTTGGAGTTAGAGCTAAGGAACATTTATCTGGTTGCATCCACCTTGGTTTATCCACCGGATAGTCCACCGCGGGAAAATTGGCGTCGCTTAGAGTATATAGGAAAAACGAGCCAACGGATTAGGAACATCGTGTCCAATTATACCAATATTAGTTTTGCTTTTTACAATAATAACACAATAAAGAAAATGATTTTTAACAATAAACCTAGAGTTGATCGCCTTTCCAAATCTGGTGTCTATAGGATCAATTGCAATGATTGTAGTTTCTCCTATATTGGTCAGACTGGGCGCAATTTTGGAGTTAGAGCTAAGGAACATTTATCTGGTTGCAACCAATCAACTTTCCATAATCATTTAACGTCAGGAAATCATACAGCTAGCTTGAACAATTTAGATATATTACATATACAACCCAAAGGCAGACGTTTAGATACCTTAGAATCTTACGAAATTAGAAAATCAATATTTCTTAACCAAAATATCCTTAACGAACAGAGAGAAATCCGGTTCTCACCAATTACAGATCCCGCCCTTTTCTATACTCACGTACGCAATAATATACCTTGAATTTTGTTACTCAGCCTATGACTCATCGCACACCTGCGCGATCCGTAGATTAATTTTTATTGCTTATTTTTTATTTTTTTGCCCTCCTTCTTTTATTTATGTTTTGCTTTTATTGCTTATTTTTTATTTTTTTGCCCTCCTTCTTTTATTTATATTTTGCTTTTTTCTACTATATAACAAAATTTTTTACTAACACAAATCAGTAGATACTCCTGATGATGACCTAACAAGTCGAAATCGATCGAGTGATTTTTTAAACTTTTTGGAAATTATTCAAAATAACTGCGAAACAAAAAACAAGTGATTAATAAAAATGTCTTTATTAAGTATTAGTGTGTTTCGCCATGTGCCTACGGCCAATAGCGTAAAAAGTATGATATCACATCTAATATGAATAAAATATATAACTTTGACGATTATATAAAGGAATTTAAGTATAGATTAGGGATAGCGCATAACAAAGCTAAACAATTATTAAACATAGCAAAAATAAAAAGGCAAGAAAATTCAATAAATAATTGCACAAATAATGAATATAAAGTTGGTCATTTAGTATTATTGCGTAAAGAAAACAGACGAAAATATGAGAACCCATATAATGGTCCATATGAAATAAGTAATATAGACAATGCAAATGTAACACTAAAATTAAACAATAAACATAAGATAATACATAAAGATAGACTAAAACCTTATACTTGTAAGAAAGATTAAATTTTTTATATACATATTATGTAATGCACTAGTTATATTATTAGAAACAAAAATAAACAAAATAGAATAAAACAATAATATAGTAAATAAAACAAAATAGAATAAATAATAAGCCAAAAATATATGGCATACGGAATTAAATTAGTTAAGTAAATAGTTTTAATATATATAAAATAAAAAAAATAAAAAAATATACATATGTATAATATATACATATATATATTATAAATATATATATTTTTTGCTAAAAGGCCAGGGGTGTATGTAGTGTAGGTACTACCCTGTGGTAAAATATTATAATAAGGAGCATTAACATATTAAAAAGTACATTGCACTTTAATACAATAAAGTATTTAATTTCGATTTTTGGAAAAGTGCAAGAATGCAAACGTGCACGACCTGAGTGCAACGTACAAAAAACTGCTGAGTAGAAATAAGAAAAAAGGTAAAAAGATATATAAAAAGACACAGTAAAATTAGGCATTGAAGTGGAAAAGTTGGAAATAGAAATAAAGTATAAAAAATGTTTTTAATCAAAAATATGTAATTTGTGTATTTTTATTTGAATTTCGAAAATGCGGATAAACCACCGCAACAACGCCAATCATATAACTACAAAGCTTCAACTAAACCAGGTTAATTCACTTTAGTTTGATATGAATAATGGCATTGTCGACCAACCTTTCCTGCAACAGCTTTTGAAATCTATATTGATCTTTATAGTTAGCAAAGACGGAAAAGCCATCTAGATTATAGATACTGATTTCAGAACTTGAAATCCCAATTTCTGTAAGAAATATAATATCGAAATCATCATTAACTTGATTTGAATTAGTTAAGAACGTATCAAAATTTTGTCGTAGGCTGCGGATATTTTGCAAAATAAAATTATAATTTACAATCTTATTTGCCATAACAAAAAATTTGAATTAAAATAACTTAACCATAAATTGATTAAGTTGAAGTTTATAAACTTCAAACGAATCACAATTCCCCAAAAAAATAATGGGAAAAAATTAACGTTAATACAGCTATAAAATGGAATTATTTGTTCCCAATAAAAAACAATCCTAAACGCCAGAATACAGTTTCGGGAACAAACAAATCTCAACTGCTAGCACATTGTCTCACAGCACATTATCGCAACAGAACATGCTACCTTCAACAAAAATGGGTGTTTACGCGCTATCTAATAATGTTTACGTAATTGTGTCGACAACTCGTCAGCTTCTCATAGATAACGCCGTCTAATCATAGACATGTTGGCAACTAGAGTAATTCACGTCAGTTATATTTGAATGATCTATACGTTTTGAACTACTGCCTTCGGGGATTTTGGTTAATGCAAATTAATATTGCAATACACAAAACGAAATGTAAAAAAACGAAAATATCAAAATTGTCCATTATGATGATCGACAGAAAACGTCCATCGCGATAATTTTGTCTATTTGATAAGAGATGGTGTGCAAAGTAATCATTCTATTAATATCAGGTAGGAAATCAAAAGTGGTGCATTTTTGAGGAAAATAATATAGAATGCAGCCTGAAAGGTGTAGAAAATAACCTTTATCAACTCCACCAACATTTCAATTTTACAAGCAAACTTGAATATTAATTAATTTAAGTCCTATAGGACCCACACCAAAATAAAATCTATTTCGCAATTTTAATTAACGCTGATTAAGGAAGAAGATTAGGCAGCAGCAAGTTAACACAGTATTAATATTCTCAACCATGTTCATGGCAAGAAGTTTTTGTAAATTTATCGTAATTGTGGGTGGTTTGAATTCTACGGTATTTATATCAATGTAAACCATGAACAACCAACAACACCGTTTTGAAAGTATTGTAGTATTTAACGATCTACTTTGCGCCAATCGTAACTCTCCATTTTACTTGCGTAATGAAATGACCAAGTTTAATCAAAATTAATTAAAACTACTATCGTAATATTCTAAAAAATGGCGGAAAGACTATATATTATTCAATTTCAAGGTTTAATTTACCGAGTTCTTTTACTTCGGAGATCAATCAATTTGTCATTATAAGGATCACTTTTAATATTTTATTCCACTGGAATATTTTATTTAGTGAAAAAAGAGAAGCAACATGATTAAAAATTTCCACTGGTAATTACATAATCAATCAAATTCTCTATTGTGATAGTGCTACCACTTGCAGTGAGTTATCCCTTTTTCCGCTGTCAAATTTCCGCTATCAATTTCAGCATTATAACCCACCAATCTGGATGGTGAAGAAAAAACAGTACTCTTCCGGTACACAAAAATAAAGGATATTTATTTGCTCATCCAGCCACTTCTGGAAATTTCTAACGAATCCTTACAATTATCGATCTTATCTCGTTCTCAATCTTCATTTTTGAGTTTTTTTTTACAAATTTACATGGATTTTGCGCAAATGCATTGAGTTGCTGTTAATTATCTGTTTCATCCGCTAAATTTCGCTCAGTGAATATTTAAAAAAAATTATCTAGCCATCGACTTAAACCGACAATTTAAGTGAATTACTTTTGTTAGTAGGTTTTCATTATTGAAAAATCGAGGGATTGAGAAAAATATGCAGACAATAATGAAGACCTCTCCAAATTAGGCTAACAAATAGAATAACCCTTATTGCCCGTTTTTTAGTTTTTTTTTTTTTAATTTTTAAAACTAAGGCCGTTCAACCCCATTCAAAGGCTCTAAAATCCTTGGTCTATCAAACAACTTGTTTTGTGTAAAGTAGTGTACACTAGGTTCACCAGATTCATCCTGTATGTAATGTAGTAGTAAGTATTGTTTTTCTGATATGTTCAGATTTAGCAAAATTTCTAAGCAAATTTTTATTTTGCTTTTATAGACAGAATAGAATGTGGGAGAAAAATCAAAGAAAAAAATTTAATTCTCTGAAAATTCAAAAAAAATTGAATCCATTGAATTTCTTGCAGTGGATAATTAATAAACAAAACAATTTAATTGCTTTTAAAGGCTAATGTATTGAAATAATCAAGTGTTTAAATTTCTACAGAAGAATGGTACCTTTACATTTGGTACGATGCATATATTATTAAAAAAAGAATGCCAAAATACTTTGTTTGGAATTTTATAAACCGTACGTAAGCTGCACTGTGTCTGCCTGCACACTACTAGCATAAAATATTGTTTAAACAATTATAAAGTGGTAAACTGTTGTACGTTATATTTTATTTCCTGTAAAGTAAAAGAACACACACACGCCCATAAAAAACGTAATTCTGCACCAAAAACTTTTCTGAAACTTAAACGACAACCCAATTTAATTTACAATATTGAAAAGTCACATCGTATACAAACAATCTCTCTGATTGTCATCGGAATGATTCATTTCTTATATAGCGGCAAAAAATAATAACGAACCAGGCAAAAAAAAAAAAAATAAAAAATAAGGAAACTTTGGCGATGCAAAGCTTAATTTTGCCGTATTCCATCGAACAACAAAAAATTTAAGTTCCATTTTATCATTAAAATTGTAAAAGCAATAAAATTTTCCGAAAATGTTTATACGAGTCAATTTCCATTTAACAACACAAAAAAGAGAATAACACACAAAAAATAAATTTCTTTAGTCTATTTTTTGTATTTTCTAATTTTCTACAATAACAACAATCACATCGGAAAAAATGGTAAACAGAAAAAAAACCGGTAAGATGAATGAATGACAAATTTTTATTTCTTAGTCAACAGAAAATTGAGATTTTAAAATAAATAGCACAAGACAAAAAAATATAATGGGAATGAAAATCAGTTCGTTTGTTTTTCTCAATTGTTTCCCAAATCTAGCACAACAACATTAAAAGGGAGGTGCTTAACATTTTAATATCTAGAATTTAAAAAATATTTTTTTTTTTTATTTATTTATTTTCCAGTTTGTTTTTTGTATTTTTCAATTTTGAAACGGAAACTATATACACATAATGTATATGTTACGGTTAAAGTTCAATCGGTAAATGTTCGAAATTTTAATTTGCTTAAATTCATCTACATGATTAAAACCTTTTGGCCATCCTCTCTGCATCCCCCGTAGTTTAATTTTTCCCAATCATGGGGCTAAGCGGTAAAGTGAAACTTATAGTAAAGCCGTTAGTTTCTACTATACCCAATGTGTTTGCACTAATACCATTAAAATACTACGTGGGGTGAAGAGTGAACCATTTTGAGATAATAGAGGACTCTCATTTCATGAATTTCGAATCAATAAAACAGTTTTCCCAATTTTTATTCGGACATTTGCCAATTTCGGACTTTTACCGTAACATACATTAATACGAGATAAATTTAAAATGAAATTTCCTTCCTTGACTTAATTCAATTAAATTATTTTTTTTTGTGTTGTAATTTTGAAAATTAACAAAGAATAAAATGTTAGAACTGTCCCACAAAGTAGGCTTTTGTACACGATGTATGTTTGTAATTTTTAATTCTACATAAAACTCATTATGCGATCTAAGAACGGCTGGAGTAAACTAACCATCAATGTAACCTGTAGGATGGGGATTAACAAATAAACGGTAAAATTTATTTGACGTTACATTCGTTTACATGTCCATCTTACAAATAAACTAAGTATATAATTTTGCTTCCGACGCCGTGGCTAATAAATCGCCTTTTTCGTTATTGCGGTTGAAGTTGAAGTTATTCTCAGCACAAATAGATTCGTTTCTAGAGCCGAATGTAATTTTTCATCACACTTACACACTTCATCTTTTTAATCTCAGTAGGTGCAATTTTATCACGCTATTTAAACTTCCATTGGCAAGATTACGTAAACAATGAAATTGGAAATTATATGTGACCGTCGACAGATATATGAAAAATAAAAATAAAATATCAAATTGTACACTGCCGTGGTCGATAAAAATCTTCTTTTGCGATAATTAAGTCTATTTGATAAGAGATGGCGCGCAAAGCAGATAATCTATTTAATTAGTTAACTAGAGAATTTAAATATATTTCTAAGTTGAAGTTTAAGAAAGTTTTGTAAAAGTTAGAATTAGTTTTATTTACCGGTGTGGACTATTTAACGTTAATAAAAAGTGTAGCTACACAAAACGTAAAGATACACAAATTATCAAAAAGTGTTGCTGCAAAAGAAAAAAAATTAAATTCGAACGTGGATTAAAAAAAATTAAATTCGAACGTGGATTAATTAAAATTATTTAAAATGAAAAATAAATATTGAGGACCACGGTAATATTTATAAAAATACGTGCATATACCTTTTTTATAAAAAAATATTTTTAGTGTGGAATTTAGTGTTTTCAACTTAGGATGATGTCTAAAATTTGTAGAAACAATTATGAAAATATTTGCATGTTGTGATTAGTGATATAGCCCTACACGTGGAAGCTTTGACCAAATTCACTTAAATCTTTAATAATTCAAAAAATCATCGGCACAATGTGTGCCAAGTGTGGAATTTAGTGTTTTCAACTTGGTATGGTGTCTAGAGTTTGTAAAAATTTCAAGACAATTGCTTGTTGCGAGTGGCGATATGACCCATATATGAAAGCGTCTTGAGTTCAAAACTATATCACTCCTTTGCTGCAATAGTGATACAACCCCAAATTCACTCGTTTCTAAGATATTCCCATCAAACGATTCCCAATAGTTCATTTTTTTCAGACATACTCTCCGATGTAGTTATTTCTAGCAAATTGGATAAAATTCCATACAAAAAATAACTCAATTCGCAAAAAAAATTAACATTATAAGATATTGGAAACTATCCTAAGAAAATTAGCAAAAGAACTAGCTGCTTCGGGAGCGACTAAGCTGCCTGTCAAAATTAAAGTACTCTTGGAAAAAAATAATAATAGTGAATAGTGGAGGGTAGATAGTTTTAATTTGGTGGTAGGTGGTTGTGGCTAGGTGGGAGGGTGCTGGGTAGGTGGATGGTAGATTAGTGGTAAGTAAGTGTAAAGTCATAAAGTCAAAAATCCTTCGCACCAATTTAAAACTTGCAGAAGAAAAGTGAAAATTCGTATAATAGAAAACGCTTAGCAAGTATAGTACACAGCACGCCAATGAATGAAGCTGGGTTTCAAATATTCTGTCAAATACAAACAATTAAATAACTACTATTCGACTAAATTTAAAATCGATTTTTATTTCTTGCATTTTTACGTTTGGAAAACTTCGCGGAAAACAATGTTTCGAGTGAAATGACGTTCATCTCGCAGCACTACCCTTGTTTAGGATTTTCCATTATGCGGACTCTCATTTGTGCAAGATTTCTGCAGCGTGACAATGCAACGTACCTTGCAATTTGTTGATTGTTTGACGAAAGTTTGACCTTGATTATGATGGCGTATGCAGGATTGATCGGAATTTATCGTTGCTTCGATATGAATGGCAATATAGTGTCTGATGGAGACAAATCAATTCGCGGAATAAAGATAATATCTCCTCGATTGCAGTCTGATAAAATTTCAGCTGTTATAAAGTTTCAATGCAGCTTTTTTAACAATTATTCGGGTGACATTGCACATTCCTTTTTTTGGGTTTAAATTTCTCACAAGCATTATAATTACTCCAGGCTTCAGGATGCTTTGGATAATTGCTGGATAATTTTGTACATCATTTGGATCTTCTGAGATCACCGAATCAGCACTGTAATAAATTTCAGCTTGTCCTGGCATCATGTCGATGATCTTACGATTCATCCTAAGAGTCTGTTGATTTATCGGTGCAGCAATGAAGCTTTTTGCAAACACCTGTACAGATATTTCAGAAATATTTGTGCCAAAAATACTTTTAACCAGATCTCCAGTTTCGATCATTTGCTGAGGAATTTGAACTGTGCAGTCATTGTTGATACCTTTGATAAGAGGATGATTCCCCATACTAACTTGTAACAACCAGTTGTTATTCTCTTCTTGACTTGCACTTCGCATATTTATCGTAATCGACAATTGAAGCAAGTTTCTTCACAGATTGCTCGATTTTATATAGCATTCGATGATGTCAGATTGCGTTATTCTCACAACAACTGGAAGTGTGTGGCGAAAGTCGCCACCAACAGCGAAAACCTTACCGCCGAAAGGCATTCCGCAATCCATTATTTCACGCAACAATTTGTCATTCAGTGGAGTCCGTGCTTTGTCAGCATTGAAATCTCATCGACAATAATAAGTGAAGCTTCTCGCAAAATTTTTGCTTCGGGTGATGTCAATCGCATCGCAGAGACAGAAGTGTCAATCAGCGGTACTGGTAATCTAAATCCGCTGTGAACTGTTCGACCACCCTTAGGAAGCATAATTTTTCCTTTTTCCCGGATGAAGGCCATCAAGATAGAAATTTCGGCTGGATACATTTTCATTATCCATTGCAGCAATGAAATGCATCCAACGGTTTTTCGTTTAGCATCAGAAGCTGCTGCTGTTGCTTCCGCTTCAACTGCACGGATCATTTGATAATGTTTGACAATTCTGTTATTTTGCCGGAAGAATCGAATAATTTGATCGAAAATACGTGAAAAACACTGCTCATTATCTGAATGACGTGCTCTATAGCATCAGAAGCCTGCATGGTGTCAATCACATATAGTTGAGCATATTGTGCTGCTTATTGGGTCAGTGGCCGAACATGTGAAGTGCGATGATATATCTGGCCATGCATCTTGAAAACAAATGGGACGCGGGTTTTACAAAAATTTTGAGTTGTGTTGCAGCAAATGAGCGATATAATCACCTATAAATTTATGGCAAACGATTTGGATGTTTAGTTCACTCAAGGTGAATCATATTGGCAAATTACAATCGCCGGGTGAATCAAATATGAAAACCTTAACGTTAAAAACTTCACTCTGGTCGCATTTTCGATTGAATTTTCGTTTTTGGTGAATTGTTGTTTTCGATGACTGGTCGTTTGGGAGAGAATTACCCGTTTTCGGTGAATAATCGTTTGAATTTAACTTGTTTAAATCAAATTGGTGCTTAGAATGGAGCCATATATAGGAGTGAAGTGCATCCTTGTTAAATATTAAATTTATCAGTAATACAAATAATTTGTCCCCAAACAAAATATTATTGCCAATTATATTCAATATCAAAAACTGCTTCGTCTAAAATATTTCAAATTTATGTTGTGATATAACTCAAAGCTATATATTTTATATTTAAGATTCATTCTTTCATATATAATGCTCTTGAGATAGACAAGCAATATATTTAATTATTACGATTCAACCCACATAAGAATTTATCTTTCTACTTTCTTATATGTGGTTATTGGTTGATAAATGTAAAAGTTTATTGGATGAGTGTGACATCACATTATATCGAAATCATCATTGATACCTTGTCTGCCGGTCGTAATATTTTGTTTCTATAATAAATTACCAACTTTTTATTTATATTCGACTTAAAGCAGCAAATCAATATTTAAAAGTTCACAGAGTTCGCAGCCATTTAATGTCACGTTTTCATATGCGTGTGTGTGTGTGTCTTTTGGGATCAGATTAATTTACTATCCTTAAAATTCAATTTAAACAAATAATAATATAAATTCATTACAATAAACCATCCCACCTACACACAGCCTAAGCTTAATATAATTCAATCTAAAATCATAAATTATTTCTCCGCTCCTTAATTTCACGAGAAGAAGTAAGTCTATATAATAAATTAAGTAAATAAAGTTAAATTTAATTATTGTTATATATGTACTCGTATTTTATATACATACTAAATTCTGTTTCATTTTATTTTGTTGTTGTAATGTGAATTATAATGTTATTATGTTCGTATACAAAAATAATAACAATTTTGTCCTTTTAACAAATAAAATCAACAAAACATAAAATATAATAAAATCAAAATTTATTGACTTTGATGTTTAAGGAAATTCATGGTAACGGTTAAATATTTGTAAAGCATTTTTTGTACAACTTTTTCTCTACTATACACTCTTGTGAATATCCTTTGTATATTTATACTTTGTATCACAAAAAAGCTTTTAATATTTATTTTGGTGTGTTAAACTCTAACTGTTTCTTAGCTAACAAAAAAAAACTAATAATGACGATAAAAAAGAAATTATTAAGTGTTTTTTATTAAATTTCAATTTACTTTTTGTTTCATTATTGTTCGTGTGCTTTCATTCATTTCCCTTCTATGAAGACAGTATAGGTGTACTAAATAATGATAATGGGGAACAATTTAATCGATTGTTACATCATCATAGAAAATTAAAGTGTATCGTCATTATCATAAATCCCTTATCATAACGTTATCATTAAAATATATGTATGATAAATTATATGTATTGAAAAATAAGAAAATTCACATCAATCTACAATAAGTGAGTGAGAGTCGATTTTTGGAGTTTAAATGGTTTGATGACCTCGTCACAGTTAAATAAGGTCGATAGTCGAAACAACAACTACGTAAATTACAAAACGAATTATACCACCCCTTACGCAATACACAGGCTGTCTTTAACAGTACGAGTCATCGCCTTGTGGGTAGATTGTTTATCCCTAGACCCACTATTTATATATTTACTCTGTGTGTCCTGGGGCCCTATTCCTGAATACGATACGAAAATGTATTCGATACGAAAATTCAATACGATACGAAAATACTTTGATATTCCTGAATACGAACGTACGTAATTGTTTGGTGTGTGTCCTAGCTATAAGGGAAATTTATTTTAAATGGATTTACCTGCAATAAAATTGTACAACTTGGACACTATTTTGAGTTTTGACGTTTTGGTTACTTGAAATGGATACAATAATATTATTGTTGCATCCATTAAATAGAAGATTTTGTATTTTTGTGTGGCCGACAAAATTGTTAGGATCGATAATAAAATTCAATCACCGAATAATTTCTTATGGTGTGATAGTGCCCCATTAATTAAATTAAATTAATTAAATTAATTAAATTAATTAAAATAATTAAATTAATTAAATTAATTAAATTAATTAAATTAATTAAATTAATTAAATTAATTAAATTAATTAAATTAATTAAATTAATTAAATTAATTAAATTAATTAAATTAATTAAATTAATTAAATTAATTAAATTAATTAAATTAATTAAATTAATTAAATTAATTAAATTAATTAAATTAATTAAATTAATTAAATTAATTAAATTAATTAAATTAATTAAATTAATTAAATTAATTAAATTAATTAAATTAATTAAATTATTTAAATTAAATAAATTAAGTCGAATCCCTGAATCGACCCCAATGTCTTTTATATTTTCGATTTTTCTATGGAGTCGTTAACTAAATATTCATCGTACAAAAATTCCTTCATGAACGTACAAAAACTGTTCGAATTCGTATTGCGGAATAGGGGAAATTTTTGAACGTATCGTACATTTTCGTATACGTATTAGAATTATACGTATTCGTATTCAGGAATACCGATTATACGAATTCGTACATTTTCGATTCGTATTCGTATTCAGGAATAGGGGGCTGATCTCGTTTTGTACTGGTTCTAAAGGTGACTACCTTTATTTATCTTTGGATATTCACACTAAATAAATTTTCACAACTTGTTAAACTTTATACACTTGCTAAGGCAGGTAAGGCTTTATTTTTTAAAATGAACATATAAATTAAATTCAATATCGACTTGTGGTTTTTTGTGTTTTTTTAATAATAATGGAAAAAAATAAAAAAACTAATATTTTTGCTTTTCGCACAACCTACGATGGTAGACTGGGTTTATTTATCTCTTCCATAATTTTAGAGAGTTCATTTGTAATTAATAAATTTGACAATTAAATTTGACATTTAAGTCTATAAACATCGCCACAATACTCCCTCCCCAATAAATTCGGAAGAATTTATGAAAATACAAGTCTATACGCGAGGCCGAAAATAAACTAATTAAAAGAACCGAGGGTGATCCAAAAGCTGCTTCAGCTAACACGTGCTGGTGGTCTAATTCTTCTTCCAGTTCTGGTTTGAACTGGTTCCTTCGGTGGAAGAATGAAGCGAACCTTTTTTAACACGTGTGTATCATCAGAAGCCGGCTCGTTATCCGAAGTTCTCTCACCCAGCGGGGCCGCCGGAAACGATCCCACGATGTCCACATTCTCCGCGAAACTCGGGTTGAGGCGATCCAGAGATACCACACCTGACCTGCCGTTTACGTCAATAGTGAGGAACTTATCCCCTTTTTCGAGAACTATAAACGGTCCTGAATAAGGTGGTTGTAAGGATTTTCTCACAAAATCCGACCTTAAAAATACGTGTGAACACGTTGAAAGCTCTCTGCTTACGAAAGTTTTTACATTGGAGTGCCTGGTTGCCGGAGACGGTCTAATTTCATCAAAATGATTTTTAAGATTATTTACAAAATCTGTTTGCAGAATTTTATCGGTCGAAAAAGAATTTAGAAATTGACCAGGAACCCTCAACGTACTTCCGTAAACAAGTTCAGCAGGAGAAGTTTTAAGTTCCTCACTATATAACGTGCGTAAACCTAACAGTACGGTTGGCAAGAACGTTACCCAATCAGTTCGCTCGTGATACATTATTGCGGTCTTTAACGTTCTGTGCCATCTCTCAATCATACCGTTGGAAGCCGTCCTTCTTACTCGTCTGAATCCGATCGACGCTGACAATTCATTAAAAAGACAAGACTCAAACTGCGAACCTTGGTCGGTGACTATAACGTTTGGTACCCCGAAGCGTGAAATCCATGTGGAGTATACCGCAGAAGTGACAGTAGCTGCAGTAATATCAGTGATAAGTGAATTTCTGCGAAGCGATGCGAAGTTAATTGATAAGATCCAAGAGGTGAAACGGTGTATCTTGAAATTTTGGATTTCTGACAAGCTAAACAGGATTGTGCCATAGTTTTTGAATCTTTCGTGATGGAGGGCCAGATGACATTTTTCGTCAATAATTTAGTTGTTGCTTTAATTCCAGGGTGTGAAAGATTATGAAAGGCTTCAAAAACTTTTTTCCGAAATTCAATTAGAATAAAAGGTCTTTGATTGGCTGTCGAAATATCACAATATATAGTTTTGTTAGAGTTAAAACTCAACGGAACTTGGACAAAATTTAAAGTTAAATTATCGCGCATAAGATCTTTAAGCTCGACATCATTGGTTTGGGCATCCGCAATTTGTGCATAATCTATACTTTCAGGAATAGAAATTAGATTAATGCGGGAAAGTGAATCTGCGACGACATTATCTATGCCTGATATGTGTTGGATGTCGGTTGTGAACTGCCCGATGAAATCCAAATGTCGGAATTGACGCGGTGATGCCTTTTCCGGATTCTGACAAAAAGCGTAGACAAGTGGTTTATGGTCCGTAAACAACGTAAACTGTCGTCCTTCCAAAAGATATCTGAAATGCTTGATGCCAGAGTACGCTGCTAACAACTCTCTGTCATAAGCACTATATCTTTGTTGCGTTTCATTAAGACGAACCGAGAAGAAGCTGAGTGGTTGCCAAATATCGCCGATATACTGTTGAACTACCGCGCTGATAGCTGTGTCCGAAGCGTCTGATAGCGAGTTTAGCCATAGATGAAGGGTGTGCAAGAAGAGTAGCTTTACACAATTTCTCCTTACAATTGGCGAAGGAATCAAAGGACTCTGCTGACCAATTAATTGGAATTTTACTATTTTTTTTATAACCTTTAAGAAAATCATTAAGTAAAATTTGATCAGCGATTTGATCATGAAACGTCTGTAGAAATTAATCATCCCCAAAAATCTTTTGAGTTGATTAACCGTTAAAGGACAAATTTTTGATGACTTCAACACGTTCTGGAACAGGTAAAATGTCATTTGCATTAACAAAATGTCCTAAAAATTTAACTTCAGGTGAAGCGAAGACACATTTTCCAGGATTGATTATTAAACCGTGGTCTGATGTTTTTGAAAAACTAGTTCGAGATGCGCGTGATGTTCCTCGAAAGTTTTAGACGCTATCAGAATATCATCTAAGTAGATAAATGCGAAATTAAGTCCCAACAATAAACGGAATGCATGAATCTCTGAAAAGTTTGTGCTGCATTCCTGAGACCAAAAGTCATTTTAGTGAATTCAAATAAACCGAAGGGAGTCGCAATAGTGGTTTTAGGAATATCAGACGGTTCAATAGGGATTTGATGATAATCTTGGACAAGATCAAGAGTCGAAAAAACTGTACATCTTTCAAGCTGGTACGAAAAATCTTGAAGATGTGGAATAGGATAACGATCAGGAATAGTAACACGATTCAGACTTCGGTAACCTCCACATGGTCTCCAATCTCCATTTTTTCTTCAAGACAAGATGCAAAGGACTAGACCATGCACTATTACTCGGACGACAAATTCCTAGTGCCATCAGATTCTCGAATTCCTGTTTTGCAATCGTTAATTTATCAGGTGCCAAACGTCTAGTTTTACAAGAAACCGGTGCTCCAAAAGTTTCCAGCCGATGAGTGATCATATGCTTAACTGGTTTGACGTTTAGAGAGTTTGTCATAATTTCTGAGAATTTAGAAAGAAATTGCTGGATTTGATTATTTACCTGAGATTTGTCTAGTTGAGACAGTGTTGACTCGGCTGTGAGAGATATAGAACTAACAGTAAACAATGATGTCGTTGGATCTAGAAGACGATGTTTGCCAAGATCAACTATCAAACCAAAACTTTTAAGGAAATCAGCTCCGATAATGGGCAGCGAGACATCTGCCACTATAAATTCCCACTTGAAATTACGCCGTAACCCAAAATCTAAATTTAGAATTTTTGTTCCATAAGCTTTAATTGGCGTTCCATTCGCAGCGAATAATTTGGAGGTAGTTAATGCCTGCGGAATGTGACAAATTTTGAGTGGAACAACCGAAACGTCAGCACCAGTGTCTATTAGAAATGCAACTCTTGAATTGGCATCATGGATTAATAGACGACTGGTAGTAGGTTCATCAGTAACGATCGTCACGTCCTGATGAACATTTAAAAATCCTTCTTGATCGACTGACCTCCGCAGGTTTTATCATAAAATTTACAGCCAGGCTGGCATTTCTGAGCCTTTTCACCGAACCGAAAATGATAATAACATAAATCGAATTTTGGGTTAACCCGACCTCTAGATCTTGAACGAGTATTTGTTTGACCTCTACTATTTGAACGAGATCGAGATCTAGGGTTAACCATAGTTTTAATTTCTGCCAAAATTTTAATTCTAAAGTCTTCTAATTTAGCGTCTAAATTAGAAGCATCAGAAATGCCAGCTGGATCAACATACCCGTTAGATGCTGCAGACGAGGATGGGCTGAAAGGGTTGCACGATTTAACAGCATTTAACCCTAGCGGTGGCATCACTTCCATCATATTATCGGCTCGTGCTGCTAAAACATCTAACGTCACGTCGTTTTCAAAAGTGGTTAGTATAACCTGAATCTGCGAAGGCAATCTCTTCATCCAAAGTTGTCTGAGCAACTTGTCATTGAAATTACTGCCAGCGTTCAAGCGTATCTGACTTAGTAATTGTGACGGCTTTTTATCCCCCAACGTCAGGTTCGTCAGGACATTATTTAAGCGTGACATCTCTGACTCGCCTAATACGCGAATCACTTCCTCTTTGAACACCGAGTAAGGAAGTGTACCCTTATCGCGGAGAAATAAATCCGCGAAACGATCATGTAGTCTCGCGTCCAATGCCCCCACTGCATGAGAGAACTTGGTGGTCTCCGACCTGATGTTCGCGACAGCGAACTGCGACTCCAGAATCGTAAACCAAACGGCCGGATTCTGACCATACAACGGTTGTGGAGGTCGGAATCGGACCGCTCCAATCTCCAAATTTGGATTTTGGACCCCAGTCCAACCAGGTCCTGAACCAGACTGCCCAGACGACTGAGCAACTCCTGGATCCCGGAATAAATTTTGAGCTTGCAGAAACAATTGAAACTGTTCTGCGAATAAATTTTGTAGTTGCGATGCAGAATTAATTGGATCTGCAGAACTTGCATCTCCATAATCCTCGTCATTTACCGGGGAGTTGGATAGAGTATCAGACGACATTTATAAACTTAAACAGAAAAGTGAAACAAAAATGCGAAATCGAGTAGAGGAAAAAAAATGAAATAAATAAAATGCCGGAGTTAATTTTAATTTTTAAATAAAATTTTATTATTAAATTTGAGGCAATGAACTCAATAAAATTAAAGAAAAAAAAAACTTACCCGATCTACTCACGTTTACAATTGTTGCCCAGTGTCCACTTGTTGTTGTTGTTTATTGTTGCCCGGTGTCCTGCTGATCGCTCGTTACCCAATAGATTCGGCAGATAATTCCGCACTCGACACCCAAAATCCACAGCACAAGTCTGAATGAAACCGTTTAGGAATAAAATGGTTGCAAAATACAGCTGATTACGAATAAAGAAGCACACAGATCCCGTCGTGGTCACCAATTTGTGGGTAGATTGTTTATCCCTAGACCCACTATTTATATATTTACTCTGTGTGTCTTGATCTCGTTTTGTACTGGTTCTAAAGGTGACTACCTTTATTTATCTTTGGATATTCACACTAAATAAATTTTCACAACTTGTTAAACTTTATACACTTGCTAAGGCTTTATTTTTTAAAATGAACATATAAATTAAATTCAATATCGACTTATGCTTTTTTGTGTTTTTTTAATAATAATGGAAAAAATAAAAAAACTAATATTTTTGTTTTTCGCACAACCTACGATGGTAGACCGGGTTTATTTATCTCTTCCATAATTTTAGAGAGTTCATTTGTAATTAATAAATTTGACAATTAAATTTGATATTTAAGTCTATAAACATCGCCACAGCCTCATTCACTTTCCTCAAAAACGGGATCACAGCAATGCGAGCTTCACAGGGATCAAAAAATTGCGATGGTGATTGGAGGTTTATAAAAATCATAAGACCCCGATTCACGTATATTGCAAAATCACGACTTTTTGTGATACATTAGCATTAAAACTAATAAACATTTATCACCAACATTTTCATCTCAAAATTTTAGATGAAGTTTTATTGGAAAATTGATGGTTGCTTTTCCAATATTTCCCTCTTTTCGGTTTTGCACATCAAAACAATTAATATTCGAAAAAATCGCATAATTTTTCGTACCATTGCGACAATATCAGTCAACAACACTTAGTTTATGATACATCAAAAGATGCAGAAAAATAACATGAGATGATTGACGGTGGTGTTTTGTTAAGTTTAAAGTATTAACCGAAAAACTAGCAAAAAAACCAAATTCGTCCCGTAATTTCTTGACTTTTTGCTCCCTAATTAGTTTTACTAGAATCTAATAGATGTAGTTAGTTTCTAATCTTACAGTAATTAAACTCAGTATTCGGACGCAGAACAAATAAATAATATTTTTGTAATTAATGAATATGGTTTTTCAGCTAGAAACGGAAAATTAATATTTTTTACTAAAAATACAATTATGTATAAACAGTGACTCACAAAAATTTGCGTACACCCTAAAAATCGAACAGATTTCATAATTAACGAATTCTGTATCTTGCGTTTACTTATAGCCATCAATAAATAGAAAGACTGTGTTTGTTTAAACAAAAATATTTACTTCAATACACAATTCATGTTTTCTATAATACAAGGTCCCAAATTTGCGTACACCCTGTTGCATTTCATTTTGTTCCATTTTAATTACCGTTATCTTTATTAAACCTGAGTGAAATTCTTAGGCATTAATTAGTTGTTTTTAATTGATTTACGTGAGACAACAATTTTGTCGATTTTCCAAATTTTGAATCTGTTTTAACAAAATTTTCTCTCGCTCTCTCTCTCTGGCACTATATCGCATCAAAGAATTTGGCCGCCTCAAATGAGGTTTCATAATCATATTTTCATTTCGGATAATTAATGATTAATGCATTGATTCTAAACCAGTCGTAAAATTTTTGCTTGTCACCACCGGGAATCGAATCCGGGACCTCCGGTGGCTGGAGGAAGCTTGCTGACCACTTTGCCACCGGGGCGGCGGTTTTAACAAAATGCCTTTCATAAAACGAAAAACGTCAGTATAATTACGAGATGTGATAGTGAAATTATTTAAAAAAGGCAAATTATACAGGGAAATTGGAACAATCGTTAAGTGAACGCATTCTACAATACAAAGGATTATTAATAATTTCAAAGATCGTGGAAATACAGCACAGAAACTACAAACTGACCGTCCTCGGAAGGTAAATTCTCGTATCGAAAGAACAATTGTAATAACTAAAACACCCACCTCAATCACCAGATTTGAACCCTATAGAACATTTGTGGGAAGAACGAGAAGATAGAAGAGTCTACATACATATGATCGCTACAAAAGAACAAATAAAACTGTGTTTTAAAAAAGGAATGGAATAAAATAAGTTATGTCACCACCATGAATTTAGTGAATCCTATGACTTCGAGGATGAGAGCTGTGCTGGAAGGACAAAGAGGTTCAACAAAGTACTGATTTTTTGATATTTCTTCAAATTTTTTTTTTTTTAATTATTAAATGTACGCAAATTTTTGTGACCTTGTATTATAGAAAAACGTGAATTATTTATTGAAGTTATTATTTATGCCTAAGTAAACACAAAATACAGAATCGGTGAATTATTTCTTGATCTTAGTATTAAATCCGTTCGATTTTTAGGGTGTACGCAAATTTTTGGGAGTGACTGTATGTTGAGGTAAAAGCTCGAAATCGGTAAATGTCCGAATAAAAATTGGGGAAAAAACTGTTTTGTTTCAAAATCTATAAAATGGGACTTCTATATTCTCGAAATTGTTTATTCTTCACCCCGCAAAGAGTATTTTTTATGATATTAGTGCAAATTGGAATTTGGAATAGTAGGGACTAACGGCTTTCCTAATCCAGTTTCACAGTTTATAATATCAAATATTTTGAGTTTGACTTCGTGATTGCCAGATCCTGCACTTCAACAAACGGAACAAGCACATAATAAATAAAACTGCCAATAAATTTAAAAAAATTTGGTTTTGTAATTTTTGGTTAATCTTTTTTTTGGAACCCGGCCCTTTTACCGTGCTCTCCAATGAATCAATCAATTATAAGACGAGAATTAAATTTTTTATCATATTTAAATATATTGAATCAAAACATTAATATTACATTCCTTTTAATGGCAGTTATAATATACATACCAGGAAATGGCACGACTATACTCAGTTGCCTAATCTGTCTTCTAATAGATCACTGTATCCTGGAACTTCTTGTTTCAGTATATTTTAGAAAACTAACAAATTTTGTAACTACTTATGACTATCTGAAACCGAATCACTTTATAATTATTGTAATCATGTCCTGTCCGTAAATAACCGTAAAACCGTTAGTCTTGGTCGTACACTCTAATTAGTGGTAAATTAATAATAATCGTATTCTTAAACGAGATTTTTTAAACTTTAATTCTGCGGAACTTGGCAATAAACTTTCAATTCTGGCGTGCCGTCGATGTAAGTCCAGTTCCAGGAATGGGAACCATTTCTGAAATATTATGGCCCCATTATCGACAAGTGCAAATATTAAGACATTCCATTGGTTCTTATTGATTATAGCGGCATTGAAGCATATATATATATATATATATATATATATATATATATATATATATATATATATATATATATATATATATATATATATGTTTGATCCGATGGAGGTGTAATTCCCCGCTAAATTCTCAAATAGCACTGCAGAACGACGAATTCTACCTGTCATTTTCTGCTGGTCCATAACCTTCCATAAAATGCAGGGAACAGAAAAACGGTAATCAACTAGAGAAAGAGGTCGAGTCATTTTTGCGGAGCTCGTACCAGCGGTGAATAAAAAGAGGTCGCGAAAATCCCATATTTATACTTTGTTTTCCCTCGAAAAAAGGGGAAAGGAGGAGAAAGAGGGGGGGGAGGTGGTTGGTTAGTATAAAACAAATGTTGTTTAAATAACAGTTTTTTGATGGCAAACATACCCGTTCAAGCAAAACAATGGCTTGATAAGTGTTAAAGATTCTGCTCTTTGAACCTTTTGAACCGTAATAAACAGCATTTTAGCACCGGTTGGTGACAATGGACGAAACGTGGATCCACCACTACACTCTGGAACCAAATCGACAATCAACTGAGTAGACAGCAGCCGGTGAAAGGCGTCCGAAGTGATCAAAACCCTAATGTCAGATATTTTATTCTTCGACTATCTTGAGAAAGGAAAGATCATCGACAGCGAATGTTGGTTTGTAGGAAGAAGTTGCGAAAAAACAACTCCAAATGCAAAAGAAAAAAGTGCTCTTTCACCAAGACGTCTTGTCACAAGTCATTGGGCACGATGACAAAATTGTGTGAATTCATAAATCTAGCGGTCCCGGATGTTTTAGAATATAAAATTTATAGAGGTCAATTTGTTGTATCGTATGGGGTTCAAAATACTAAACGCTTTTTTGAGTTATTCTAGATCAAAACTAACAGACAAAAACAATTCCTTTAAAAAATCTAGGGGCCCCGGGTGTTTTAGTATATAAAATTTGCTAAAGAGGCCAATATGCTATCGTATGGTTTTTGCCGATCATTGATTATAGAATTTCAATTCCAAATTAAGCCAGTGAACTTTAATCACTGGCAACTTTTTCCAAAACAAAGTGAACCTTTTCCAAAATAAATAAAACATTTTCAAATTCAAACAAAATTTTTTCAAATTCAAACTAAACTTTTTAAAAAGCAAATTGAACAATTAAACAATTTCGGTTTTGCCATATTAGTTTTAATATTCTAATGAAGAAGATGCCTGTTAACTGTTTATTTCATTGAACATATAATTATGTAATAGTTTACAATATTTAGAAATAATATTAATGGTAAAAAACTAAACTTACAACAATTTAATAAAAGCTTCAGTTTCCCCAGTGGATTTATTGTCCTTTGAAGGGGTTTACCGAATTTAATTAAGACCATAAAATAACAGTATGTATAATAATAATGTTACGATTACATAATCGTAACAAGCGCTGTTTGTATTTTATTCCCCTTGGTTTGTGTCCTCACTTTCGGAGTTGTTTTATGTTTGTACACGTCGTGGTGATGGCGCGAGGGTAAGAAAGATTATGGGAGAGAGAACAATGTGCATCGGGTGTGTGCAAAGTAAAACGTTTTGGAAAAAATGTTTTTCTTATATGTCTCTCTTTTTTATCAACGAAAATTTGATATAAAGATGAGACAGAGAAGAGAGATTAATTTCTTCTAGAACGTTTTGCTAGCTGTGCGGCGCAAGAATTTTTTTTTCTTGTTGTCATTCAAGTGGTGATTTTTGAGTCGAATTTTTATTTTTGTAAAGAAAATTCTAGTTTTGATTTTTGACGAAAAAGTCTGGTTGTGAATTTTGTTAAGTCTCGTTTTGAGGTGTATAGTCTCAAAAGATAACATAAAATATAAGAGAATACATTTATAAACCGTAGAAGTATACAATTCATTAAGTTTTTTATATATTTGAGTGCGAAACAATAATAAATTGTTGTATGGAAATTGAGTTGGAAATTAAATGAAAAAACACGAATTGTCGTTTAATTGATCATAGTTCTGTTCATACCTTAATTATAGTTAAGTGAGTTTTCATGAAGGTATAAACAGCGTGACACTTCTGTGAAGTTGTAATTGTAACTCGGGTAACGGCCAGGGTGCCGCAACGATTAAGGGCAACCGGTAAAAGTGGCCATTTGCAATTTTATTTGTTCCTTAAGGCGATCCAACTCTCAACAATTATTTACGTGTGGCCAGGTGAGGCCATTTCATTTGCTTTATTTGCGGATTGCAGCGAGACACCGCCCAACAATTATTTACGGGTGGCCAGTTGAGGCCACTCTGCTATCAACGGATCCGGCGGCCAGTTGAGGTCAGCCGTATGGTTATTTGGTTATTAGAGTTTATCGGCAGAAGAATCCGGCAACGGGGTAGTCAACAAGGGACCCCGCAACGGTTTGAGTGGCCAACCGGTCATTGTTATTTTATTTTGGTATCGGTGGTCTGCCGCAACATTACGGTAGCCAACCGGCTATTGTGTGTATTTATTTGGTAACGGGGAAAGGCCCCGCAACGCTTGACCGCACAAGGTCGCAACGGTACGGGTGGCCAACTGGCTATTTGTTCGTTTTGGTATCGGTGAAAGGCACCGCAACGGTCCGGGTGGGGCAAGGTCACCGGTGGCACGACGGCCGCGCAAGGCCGCAAAATTTTTTTTGCTTTTATATATATAAGGTACAATTTTTTTGTTTATTTTATTTTTTTTTGATTTGATTTTTATATATATATATATTTAAATTTTTTATTATACTTTCGAAAAATTTTTGTAATCGAGCGCCGCACAGCGGGTGCACGCGCGGTACATATTGCTCTCTCTCTCTTTCTCATTCTCTCCTATCTTGGTGCGGGTGGAGGGGGAAGTGGTTTTCTCTTTTTTTTGTCTGATTTTTGTTTTTTTTCCTTTTAAAATGAATTATTAAGTTTTCGGTGCGGTGTGATGGGAGCAGAGACTCCCTCTGTGTCGGCATAGTGTTTGCGGTCCCTTGGTGCCCGCATCCAATTTCGTAACCAGGGCTCGACCTTGTTTGAGTTCGAATGGATGCGCGCACCAAGGCACCTCTCTCTCTTTTATAATTATTTTTGTTCGTTCCTCAAGTTCCGGCGCCGACGAATTTCGGCGGAACTCCGGTATTATTTATTATTTGCGGTTTATTTAAATTTACTGTTTTAATCATGGTGTAAGCTAGGAGCCCTGCAAGCCTCAAACCCCACGACCTTAGCACTTCTCCCTGAGAACGTAGCCGGCAAAAATCACCGTGGAGGCCTCTGCAGGTGCTTAGTGAAAATCTGCAGGTTGGCAGTAGCCAGCATGTAACAATAAAAATAAATAAATAAACTATATATTTACAAAGATAAACAATAATAAGTAGAAACGTGTAGACATTTAATGCAATTTTACAATCACCCTAGAGCAGAAAACGCGAGATATTCGAATGACAATATTCCTTAACAGCTTGTTTAAAATTATGCAAGTCTCGTATTAATTTCACCGGTTCTGGTAATTTATTATAATTGAGCGGGCCAATATATAATACTCGTTTCCTACCATATTCATTATTAAACGCTCTTCAAATATTATGTGCAAATCGAGTTTGATACATATGGACAGGCGTACGAAATACCAAGTTATATAAAGTGCCGTCACTATTAATAACCTTATGAACATATGCCACAATGGATAAATTGTTCAACGCTAATACCGGAAGAACACCTTTAGCGATACTAGAATATAATTCAAAGGTAGAAAACAAAAGTGGCAATTTATATACTGCTTTAAGAGCTTTATTTTGTTGAGATTGGACCTTACATAACCTGGACTTTGCCGACGGCCCGTAAGCACCAATGCCATAACTAAGCCGCGAGTGAATGAACGCAAAATAACGCAGTACTGATGTAGGGATAAAATAAGAAAGTTTGCGCATATAGCCAACCTAAGGGGCTATTTTCTGGCAAATGTGATCAATATGGCTTTCCCAATTCAATTTAGAATCAAATATCAAACCTAGATATTTGTAATTGTCAACTGTTTCAATATTTATGTTGGATATACTTAAATTAAAGGTGGTATTAACAGTTTTATGTGCCGATTTAAATAACATAAATTTTGTCTTCCTTAAATTTATGGATAGCATATTGCAATTAAAGTATTCATTTAGAACCAACAAATCAGCTTATACCATTGCGGGAATGTCCTCACATTTATTAAAAGTGATGTGTCATCAGCAAATAGTCGAATTTTACCATACAATTTCAATTTACAAATGTCATTTATAAAAATTAGGAACAGTGTTGGACCCAGAACACTACCTTGCGGTACTCCAGAAGTGATTGGTTGAAGAGTACTAGAATGTCCATTAATGGAAACGTATTGCAATCGATTGACCAGATAACACTTCAATAAATTAAATGGAGTTCCTCTAAACCCATATTGATACAGCTTCTCAAGTAGGATAGCATGGTCAATACAATCGAACGCCTTACGTAAATCAAGAAACAAAACACCCATATACGATGAATTATTTAATGCAAGATTTATCATATCAACCGTTTCAATCAACGCAATTTCAGTACCAACACCACTACGAAAACCATATTGATATCTATAAAAGAAATTATGTTCTTTCAAAAAATTGTTGATACGATTATTTAAAACTTTCTCCAGTAATTTATCGAAAACGAACAATATTGAAATTGGATGGTAGTTATGAACATCTAGCTTGTCACCACTTTTAAAGACAGGCACTACTTTAGCCACTTTCAAGCATTCATTATAAATGCCACTGCATATAACTTTATTGAATTGATCTGAGAGAAGATACTTAAATTGATGAATATTTGTCTTAAGAACTGCAGCCGAAATATTATCTGGTCCAGATCCTTTACATGATTCAAGTTTATTGATTAGATTGATTATCTCAGTAGGAGTTGAAGGTTGAAAGAAGATGGAACTAGATATACTGTGAACCGTATTAAATTTATTAAAATTTTTATGAGTATTAAGCGAATTAGCCAATAAAGAACCACACTCAGCAAAGTATTGGTTAAATTTAGCAGCAACTTTATGAACGTCATAAATCACAACATTATCATCACGGATTACTATGTCATTAGTAGTATTACTTTTGCCAAACAACGAATATATATTTTTCCAAAAAACTCTAAGATTAGGTGTACCATTGAACAATTTCTGGTAATACCTTTTTTTAGCCCAATACTTTTCCTTAGCTATTTTCTTACTAATATCACTAATTTTGTTTACAAGTATACCAGTGGTAGTTCCATTATTTAAATTACAACGACTCTTCTTTAAACTTTTCAAGAGATTATTTTTTTGCCGAATAAGCTTCCACAGGTCGTAATCAATCCACGGACAGTTGATAGATTTAAGTTTAGCATCTAAATATACAACTTTAGTATATTTGTTTAGTAGCTGCTTGTACTTTTCAATCAATTGTAGAATTACTATATTTGGCTCAACATTGTAGATCTGAATTTCAGATAAGTATGCTGCAAATAATTCATTTATTTTACTATAATTTATTATGTGCTTTTCAAGTTTTTTAACAAGAAACTTATCTCTGTACTTAAATTTCGAAAAAACTATGTTATGATCGCTGATGTTCGCATAAATGGTTAGATTAGTAATAGATACTATATTAGTAAATGTGCTGGCTACGTGATCAACGATATTACCACTAGAACTGCGAGTTTCAATAGAATTTGATAACACTAAATCTAAATTATTTAATAAGGGTAAATAATTTTTCGTAATGTTGTTATTTTTATTCATTTGTATATTAATATCACCGACTAGTATCATATCGGATTTATTACTATTTCCACCCAGTAAAATATCAATCCAATCAAAAAATTGAGAGATGGCAGAACTCGGCGGTCGATATACAGCGCATATTTTGGTATTAAAATTGTTTAAGTCGTAGAATGAATTGAAAATCATACGAACTATCGTCAATGCATACACCAGAATACTTTATGTCGGATCTAATAAACATTACTACACCGCCACCCAATCTATCATCCCTACAACTAAAAACACTCGAGTAATTGTTAATATTGAAAAACGGCTTGTCAAATGACTTTATCCATCATGTTTCAGTTATTACTATAATATGAATGTCGCAAGATAAGACATCTAAAATTTCCAGAAAACTGTCGAATTTCTTTATATCATTCATACTACGAATGTTAAACTGAATAATATTCAGGAGTTTCGCTTTAGAATTACTCGTAGTCGATACTGTAGCTTGATTAACATAGTCGTCAATATTCAAAAAATACTGGTTAAATATATTCTTATTAGAAACATTTACTTTACCTCCATTCATCGCGGTGGCTATAACAAAAGATAAATAATTCGAGACAACAAGTAGCTCGATCTACATTATTTATATTATAAGTAATAAATTTAATTTTAAGTCGCGCCTTGATAATTGAAGACACAAACCCGCACACAATTGAATTTTTATACCTATTATTAATAGGTATAAAATTGATTATTAACTGAGTGGATTGAACAATTTTTGTTTTTTCTGATTTTCTAATATTGTCATTACGAACATCACTTACACAGGTGCCAACAAAGAGAAAGTAAAATTCCATTAAACTTGACAACTCAAATGTAAACAAATAAAACATGAAATTATTAATTTTGGTTACTATTAACATGATTTCAAAATAGAGAAAATAAAAAATAGTAATAATTTGGCGAAAAAAGACTAGAACTATAGTAATTATGTGAGCAGATAGAACTAAATTAGATATCAGAAGGATATAAGCAAACAAATTATAAAGAAATAAACCATAGAAAATGAAACTAATAAAAAACTTAGCTTTAATGTAGTAGCTCGAAAATGTTGTTCTTTTAGCACCGTTGCAACCGTTGTCTTATATCCAGTAGGTTCTTTGATTATCATGTTAAAAACGAAACTAAGATAAAAGCAAAATAACAACGGTAAGAAAACACCGGGCATTCAGATATGATAAATGTTATAGTTGAGACGTTGGGAACATTAACTCAAAACGAATGCAATAACTACATCACGAACATGCTGATGCGGCTGTCGCAAGCAGTTGACAGCCAGCCTCTTCATTAGAATATAAAACAAATATAAAATATTTTGTATATGTACAGTGTTGTACACACAATTTTTGCTCACCTCGTCAACTCGCTCTGTCATTTTGCGTACAAAATTGATACACAGAATGAGAACAAAATAATATGTTGTTAGCGCCACAATGGTATTTTGGAGTAATATAGCAGGAAACGGTGGAATTATGAACTAACACGCTGAATACAAAATTGTTGCTTTATTTCTCAATGTTGCTTTAGATTTAAAAATAATAATAACCATAATTAGAACAATTGTTGCTTTGTTCAAGACATTCCAAATGATATGCCAAATGATACAAAATTAAATCAAACTGAAAAAATTTTCAACTGCTACTAAGGTCACAATGGTAATGTTGAATACTAAGATGCTTAAAAAATACGGTATTTTCCAAGGCAACGATATACGGCAAGTATTTGTTCCAAAACATTTTAAACGATATATTTATTATACGAGTATACTGAAATATTGTAGAGCAATGTCGTGGGTGTTTGGGGTGGTTTCATATGACAAATACCCGATCCCCTTGAGGCAGAGAACCCAAAAACTTAAATTTTTCGAATTAAAAATAAAAGAAGACTGAAGTATCCAATGTAGCACTTGAGCTGGCCAATGAATTGCATTACTACTTTTTTCCTGATAGTTTCACTGAAATGCAAAATGCACATTTACCGAAGATACATTTCAAAACAACATGCAATGTACCTTTTATGGCCATTTTCGAACATTCACTTATGTATCGAGAAATTATTCTAGAATGTACAATTCGCTCCGCCCATTCAAGACTATCGTAAGTCAAAAAAAGCTATTTTCAGGAAAGCATTTTAAAAATTAAGTTACAATACTGCAAATTATTAAGGATTTTGTAAACGGTTTTAAAATTGTATGTGTGCCTAAATATTTGCACAATATGTACAAATTATTTGGTAGGTAACATGTTGTAAAAAAATTTCAATTAACGGTTATTTTTCTGTTTTTTAAACTTACAATGATCTTGGTCGGATGTTGTATTTTTGATGGGGTATGTAAGTATTACTTAACATGTTTTGCATGGACAAGTTATTAGTGTACCTTTCCGTAAGCTTGCTTTTCATTCTTTCAATAGGAGAGAATTGATTTTAGTGTTTACAGTAAGTTAACATATTATATAGGTCTTTGTTTAAACAGATGCTAAGTAAATATACTGTCGAAAAAAAAACAATTTATGCATTAGTTTTAAATCCAAATTTATTCATTAAACTTCATTAAATTTTGACAATGTTCTATAAAGTGAAGCTAAGCAAAACTAAAAATAACAATAAATTCATAAATAAAATAATAAATAAAGAAATATCACATTCTATTTCTGGGCGTAAATCTAATCCGAATCACTTGATTCAGGTAAAGCGTTTTCGCAATTAAGGCTTTTGTAAAAATTATGGTACGCAGTAGGCATATAATTATTTTCACATAGAAAATTTAAATCTACCAATTTTTCTCGCGAAATTGGAAGCGGCATATTATAACACAATGTAAGTTTTTCAGAAAACACGAACTTTGATTTCCGGTGTCTTGAATTGCTCTTTTGATTATTATACGTTAATATATTTTTGAAATTTTCTTCGAAACTATACTTGTGCTGAATTATTTGCGGATCGTTTTTCATAACGTCTACTTGTCAAATTTTAGTCCAACTCACTTTTTCATTATCAACATTTTTTGCCAAAGCTAGTTTAGTAGAAAAACTATTAAAATCAAAAAAATCTTCTTTTGCCATTTCAATGACATCATAGATGGAAGATTTATCGGGTACGTAGATTGTCTTTCTCTTTTTTTCCCGCTCGATTACGGAATGGACACTGTCTCCCTCATTTTGGGTATGCCCTTTTTCCAAAAATTTGTGTGAAATGGTGATATCTAAGGATTTCGATAACCAACCATAACCACCGAACACAATGCGATTTTTATTTTGTCCGAAGCAATTATCAGACCACAAATTAAACTGCGTGACTCCTTGTTGTTTTCCCGTTTTTAAAAAATGATATATGCAACTCATTACCTCGTTGGCACCTTTTCTACCAACCGTCTCATTCCAAACATAACATTTGGCTCGTTTGCTACCCAAATCATAAATGGTGAAATTATAAACGGCCAATTTTCTTTTATAGTAGAATACACTGGTGTCTGCAGTTGGAACGGGCAGTACCTTTTGAAAATCAAAGCATGCTGTAATAATTGTGTTGGAATCCAATGCGCTTAGTTTATCTAATGATTTTAGATTCCGAGCCTCTTGTTTATATAGTGAAGGTGCAAATCATGAAATGGCTTTCGAGCATCTTTCTCGGTTTCTGATAAATTGTCATATTTATGGCACTCTTCACATTGGTCTTTTTTGGGATGTGAAACCCGATATTAAAATCCGAATTGAAAACATCTCGATATTGCCTCAATGTCGCTGCTGTCACGTTGGGACCTTTTGATTCCTAATGCACAAACGGTGCATCTTTGCCACTGATAGATCGCCATTAATGTATTTCCTGAAAGTACTTTCTCTAAGATAATGAGATTCAACAGCTGGTATCGAATTAATATGATCTCGTACTGACACCTTTATCTGCTCCATCGTTGGGTCCAAATGACGTTTAAACCTTCCCGTTTTATCAGGAGATAAATTACAGTTACCAGTTCTGTATTTTTTAAAAGCAGTCTCGATCCATTGGCTGGTAATACATAGAGTATCAATAAAGGTTTTCAGGCACACTCGTATAGGTTCCCTCCTATTTTCGACTATGCGATACAGAAAGTACTGACGGGTACATGATCGTCGACTCGTTCCGGTTAAAACTTTCCTAATTTTTTTATTTACCTCTTTTGAATTTTCTACAATGAAAGCCCATTGGCGCGATTTATCAGAAATCTTATAAAATGTTTCAAATATTAATTTCCGTTCTGGGATTGTTATGACATCTCTACATTTAAGAGCACAGTTGTGGCATCCCTCCTTTATTTGTTTGGCTAAAATAATTTTGCCACTCGACATAACAAATTCCTTTCCCGAATTTCTAAGTGATTTTAGCTTGTTGCGTTGCCAGTTTTCTGTATCTCGTTTTCTTTTCCGAGCTGTACCACGAGGTGTCGTATTTGGAACGTTGCTGTCCATCAGAACACCCGGTGTTCTCAATGGAGTAGTTGGGCTATGCGCTGGAGTAGAAACGCCACTTGTTTCGGAATGTTGAACTTTAGTGGTAGATGATATTAAAGATTCGGAATCTTCATCGGAGCTTGATTCAGATTCCGGGACATGAATCTTCACTGGTATACTCAAACGGTTCTGGTAAAGTGGAAAATGTTGTGTTTATTATTTTACAATAAAAATTAACTGTTACCTATATTGGATTCGTCGGATTCGTTTAAATTTTTAACTTCTGCAATTACAGGATTCTTTTTATGGTGTCTGTGGTTTAAACAATCACTTTCGTTTTCGCAAACTGAACCTCTCGATGAATTTGGATTCTGGTATTCTACCATAATATGAAAATGTAAATTAATTTTAAAAATAACAATCATTAGGTTGAACATTACAAAAACAAAAAAAAATTAAAGTAGATTCCAAATGATACGGGATATCCGGGATACCTGGTCCCGATTGAAGATTTATTAAATTTTCTGTATCTGTATTTAGATTAGTTTGATGGTTAAAGTCCAATTGCTTGAAGCATTTCAACGGAATTCCTATAATTTAAATTTTTTACAAATTTTATTTTTTTCGCACCTGAATATTTCTAATTATTTAATTTTATTTAAATGTTATTAACAATAACTTAATAAATAAAATTAATATTGTCTTTGCCATAATTATATAAAATTACCTTTAATATTTTTTAGGGCCATTTCAACCATTATTTTTGGTCGATTCATTTTACTAAAATCGATCCTTCTTTGATCACAATAAATACTGCACTAAAATACTGTAATAATTCAGTCGTCAACTATGTAGAATCTCATTATTCTCCTGAAACACCACTACCCAACCAAGTAAATTATACTCAATCAACAGTATTTTATTACACAGACTTACAATACAAACAAATTTTTTTCTTGTTTTTGCTCTCTTAAGTAGTGTACAAAAGTGTGAATTTTTTACGCTGCAGCTAGTGCATTTTATGTAGGAAGATAATAAAATTTTCACGCTCTCAAAATAAAGTAAATATATAGCAACGAACGCACTGGTGTATTCGTGTTTAAGATAAATATCCACGTAAAATCATTGTAAGTATATATTCACCAAAATAATTTCAGTGGTTCTACGAGCAAAATTATTGTATGTGTTACTTACAAACGTTATTTCTGCATAAATATACTATTTAAAATATTGTAAGTAGGACATACAGCTTTAATTACAAAATAAATGTCGGAGTAAAATCATCATAAGTTAAACGTATAATTTTTAAAATAAGGTTGAAGTCCATGTAAAAGTCTTGTAATGCCACTTACCATTTTTTTGTTTGGATACATTTTCTAATCAAGTTCAAGACAATTTTACATTTTGCATACCAATCCGAATGATTTTTTGGCAGGGGATACAGACTATAATATCGAGTGCACACCTTTAATAGTTGCAAAACTTTGTATTTAGACTTACAAAAGTCTTGCATGGGCGGAGCGTTCCAAACATTATTCCAAACTCAATCTATATCTCAACCTCTCCCTATAGCAGCTACAAGTGGGGTAGTGAATCGAACCCCGCCAGAGACAAGATGCTAAACCATTTTTTTGGTTACGATGAGTAAGATAAATAAACACATATATGACACTTTGTTTGAGTGCAGGACTCAGCACCAACCCCCTGTTTTCCATGTTATTATACAAGTTGACATGGACAATACTACAACTGAAAGAGTAAGTGAATACTTGAATAGAGCGCACTCTAAGGTGATAGGTAGGGGTAAGATTGACAGTTTTCACGGGTACAGAAGGGTAGGGGAAATAAAATACCCCCCGCGGATCAAACAAAAGAAGACCTTTGCAATGGAAACTCACCGAAAGGAAACATTATCCCGAGTGAAAAACCAGGTTTTATTCTGAAATTATTCACACTCCATGGATTCTAAAAAAAATAAAGAAACAGAGATGGATTGGTTACAAGAAAAATCGCTTCCTATGTAGGAATCTGCGTCTGGAAAGAGATGGAAAACGCACACCAGCAACCTGAAATCAAAGTTACCGAACCGGTAAACAGCCAGAAAAAATATGCGGCGAACTTATACGAATTAAATAGGAAAGTCGGCTGGATGTTGCATATAAATAAACTAGGAAAAAGCGCAAAAGCAACAAATCATCAATTGTGCCTCCTGAACACATCCAAAAAAGAGGAATCTCAACAGTTTGAAAAAACTTACGAAAATACCGAAAATCTCTTAATTGGAAATAAAATAGGAAAGTTTTAGGATATTTGAAAATAAGTGGATTTAAATCAGATACAATATCAAACACGATTGCTGAAGAGTGGATACCTCAAAGTAAATCTCCCAGACGTAGATAACTAGCCATCATTCTCAAGCAAAAAATAATTATATTATTTATTAATACTAGAACAAAACTGTATAAAAGTAGAAATAGTAGAAATTTATGTATAGCTAGCTCATTCAAACTTATGTGTGTTATATATTTATGATCGCCTCGATTATTGCATGAAAAATAATAAACATTTTGTGCTCCGATTTTAAATAGATATTCGGTACTTTAATATCAAATCAGTACTCGAAGCGACATCTTAAATTTGATATATAAAATTACCTTTGTATTACTAGTAAGACGAGCTTCATTCATTCCATCTGGCGAATAAATTTTGTATTCTGTACGTAAAATTTTTAAACATTTGATATCAATTAAGAATACTAGTTCAAAACAGGCAGTCTACTTTCAAACATATAAATAAATCGAACTATTAACGTTATGATATGAGATCTCGTAATAAACATGCGGAATAAATCGCATAAAACTACCGATGTATAAATTTAGAATTTTATTAAACTTAATATTTCACATCCATATTTTCCGTTTATATATACCATAATTCTATATATGTACTCGTACGTTTATATTTTTACTACCACCTTATATTTCCTCCACCGTATCGCACCGATTATTTATCTACGTTTTTTTCCACTGTTACTAAAAATACATGTGCAAATTCAATCAATTTTGCTTTTGATTGATTTATAAAAAATAAAAAAATATTCAATTTAGCATTTTTTTTTTATCGGGGTTGTGAATTATGTTGAGGTAAAAGTGTTAAATTCATGCGGATTCATTTTTTATTCGTCTTTATGTTTTGTACCTAAAACGTAAACATAAAGTTAAGGGGTGGTTTCGTCTATAATATTTGAATATTTAATTTAAATTGAATTTTTGAACCCATAGGCGTCACTTCATGGGATAATCTAACCTTTTTCATATTTTACATGGATAGTGTATTTCCTCTATATGTACATTATTAAAACCAACCAGGAAAAAATGTTAAGCTTCTAAAACTGCCAGATATTTTTTTATACAAAGCCCAAAAATATAAACTTTTGACCTCGTTTAACTTGTGTTCCAAAAAAAAAAAATAAATCCATGTATAATCCACAAAATATTGTACAAAAAAGTGCTCAGTTTATACAGGAGCAAAACAAAACAAATAATCCAACCAGTAAAATATGTAAAAAAAAAAAAATAAAATTAAAAATAATTTCAATTATAAAAACTATAACATAAAATATAGGAACAAAAACCTAAATAAATTATTTTCCTTGTAATTTCAATTTTTTGTAGAAATTAAATGGAAAATTGTATACTCGAGCATTTCCTACTTTAAAATATAAGAAAAATTCAAGATTTTATTTTTTCAAATAAAATTTTTTGTACATTCCTCTTGCTTTATAAAATAAACAATATTAAAATATCAAAATTAAGTTCTAAAAAAAATTGTATTTTATATTTTTATCACAATAACAAAACTATATGTAGTACCAGTATATTACATAGAGTATACGGATACTTTAGATTTTAAAAAATAACAAATTTAAATGAATTTTGATATTTAATTACATTTTTCGAAAGCATAAAATGTTTGTAATACTGAAAAAAAAACGAATTAAGGAATAAGTGGTTCAATGGAAATTTAAACGAAAATTTTTCGCATACCTAGTTTCATAAACAAATTATAATCAAAAATTTGTAATACGCCAGAGAAAAGTAGTCACGTTATCTGACATTGTTGCAAAATTTTAATTTAAGATACTCTAATATTCTCTTCGGCGTTCAACGTTCTTCAGAAAATAAGGGATTTCTCCAGTTGGCGCCCATCTTCCATGTCAGTACTATTGGCTGGCATGGAGCTATGCAATTTGCAGACGGTTCTTCGAAAATCGGCCTATAGCCGTACGTCCTCGATTTGGCAGGCGACTGCGTAAGGTAAAGACGTGAAAAGCAAAGTGCAAAAGAGTTGGGAGTGCTTCGGCCCCAGAACAGATTGCAAAGATGAAATACTAAAAAACAAAATCTTGTCCATGACAAAATTATTTAAAAGATAAACCTCTCAGTTTATCAGTTCCAGAGATTTTTTAAAGAACAGTTTTTGTTGTTATTCTTTTTATTTTCTTTTTATGATTAAACCTCCGGATACGACTTGGTTTTTTTTGTTTCTCCTATTTTGAAATACTCTACTCGATAACAAAACTACAGAACTAAAACTAAGAGAAATAAAAATAATCGAAACGTGAAGTTAAAGTTATCAATCACGATGGCGGCAACTGTAAATTGATAATGTAATATTATCTAGAAAATTGGTAGGTACTGCCCTAGATTTACAGAAAGGTGATAGCATAAACCCGTTTGTGAGCGACTCGCAAATTTCTCCTATATTTCCATTTTCTAGTACTTTTTCTTGTATAAATAATATAATAATGTATTGTAATAAAAATGAAAATTATTTGCGCTATTTTAACTCTATACAGAGTGTCCCAGAATTGGACGATCAAACGACGCACGATGATAGGAGAGATTATTCCAACAAAAACCGCCAAGTAAAGTTTTTTGTTAAAGGTGCAAAAGTTATTCCATTTTTAATGTTTTTAGTGAAATCGCCATAAAAAACCCATAAAAACCAGAAGTTCTTTTGTTTAACTTTCTTTTTTAACACGATCTAGAAGAGTGTGCCTTTTCCATAAAAACATTTTTATAAGCTGTTTTATCTTCTGTCAAATAAAAACAATGGTTTTGTAAAATCGTTTTGTTTCTAAAACTTTTTTGTTGATTTTTACGTGATACCAGCCAGGAAACAATGTACTACAGAAAGTTGACCCACTATCAGAAAAATGAAATAGTATCATAAGTGTTCGAAACGTCCATCATTTGCCAAAATAAATAATCGGCATCGCCGACTAATATTTTGCTTAATCGATCGAAACGCACGTTCGTTATTTTTAATAATATTTGACGCTCGATTATGCATCACCGTATCTCCTGCTCCGTCTGGTTCACTCTGTCATAAACCAGCTGTTTTTAATAACTCTCTAGAAAGTCTAAAGGATATATATAGGTCGCAGTGGCCTTGCAAAGCACCCTCCCCATTCAATCCAACGGCTTAGATAGTTTACGTTGAGGTGTTTTTTCACAGTCTTCATCACACTGCAGCTACATATTTACACGTGTTTGTAGAGACATGTCATCAAGTAATTCATCCAAGTCGTTTTTTAGGAAACTTACGAGGGCAAATCAAAAAGTCTTGCAATATCATATGAAAAAAAAGAGTGAGTGAGACAGCAATATTTTTATTTTTCGACATAATCTCCTTTAAGGTTTATACATTTGTCACATCGATCAATTAACTTGCCTAAACCCTCTAAAAAAAAAGATTTCTTTTGCTCCATAAAATATTCATTTACAACAGACTGTACTTCATAGTCACTGGAAAATTTCCGGCCCCTTAGTGTTTTTTTCAAATTGGGAAACAGAAAGTAGTCACTGGGTGCCAAGTCTGGACTGTACGGTGGATACGGAATTTCCACGAAGCCGCAGTCCTTTAATGCAGCTTGAGCAATATTAACCTTGTGTACTGGTGCATTGTCGTGAAGAAGCAAGATATTTTTCCTAACTTTTCTTGGCCGTTTTTCCCGCATCGCTTTTTTAAATTTTCGCAAAACCGCTGCGTAATATATGCCTGTGATTGTGGTTTTCGGTGGCATATAATAGATTATCAAAATTACTTCAGCACCCCAAAAAATTGTTGCCAAAACCTTACCAGCAGACGGTTGAGTTTTGAATTTCTTTGGTGGTGGTTCACTACGTTTAATCCATTGCATCGATTCTTGTTTGGATTCCGGATCCCAGTGATGAAGCCATGTTTCATCGCCTGTTATTATGTTATCAAAGAAATTTTCTGAATCTTCTTTGTATATATCTAAAATCGCCTTTGAAGTTTGAACACGCATTTTTTTTTATTCTGCATTCAACAAACGGGGAACCCATCGCGCACTTACTTTCGACATGTGAAGGTGGTCATGTAATATAGTATATGTGGTACCGTATGAAAGAGAAAGTCTCCACGCTAACTGCGGAACAGAAATACGCCGGTCCTCCAATACAATAGATTCGGCCAAAATTACGTTTTCATGGCTAATAGCATCTGCTGGCCGACCCGAGCGGTTGACGTCTTCTAATGACTCCCGATCACTTTTGAATAATTTTACCCACCTTGTTACTGTGGCATATGATGGTGCAGATTCGCCGTAAACTTTTGACATAAAGTTGAATATATAAATTGCATTTCGTCCATCTTTACAGAAAAATTTAATAACGGTGCGATATTCAATTTCATTCGTTTTAAGAAAAATTCAAAACACGTGTTACTAAATTGACAAAAACGAACGAACTGTAAAATTTACATCGAAATGTTCTTCTAGAAGTTTCATCGCGACAAAAAATGGTTTTGAAAAATATATTGTTGTCTCACTCACCCTTTTTTTTCATATGATATTGCAAGACTTTTTGATATACCCTCGTAGATAGACCACCCCGTTAATCCGATTTGGTAGTTCAAATGGGCTAATCATTTTTCCGCCGACTATTCCCGCCTACATGTTCACTCTAACTTGGTGTTGAAACCGACTATACCGCACTACTTTTGAAATTACGCGGACCCAAAAAAGCAAATTATGGATATTGATCCTCTCCTCCGTTTTAAAACATGTTTCGTCACCCATAAAATGTTGTTAAAAATTTTCGAATTATCTAGGCATCTACGCAGCATTTCTTGACAAAATTGCACCCTTTTCCATGGTCAACAGGAAACAGTCTTGTACACTTTGCACATGGAAAGGGTGCAACTGATTTCTTTTTGAAATACGATGCAAAGTGCACCGTGGCAATTTTGAACCTCTTGATAACAACGAACACTTATAGATGGGTCGTCTGTCATCATTCTAATTACTTCGTCTATATCAAGCTGACCGGCTGTCCCATCTCTTCTCGGCTAATCATTGATTTCGTCTTCACTATTCAATTCATAAAGTAAGTGGAAAACTCACCAATTCACCCAAGGTGAATCAAAATTGAAGAGACGGAATTAATATTTTGGAGAAAACATCACCAACAATACGCAAATCAACAAATTAAGAACTGATGCTAATAACTAAACCATCAACCCCATCCGCCAATGGAGCGGATACTTGGCTTTGTTATTGCTAAAATGAAGATCGACAAGGCCTCTGAAACGGACAATATACCAGACATATCCACAACTGCAAGAGCCTTAACATCAGTAGGGTAAATGTGGGTGAGATGGCGTAGCGGGTGAGATGGCGCATTTCAAATTTCCCCCACATAAACTCGTCATCATATATATCTCTGCATTTATTTCCATTTAGTTTGTCGCAACAATTCAAAGGAGACAGCCGTGTGATTTTGCTGCGTGTGATAATTATTTAAAAAAAAAGAGAAAAAAAAATTTATTTTTTACCAAAATTAATTTTACGCTCTCTTTGTGATACTTTGTTACAGTAAGTATTTGGCAGTTAAATCTCGTTCATATATAAAAATATGTAGAAAAGAGTGTTTTAGTCTGTTTTAGTCCGAGAAGCAATGAACGAATAAGTGTATTTTTCTAAAACAAAAAAATTGAATTTCGAGGAAAAGGGAGAAATGGCACCTTTCGTTGAGGGTGATTTGGCATGTGTACCATTTCCGCTGTCTTGCAAATAATTCAAGTTTTCAGGTTCATTCATTGCTTCTACTTTTCTTTAATCTTAATTTTGTGCAGCAGCTCTTATTTTGAATAATTTTCTTACAGAAATACCAACGATATATAAACGAAAGCCCAACGCAAATCGGGGTTCGTGGTCGGAAAATGACCTAAAAACTGCCATTAAAAATATCAAACGGAAAGTAATGTCCGTAAATGCAGCTGCAAAGCATTACGATATACCCTCTACAACATTAAGAAGCCATCTTAAAACCCAATGTAATAAAAAACTCTCATTAGGATCTTCCTCATGTTTGGGCGACGAAGTTGAATTAAAAATGGTGAGCCACATAAAAAATTGCAGGCTCATGGCTTCGCCCCAACGCAAGCAGAAGTTTGTCGAATGCCGTACGGGATTGCCGAAAGGTATAAAATCGAACATCTATTTTGCCGTGATAAAAAAAAGCTGGGAGGGGGTGGTTCGAACTGTTCTTAAAACGCCATCCAACATTGACCATGAGAAAATCAGAAGGAGTTTCGCAAGCTCGTGCACTTGGAATGAACCGTGACGAGGTTAAAGCGTACTTTAATCTATTAGAAAGTGTATTGATAGAAAATGATTTGATGGGCACACCTCGCAATATCTACAATATGGACGAGACTGGATGCTTATTGAATAATCGTCCAGAGCTAGTAGTCGCAGAAAAAGGGTCAAGAAACGTAGAAGCAATAACGACAGCTGAAAAGGGTGAGACTATCATAGTAATCGCGTGCTGTAACGCCAAGGGAAACTTTTTACCACCGGCGTGTTTTTAAAGGTTCGTTGCATGTTCCATAGTTTTTAATACCTATATCAAGCAATATTTGTTTACTTTTAATTTTGCAGGTAAAAATAAAAAAAAAGAATTTGAGGATGGCATGCCCCCGGGGTCGCACGTATACATGGGTGAAAAGTCAGTTTATGCGACTAGCGAAATATTTTCCAGTTGGTAAAAAAACCACTTCACACCTAGAAAAGCAAACGGGAAAACTCTATTGATTTTAGATGGGCACTCCTCTCATTGTAGCAATGCCGAAATGTTGGAGTTTGCAGCAGAAAATAAGATTGTTCTACTGTGCCTCCCACCTCATACAACCCAGTTTTTATAGCCGCTGGATAGAGCTTTCTTTAAAGCTTTTAAATCTTATTATTATTCTGCATACAATTTATTTGTTAGAAACATCCCCACAAAAAAAATAACTAACAATTTGAAAAGCTTCTTTCAGATACGTGGAATGGCTCAGCGACAACGAATAACGGAATATCAGCGTTTGCAGCATGTGGTATATGCCCATTCAATCCGAGTACTATTCCTAGTTACGCTTTTCTAAAGATTAATCGAGAACAGGAGATTCCAAATAATGAAACGACTTCTCCGAAACGATTTGCAAAAGTATTAATCAGTTTATAACTTTACCTGGGCAAAGACCTAACTTTAATATTTTTTTCACTCTTCCAAGTGGAAGTAAATTCATTAATTGAAGTCTCCCAAACTACTAATATTACTTCTGGAAAAATGTTTGACATCATTTCTCCGATGCCATCTACCTCTAAGATTTCCAGAGTTAATCCCAGAAAACAAACGGCTCGCGTGTTGACGTCTAAAGAAAATCTATTTAATCAAAAATTGAAGTCGACGAAACTGAAAGCAGAACCAAGAACTATAAAAACGGAAAGAAGAGACAAGAACAATAAAAAGCGTACGATAAAAGCTGTAGTAAAAACTCTTGATGTATCATCATCCACAGATGACAACGTATCGCTATACACGACGAATCTTCTGGCCCAGAAGATTTTGGTGAAAACAACTGCGCAGGATGCGGTGAAGAATATAGTGCTACCACCAAAAGGGATGACTGGGTACAGTGCATTGTTTGCAAACAATGGTCGCACGATACGTGCACATCATATGCAATCAAATGCAATAAATGTGGCAACGAAAATCCCAAGAAAACATAAACGGCCATATCAGACTACGTACGTGCCATATCACCCACCCTAAAGTGCCAAATCACCCACCCTACAGGGGGATATTGCACTTTTGACTAGATTTTTTTTTTTTATTTAAAAATGAGAATTTATATATTTATTTTATTTTATGAAGTATATTTGCTGATATTTTGATAAAGTTTATTTTTGTTTTTACCTCAATAAAAAAGTTCTTTTAATTTAAAGGAAGTTATATTAAAGAAACAAAAAAGGTGTATCATCTCCCTGCATTTACCCTAATACCACTAGAATGTCTTTCCGGCAGAATACTAAAAAATGGAAGAAAGGTTTGATTACAACCATTCCCGAAAAAAATGACCTGAGAGAATGCAAAATTTCCAGGTTATATCGCTCGTTAACACAACCATAAAGATATTAGGAATCATGCTTACTAGAATTTCATCAAGAGTCAATTTGAAATTAAGAAAGGATCAAGCTGGCTTTAAACCAGGACGAAGTTGCCCCGATCATATCAACACAATTCGCATCATCAATGAGTACGCATCAGCCTTATGAATAGAATTCACCACAAAACCTACTCTTTACGATACACAGGAACTCAATATGAAACATATATTGCGAAATGGACATCCCAAAGAACTTAATCAAATTTGGGGTATGTAAGTATGTATAGGAACGCATAATCGAGTATAATCCGAAGTCAAACAAATTGAATCTTACAGACCAGGCGTAAAATTAGCGAAAACGAATGGAACAGATGAAGAACTAAATAAACAAATACACAAGCCCACAACAACATGCAATATGTTTCACGAAACGCCAAGATAAGAATGTTCAATCCTTGAGTGAAATCTGTGTGGCTGTACGGTTGCGAAATCTGAAAGCATACAAATAAGATTAAAAATAAGCTACAGGTATTTGTAAATAAATACCTTAGGTTAGATAAATGAATCAAGCAGTCATTGTGGCCAAAATACGAATCCACAAGTGGAGAAAGATTGGTCACACGCAGAAGAAGGCACCGAATAACGTAACGAAAACAAAGTTCTTTGGAGAGGAACCAAACACGGAAAAGAAAATCGAATGGCCAACTGTAACGTGGAACCAAACCGGCCCAATAACTGGAAACAACTCGGCTATGGGCGGAAATTAAAGCAATGGCAACCAACACAGGTAGATGGTCCAGCCTCGAAGATGTCCTATGCTCTTATATTGCAGAAAAAGGCAACAAAAGTGGGCTAACATTGATAAACTGTTGTCATTTCTTAGTTTTATGTTTGGTAAAATACTTAGGGGACTAATGCTATAGACACATTGCTGGTTTCATAACTATGGTTTCGAGTTAACCATGGTTTCGTTGTTATGTGTCACCCCTAACAATGGTTTGCAACTCGGTTTAAACATAGTTTCGGAATGAGATATTTTTTCTCATTCCGAGGCATTTTTGTGCTCCCAACGCCGAATACATCAAAAATGGAAATTCCGGACACTAATAATGCTCAGACGATTGTGGACATTAACTAAATTTGCGTCGCCGGAACTAAGAAGAAAATTATTTTTGACCTATGTTTTTCCATATTTTATATATGGAGATGTAATTTTTTTTGGGATGCAAGACTATAACTTAAAGAAGCTAGAAAAGGCATTCAATGCTTCAATTCGATATGTTTTCAAATTGCGGAAATTTGATCATATATCCGCTTATGCAAATAAAATTATTGGATGTTCTATTGGAGAGTATTATGAATTAAGGGTTTGTTTCTTGATTTATAAACTGCTAAAATTTGGAATACCAATCTATTTGTCCGTTAAACTTCAAGAGACAAGGTCTAGCCGTACTAAGAATTTGAAAGTTCCTTCCAATAGATACGATATACTAAATCATTCTTTTTATGTTCGAGGAATTTGCCTTTGGAATGCATTGCCCCTAAGCGTTAAGAGATCTGAATCGTGCGCAAGTTTCAAACGTACACTACTTGATAGAACTTATTAGCTTATTTTTAATTATAATCATAAATATCCATCATAATTGTAATCGCTATTATTGTTTTTCACATTGTTTATATTTACATCACTCTTATAATTATTATTATTATTATTATTATTATTATTAATATAATTAATTCTTATTGTTTTCTTTTTTTTCCTAATTATTAGTTTTAGTTAAGAATTTTATTATATGTACTTTACAAAAATGGCCTTAACATATATATAAATAAGCTTTAGCTTAATATGTGTAACATACAGATAAATAAATAAATAAATAAATAAATAAATAATAATTTACCAAGCAAATCTAGTTTCCTTTGAGTTTTCTATTTCTCATTGAGATATTTGGTTGGCGGGAACAAATTTGTTTCTGTTCTGTCAACAGAAAAGTCATTTATGACAATTTAAAAGTCAATTAAATGTCAATCTTGGCATTTTTGTCAATGCCTACTCCATTATTATTTCAAACCAAACGAGAAGACAAAAGAAATTGTATAGTGTGTCTTGCGTTTTCATCTCGCAAACCATAGTTTCCTAATCCTAGTTACGAAACCAGATATGTGTCTATGGTATAATACCATAGACACATATCTGGTTTCGTAACTAGGATTGTGAAACTATGGTTTGCAAGATGAGAACTCAAGACATACTACAACTTCTTTTGTCTTCACGTTTCGTTTTAAATAGTAATAGAGTAGGCATTAAGAAAAATGTCATAATTGACATTTAATTGACCTATAAATTGTCAGAAATGACTTTTATATTGACAGAACAGAAAAAAATGTTCCCGCCAACTAAATATCTCAATGATATACAGAAAATTCGGAGAAAACTAGATTTTTTTGGTAAGCTATTAGTGTTCGGAATTTCCAATTTTGATGTATTCGGCGTTGTGAGCACTAAAATGCCTCGGGATGAGAAAAAATATCTCATTCCGAAACTACGTTAAAACCGAGTTGCAAACCATGGTTAGGGGTGACACATTACAAAAAAATCATGGTTAACTCGAAACCATAGTTATGAAACCAGTAATGTGTCTATAGCATAAGACCGCGTGGCTCTTTTTATCTAACACATTAAAATAGAAACAAATTGCATGAAAATTAAAATAGAAACAAATGGATGGCATCCTTGAGTATGAATATTTTTGTGCGCCCGAAATTTTTCAAAGTAGATAATATTCTTTTTGGAAAAACAAAAAATAAATAAAATTAATCATATTTGTCAAATATTTTTATTTTGGAGTACGAGAATGATGTAATCGAATACAATCACACTCGAATACAACGAGCGGATTACATCGGAACGCAATATTGTGCAAAAAGTAAGAGTTGCGCACAACAACAAACTCAGTCTTCAACGTTCGCAGCCGCTTACTTAAATACAAATTTGTAAGTTAATTTACATGCAGAAATAATATTTGGTAAAAATACAAATGTCAAAATTTCATAAACATTTTCTGTACTATAGGTTAACGATGCCGAGACACACTGCCACCAACGTTCAAGAACCGGGTCGACGGAAAACTAATTCAGAGTATTCGTTCGGAAGAAGGATCCCACGCCAGTGGCTCAACAAGAGACGCCCACTATCACTTTATTAGAAGTATCACCATTTTCATCACCAGCATAGCTACAACGGAATGAAATTTACAAACGGGCGATCAAGATGTTGGAACATAATTTTGATTATACGTGTGCGATTTAAGCGATCGTTACCGGTTTCAAAATGAATTATGCATCGTCTCGGAGAGTTCGGTACCACTACTGCGAGATGAGTTCCCGCTGGAGGATGTTAGAGTTTTTTAAAATTTGTTAAACGTGTATCAATAAAATACGAAAGAATAAGATACCGCCGCTATCTAAATCAAACGGTTTCGCACATATCCACAATTCCCTACAAACTTACCACAGCTAGATTTAGTCACCGACCGCCTTATATCGCCCAGGCTGCCATTCAAGCAAATTCGTCGCCTAAGATTCCAAAATGGTAGTTGTGTCATAGTCGGACAAGTGTTCAATGTCCGCGTTGATTTGAACAACATGGTTAGCAGCCTGATTATGCTTTCTTTCGATTCTGCTTCTTTTTTAAATTGCGAATTAAGGCAAACAAATTTAAAAATCTTCTCAATACTAAATCCTACGTTAGTATGGAGGAATTTCTTACCGATGGCAACGTGAACATACCATACTATCTAGATTGAATTCGTGCCACCATCATCAGACCCATGGTGATGTTGAAAAGAAGTATGAATGAACTATGTGGACTATAACAGTTTCAATCCGTGGATTGCCGGCACACTAAAATTCAACTTCTTCTCCATCTTCAATTAATATTGGATGAATATTCGTGTGCCCCCCATGTAGTCGAGTACGAGAACAAAAGTAACCACTGGATCATGAAGAATTTCCTAATATAGATTGCACACCACTACTCAAAAAAGTAAATATCCAGTTGCTGAATGCCGTTGAAATGAGCCGCCAACCCAGAAGCTTAGAGAAGTGTTCTTCGTAGCAACTTCGTGGCAACACGAGCGCATGAGGGCCAAAACGAAAAAATCTCAAACGGACGATAAGGCTATAGGGCTTGAGTCCACTGACGTGTGGACTTTTAACATTATTGAGAAATATGAGCAACGACATGAGATGGAGGATGTTTGTTTGGCTGATTTTGTAGCAAAATTCAGTATAACGGCAAATGAACAAAACCAGTACAGAAAGCGAGCACGTTTATAAAAATTTTCGAACAGAATCACGATCGAGACTGCTAATCTACAATAGTTTATGGAAGATTACTGATAAGCCAACGAGTTTGCTGAGGAAGAGGAAATCATACTGCAGCAGCAACAGCAGTTGTTCAAAGCTGCACTACAACCCAAAAACGACGACATCGAAAACATTTCCACTTCCAAGTTGAACGCGGTTCGACCAGCTTCAAAGAAGGCGTCTCTGGGTACATTCCAAAGACAATGCTAATATTGGAGTCCAGCTTAGGTTCAAGGTGCGATCTGAAGTGCTGGGTAGACCCCATGTGTTGCATAAAGATTGAACTCCATGCTCCTGCTGGCGACCGCTCTCACCATACACAAGTCACAAGAGGGCACGTTCCCCGAAATGGTATTCCATTACGACAAGAGTTAAGATCAACAACTTGTATATGTTGCCATGTCACGTACAACTTGTGTGGAAGGATTATATCTGACTAACGCTAAGAACGATTTCAAATTTTACCATCGCTTTCAAAATCACACCGCCAAAATGCACGAACTCCGCAACGAACTGCAGTGTTTGGATAATTATCGACTACTTGTATAATTAGCAATGACATACGTGATTTTTAATTTTTGACCTTTACCAAACATTTGCGGTTCAGGTGGAACTTGAATCCCTTTCGTTTTTTTTGAATAGATGGATAGATGGTTTTTTAGATACCTGGGCGAACTTTATATACGATACAACAATGTTAGCGTACGGCATCCAGCAGCCCCTGCTATCATAAAATAAGGAAATTGGTTTGTTCCGGTGAACGAGCAAACTAAACTAAACGATTCACAAGGTGGTGTAAATATCAGGAAGACACGAGATACTAATAACATTCGACATACATAAGTGGTAAAACTTGCAGTTGTAATCTCTAGGCCTAACCGGAAAGCAGAAGAATTTTTGAAGGTGTATCATTCTTGTATAAAAGTACCTAAAGAGATAAACTAAACCAGAAAATTCATTATAATTTCGTCTGATTTGTCTAATGAATGGAATGGGGGAAATCACAAGGCTGCTGCGTAACCTAAAGAAGCGATCAAAAGTCTGAAGAAAAAATTACTTATGGATTCCAGAAACCGCACTCAACTCTTGGGTTATTCAGCGTACAAGTTTGATAGATGATTTTTTACAATGGTAGAAGATGTAGCGTAATTTAAGATTTCACATTACATTTATAATTAGATATTTTTTTAAGTTGTGTTGCGCATACCAAATCAAAGTTGGATCTAATCGACTTACAACCAAAAATATGTTCACGCCAAAAATCTGAGAAAAAAAACAAAGTCAGCATCAATGGTGCGAACTTTGTTTTTCGAACGCGGCCATCAGAACCACAATTCGGTTATCCTCCTTAACGGCCAATACATGGGAAGAAGATTCTCATCGTGTAAGATTACTAAATCTCCAATTTTTACGTTTATCCGTGCCTTATTGCAATTTTAACGATTTTGCAATTAAGAAGGATATTCAGTTTGCCATCTCTTCCAGAATAGTATCTGTTGCAACAGTTGATATCTTGAAAGTCTGCTCGAGGATAGATCCATTAAGCTAGGTTCAGGAAAAGCTGTAATAGGAGTATTAATCAAAAAATGACCGGGAGAATGTATTGAATTCGTCTATCGTTAAACATTGTGTTCCAATTGCACGTCTTAAATGGTATTTTGCACTTTAACCGCAGCTTCCCATAAACTACCAAATTGTGGAGAACGGGGTGGTATGGTTAACCATTCCATGTTGTGATATGCACAGAATTTTAATAGTTCCGTTTGACAAGATCCGGACAAGAAACATTCCTTCAACTCGTTTAGTTCGGATCGTGTGCCTACAAAATTTGTAGTATTGTCGGAGTAAATTTTTGAACACATGCCCCGGCAAGATATAAACCGACGAAAACTATGGCGAAGCAAATGAATATGCAGATGTAAATTTTAATTTGCGTTTCGATCTAACAAAATTTTTTGTAACAAATGGATCGCAGAAATCACCGCCGACCACAGAAAATGGTTTACTAGATTGAACTCGATCCCTGGAAAGGTCACCTATAATTTGATTAATTAATTTCGTTCTTATTTGCTTACCCTTTACCAAAAATAATCTAATAATTTGACCTTAAGTTGCAGAGCAACGCTTGAGGGTAAAAGCACAGAGTATGAAAATTTACACAGAGTAACGAAGCAGAGCAAAAAGTTTCATCAAAAAATGCGTGGGTTACGCAATTTAAATCGATCATACAATACACTTACGCAACATTTTTTTATTTTTTGAGTATTGAATATTGTCATACTCGTGGCTATTTATAGAAAACGACAAAAATTACTTTAAATAAAAATGCGTAAATGTGTTTTTAACGCAATTAAATTGCGTAACCCATGCATTATTTTGATGAAATTTTTTCCTCTATTTCATTACTCTGTGTAAATTTTCATACTCTTTGGTAAAAGCCTATTATGTGCATCGTGAACTAGCATAGTCGAAAAAAATGCTTCGACGTGAGTAAAATTGTTGGAAACAACATTTCGAAATTGTCTGTTTCTCTATTCCATAAAATTCCCAGTATTAATGATAAATGGTTAATTGAATCTTCATCTGCAAGTTCGGGTACATTTGATGAAAATTTTCGAAGGTCGAATCCCCCTCGTTTATCAAATCTTATTTCAATTTTAATGAGTCTTCAATATTATCAGTGCCATGTTAGCAGCACATCATCGACATAGCAGTCCGCTGCCAAAACTTTGGATGCTCTGGAAAATGCTGGTTCGTCTAACTGATTCAACGTTCTAATAACTAAGTAGGAGGCGCTTGCAGTACTGTACGTCACAATGTGAAGCTTATAGAATTTAAGTGGTTCAAACTAAGATTTGCGCCACCAAACACGATGAAGGTCTTGCTGATTCTGATGGATCAAAATCTGACGGTACATTTTCGTTATGTCAGCTGAAACTGCAATTTTGTATTTCCGAAACCGAAGAACTTTGGAAAACAAATCTGACTGAACCACAGGACCGACCATCATGCAATCGTTTAATGATAGTTGAGAAGTCGAGTTACTTGAACGCGATAAAAACTACACGTAATTTAGTGGTAGTACTTATATCTTTTGTAACGCGCAGTGATGTGGCAGATAGTAGGTTTTACCACATATTGTCTCTTAACAATGTTTGAATCGGGAATTAATTCCATATGATTAAGTTGAATAAATTCATCCATAAAATTCTTGTATTGTTCATGGAATACTGGGTTTCTTGATAACTGAATTTCGGTTTTGAAAAATTATCTTTGGGCACTTTCATTTGAACAACCATTCTACTATTTTTGAATTAAGTAGAATTGCTACCGAATATCTACTTGAGCTTTGTCTTTCGTGGTTTTTCATGAAGTGCTTTGCACAAAGTTTCTCTTCGACAGAATAGTTGTTCTTGAGCACAATATTTTCTAATTCCCAAAATTTCTTCACTTGTGATTCAAGTAATTCAACAGAACAAAGTGAAGTTTGACAAGGAATGGAGGTACCGTATACACTATCATAAAATGATGGAAGTTCCTCTGATAATTTAAATGATTTAGCTGTGAACAACTCGTGGTAAAATTCAGCCCCAATTAAGATATCGATCCGATCCGGAATGTTGAACCGGGGATCCGCAAGTTTTATATATAGGATGGCACTAAACTTGTTTCAAAGTTAACGGGCAACAAAGGTAAATGGCCTGTAATTTTTGGTATTACGTAGCACTTTTTACTAGCAACTGCCTTCACCACTGCAGTTCCCAAGTTTCTGTTAGCTATTATTGGATCATTTAAAGTTCCTAGCATAACCGTGAAGGTGAAGGCTGAACAATTTCATCTTGGGTTAAAACCGTATTAGCTTTTGGATTGAGCTCTACCCACATTAACAAAATTAATTAATTGTTCAGATTTTATTACAGGTTGAGTTTGACGATCGATTGCAAAATGTAATAGAGGATGATGCCTTACAGAACATTTATTACAACCATTATTGTTACAGTTACATACATCAAGTGATGCTGATAAACAGTTAGTACATATTCGTTTATTTTTGATGCACTGCGGAATCTCATTTGAGGTGTTAGTTTCGAGTCACAAAAGTTTGAGCAATTTACGATCGGATGGGTTCCATGCAGTAAATACAAGAATGTATACTAGATATTAATGTTGATTGAGTTTACGAAATTGATTCGAAGTTAACTTTGGATGCACACTAGAAGAAGTCAAAGGTTTTAACACTTTTAGTACTCGAACACGACTTTGAAGAATTTTTATTAGAGTATCAAAATTGAGAACCGATCTATCATTGGAACCTTTAATAATTTCTGCTCTATAGTAGCGTTATCTAACTTTTCTGAAAGATGATGAACTAAGATTAGACTCCAACTTGTTACAGGCTGGCTACTGCCAACCTGCAGATTTTCACTAAGCTCCTGCAGAGGCCTCCACGGTGATGTTTTGCCGGCTACGTTCTCAGCGAGAAGTGCGAGGGTCGTGGGGTTTGAGGCATGCAGGGCTCCTGGCCTACACCGTGATTAACAGAAAGTTGGGGAAACGCAAATAATAAATAAAAACCGTAGTTCCGCCGAAATTCGTCGGCCGGAACTTGAGGAACGAACAACTCAAGAATTATAAACCGAGAACGGTGCCTTGGTGCGCGCATCCATCCGAATTCAAACGGGGTCAAGCCCTGGTTACGGAATTGGATGCGGGCACCAAAGGACCGCAAACACTAAACCGACACAGAGGGAGTCTCCGCTCCCATCATACCGACCGAAAAAAAATTTAATATTTCATTTTATTTTCAGTTAAAACGAAAAACAACAAAAAAGAAACAACTTCCCGAGAAAAAAGGAAAGGGAGGGAACGAGAGAGAGAGAGATCAGCAATGCGCATCGAGCGCGCACCCGCTGTGCGGGGCTCGATTACAAAATATAAAAAATTTAAATTTAATAAAAAAATTTAAGAAAATAAACAAAAAAAAATCTAAATAAAAATTTAAAAAAATTGTACCTTAATAAAATAAATTTCTTGGTGCGGCCTTGGTGCCGTTATCGTGGCGGGGCCTCTCCCCGATAAAAATGGGTTGCGGCCTTGCGCGGCCGTCATGCCACAGGGTCGCCGCCCAGGACCGTTGCGGCTTTGGTGCCGTTAAATATTTCTTTTAGGAGTTGCGGGGCCTTTCCCCGATACCAAGGTCGAATAGCCGGTTGGCCACTCAAACCGTTGCGGGGCCTCTCCCCGTAAACCACAAAACAACTGGCCGGCTGGTCACCTGTTTGTTGCGACCTTGTGCGGTCGTGCCTTGCGGGGCCTTTCCCCGTTACCAAAAAAAAAGGAGTGGCCTCAGCTGGCCACCCGAAACTATTTGACCTCGCCTTAATATCGCCGCCGCTGTGCCGCCCGGCACAGGTGCTAAGCCTTTACGTTGTCTCGCCACACGGTAAACTAACTGTACGCACGACACCCGTTTTAATCACAACCGTTTACAAAATAAACACAAGAAATGGGAAACGTATTGAAATGGTATCCCCTCTTGCATGAAAATAAAAATAAAAAATTGTCCGGCAAAATCCACAAATTGTAAAAAAAACACTAAATCGCCAAAATCACATTTTGAAATTAGACACATTTAAAAAAATTTTTTTTTTTCATCCATTTGTCTATTATTTCAGTATAATTTCCTCAAAATTATTCACCACCAATTTTCTTAATCAATTTCTTGTTTTATTAATTAACACTGGAGCATCGTTTCGCTCCCCGTAAAAGAAAAAAATTATATTTCTGACAGATTTTGTTTTCTTTATTTTTTGTTCACAAATTACAAAAGTTTAGACTTAACTTTACTTTAAACAATTCAAAAACTCAACTTTTATATAAATCAAAACTCCGACTCAACTTAATAATCACAACCACGAGACTTTAATGTTTTTCTTTTCAAAATTCTAAAAAAATTTTGCCAAATAACCAACTAGACTTTACTTTTCCAAAATCACACACTCACACACACCGTAAACAGGTGTTATATAAAACGGTGTAATAAAAATGCACGTGCGGCAGCCAATTTCACAATAAAAAAATTCGATTTGAGTTTTCTGACGATACACCCCACAAATTACACCTTTAGAAATATATTTAAGCCTTTGGCACAATTTCAATGAACATCACCACGTTGTTTTCTTTGGTTTTTATAATAAAACAAATCGCTCGTGGACTTACGCCCTTTCACTTATCGCACGCTAGTTATATATTATGATGTTTTTCTTCAATAAAACCCTCTGTGTATTTTATTTTGTTTTTTTTTTAATTTTATTTATATACAACTCCAAAAAATAAAAAACTAATCTGTTTAAAACAAACCACATTCACGGATTTCAAAGATTTTACCACCTTCTAGCTAAGACTGAAAATTTCCACGCACAAAATTTATATATCAACTTCAAAACTTGACTCTCTTTATAAAAATCACCAAACAGAATGAATCAAACAAAAAAATATTCGAGCGTCGCACAGCTCGTAAAACGTTTTAGAAGAAAATGAATCTCTCTTCTCTATCTCTCCTTTATACCAAATTTTCGTTGGTACAAAAGAGAGACATATAAGAAAAAACATTTTTTTCAAAACGTTTTACTTTGCACACACTCGATGCGCATTGTTCTCTCTTTCTCTACCATTTTCGTTCCGTTGCCAACATAACAGAAGAAAACACACACGAATCCATCCACCAAGACACCACGTTCACACAGTGAAAAACTCGGACGCAAGAAACCATGGAGAATAGAAACAGATTAACAAAAAATGTCTTGTTAAGACAACACAGTCGTAACAAACTTTCAACTGGAACTTGAAGGGCCTTTAACGAGTTATAATTTCTAACGGCTTGATCAATAAATTTTTGCAGTGATTCAGATGAATTAGCTGCCGTTGGTTTAACGCCATCAGTTGCTTTAAATACATTCGTTGTATTTACATGCGTTTTCATTATTGTATTTATTATAAATAGTTGCCCATGATATATTGTAATTTGCAGCTGTTATTGGTATTCCTACGATTAAAGAATAAGGCTTGCCACCACGGAAGGGAATTTTATTGAACTACCAATATTTCTATTATGAACAAGTTCCTAAAAAAGGGCCGCGAAATCGAAGCCAATCAATCTCTTTTCCGCTGAACGAGGGTAATTTAATTTCAGCCATTCTCATTTATATTTGCGGTGAGGCTATTAATAACGGAACACCATGTTTATTTATATGAATTTGTTGACTTTCCACAACTAGTATTTATGAAATGCTATCTTAAAATGTTTGATTGTTCGATGGAAAACGATCTTTGGTTAGTAAATGCATTTAATTCACTGTGGATGTATTATTGTTATGTTGTGGTAGGCTTTGTTGAAGTAGCTGTTGGGTTTTCTCGTTAATTAAATAATAAACTTGCAAAACTTTACACGTTATTTTTATTATTTGTACGTACATATTTATTGTACCGATGTCCACAGTCAACTAACTACTATCTCATCTGTAAGATAACGATTTATTATTTTAATATGTAAATGTTGTAAATAATATATAATCAATACAGATTACTTTACTATATACTAAATAACTAATACATTGAATAATAGAAAGTATCAGGGGAGTGAGTATTAGGGGACCATTCCCCCCTAAGAAACATATTATTCAAAATTATATTTATTTTACATTAATTATAAGCTTTACAATTTTTTTTTTATTTCTTTTTTTTCAACAATTTATTTTTAACAAATCTTTATTTTTAACAATACTGTTTATTTTTATTAATTTATTTATTCTACTTTTAATAAAATGCAAATTATTTAAATAGATTAATTCATCTTTTGATTTTCATAAAACGGTTTGATTCTATTATTGTGAATTATTTTAACTGTCTTTCCAATCTGCACACCCGTATTTTCTGGAAAAATTATTTCTTTGACCGAATAAGGCCCAATAAATGGAGGTTCGAGTTTATTGGATTTTGCTTCATTTGTTAATAAAACCTGATCTCCCACTGCAATTGAACGATGTTTTCTTTTGCGATCGTAATAACTTTTGGAAACGGTTTTGATTTCAAAATATTTTTGTGAGCAACCGTAAACGATTTTTGCAACCGAAATTTCAAATCATATAAATAATCATCATAATTATACAACACATCCACAGCCCTGGGTTTACTAATCGAATTTGGAATCAAAGATTTATGGCCAAAAACAAGTTCATACAGTGCAAATTTTGTAGTTGTATGAGGAGTACTGTTGTAAGAAAAGAAGGCGTACGGGAGCCATGTGTCCCATGTTAGAGGGTTCTTTTCAGAATATTGTCTTAAATACCTCACTAGGCCACTGTGCTCTCGAGAGCTCCATTTGTTTCAGGATGATAAGCGCTCGTACACATTTTCTTAATTTGCATTAATTTACATATTCTTTTGAAAAGTGCAATAGTAAAATTTGATCCTTGATCTGTTAAAATTTGTTTCAGGTGCTCCAAAAACACAAATAAAATTTTCGGCCATAGCTCTAGCAATTGTTTTTGTCTCCTGGTTCCCAATTGGAATAGCAAGCTAGTATTTTGTTAAATCACATTGCATTGTTAAAATATTTATTTATTATTTGAATATGTGGAAGGAAGTGGTCCTACAACGTCAAGAAAAAGTTATTGAAATGGTCTCGTAGAAGAACTTGTTACTTTCATAGGCTCTTTACTTTTACCTATATTCTTATGTCTTTGGTAAGATTCGCACATTTTTATAAAATTGCTAATTCTACTTAGCATTTTTGGAAAATAAAAATATTGTTTAATACGATTGTATGTTCGGTATAGACTTTCGTGTGCTCTTAGTGGAGACTTATGAAATTCTTGGATACAAGTTTTTATGTCGTTTTCACATTCTAAAGTTTGAATATTCTTTGATAAATAATCTACAGATTTTTCAGCTAAATTTTTCCTTGATTTTGGAAGAATATTATTTCTATGACCTCAGACTTTAGTCAGTCTATCATTAGAAATATTTTGTATATTGTTATTATTAGGTAGTCTTTCAAAATGACTTGAAACATTTGGTTTATCAATTGAAAGGTTTTGACAACTAATGTTATCGAAATTAGGAGTGATCAATTCCTCATTTCTGTTTTCATTAGTGGTTGAATTTAATGTATCTTTAGGATACAATTTTGACAAAATTGGGTTAAAATTATCCGAAATATTCGATAAACCATTTAAATTTTCGTTGGAATCTGTATTTAACTGTCTAACTGCTGATTTAGTGACGACGTGAATTTTATTTTCATCTGGATATTTGATAATAACTCAGATCATTAAGTCGATTGTTCAGCCAGCTAAGCCGGTTGATAAAAATATAACGGAGTTGCTAACAGTGTTACGTCAATATTTTGCACCAAAACTAAATAAAAGAGCCGAATGTTTCAAATTTAATAAAGCACATCAAGAACAAGGTGAATCTGTAATGGAGTATATAATCAGATTGAAGGCTTTAGCTTCAACCTGTGAGTTTGGTGATTATTTGGCAATACCTATGCAGAAAGATGGTAAACTTGAAACTACAGCACTACCAGTGGAATATAAATCAATGGCGGTAGATGATGCGTTAACGGATAAATTCATTTGGGGCATTAGAAGTGAGGAGATTCAGCGTGTATTATTAAATGATGTAACTTTAAATTTCGAAAAGTGTTGTTCTGTTGCATTAAATATGGAAATGTCAAAAAATGAATCTAAAGCAATTCACCCGCACACGTCGAATGATGGTAAAAATGTTGTAGCCAAGTCCGAGGTAATGGAAAACATGAACAAAAGGTTTGGAAAAGGTAATTACAAGTTAAATAACCGGACAAGGTCGACTAGTCGTCAATCAAGTAGAAGCAACAATTCGAGTGATGCGAGATCAAGCGGGAGCATGCGGTCATATGCTAGTTCAAAAATATCTCGATCTTCTGGCAGAAGAAGAGGATACGTAGATATATGCTTTAGGTATGGGAAAAGTCATAATATACATCGTTGTCCAGTGATAAGGTTAAACTGTTTTGTGTGCCAGCGAAGAGGACATATTGCGGCAATGTGTCGAAATAAAAACACAAATAATCGCAGTTTGAAATTGGTGGATTAACACTTTATAGGAGGTGCACCAGCTGATATATATATATATATATATATACGTTAACTGTAGAAAATCGTGAATTAGAAATGGAGTTAGATACTGGAGCATGTACGACTATATTAAGCGAGGCATTGTATCGGTCCAATTTCGCACATTTACAAATTAAATCTGAAGATAAATCTGTTTTTTCAGTTACAGGTCAAACGGTGCCAGTTTTGGGAAGCATTTCAGTTGAAGTTAAATTTAATGGTATACTTTATTACTTGGAGATGATCATTATCAAATAGTCAAAAAATTTTAAACCATTGATTGGTCGTATCTGGTTAGATGTAATAGTACCAGGGTGGAGAGGGAGATGTTTGCAAGAACATGATAAGGTGAATTCGATAAGTGAGTCTAAGGAAAATTTCCTTAAATTGATTAAGCACTCGTATTCCGGCATTTTACCATCCTCTACTCCTATAAAAAATTTTAAAGCCACTATAAATTTAAGCGAGAATTGATTGGTGAATGATTGGTCGGCGATTGAACATCGTAGAGGAAAGACGTGTTTTTGTCTCTCCTCTATATAAACAAGTATTAATTTAAATGTGTTAAAATTAAATAACCAATTAATAATATGTGCATATTTAAATAATAATAATAATAATATTAATAATAATTTGTGTGTTTTAAAAGTAGTGAAAGTGTAAAGTGAAAATTTATTCATATTGAATAGTTGTAATAATTTGTGTGTGATGCGCTTGCAACGGCACAGAATACGTATATAACAATTTCGTTTATATGTATTTTGATACCGTTGTTGAATGCATCATACGCATGGTGTGTAATTTTTCAATATGTATAGGACTTTTTTGATTCCAATGGATGCTCAAGATAAGTGTTTTTCCATTTTTAACCTATATTATATTCTTACATATTAAAACATAATTTTTATAAGAAAAATTTAAATACATATATAAACGCTAGGTAACTGTATTTTATAACACGTAAAGGTGTAAAATACTAGTATTTTCATGTAGTGGGTTATAGAGAGAATTTTTTTGGGCGAGAAAGGGTTATTTCAATTCTGTTTTGTTACACTCGTTAAAAATTCTTGTTGTTGTTTTTGCGAATAAACAGGTTTGATGACCGACGATTTTCGTTTTTTCTGGTTATCGTATAATTTTGTAACCTACTCGTACAAGGTTTTGTAACCTACTCGTACCTACTCGTGTTTTATTTACATATTTACTTGCAAATTAATGTAAAACTGTGTTTCAATGTGTGTGTGTGTGTGTGTAATGAACGTGCAGGAATGAAGAGTATATAACAAATCAGATAACTGTTTAATCAGTGTCTATGCATGTGTATGTGGCCGTCTCGAAATTAGGGACTTTATTTGTACATATGTGGAACGTAAACACGGAGAGAAGCTTTCGTGCAAATGCTATGGATTTTTTTGGAAAGTTTTTTGGCTTTATTGGTTTGTATCTTGTAGCAGGCGTGCGGCGGATAAATGATTTTTCATTCTACTGGGCATTGACTTTGTTTGTATATCATATATTTGGTGAATTAGTTTTTGTTTTGGGGGTGGTTTTCGTTTGGAGATTTGCCATTTTCTGTGATGGTGTCTTTTTTAGTCTGGTTGGAGTGTATCGTATAAAGAGTGGTAATTTTGTTTGTTTTTCTTCTCTATTGTACGGTAGTTATCGGATTAGGGACGTCGTAGCGGAGAATGGTGAAGTTCTAAGTGAAGATTTGCTTGAGGGAAAGGGGTAATTTATCAGAATAGGGGATGGATGGACGGAGTTTGTGCTCGGGTGACTGGGGGGTTTGTTTCTCCGTCACAAGTGCGAGATGTGGATAAGTGGGATCTGCATTCGTGCAATTTGGGGCTGCGTACGTGCAAGCCGTGTATTTTGTCATGCTTCTACTTGGTCATATTTTGACTTACTAATAATAAAACATTTTAAAGTACTTAATAAACACATTTTTTATTAATCACTTGTTTTTTGTTTCGCAGTTATTTTGAATAATTTTCAAAAAGTTTAAAAAATCACTCGATCGATTTCGACTTGTAAGGTCATCATCAGGAGTATCTACAAAACAAAAAACACGTGATTAATAAAAAATGTGTTTATTAAGTATAAGTGTGTTTCGCCAAGTGCCTACGGCAAATAGCGTAAAAGTATACATTTTAAAGTGTTAAAATTTCTAAATATTTTAAGATTCTTAAGCCGCCTGAGATAATGAACATTAATACTATATTTTATTTATAGTTTCCTGATTGGACAGCTATCAATACTGAGTTTTATTATTAGAAATTAATAAATTATAATTTGTATATAAACGTTTTAATCCAGGGTTAAGTTGGTTTACATATATATTTTGTAATTAAGAATTTCCTTCCTTATAAGCTCTTAAAACCTATTGATTTTAGTGGGTATAAAGCTTCCAAATTGATCGTGTTTGTTAATCGCCATTTATGGTTTCAGATCGAAGTTAGTTTGCTTCAAGAACTGCAATGAAGTGACAATTGCCGTCGCTAGGAATATAATAGATTTCCACTATTAACCAGATAATAAATTTTTAATTATAGCTCGAATTGTAATTACAATTTAATTGTAATTTTTCTTATTTTAATTTAATTTAATTGTATATTAAAGATTTAATTTGTCTCACGACAATTGGTTTACTAATATTATTTTAATAGATTAAATGACTATGGTTATATGTAACATTGAAGTGTCGGTGGAGGGAAACTTTATGGGTTGACTTATTTTTTGGCTTGGAGGCTACACAATAAAATTTATAATCAGACAAATATTGATACATAGATGTTTTTTTGTATTTTTGGGATCATGGCACTTCTTTAATTAGATTATTTTCTAATAGCTACTTATTATTAATTCTGTCATCTTACAGATTTCTGATTAGTTTAATAGTTTTATTTAGTTCTGATTGGGAATAAATTGTAATGGGTTAATTTGTTTAGGCATTGGGGATTCTTAACCTGTGACACATTCATTATTGATATATTACCTTATAGATTCCAGATTAGCTATTTTTGAAACCAGATGTCTTTGTTTCATTTTTATTTTTATTAATAAACATATTGGTTTATTAGGGATGGTAAGGTTATCCGTTGAAGAGGGGATCCATCCATTTGATACTACAAAATTTGGATTCGATTTATTTTATTTTATTTGTTTTACGACAATCAAGTTTATAATTAATTTAGTTATAATAATCATTATATTACATTTATTCTATTTAAGAATAATTTAATTATATCGTACAAAATAATGATTCTCTAACGCATAATAATGACATTTTATTTCAGGAAATTTACCATTAAAATGCCAACATTATTGATTATCAATTTTTTTTAAGATGCTATAATAAAGGTATGTGGCGGGCTTGGCGTCGCGGTATTGTAAATTGATATGAGGAAATGGTATTAAATAAAATTCATCACTCATAATAATGAAATTTTACTTCAGGACATTTACTTATTAATCAATTACTTTTTAGGATGTTGATTGCTGATTATTTATATCCCGAAGAACAAAAATAATTGTGCCGTCTTGTGCTTTACTAACTATTGACTACGTAGGTGTCTGTAACCGGGTCAAGTCTATCATATCTAACAACCTTTCCTATCCCTCCAACTTGTTATATGTAAAAGGGGTGTACGGTTGGCCCGGCGTATCCGGGATCCTTGCTTAGTCTTGGCCGTACATTCTAATCAATCAATCAATCTGGATATTTGATAATAACTCGACTTAGCGTGTCCGCATTCGAATTATATTTACCAGATTTATACGTATTACGTCAAATTCTTCCAGCTTGAGTTTCCAACGCATCTACCTTGATGTAGGATTTTTAATGGGACATAACCATACTAGTGGTTTATGGTCAGTATAAATGATAAAATGTCTATCCTATAGATAGGGTCGAAAATATTGTGTACTCCACACTATAGCGAGCAACTCCTTTTCAATGGGTGCATATTTTTTTTCTGCCGAATTTAGAGTTCGACTTGCGAAAGCAATTGTAAAATCTTCATTGCCATACTGCTGTGATAATACTGCGCCTATCGCAATCTCACTTGCATCACAAGTAAGGGTAAATTCGCGGTTGTAGTTTGGATATTGTAATATCGGAGGTTTCAATAACATTTTTTTTACATTATTGAAAGAATCATCTTCGAGTGCTCCCCAAGTCGAGGATAGCTACTGGATATTCATCTACGTTCAACATACTAACGTTTGTACACTTGTTATATACTTTTAAAATAGAACTTGCTACAAATACCCCAGGTAAAATTTCGTCTTGTGCACAAATCCGTTCAGTGCCATCTTGAAAATTTGAATTGCAACTAGTTATATATCCGGATCTGCCTGGAATATAGATTGATCATTTTAGTTCGCTATGTTTATTTAAATTATTAGAGACTAGTTTGAAACGTATACTTGATTATTATTTTTTATTTCCATTTCATCTTTTTCAAAGTTTACAATACACTTGTGTTTTTTCAAAAAAACTTTAACTAAAATCCCATGGATCAAGAGTGGTAATTTAACTATGTGTAAATTATGCGAAATCACTAAATTATTTGAAAGGGTTAAACTAGCTTCGGAAGAACCAGGTGTTTCTAAAGAATCGCCCGATATAGCAATGTAGTTACATTTGGTAGAGTGATCATAATGAACGTTATTTGAAATAAATTTATAATCAATAATTGAGATGTCCGCGCCGGAATCAATTAAAAAAAATAATGGCTTTTGATTTGAAATATTTATATTAACTGGAAAGAAACATGCATTATCGTAAATAGTAATCTTCATTTTCAAAATTTGCTAAAATTGACTTAGATATTATATTTTTATATTCATTTGAATTTTTTCTAAAACATTCATTTATACACTGGTATTGCTGCATGTTCTGTTTCGAGGAGCTGTATTTAACTCCCGAGATCTGTGAAAATTTTCGGAACCACTTTGGGATAAATCATGCCTTCTGCTATCAACACACTTCTTAACTTCACATTCTTCGATGATGTGATTGTTTCTTTTACAATAAGCACAAAATAAAACTTGTTGCTTGGAGTAGATGTATTTGGAGATTGATGAAAATTATTTGTTTTTTCTTGAAATTTAACAAATGGTCTTGAATAATTAGAACTAGTATGAAAATTATTTTTTTGGTTATTTGAATTCCCATTTGAATAATATGTTTACTGTGCAATGTATATTAACTGGTTCATTGGACATTTTTGTAAATGCATTAGAACTGTATTTTGGGGTTTTAAGTCGAAAGCTTTGTGTTGCGATATGACCTTTTCGTTTGCACCATTGACAAGACAATTCATTTGAAGTTGTTTGTTTTAAAATAGGATGTTTGTTTTAAACTACCTTCTTCTTCAATTGCTCTGGCGATTGAATCTTTTAAAGTAGTCAATTTGCATGGCCTAATCAAAGCACGCAATTCTGGTCTCAAACCCTTTTCAAACGTATTGAGAATTAGGTTAGCATTCAATTTTTTATATCCTTTCTAGATTCTATACTCTTCACATTTTCACAAGCATTGTTTAATTCATAATGTAACTTTCAATTCTTCGACTATATGTTTTACCATCTTCATTATTTTTTTGAAATGCTTGACCAATATCTGATTCAATTAAAATTAATAGCCTTTGCTTAGAATAATCAAGAAGTAATTTTGCTTTAAGAGACTCCCAGTTAGCCACAGATGGTAATATATTTGAAACTTTACCTACTAAACGCGTTTCTACAGAGCCATCTATGATTTTGAAGAGCCGTAATATTAAAAAGAGAGCTTTCAGTAGAGGGGAAGCTTTTATTGAATTACTATAAGAAACCGTAGTAATTGGACAATTTTTGAACATGAATTTATGAACAAAAAAATTAAACAAATCATCTAAATTTTAATTTTATATTTTTAATAAACTATTCAAAGAACACATATTTGAAAATCAGCCATCATAATGTAGTATTTATTTGGTAAATTTAAACTAAAGCGGAGCATAAATTTATTAACTTTCTATAAAAATGAGCTTTCCGTTTAGTTGTGTAGGTTTATAAAGTAAGATAATAAAGGGTGGTGCCGCGGATTCCTCTTACATCCAATTAAAAATTTAGTTTTATAAAAATGTAACTTATTTGGTTGACATTTACTAATTGATCAATTACTTTTTAGGATGTTGCTTGCTGATTGTTTGTATCCCGAAGAACAAAAATAATTGTGCCGTCTTGTGCTTGACTAACTATTGACTACTTAGGTGTCTGTAACCGGGTCAAGTCTATCATACCTAACAACCTTTCCTATCCCTCTATCTTGTTGTATGTAGGGGGGTGTACTATTGCCCCGGCGTGTCCGGGATCCTTGCTTGGTCTTGGCCGTACATTCTAATCAATATAATTTAACTCATATAAATGACATTTTATTTCAGGAAATTTACTGCAACTTAATTAATTATAATAATCAATTTTTTTTTGGATGCTGATTGCTGAATATATCCAAAATAATCAAAAATAATTGTGTTGTCTCGTGCTAACCGTCTTATATTACATTTCAACTAACAATTTACTAACTATTGACTACTTAGGTGTCTGAAACCGGGTCAATTACCATAATAATTAACTAACCTTTCCTATCCTTCCATCTTATTATATGTAAAAGAGTGTGCGGTTGGGCCCGGCGTCAACCGGGAATCTTACTTAGGTTTGGTCGCACATTCCAATCAATCAATAAAAATGTAACTTATTTGGTAAATTCTGGTCACATGCACCTCAGAATTTTTGAGATGAACGATGCACTTAATAGCAATCTAAACATTCTCCATTTATAACAAAATTAAAGAGAAAACGTGAGCTGAAACGAAATTTTATGAATCACCATGTAGAAACAATAATATTATTCATATAATAAAATTTTTACATCAAAATCTATTATTATTTTTGTACACAAAAAATCAACGTTGTCATGGTTTTCTTAATTAAATATTACTACAAAACAGAACAAAACGTAAAAAACTTCAATTTTATTCGATTGCAAAACCGAGCTTTCTGTAATTTGAAAATCCGTTTACAGATGTCTCTGTAATAAATTTACTTGAAATTACAGAAAAGTGTAAAATAATTAAATAATTATTTACGAAAATAAACCATTATTATTGTAAGTTAAGTGCGAAATATTTAATACAATAATTTAACATAATTAATAAAACTCAAAACAATTATAAATTTTATTTATTATTCAGTTGGCGTAAATAAAACTTTTCGTCGTAAAATATTCACCATCATAGTTGCTGCGCGCTGTAAAACAATAATAGAAAAATGTCATAATTTTTCCAAATTTTTGTTTTTTTTTATTTCGATCCAATCCAGGCGGGAATTCTTACAATGTACACGAATTGGCTAATACAAGGATTTATTGAGGACTTTTGATGCTAAAGGCCCTCGGCTAAGGTGTATGACAGACAGTTCGTATACATTGTAGTAATTCCCGGCTGGTTCAATAGATTAGGCAGATCTACTGGTCTTGAAAGGCTATGCATGTTTCATGTTTCATTTTTATAGCTTCGTTCGTGCACGTTTTCTCGAATCGTTGTCGTGTGGAATTCAATGAAATAACCCAAGGCCTTTGTATACTGTTAATAACTTAATGGTTTTTGTGAGTATATAAATGGCCCGTGGCTCTACCCATTTTTTGCGTGGTTGGCTCATATACGGATACAAAATCTTAAAGCACAAGTCGTACTTTGAACTCGTTTATACAACGAGCTGCCTGCTATAAGACACGCCCGTTACAACCGTCCTAACCTGGAGACCCCCTTTCAATTTGTGTAACAATTTCTATACGGGTAATTTGAATTAATTTATTAATTTGAAAGCGACATCTTTTAACAGGTTTAGTAATTGCGAAAAGCTTTATCAAATTATAATATTTTTATTTGGTGAAGCTCTGTTTTGTTTATACTACAGGATGAAACAATATAGGCTGCGAATTTGTTGCGATGAAAAATCAAATTTTTAACAAGTAACGAAAAAACAGTTTTCGAAGTCTGTCATCAACAATGTTGAAATAGAACCCAAAACACAATAATCCCCATATTACATTGCTACTCCAAAAGCATTTTTTAACGAACGTTTATTTTGGAAAAATAATGCTGACTTTTTTATGGAACACTCTATACTAATTTCTTATTTTCTGTACATACACATAAACAAATTCTTGTTTCTACAAAAAAAAAATTGTGTTAAACTAATTTAAATGTTTTTGCGTTAACTCAACATAATATGACTCAATATTAAAATATGCTTTTCCTGAATATTGAATTAACCATTCACATTGAAAATTCAAACAAAGAATTTATGTTTTTATATACAAAAAAGCTTCTAAAAAGATACTAAAATACACTGGTTGGTATTAAAATGTACAAAAAGCTTCCCCTCTATGGAAAGCACATGGGAAAAAAATGGCGGAATCTTACGGCTCTTATATTAAGGAGGCTCTGACTAAACGCGTTTCTACGAATTTATAAAAAAACACTCGTTCCGTTTCCAGTAAGTTATCATATAGAAAATCACAGTTTTTAATAAAATGTTTTACCTAAGTGGTGCCATCAAATTTCTCGATTAACATGAGAGCAAATTGCGATGGCTTGATTTCAGACCTTTATACTGGAACGATGTTATTTTCAACTCCGTTAACACTTTTGGTTTGTTTAAGTAGTTTTAGCCATCCGGCTCTGTATATGTATTAATTGTGAACCGAGAATGATTTATTAAACAATTAATTATGAAACTTCTTTGTGCGTGTTGACGCGCCGATGGTAAGAATAAGAGAGTCTTTTATTTTTTCGCTTGTCAAATTTACACAATTTTTGTTACAAAAATGTTCTTGCTGTGGTGAGAGACATCTAACCTTTTAACATATTAACTAAGTGTTTTGCTATAAACTTTTAGTACAAAATTTGGTAGACAATAGTCTATTATAAAATAGATGTCTCTGCTATTGAGGAAAATTTTCTGTTTTTTAGAAACGTCAAGCAAATTGTAAACAAGTTAATTTGCCTGCCGAATATTAAGTGTTTTAATTGGTAAGTTATATAATTCAAATAGTTAAATTAAGATCTAATATAATTATAATTTTTAGTTAACCATTACGGATAGGAAACCAACAAGGAACAATGGCATCAACCGATTTGATGATCTGCTGATGTATTTTCAGATAAGTATAAACTCCAGCTTCGTTTTATTTTGATGATCCTTTGTGGTTCTTTTCGTTTATTTTAGGAGGTTGCAAAAGTGAACCCAACATCCTCCCCGCCTTGAACCTTTTGGTTCAATACAGAAACTTGGATGTTACGATGTTTTATTTTTGGCATTTGCTGATGGTGAACTTGTGGAATTTGGACCCTCAGGAATGTATGGTGCATCTTGTGTGTGCTTTCGATAGTGGACTGTATTCTGTGATTTATGACTGTGAAGCGCATTTTGTGGCATGTTAGTTTCTTGCTGGTACACGGGCAAGACACATATTTTGTGTATTGGACGTTGAAAAATGCCACTTGTTGTTTTGATTGAGACAACGCGAATGTGACCATCTGGTCCCGGATGCACCTCTAATATTTTTCCCAACTGCAATTTACATGATGGAATATGTTTTTCGTGGATAATGACAATGTCGTTGATACGTACTGAATCACCCAGTTTACGCCATTTAACTCTCGCTTGCAATGTGGGAAGATATTCCGAGTGCCAACGCTCCCAAAAATGCTGAGTCATTTTTTGCACCATTTGCCATCTGCTTAAATGTGAACATTTTGCCTCGGTTAAGTCATTTTCGGGAATTTTAATATTATTATGGCCAATCAAAAAGTGAGATGGTGTTAGCATTTCGATGTTTGGTTCTGTTGTCGCGCAGAAAGGGCGGCTATTTAATATACTCTCGATTTCCGTCAATAATGTAATCATTTCTTCCAGAGTGAGGATTGTGTTCCCAATCACGCGTTTCATGTGGAATTTAGCAGACTTGACGGCCGACTCCCAGATGCCACCAAAGTGCGGAGCTTGAGGTGGATTGAAATTCCATTTTATATGAGCTGTTGCAGAAAACTTGAGTATCTCTGTCGAGTTGTGAATGGCCGTTTAGATGGTTCTCCTTAGCTTGGCTTCAGCTCCAACAAAATTACGACCGTTATCGCTAAATATGTTGGTAGGGACACCTCTGCGTGCGACAAATCTTTTAAGTGTGGCCAAAAAACACTCACTCGTTGCTATCACGCGTGACCGAGGTAAATCTGCCATAATTTGAGTACGGAGTTCTGCTTTATTCCGTTGACAGATTACGCAACTTCGAACGAGGCTCTTTGCTTTATTCCTGAGTGTCGGTATCCAGAATGTCTGCCGAGTGATATGCATGATTAACGAAGGACCAGCGTGCTTGTACTGCAGATGAATGTCCAGTAGAATTAACTTGGTAATATTTGAGCTTGCGTGTACAATTATCGGATGCTTCGTATCGTATGAACATTCACTGTTTTCGAGCCTACCTCCGACTCGTAGAACGTTGTTATTATCCAAGAACGGATTTAGGGCTGTTAACACACTGCGGTTGGACACATTCTGGCCATTACGTAGAGCTTCAATTTCCTTGGCAAAAAATAACATTTGTTCATATCGACAAATTCGATGTAGGCTGTCGCGGAATTCATCTGAATCAGGAATTGGAGTAGTTGTCCTGTCTGCCTTTGGTTTCCGTGCATTGTTGATGAATCGGATGATATAGCAGACGACGAATTGCAATTTTTTAAATGAAGAGTATTTCCTGATTAGCTGATCTAACCAATGTTGGTCTAGCCAATGATTATGTAACAGCACGAACGTTGGTTGTGACGTGTGTAACCCGATCGCCATGGTACGATTAGATTGCGTTGGTTGTGGTGGCCAGTGTTCTGATGAATGTTGGAGCCAATGAGGACCGTGCCACCAAAGTGAGTGAGAACTTAAAGATTTAGGTGAGAGCCCCCGAGATGCACAGTCAGCTGGATTAAACTCCGATGGTACATGTTTCCAACGTGAACGCTGTAAAACGTTTAGAATCTCTGCCGTTCGATTCCCAATAAATGTGGGCCACTTGCTTGGATGATCACTAAGCCAATCCAGGACGTCTTTTGAGTCAGACCATGCATAGATGTCATTCACCGTTACCCGTGTTTCCACCAAAACGATCTTCATGAGTTGTGCTAGTAAGAGGGCACCCAATAACTCCAACTTCGGGATTGATAATTGCTTGGTGGGAGCCACCTTTGTCTTTGATGTGATTAGCTGGATCGTAGTTTCGCTGCCAGTGATGACCTTGAAATACACGGCCGCTGAGTATGCGAGTTTGCTGGCATCACTAAATCCATGTATTTCTATGGAAGATGCCCGAGTCGTGCAGATATGTCTCGGAATGATAATAGAACGTGCATCCAAAAGATCTTCTCGCAGGGTTAACCATTCGGTACGTAAATTGTCCGGCAGCGCATCATCCCAATCGAGGTTTTTCATCCACAACTGCTGCACAAAGATTTTCATTCGGATGATTACTGGAGCCAACCAACCTATAGGATCGAATAATCGGCTCGCATCAGAAAGCGCTGTTCGTTTTGTGTGAACCGAATGTCGTGGCAGGTAGACGTTGAACGTAATTGTATCATTCGCTGGGTTCCAGGATATACCTAACACCTTCACCGTATCCGAAGAATTATGAGCTTCGGCCGAAAATGGTTTATCGCTAATATCCCGATGCTCTGTCGGAATGTCCTTCAATAGTGCTTTATCATTTGCCTTCCATTTTTTTAATTTGAGACCATACTGTGAAAGAGCGTTGAGTAGGTCATTTCTTATTTTTTGTGCTTCTTCCCAAGTATCTGCACCCGTCATAATGTCGTCAACATATGTGCATTCATTAATGGTAACTGCAACGTCTGGATGGTGCTGTGCTGCGTCGATTGCAATTTGCTTCAGTGCTCTTGTGGCGAGGAATGGTGCTGATGACAGTCCGTATGTTACTGTTCGGAGTTGATAATGTTTCAGAGGACTGGACGTATTCTCTCGCCAAATTATCCTTTGCAGATCTGCGTCACACTCAGCGATTCTGATCTGACGGTACATCTTTTCGATGTCCGCAGAAAACACATACTTCTTCTCCCGGAAACGTAGTAAAATATTGAATAAACTGGCTTGAACGGTTGGTCCGACTGCTAAGCAACTGTTAAGAGATCTTCCAGAATATGGTTGAGCAGATCCATCGAAAACTACTCGTAATTTATTTCCCTCCTCCGTCGACTTCAGCACTCCATGGTGTGGCAAATAATAGGATGGTGATTTACTTTGAGGTGATGATGAGACTTCTGACATGTGCCCAAGAGAGATGTATTCTTGCATAAACTTAGTGTATGCGTACTTAAACTCTGGCTGTTGAGAGAAGCGACGTTCAAGAGCCTGAATACTTCGCATGGCGAGATTGAACGTGTTGCCTAGATTGGTACTCGATATTTTGAAGGGCAACTTCACGATGAATCGACCACTTGTGTCTCGAATAGTATGGTTGACAAAATCCTCTTCACAAAGAGTTTCTTCCGGAGAAAGGATTGTTTTATCGTTGCCAATTGATTCCACTTCCCAAAATTTCTTCAACGTCGCATCGAGTTGCATCAAATTTGCAGTTGTAGATAATGCTGGACAATCATTAGTCTCATTTGCTCGAGTACTATTTTTTCCAACAACCACCCAGCCAAAGACGGTGTTTTTCAATAGCAGCTGTGAATTTTTTATGTGTCTGGTACCGTCACGAAGTATTTCAAACATGACATCCGAACCAATCAATATATCAACTTCAGATTGTTTATTAAACGTGGGATCAGCCAATTTTATTGAGTCAAGTTCCTTCTTGTGTATATCAATTGGCTGATTAGGTAATCTACAGGTTATGCGTGGCAGGACAAAAGCAACCATGTTCAATGTGTGTTCATCTTCCGTCCTCAACTTTAATTTTACGATGCCTTTGGTTCGTTCGACGATATTGTGTCCTACTCCACTGACTAGCATATTCGAGTGATCCTTGAGTAAGTTTAGTCGTTGCACACATGAATTAGTAATTAAACTTAATTGAGACCCGAGTCCAGAAGTGCACGGCACGTTGAGAATCCACCCGTTGAGTTTTCAATTTGTAATGAGATAGTAGGCAGCACCGCTAAATCCTGTCCTTCGTAGCTACAGACCGCTGTGATAGGTTGAGTTTCCGTAGGCTTTGATGACGAGTTCTCAGTTACGGTTGCAGTAGTTGCCGAGTTTGAGTATTGAGTTGAGTGCAACATCGTATGGTGGCGTCTTCCACATTTCTTACATCTTGACACTGGATGGGTTATGCTCAAACAGTTATAACACCGATGATTATCGTGAATAAAATCGATTCGTTTCTGTACGTCCATTGCAATAAACTCTTTGCATTGTAACAATGAATGCTCCAAGCTTGAACAATATGCACACTTATTTAGAGAACGTTGTGAAGTGGATGGCGTTGTTTCGTTGTGAGTTGCGAGATGAGTTCGTGCTTCATTTCTTGGTCCAATGCGCTTTGAATTACTCGTAGATGTTTCCAATGCATCAATACGTCGTGTTAGAAACTTAAGAAAATCACTGAACTTTGGATCATCTAAGTCAGTCGAGTGATGTGCCCATGCTGTTCTGGTTTCATCGTCCAATTTATCGAGTAACATGTAGATAAGCCATGGGTCCCTGGCTTCGGCAGCTTTGCCCAGCGCTTCCAACCCACGTACTACCTCGTCCGATGTATCCATCATCCTTCTCAGTGCCCCGGCATTAGAGTGTTGAATGTTAGGTTGACTCACAAACTTCTTGATAAATGCGGTAACGTTGTGACGTTTGCGATCATACCGATCCTGCAATTTGGCTAACGCGATTGTATAGTTGTTTTCCGTGATCAGAATGTGCCGAAGTAGCGCCGCAGCCTCCCCATCAAGCAAACCCTTGAGGTATTGAAATTTTTGAGCCTGACTTAACCGTTTTGATTCATGTATGGTTTTCGAGTACAGGTCGAAGAACGAAGGCCATTCTGTGTAACTGCCAGTGAATTTCGGGATATTTATTTTCGGCAATTTTAAATCCGCTTCCGCACCAATGAATTGCGATGTGTGTCCATTCAATGTTTGATCAGGCTGTGGCACTATTAATTCTGCGATCGATCGTTTTCGAACCCACGTGTTGAGCATGGCGACGGTCATATGATAGTCATCCTCAAATGTTAAGTCTCCGTCCTCGTCCGGCATGAGCATGATGATCTTCATGTCATAATCGTTGAATTCGTGCAACAAACCATGGCATCTCTCCAGCCTTGATTTGATTTCTTCCAGCGTCGTTTCTTGCGTTACCGCCTTTGCGAAGTTAGCAATTTTTGTGAGCTTGCCTTTGATGCACGATTTTTGTTTTCTTAGTGCTTGGATCTCCTTTTCCATGCTTGCGACACGATGCTATGACACACACGCACACCCGATTGTATTTCTTTAAGCGTTGAGTGAATTTTTGTGTTCAACAATTAATGTACAGCTCCGGATGCGTACACTGATTCAGATGTATCCGGCTCGAAGGACCAGCTTATGTATATGTATTAATTGTGAACCGAGAATGATTTATTAAACAATTAATTATGAAACTTCTTTGTGCGTGTTGACGCGCCGATGGTAAGAATAAGAGAGAGTTTTTTATTTTTTCGCTTGTCAAATTTACACAATTTTTGTTACAAAAATGTTCTTGCTGTGGTGAGAGACATCTAACCTTTTAACATATTAACTAAGTGTTTTGCTATAAACTTTTAGTACAAAATTTGGTAGACAATAGTCTATTATAAAATAGATGTCTCTGCTATTGAGGAAAATTTTCTGTTTTTTAGAAACGTCAAGCAAATTGTAAACAAGTTAATTTGCCTGCCGAATATTAAGTGTTTTAATTGGTAAGTTATATAATTCAAATAGTTAAATTAAGATCTAATATAATTATAATTTTTAGTTAACCATTACGGATAGGAAACCAACAAGGAACAATGGCATCAACCGATTTGATGATCTGCTGATGTATTTTCAGATAAGTATAAACTCCAGCTTCGTTTTATTTTGATGATCCTTTGTGGTTCTTTTCGTTTATTTTAGGAGGTTGCAAAAGTGAACCCAACAGGCTCGAAGGACCAAATATGACAAACAAATTTCATATTGATGTTTATTTATTTCTGCTCAGTTCTGCAGTACAAAAATTTCAAGAACCAAAATTAAATATAATTAAACGGAGCTTAATAGCTTTTAAACGGAAAAATACGCAGCTACTTGACACGGACAATTACTATTAGGAATAAATGTATTTTTAATTAACATATTTTAATTAGCAAATAAATCAAAAGTGGCCACCAAAAATAATTAAATTTACTTTTTATTTATTGTATATATTAAAACCCCAAAACTATATAACAATAAACGAAAGCATTGGTAAAAAACTGAAAAGAAAACTGGTTTAGCTGGAAGGCTGGCAATCATGATGATAATAGCAAGAGCCAAGTATGTTGATACCGAACAAACAGTAACAAAAGACAATTTTTTTTTTGTGCGCCTTTAATACAATTTTATAGTAAAAGCCCTGTGGCCAATCATTTTTATTTTAGATTTTCTTGTGTCATTTCACATATTATGTATGTATATACGAAAAATTGTATACATAAAAAGACACATAAAAAAGATTGTACAAAGACGACAAAATAATGGAAAGATAATTTTCGAAGATCACAAAAAAAAAAATTATATATTGTCGTTTTGTGTAATTAATATAAACTCCTCCTATATCTTTTGCGATAAAGTATTTTACTATATACATAGGGTTTCACCAACATTTTATAGCCTCCTCCTTATATACATACATATATGCGACGGGTTCAGCCACAACTAAGATAAATATTTAGAACGATGTAATTAATTGTAATTATGCTAATTTTGCAGTTTCCATGTCTCGAATCGTATAATTTAATCAAGTCAGACCAAAATGTCGCAGCATCGGATTGGTCTAATTGACAATTTATATATTTATTACTTTTGTCAGTTTTCCAAGAAAATGGTAATGATTTTATTTTTTTATTTAACGTATTGTATATATACGGTAGCATAATTAAAGTGAACATATATAATAATCATGAAATAAACAGACCGAGAGTTTATTAAATAGCGTAGCCGTAATGATTATGCTACATGTAAAATGATTAATCTCTGTATGATAATCACCATTTATATTTTGCAAACACGATTTTCTACTCAATGTGTGTTATCGTATATTTAATTTATAAATGTATACTCTATTTAATTCATATATGTACATATATATATAAATATATATATATATATATTTAAATTATATAAATGAAAAAATCATGGATTTTCATAATTCCATTTGAAAATAGAACATTACACCCAAACTCTTAATCCACCCTGTTACATATAATACACATATGTGTATATAGCATCGTATATCAATTTATTCACTTCATTTTTACAATTTTCATTTTGCTAGACTAATAAAATAAAAATAAAATGGAATTACCCTTTTTTGTTGTTGTTGTTGTTGCTGGTATTAATATCCATTTCTAGATGGGCATTCGTACCGTATTAGCCAACCAACTATTTTCAAAAAAAAATTCGAAATGAACATGTGTGTAGAATATGTATAAAATAACACCATCATAGAGCAGTAAAAAACACTTTAACTATGATTTTCCCAAACACATAGTGCGGTGTACAATAAAATAGAATGGCAACAATTTAATGTCGCATGGTTTTTACGGATTTTCCCATTTTCTTTTCGGTACAACATAAAAATATTTTTTTTTTTATTATGTTGGATTTGGAAATTGGCTGTTTTGTTTCGTCTGTCATTTTAGCATGTATGTATAACAATGAGGTAAAATGAATTTCTCTTTTTGCAAAATAACAAATTTGCTTGGTTGTGAAATATATTGCGTGTTTCTTAAGAAAATGAAAATTAAATCAACCATAACAATTATCGAAAATATTTAAAGATGTAAAATGGGAAATAATATGTTTAATATTTTTTAATGGAGCTTTTTGACTTACACAAAAGCTTAAATATCAAACGTCGGCGGTGTAGCTTAATGTATGGTAAAAACGAATTAGGAATTGGTGCTTAATAATTACCAATTTTCGTTTGTCATTTGTACAGCTAAATAATTTGATATATTCGAGACATTTAATGGTTGCAATGGTATACTTGATAGTTACGCGAGTTCGAGTAAAGATGGGGTTATAAAGCAAACAAAAGAAAAGTATAACAAAATTTATTCAAGCGACCAACCAAATATCGTATGAAGAGGAAATAAAATACAAAAATTTGTCTATCAGAGATTGGTTTTCATAGCGGCTATATAGGTTTGAACGGACATACTTTGTGAAATTAAAATCACCTAATGTCTTTTCGAGTTGAGCCGTAGGGCTTCTCGTAAAAACTTTTTGAATATTCTCACTATCCGCGGTTTTATATGACGTGAAAATCATCATGATGATTTTAACTCCACAATGTATGTCTTTTCAAACCTATTTATCCACTATGGGAGCCAATATCTGAGATTCGGGTAATTTACCGCAAGCTACAACGACTACCTTTCATATAAAAATCGCGGATGTTCAAAAATTATATGCGAGAGCCATATACGGTTCCTATCGAAATGGCATCAGGTGATTTTAATTTCACAGTGTATGTCGTTTCCAACCTATTTCCAACCCATTCTTATCATTCTCGTGAGTTGTGTTGTGTAATTAAAATATTTAATAAAATCTATATTTCGATGTAACCATTTTAATTTTTTTGGTTATCAATAATAAAAGTGGTGACGAAGATACAAGGATGGGCAATAAAACTCGAGAGGACTCCAAAGAATATGCTATCCTCCAGCTACTAACAGTAACAAACCAAAATAAAATTTTGGAAATCTTCATGGGACACGTATCGGATGTGACTCAATCAGCACATTTGGCAAATTGTGTGGAGGACGACGACAAAAAAGGGCGTTTTTTCTGTCGAACGCCAGATCGTACTTGTTGGATATATTAAAAAAGCTGTTCGATAGTCTGGTAAGTGAGAACTTACGGCTGGTCTCACGACCCATTTGGAGTCGTGCTATCGGCAAGGTATGTGTTTCATAAAACAGGTATATGAAAAATAACCATCTTTATTCTGAGTTTGTAAATTTGCTTGTACAAAAAGCGGTTGCGCTCAATCATATGTAGATTTTCTAATCCGCGACGTTATCGTTATTTTGACTCCTCAAGAACAGGTACGACACATGCGTCTACAGAAAACAAATCCAACGCTTGAGGATGTACTCGAAATAGTAACAACGGTGCGAACATATGAAATGTTTATGGGTGAAAGTTCATCGGCATCGCAAGTATTCAAGGTGGATAATCATCATCCAAGAAGAGATCATCGTTATCGTAGAACGATGAAGTCATGTCCGCAATGTGAAATTGATGCCGATTGTCCAAATCGTCCGTATTACAAAGCTACGTGTGTTTGATGCAAAAAATTCGGTCATATTGCCACCGAATGTACAATATGTCACAACAACGTACTCAAGGTCGTTCAAATTTCAACAACGCACTAAGTGCCGCAACAGCTACTACTCACCACAACGTAACAATCGCAAGCCTCAAACAACGCATATGATGAATGAAGCTGGTGGTTAAACAATTTTTCAAACACAACAGTGGTGCTATGAAAAAGAAAATGTGGATTGTAGCCCGCATTAATTCAGAACCAATTCAAATTCAACAGGACACTGGGGCATATATTTGTGAACACTTTCATTTCAGTAAAGGGAACCGTCGATGTTGAAGTGAATGATAATCTCGTCTTACCTGTGATCGTCGTAAACTCAAACGATGCTAACTAAAATCATCGTTAAAACATGCTCCTCAATTGGTACATTTTCACAAACATTTTAGCAACGGGTGCTTCTTCGTGCGGTATCGGTGCCGTATAATTTCTCATCGTTACCCTGACGGGATTGCACACCCACAATTTTGCTTCGAAAACATTCAATAGCGCAAAAGAAGGGTATTCGCAAATCGAAAAAGAGGCATTGTCGATTATCTACGGCGTGACAAAATTCGATCAATACCTGCAAGGTCGCAAATTCGAATTGATTACCGACCATAAGCCATTGATCTCATTATTTAACCCCAGCCAAAGATTACCGGTTCACTCAATCAACCGTTTTAACAACACACACTCTCCGAACCTCTACTTCGTAAAGTGAAGTCCTACGTAATAAATGAATGGCCGGAAAAATTAAATGTCTCTAAATCATTTTACTCAGATTATTTTAAGCAGAACATCTCCGAATTGTCGTTCCCTCTACTCTACAAGAAAATCACTGAAGCTACTACATGATGGACATTGGGGTAGCAACCGTATGAAAAAATTAGCTCGTCGCCATTGCTGGTGGTCAAACATCGATCGTGACATCAAAAAAATCGTGAAATAATGACAAAACGTTCAACTAAATGCATCTTCATCGAACAAAGAATTTTCCGAATGACCAACACCAGATGAACCATGGCAAGGAGTTTATAACGAATACGCGGGGCCATTTATGATCAAAATGTTTCTTTCTATTTCAGCACCACTTCTGAACCTCTTGAAAACAAAGCTAAATTGGAGTGCATACGATACGTTTGGTCTTTTAAAACAGCCTTTCTACATCCAAGTTGATGTTTCTTCTAGAGATGTGGGATTAGTGTTATGCCAAAAACTTGGCAAATCTGAAAACACAGAATCAGCTTTTTACTCCCAAAAATTAAATTATGCAGGCGTCCTCGGAGTGAAACATTTCCGTTACTACGTTGAAGGTTTTGACTTCACCATCATAACGGACCACGCGAGTCACCGCTAGTTAATGAACGCACCAGATTTCTTTGGCCGCCTTGCAAGGTGGATCCTTAAGTAGCACAGTTATACATTTAACATTGAGTATCGCACGGGGAACCTTAACATTGTACCTGATCATTATATGCAGTTTGTGATGGTTTAGATAATCAAGTGGAGCAGAATAATGGCGACACACATTGGACAGATATGAATTAAACAGCCTTTAACAACGCATTTTTTTGGGACCTTATTTCAAAGCAAGTGCCAGAAAATGATTGTAATATCGAAAATCCTGTTTTCAGTGATCACTTTAAATTTGTTCAGCTCGTGAAATCTTGATAAAAATTAATCAGAGAGGCATTTGATTTTCAGAAAGTGATTGCGAAAATCGTTTTCGTCGGCAAGCAATTGAGCTACTTCCCTAATCACTAAAATTTGTTTGTGTGTCCACCAATTGGGGGGTCCTGGTATAATTTCTTGTACTTCTATCGGCTCGAAAAACTTCATAAAAACTAATAAGAATTGCTTTCTAGTGGAGTTCTCAATTTCTAGATTGGGTAAGAAAATTTCCAACTTCAATGAAACTCAACCGGTTTTTAACCGACTATGATGAAATTTGGTCTGTACAAAGAAAACGGAAATCTAATGAATATAAGATCTGGAAAATCTACAGTTTAAAATTTGAGCTATTTCTCAGCCGATTATGATGACGGACTTGGTTTATATATGGTGAAAATAGAATTCCTATATTAATTGGATTTTTTTAATGAAATTATGTAATCTCTAAACCGATTATGAAAGAAGTAGATTTGCATAGTCATATTACTCACACATTTTCTTCCACTAATGGCTTTTGTTTTTCGAGTATTAAGCTCACTGATTCAAGAGGAAATATTATTCTGTGTACTGTGGCACTATTCTAGCTGTCCCTAGGATAGGAAAAAGAGAAAACAATTTTTGTAGCATTTTATTTAGTTCCATAGTTTTGGCCTTTTCAAATTCGTTTTGTGTAAATATTTTAAAAACAAAAAAAAAAACTTGTAAAACTTTTAAGGAACAAAACATTCGCATTTTATATTGTCTTGAAAATCTTTCCACCAGCCTGCTTCCATCAACAAGCCAGAATATTACAATTAAACAAAAATGCAATGAAAATATTATTCCTATAATTCCCTTTTCCCAGCGAACGAATCAGCCTAGATTCGTTGACGAATTAGCCTAGATTTTTTTGCATTCTGAGGTAAACAGTTATTGGAAAGGTTTTTGCAATCAAAATTAATTAGGGAAAACATTCCTAAGCAAATGCGACGGAAAATAAATAATTTCCAAATTATAAAAATTTACATCAGAATTTTTCCATAAGTAAAAATTTTCCAGAAAAAAAATTATGACAAAACGTTATGCAAATATTTTCCATAATTCTCTACACAACAAAACAAACATTGTAGTAATAGTATGCTTCGAGTAGTTAATAGCAAACATTTAGGAATTTCTATGTTGCAAAAATCGTTGCCGAAAAATATGTTGCAATAAATCGTTAAGTAGGGATAACCAAACGAAATCAACTAGTGACCCAATCCTCAACGAATTATGAAGAACCAAAAAATATAATTGATTATATCTTATGTCTTCCACTTTAGATACAATTCTTTGATGAAAGAAATATTTTTATCTAAATGGTACTCGTATATTCCAATTGGAATTTTTATTAATATTGTAATAAGCGATGTACCTGATTTTATTGAATTACTGTAATTATGATTTTTTTTTCGCAATAAAAACTGACCCACTGATGACCAAACGCCAACTACATTTGGACCAATCCTGACCTAACAATTAACTAACGAAATTTGATAAAAACGGTATTATTTTCTTGCAATGAGGTGCTTGCTACCCGGGATTTTTTTTGTTGAATTTTTCGTTATTTATTTACCGTTTAATCGTAACTGACCAAACGATAAAAACTAGTGACCAATCCTGACCAAACGAATTCAATCATCACTTTTGTCAAAACCTTTAGATGGGGTGCTAGAAAGTTGGAGCCCCGATTTGCGATTGTCCAATGGATCATCAGATTAACTCCTAGTTTGTCAGATCAAAATCAATAAAAATTCGCGTTGGTTCAATATCACAGATTGGCATAAGCCTACCATAATTATTTAACTATCCGAATTACCATCATATTCCGGTTGGTTAAGAAAATTTTGGCACAATTCATCATCATGTAACACCAACACGATCCGAACAATTATCACCGTACACTAATTCAAATCGTGAAAGTTCATTGTCGCCCCCAATACAGTATCACCATTATCACCATCGTCCTCAGAGCAAATTTTTGTTGAATGGTCAACGGAACAGCAGTCTATCACTACCAATTCCATCATCATACTCACGACATGGCAGAGCAGTGTAATCAAAACAGATTTACATTATCAAAATACACACGCTCGGCGTATCAATTATAAATCAATTCATCCACAATTTATGATGCAAATTGGGCCCTCAAATTTATCACCAACATCAAGCCATACATCATACAATTCAATTATATCGTCGAGTCGTTCTTTATCACCACTGTCGATGTCAAATCATCAACACTTGAAGATTTGTCAAATTATCCGAGTTCGTCGACCTTGTTGGGAAAATCAAATAATATGCAACCAATCATCAAAACACTAATTAAGAAAGAGTCCAGTGACAAGACAATGAATAGTATTAAACCTCCGGACATAATATAAAACCTCCGCGGGATCTGTGTCTGGATTGTAGTAAATCAAATTCTCACTTATTCGAACCTATCAATTGTTGATCAACTGAAGGGCAATTGCCCGTCTGCAACAAAATGAAAAAAACAATTATTTTAAATATTGTAAAAAGGTGTGCACGCCCATGGCTATCCCAGGGCCATATACGTACACGGGCGAGAAACCATTCAGTTGTAAACATTATTACCATATGCCTTCGACGATCTATCAAATCTTTCCGATATTAAAAAATATTCGTGCTTCACATGCACTAAAACGTTTTCCCGCATGTCATTGCTAACCAAACATCACAACGATTGTGGATGTCCCGGACTATTAGGCAACAAAAAAATTGAAGAGTAATTGAAATCTTTGAAGGATGTTTCCCTCACCGGATTGCCGATTATTCATCAGTTGTTCGATATTGAAACTAAGAAACATTTTAGTTTGCCCCATCCACAGCGAAGGTTCTCAATCTATATATAATTTTTCGGTATCAAATGTAATTCTAAAATCGGGATAAAATATTCAACGTTTTAAGTAAAGAGGGAGTAAAACTGGAGTTATACAATGAACGACCGAGTTCGTAGTTTTATGGCCCTATATCACTTAAGTTATTATACTGTATTAATTAATTTGGTCTTGAATAATAATTTTTTCAAAATTTATATTTTAGAGACACGAGTATGCCCAGTGGATAGTGAAATTATCATTTCAAGAAATTTTACGTCTAGAAAACAGTGTAATTAACGCCACAACTATTGCAAATCTAGAATCGGATAATGTTCATATACCTGAACTTAAAGCGGGGGTGTCTTTAGGTAATATGGTTAATAACTCTATAAACAATGCCACACCTGTTGAACAAGATGATGAAGAGATTGAAATGGAGGTCCTTGTGGATGACGACGAAGACCAAGATCTGCTTAAAATAGCGTAAAATGCAAAATTAACCCATCAGAAAAGGGGCGAGTTTAAAAATCTCCTGCGCACCGAATGCGATGATATATTTAGCAGTGCAGTGCACTTAACAATACACTGTAAAATAAAGCCAGTATAATTCAAATGCAGCGACTGTTTGAAAATATGTATATAAAAAATACCGGTCATTTACTCGTCACGTCGTGAGCCATGCCCAATCAAAACAATTTACATGCGATGTATGCAATACATAATTATCTCATAAATTTGAGTGCCACTTAAAATTCAAATAGCCGTCATCACTATTCAATCGCATTATTCAAAAAACAAGTGAAAATATATCGCTTGTAAAAATATACACCTTCCCTCTTTTATTTTTCGGATCATAATATTTTTATTTTTAACGTTTTTTCTGCCATTTTGCTTATTCTTTTTGTGAATATGACTGCCATCTACAGTTCAAAAAATAAACTGTAGACATAATTTGATGACATAGCAAGCAGTGCGGCCTGTAGTATTCTAGGTGCACTGAATCTACTCAACGAGCTATTTATAAGAGGTAATGGATATTCGTCCTTTTTAGGAATTGAATTAAGCTTTTCTTTCGTCACGCAAGTCATGGGGAGCAATAGAAGCTATTATGCTTACCTAATATCTCCTACGTCTATTACATGAGTTATGAGGTTAGGTCTTCCAAGAGATAAATCTTGAAAATTTGGTAGTGACTTAACAACTGATTGGAGTTGATTTTTCTGTTGCAGATTTAATGTATGTCTCTTTGTATCAGATGTTATTTTAAGGCTACGTGGGATATGTATTTCATTTACTAGTGAGTGTTCGATTCCAAAGCGTAGCATAGAAAATTCGAATTGTTGGTATTTCGCACTCGATAAGGTGCTGGTGTATAACCTTTGTGAAAAAGATACATTGTCAATCTGAACCAAAACAATTTTTCTTAGCAAGCTATACATTGGAAAAAATGGCTTTAAGAAATAAACGGTTTTAAGAAATTTTGATCATCCCGAAAACGAATTTTAAATACATTATTCAGTTGAAAGTATGTAAGTAAATTTTACTGTGGCGATCTCAGAGAAATGTCTTTACATGGCATATGTATGTTAGGTATTTACAAAACTTAGATCCAAGCACTCGTTCAAAAACCAGGATCATTGGTGTTGATTATTGTTCTTCCCCTAAAATAATTTTCTAGACAGTAGCAGTTTCAAATAACTTCATTTGCGAATATTCTTGTTATTTGTGCCAATCAGAAAAGAAGTTAACGCAGGCCCTCATTCGCAAATCATGATCATTAATGGTGAATATTGGCCATCCCAAAACAATTTTCTTTACATTATTTAGATAAATATATCCATTACTAATTTGTTTGGCCCTCCTCACATAGTATTTTGAGTTAGGTGTGCCAATCAGTATAGAACTTAAATCCAAGTGCCCGTTTTAAAATCATGATCATTAATGGTGAAAATTATTTTACGGGAGATTTTTAAATCTATACTGATTGGCACACATTAATGAAATTTGCATTTGAAGAAAAGAGAGCTATTTATGCCTAGCTTTAAAAGCAGAATCTGTTTTGAGTGAGATTTATTTCCCGAAAAAGCTTGTATGGAAGCTGCCACTCCAGTGTGCCGCTCCAGTGGGCCGATTTAGACCAAAAATGACCGGAGTCTCCAAAATTATGGAAACAGTTTATGTGTGAAGTTTGACCGCGATTAGTCAATCCGTCTGAGCTGCGAGGACATAGACACATTTAAATTTATCCAAAATTAATTTTTCGAATTATTCGCATGAATTAAAAATGGACAAACTAAGTTTGACGTCAGCAGCGACCCCACATCTGTGAATTATTCGACGTTGTAAATGACAATGCAAATTTTAATTTTATTGGACAGAACTAGATTACTCGGAAAATTTATCCACCATATGAGACCGCAGTAATGCCTATAAAATACCACTAAAAAGAACATTCTCGGAGACTCTACTGACCTATGGAGAAATGATAACGCTTTTGATGCAGAATAACGCGATCCTCAAATCACGACCTATTTGTATTAATTCAGATGACGACCACAATCCTTTAAAGCCAGCACATTCTTTATTGAGCACACCTATTTACATGATCTGGCATCATTCATCTTAAATTGACCAATGATCACGATGGTAATATCTCCAGAGACTACGACGACAATTCTGGAAAAATGAGCCCTTCTTTCGTAGACATCTTTTGTAGGTTTGTGTGAACCACATTCTTCTTTTTGATCTTTCGCATTATGTTTCAGCGGGTTGTCACCATTTGGTGCTGCGGGCGCCTTACAGAAGACTCAAATGATGAGAAAAAAATATTAGTTAATTAGCCTAGAAGTATGTCGCAACTGTGATGAGATAAGCAAAAGAATAGTAGGTAAAGTAAAGCTAAAAAGGCTGTACTCGCTATAGCAGCTAGGCAGATATGTAGATCGAAAAACCGAATGGAAGACTGAAGTTCTGAAGTTACGCAATTTGCTTAAATTGTTAGACTACATTAAATCTGAACATTCTGAGAATCCGGTTCCCTAATTCAGCACACTTGTTATTCGAAAGAGAAACATTGTAGAACCGTACTTTTCACCATATTTTCCATTCGTCATGGCGAAGCGAAGTTAAGTTTGATGAGTTGAAAGTTGCAGCGATGTGCCTTATCTTCAAGAAGGAAGATCACTTGGAACGTGAACTATCGCACTATCAATATGGGTGGCTCAAGGTGAAGTAAAAATCAACATGCCATCTCTATTTATTTATTACACAACCTACTTTTGTTATTAAGTTTCCTAGTTTTAGGCACAAAGCAACAGCGTAGATCTGTAGGCCTATGGCATCGTATCGTAATTCGATTGTGCTTGAGGCTTACAAGAAACTCAGGTTAAACTTGTAATGTATAGTGGACTTTAATGCTTAATAGCCAAACAATCATCAATTTAGTTAATTCTGAATTCATCAACAATTTAACTTGGTCTTAAGTATTAAAATTAATACGGACAATGCTAGTGCATTAACATTGTCATAGGGCCAATTTACAACAAACGCCTTTCCTTATTTTAAAATACAATTATGTTTGTACTTGTATTTTATAATATTATTAATGTAAGCTATAAAATACAAGTACAAATATAAATCAATATAATATTCTACAATTATCTACATTTTCGACATATTCTACGCCAATTAATTACATTGTCGATGCCAAAAGCAATTGTCGGCGCATTATCGACGCCATGACGTCGAACATCTCTAAGGTTGCTGGGAGTTAGAAAAAGAAACAAATGTAGCCTGTGCACCAAACGATTTTAATAAAAACCAGCTCCCAATAATTTTTAAATAACTAGCGCAAGACATTCTACAGATTATAGTTCTGGATGCTTTCGTTGTTGATAAATTTGAATGAAAACCGCATTGGTATAGGTTTACAAGTTCTGCTGCCTAATGAATGATAAAAGCAATTTGACGGTAGTGTTTACACTTTAATAAATCTTAATCTTTATGGACCGGACAGTTAAAAGCCATCTTTGAACTTGTTTGGTATTCCTCCTATAAGTCAAAGTCACGAACGTGAAATTCGAAAGGTTTCTGTTATTCTTTACAAGATAGTGCACTAAGATTTAAAACAAGAGGAATAATTCTACCTCTCCTCAAACGTGATATTGATGTTAACTTTTTTTTTTATTTATATATTTTCTTTACGTTACGATATTTACCACAATCTTTACGTTCACTCCAGTACATCATTTGACATAACCTGGTATGATTTGGAACAATCAGTTATTATTTCTAATCCTCACAAAACTAGTTGCTCGTAATCGGTAATAATAATTAATAAATCATGGACAAATAGACTTGAAACTACGTCCCTTAAGCTAGCAGAACCCATATAGCAGAACATAACAAGATAGTACGGATAATTATAGGCTAATTATAGGCTAATTAAATGCCGCATTAAAAAATTTTGGGCTCCATCCCTTCCAACTAAAACGCGGGTTCTGCTAGCTCAAGAAAAAGTTAGCAGAACCCATATCAAAAAATGGTTTAAAAACAATTGGAAAATTAACGGTTAATTTTAGGCTAATTAAATGCCCTATTCAAATTTTATTATTCTGCTCGATCTAGAAAATGCAAAAGGCTTTATCATTTCAAAGCTAGCAAAACCCAAATCGAAAATCGGACCAAAACCGAAATTAGAACGCAAAACAACATCTATTGATAAGCAAATAATTTTATGCTCACTATGGGCTATTCAAATGCCACATTAAAAAATTTTGGGCTCCACCCGTTTTTGACCAAACTTCAGGTCATTTAATCTAAAGCCAGCAGAACCCAAATCGAAAATCGGACCAAAACAAAAATTAGAATGCAAAACAAGATCTATTGATAAGCGAATAATTTTAGGCTCACTATGGGCTATTCAAATTCCTCATTAAACAATTTTGGGCTCCAACTGGTGGCTTTAGATTAAATGACCTGAAGTCTGGTCAAAAACGGGTGGAGCCCAAAATTTTTTAATGGGGCATTTGAATAGCCCATAGTGAGCCTAAAATTATTCGCTTATCAATAGATCTTGTTTTGCATTCTAATTTCAGTTTTAGTCCGATTTTCGATTTGGGTTCTGCTGGCTTTAGATTAAATGACCTGAAGTCTGGTCAAAAACGGGAGGAGCCTTAAATTTTTTAATGGAGCATTTGAATAGCTCATAGTGAGCCTAAAATTATTCGCTTATCAATAGATCTTGTTTTGCATTCTAATTTCGGTTTTGGTCCGATTTTCGATTTGGGTTCTGCTGGCTTTAGATTAAATGACCTGAAGTCTGGTCAAAAACGGGTGGAGCCCACAATTTTTTAATGGGGCATTTGAATAGCCCATAGTGATCCTAAAATTATTTGCTTATCAATAGATCTTGTTTTGCATTCTAATTTCAGTTTTAGTCCGATTTTCGATTTGGGTTCTGCTGGCTTTAGATTAAATGACCTGAAGTCTGGTCAAAAACGGGAGGAGCCTTAAATTTTTTAATGGAGCATTTGAATAGCTCATAGTGAGCCTAAAATTATTCGCTTATCAATAGATCTTGTTTTGCATTCTAATTTCAGTTTTAGTCCGATTTTCGATTTGGGTTCTGCTGCGGCTTTAGATTAAATGACCTGAAGTCTGGTCAAAAACGGGTGGAGCCCAAAATTTTTTAATGGGGCATTTGAATAGCCCATAGTGAGCCTAAAATTATTCGCTTATCAATAGATCTTGTTTTGCATTCTAATTTCAGTTTTAGTCCGATTTTCGATTTGGGTTCTGCTGGCTTTAGATTAAATGACCTGAAGTCTGGTCAAAAACGGGAGGAGCCCAAAATTTTTTAATGGAGCATTTGAATAGCTCATAGTGAGCCTAAAATTATTCGCTTATCAATAGATCTTGTTTTGCATTCTAATTTCAGTTTTGGTCCTATTTTCGATTTGGGTTCTGCTGGCTTTAGATTAAATGACCTGAAGTCTGGTCAAAAACGGGTGGAGCCCAAAATTTTTTAATGGGGCATTTGAATAGCCCATAGTGAGCCTAAAATTATTTGCTTATCAATAGATCTTGTTTTGCGTTCTAATTTCAGTTTTGGTCCGATTTTCGATTTGGGTTCTGCTGGCTTTAGATTAAATGACCTGAAGTCTGGTCAAAAACGGGTGGAGCCCAACATTTTTTAATTGGGCATTTGAATAGCCCATAGTGAGCATAAAATTATTTGCTTATCAATAGATCTTGTTTTGCATTCTAATTTCGGCTTTGGTCCGATTTTCGATTTGGGTTTTGCTAGCTTTGAAATGATAAAGCCTTTTGCATTTTCTAGATCGAGCAGAATAAAAAAATTTAAATAGGGCAAATTAATTAATTGGGGCAATTAATTAGCCTAAAATTAACCGTTAATTTTCCAATTGTTTTTAAATCAGTTTTTGATATGGGTTCTGCTAACTTTTCCTTAAGCTAGCAGAACCCGCGTTTTAATTGGAAGGGGTGGAGCCTAAAATTTTTTAATGCGGCATTTAATTAGCCTATAATTATCCGTACTATCTTGTAATGTTCTACTATATGGGTTCTGCTAGCTTAAGGTACGTTTGAAACTCGAAGTCTAGTCACATATTTTGAAAAATACGACAAACTTTGCGGGCAATATAATTAAAATTAGTGGAATTCTGACGAATTTCTGTCGAAACAAAATAAATAATTCAGACCAAAATTGGGACCAAAATAATTAATAATTCAGATGAATCAATAAAAATTACTAGTCATAACATTTATTTTACAATAGTAAATACATTTTTTTAGGAGGGGGATGACCCATGATTTGTAGAGCTTGAAAAATGTCAGGATTTGTAAATTATTTTTAATAATAAGATATTATTACAGTATTCCATGGAGATAAGCAAGTATTTAAGTAAAACAAGAACTGTCAGAGTAATCACGAGAAACTGACAAGAAAGGTGTATGTGGGCCAAGTATAGCAGAACGATGGGAGTATTGGGTAAAAATCAGCGGCTTGGGTACGACATGTTTAAAGATACGGATTATTAGGATGCAACGGAATGAATGAAATATACAAAGACATTGCAAGAGGAGAGTACGCGATAGTATCTAATTTTTAAAAATTCGGGACCGAATCATTTTTTGGAACTTTATTTCGACTCGAAGAATTTTAACAAAAATTGAGATTTTAGCATGCCAGAAAGCGATTGCAATATCGTAAGTCTATTTTCGGTGATCGCTTTAAATTTGTTCAGCTCGAGGCATTTTGATACACATTAATCAGAGAGGCTTTTTGATTTAAAGAAAAATTTCGAGGAATACCAATTTCGAAAAAAATTCATTTAATCCTCGTTTTCGATGGCAAGGGTTTGAGATGTTTCCTAAATATTACAAAAATTTGTTTAGGGCCCACCAGTCGGGCTTGGGGTATTTGTTTTGAACTAATATCGGCTCGGAAAACTTCACAAAAACTAATAACAAATCCGCCGGTGGGTTCTGATATTATAATTTGGGCCAAGAAATTTTCAACTTTAATGAATTTAAACAGGTTTTTAACCGATTTTTATGGAATTTTGACTGTACAAAAAAAAACGGAAATTTAATAAACATAAGATCTGGAAAAATTTAAGCTATTTCTTACCAACCTTCACGAGTCTCAACAGAAACACCTACACGTTTTCTTCCACTCATAGTTTTATTTCGAGTTCTGGAAAAAATATTCGAAATATCCATATGATTCTAGCTCATATTTCTTAGTTGTACATTTCAATGCTGATTCAAGGGGAAACATTATTCTGTGTAGAGTGGCACTGTTCTGACTTTCCCTGAAAATAGGGAATAGTGAAAAATGTTTGCGTAAGATTTTTTTTTAGTTGTACTATTCTGACCTATTCAAATCTTACTTCTGTATCACAACAAAGTTAAATGGGGTATTTTCTCCCTCTGTAAAAATTTTAGGGAACAAAAGTTTCCCATTTTACTTTTTTTTGAAAATATTTTCACCAAACTCATTCAATCAGTACGTAACTCAAACAAAAATGCTATGGAAATATTTTTCCTATTTCCTGGTAAAATAGAAGCCAGAATAGTCCAACAGATATAAGAGCCATACTTAATTCTACCAAAAAAGATTTTTTTTAGCATAATTATTGAAAATATTACCCAAATTCGACGGGAAATAAATAATTCCCACTTTATGAATTTCTCAATAAGTAGGCCAGCAATTTTCACAATTACCTAGACAACAAAAACAAACATTGTTAATAGTATTGCTTCGAGTAGCTAATATCAAGATTTAGACTGTTATTTATAGCCTGTCTTTAGGCTATTATGTAATTTTCTAATATTGTGGCCAAGTAGCACTATTCTGGTTTTCCCTGGGAATAGGGAATTGGGAAAAATATTTTCATAGCATTTTTGTCTAAATTATATTTTTCTAGCCTACTGTTGGAAAAGTTTGGTGTAAATATTTTCGAAACAAAGTTGATTAGGAAACTTTTGTTCCACAAAATTTTTAGATGGAAAAATAATTCCCATTATATATTTGTGTCATAAAAATTTACACCCAACTAATTCCAATAGTAGGCCAGAAAAATATAATTTAGACAAAAATTCTATGAAAATACTTTTCACAATTCCTTATTCCCTGGGTAACTACAATAGTGCCACAGGGTGTTCCATGAGAATAAAAATCATAATTTAATGAGCCTTAGTTACATTAAAAGTATTTCAACGTCAGTGATATTGCGGAACTGATTAGACTAAAAGAAGTGTCGCGCCACACAATTTTTTAGTGGATCGTGCAGGGTTTAATGGACCTTACAAACATTCCAAAGATATAAATGTCCAAATAATATTAAACTGATATTTGGATAAGTTTGGATTAATTTAATTAGCATTATAACCACTTGACTTTTAATAAGGCTTAGTAAAATGTAATAAGGCTTAGTAGAAACAATTCGTTCAAGCTAATAGCAAACCAAGTACGCCGTGATGTTGGGGCGAATCAAATTAGAGTTTGATCTCGATTCAAGATCATTGTGTAGTTGTACTGAGTAAATAATTTATTAGAAACTTACACTTAAATACCTCGTCTAGAATTCTAATGAAAATTCCACTTACCTGAAATGAAAAAAATGTAAATCAAATTAATGTTAATTCCAATAAAATTTATATTAATGAAAAATACATAAAGGATATAATAGGCCTAGCCTTGAACACCATTTGGAATAAACAAGTTCTCCTGCAAATTATGCATAAGACTCTTCTATCTACGTAATTTCTATGATTATTCAAATTTTCCTGGATTTTTTGTTTTGTTTTCGCCTAAAAACAAAATCCGTTAATCCTAGAAAATGAAAATAAATCGTATAAATCCCCTCAGCGATTTAGATGTCTGAAGGAATTAATCTGACCATCCCAGATAAAAATTTTAAATAGACGACACAAACACCAAAAATTGAAAATGTGTCGTCGTCGGTTGTAATAGAACTACAAACTTGTTCATTATGCTTTAATTCAACCTTCCGTAAAATAACCAACAATCGAAAAAAAAAAATAAAGAATTATTGAAGTTTTTCGATTTTTCAACAAAAACTTTTTGGTGAATTGTAATTTATTGATTTTCTATAAAAAGTATAATAAAATATATATAAATAAATAATAAATTATTTTTTTTTGATTTAATTTTTTGTTGCTGCTTTTCTTCCCGCAATCTTATATTTTATTGAATAATAATAATTCCTTTTAACATTTTTTTTTTGTATCTTCCAGACAAAATAAAAATTACATTTTTTTTTCTTGTATAAATAAAATATAACAAAATACCAAAAATTTTTAAATTCGTAAGACAAAAAATAAATAAAAAAAATATTGAATATTCTTAGACGCCGATTTTACCGCTGATGAAAACACATCTCATAAATAACAGCACAGAAGCAAAAAATACGATAAATAAATAAATAATAATAATAATAAAAATAAGAAGAGATTTTTTTTATTCCTTGTACCATTTTCTTCATTTCAAGTACATACGAAAATAAACTATAAACGTAAGAAGGCGATGACAAAAATATTGACACAGGAAAGAAACGAAGTTGTTTCTTCTCGTTAGCGTAAGTCGGAAATACTAAAATGGTAAAATTTAGTACTTTGTTTATCATTAGAAAGCTTTTTTATGATAACAAATGTATTATTTTTTTTTGTGTGGTGCAAACTTTACACATTCGCTCGATGTGCGCTTTTTTGGGAAATTAAAATTTATCGGTTATTTGAACCCTTAATATAAATATACGTGAAGGTAAACAACATAGACAAATAATTTATTTTCGGGTGCGTGTGTGCCGAACAAAACATGCCGAGAAAATTTATTGTGATCGAAAATTATTTACACGTGCTGGTAATGGAAAATATTTTATCATAATCATAAATCGGGAATAAATCATATTTTGAGTGTATACTACGTGTATGTACAGGATATTGACGTGCTTGAGAAGGGAAATGGTATAGGCAGTTTTACTGTATTTATTGTCGCTAGATTCGCAATGCAAAGCATTCACCGGAGCTCATTACAAAAATTTGTGTTCTAGAACCAAAATAATCAATACGATATTGTAACGACATTTATAGAGCGACGTATTATAAACAGCATAGTATAATAAGGTTATAGTAGAAAAATTGATGTTTCCTGCATTAAATGTTAGATGTCGCTATAAGTACTGGTTTAAAATTATGTCATTGCACCATATTTAATATGGCTTAAAACTTGATTCCATACCCACAGAAATCAAAATTTAATAAACATAAAAATATTGCATCTGAATAAAAAAATTACCACCTAAGTAAAAAGACATCTGACAGTCTCAATTTTTTTTTTGTCGTATGGGTAGTATGGATAGGAGCCACAGATTTTTTCATTCACCAAGCCGAATAAAAAAAAATTCAACAAAAATAAAATTATGAAAATAACCTAATAATTAGTTCACGAACGAAACGAAAACACATTTGTGACATCCGGTTCGGAGATTTGGTAAATTAAGAGAAGAGCTGCCATGGAAACTAGTACTTCCTTTATCAAATTAATGGCAAAAGGTTAGTTATAGACTGTCGAGATGAAGAATATCGGGGAAATTTTTTTATATATTAAAACTCGTCATTTCCGGTAAAGTAAAAAAGTGATCTAAAAAATTTTTGTTTTAAATTTGTTTACAATATTTTTGTTTTAATCGTTTTTTCGTAAATGCAAAAATAATTAAATAATATTTAAAAAATGTTTTTATTAATAATTAAATAATATTTAATAAAATATTTGCAAAAAACGAAAAAACCACTACGAAAGCTGACACTTTCAGTGAATCGATGTCTGCCAACAATTTCTGGGATCTCCGAATTTACAATACGCGTGAACTGTACAGGAGCAATATTTTGGTTAGTTTCCGCTTACATTTTGGAAAACTGATCTGGAGCAGTATTAATGAAAAATTAATTTTAAATTTCTTGGTGCATAATCATTTTTCTCATAAATGCTATACTTTTCAAAATATTTACAAAAAACGGAAATGCTCCTATGAACCTGTCACTTCCAGTCGACCGATTTCTGCCACTAGAACCTTATGGTAAGTTTTATAGCGATCACCCAATCCGTCTGTACTGTACAGAGGCTAAAAAATTGTTAAACAATAGCTTTTTCTAAAATTTTAAATTTTGGAAAACTTTTTTGGTTCGATATTGTATTTTTCTAGTAAATGGTATACTTTTCAAAATATTTGTAAAAATTGAAAAGCTCCTATCCCTAGCTATCACTGCCGGCGGACCAAAGTCGGTCAAAAATCACTGGGATCTCCCAAGTTATGGGACAAGCTTAAATATGAAGTTTCAAACCGATCAGTTAATCCATCTGGGTTGTAGAAAGCACACACAGATCTTTTAAAAACTATATTTTTCAACTTCGGCGATATATTGAATGATAAATCTGCAAATATTTCGGGCTCAACATTTTTCACGATTACTATCCCTTTGGTTACTACGTAAAATAAAGTAAGTAAAATATCTGACTAAGTAAAATATCTGAGTCTAACCATAACCATCGAGCAATAAATATATAAGAGAAATCAAGTAGTTCAAATTTTATAGGCCAATTTTTCCGAGGTTAATCTTACTTTATAGTTTTAATACAGTTTAACCTCCCAAAAGTGACCACTGAAGGGACCGGCCGATTCTGCTCACATTTAAGAGTTGGTCACTTAGAATAAAAAATTATTTACTACTTGAATAATTAAAAATTAATAAAATATAAAAGTATGTACACTCCCCGTCAAAAGTTTTTGACCACCCCAAAAAAAAAATCGTTTAAGAGTTTTTAAATAAAATTCAACGTTTCAAATATTGAATTTAAACATAACTTTTTTCTTAAATTTATTTATTGGCTTCATTGAAATGTCCTCCGGGCGCCTTTATAACCGGTGCACATAATCTTGGCATTCTTAACAACAGTTTTTCGAGGGTGGATGACTGAATTCCATTTCATACAATTACCAATTTATTTCAAAGGTCTTCTTTTGAAGTAGGGCATGATTTTCGTACTACTCGATCCAGTTCGTCCCACAAACGCTCGATAGGGTTAAGGTCGGGACTTTGAGGTGGCCACACCATTATATTCAATTTTCGTCTTTGGAATTCGGTATTCAAATGATCATTATCCTGTTGAAAAATGAATCCTTTTCCTATAATTCGAAGTCCAGAGGGAATAGCGTGCTCTCGTAGTATAGATAGATAACCTTCCTTATTTAAAATTCCGTTTATTCGATTAAGGTCTCCCACTTTGTTTTTACCAAAACAACCCCGTATGATGACAGAACCTCCTCCATGTTTTACGGATGGGATTATACAGTCGTCCGGATACTTTTCGTTGGTGCGACGGCGCACATAGATGTTACGTTTTGTATCAAAAATTTGGAATGATGATTCATCAGTCCATAGTACCTTTTTCCAATCTTTAAGTACCCAATCCTTATGCTGTTTTGTCCACTCAAGTCTCTTTTTCTTATTTTGCTTTCTAAACAATGGTTTTTTGACAGCATTTTTACCTTGCAGTCCAGCGTTGAGAAGACGACGTGTGACAGTCGATATAGAAACCGACAACTCTCAACTTTGATTTGTAATGGCTACGTTTTCTGAAGCTGTTAATCTTCTATTCTGCTTTGATGCTATTACTATATCGGTATCTTCTCTGTTTGTTGTGCATCTAGGGCGACCAGATCTTTCTTTATCCTTAATTTCTCCTGTGGTTTTAAATTTAGTGATGATATATTGCACTGTAGAGTACGGAATCTTGAGTTTACTTGCAATCTGGTGTATGGAATTACCATCGTTGTATAAAGTTACAATTGATTGACGGTCCATAACTGAATGATTTCGTTTTTTGCAATTTTATTTTAATTTTAGTTTAAAAAAATAGAAGAAATATAAATAATATTTAGGAAAAGTAAAGTTATTTTGTTAGTACTTACTATTTGTAATAATACAATGTACTTCGAATATTTTATTAAATATTTAACAAAATAAATATTAGCAGATAGAATAGTGTAGAAAGAATAGTTATGTATATTCTCTATTCGATCGTTCAATAAAGAGAATAATATATTTTATGGGTCCCATTTGAAACGCGATATTTTAAAACACGAATTAACAAAACGCGATATTTCAAAACGCGATAATTGAAACGCGATACGGTACAAAACGCGATATGGTACAAAACGAGGTACATATTTCAAAATGCGAAAGAGTACAAAACGAGGGGAAATTTAATTTCAATGTATAGGAATTTAAAAATCGATAGGAGCGGGAGTATGTAGGATCGGTATAAATCGGGTCGCTACGCTCCATAACGCGTTTTGAAATATCGCGTTTTGTACCATATCGCGTTTTGTACCATATCAGTTTTTGAAATATCGCATTTTGAAATATTGCGTTTTGTACCATATCTCGTTTCAAAATATCGCGTTTTGAAATATCGCGTTTCGAGCGGATCCGATATTTTATCTATTCACTACTACAACAAATATTCGCTTTGTTATTCACATAGACAGAAAAGTAAAACTGATCCCGTTCGCTCACACAAAAAAAAATCATAAATCCTTTTAGTTTTTTATTATTCTCTCATTATTCGTATTTTTGAAATTTCGTTTCACTATTCATGAACGAAGAGAAATTAGCGTAAAACACAATTCATTTAAAAATGAACAGAAAGCAACTGAAGAGTAGTGTAGAACGCTGAGGAACACCATTAACTCACTTGAACACATTAAATAAAAATTTGTTATATTTTACTTTCGGTGATTCCCCGAAGTATGGAAAGAAAATCCATAAAGAAAAGGTTGTGTTACTACATTAATCATTGCACTTAATACAAATTCGCATAAAACAATTTTAATATTGATTTGTATATTAGATAAATTGCAGATTTGAGTGGTGGTCAAAAACTTTTGACGGGGAGTGTACATATAAATTTATTTCATTTTCCTTATACATTGCAATATACATAATATTATGTATTGCATTACTATTTTACATATATGGTGTGTGTTAGTTATATCACATTTAATTCACATTATTATAATATAATAAAATCACATTTCAATTCAATTATAAAAAAAAATTCTAAACTAAAAATAATACATTCATTTATGTAACAAAAAACTAACAATTTTTCGGAAAATAGTCATCTATAGGCTTTTGTGTTTTTAGTTTTCTAGCTAAATAATCTTCAAAAATGGTTTCCGCTTTCGAAACGGATTCAAACATTGAAGGACTTTTCTCTTTACAATTTTTTTTAATGATTGTAACATTGATACTACATTCGCCTGTGAGGGTAGCATTTCCGAATTTCGTGGTGCTTCTGTGTCATCTGCTGCACTTTCTGAACTACAAATCATTGTTGTTGATACACACGTTTCGCTTAATTCAGCGAGAACTGACTGAAAAATTTGGTCAGGATCTGGTTCTTCGCATACACATAATTTATCATCTATTGATTCGAAACTTGACTGTTGAACGGCGGTAAATGAAGTGTGTCGATTATCGTGACTTCCTCATCAGAATTTTCTAAGTAAGTGGTCAGCATTAAATATAAACCTAGCTTTTTTGAAGCAGTTAATAATGGTTTCTATTTTAACTTTGTTTCATGCTAAACTAATCCATTGAACTGCATCCAACACGTCAATTTTTTTAGTGAATTCCGAGACATTTTCCACAATCGTTTCAGCAACAATCGATTTTAATCAAAATGATCTATAAAAATGCTTGAAGTTTTTCATAATCCCTTGGTCTAAGGGCTGGATTACCGATGTTGTGTTAGCAGGAAGAATCTTAAGTGTGACATTAGATAAATTTTCTATTGGAGGATGAGCTGGACAATTATCCGCAACGTAAGAATAATTTTCCGTTTTTGTCTTTTCATTTGCCGATTTACAATGTTTAACCATTCCTCAAAAATTGTTCCGGTCATCCATGCTATACTATTAAACCAACAAATAACCGCCAAATCTTCTGCTTTCAAATTTTTTAAATGCGCGTGGAGGTTTCGATTTTCCTATTACAAAGGGTTTCAGTTTTTCCCCTGTGGCACTCGTGCATAAAAGTACGGTGAAACATTCTTTGGACATCTTGCCGTTTTTGCAATCTTCACCCCGGAAAACGTAGCTTTTGTTAGGCATTGCTTTAAAAAAAAGTTCACACTCGTCTGCGTTGAAAACATCTGCAGCCACATATCCTTCTGAAAATTGTGTAAATTTTTCTTTAAAATTCTCTACAATTTCATTTGAAACTTCATTTGATTCCCCTGACAACGTTTTATAGATCAAATTATGTCGAGTGCAAAATTTTGGCAACCACCCGTTTGATGCTTTAAAATTTTGTGCATTAAATTTTGTTACGTATTGTAGAGCTGTTTTTTTTATTAAGTCTCCGGAAATTCGAGCATTTATGCCTCTCATTTTTTTGAGCCAAAGAAAAACTGCTTCATTTACATTTTCATATTGTGTCGTTTTTTATTTTCATTTTAACGATCCACTATCATTCTCATATCTTGACAAATATTTTAACTTTCGTTTTTTAATGTTGCGAACCGTAGTTTTGCTTATTGAAAATTTCTCAGCGGCTTCCCTTTCACTGTTATTATCCAAAAAGTCAATTAATTCAAAATTTGTTCCAAATTTAGTTCCTTATATTGTTTTGACTTGTTCGCTTCCATTTTTACTAACTGACAATTTAATTTTCCACAAAATAAGACTTATGGTTATAGGTGAAAACAAAACTATACAAAACTATATAAACGATAATACCTTACCTGATCGAGAGTTACACATTACACTAATTGTTATTTGTGCGAGAACGTAGAATTACATACAAAAATAAAAAATGAACGGTAAAATTCAATTGAGAGGATATTTGAGTATGTATTTCAGTATTGCGCTTTTCTGTTTTGTTATATTTTGGTGGTCACATTAGGGAATTCAAAATAGTCTAATTTACCATATTTGTTCTAGAAATATTGGTCACAATTCAGAATAAATAAAATTACCATACGTTTCTTACAATGGTTCTAAGGCGAAGGGAAAATCGGTCAATACATATATAGAGGTGGTCACAATGTGAAGGGGTCACTTTTGGGAGGTTAGACTGTATATTTATATACATAAATTTTTTTCTTTCTATATTTAATCCATATATACATCTTATAAACATATCGGCATAGTTATTTTATATTTCATTATTCTTGTTAGGCTTATACAGATTCCCAATAGTAAAATAGATCAACCTCGGAATCTCTACATATGTCCTCTTATGTATATTTTGCTTTATGCTCTAATGGTTTGTGACTTTTTCAATAACCATGACTAGCCGAATATTTAGAGATTACGTGAGACCCTGAACTATTGGTGGTTGGTTCTCAAAACCTTTAAATATTATATTCATAGAAACCTTCCGGGTACGTAGTAAAAGAAAGCACAGTAAACATGAACTTTTTTTGAAATATTTGCACATTTACTATTCGCTTTAAAAAAATTTCTGCGTGCTATTATGAAAAAACGATTAAAACAAAAAGATTGTGAATTTAATTTCAAACAAAATTACTTCAGATCATTTTTTAAATTTTACCGGAAATTTCTGTTTTGATAATAAAAAAAAACTTTATTTCACAAATATTCGGCATCTCTACAGTCCAAGCGAATTGTCTATTAGAAAAGAAATTTCATTGCGAAATTTAATGGAAGTCCGTGTATTTTTCGGTGTCAGCGTCCAGGGAAGCTTTTTCAATTTTAGAAAAATGTGAAAGAAAAATGATGAGAAAAAAAGGGAGAACCAATCGTTGGTCTGTTTCCTCATTAGTGTAAACTTGTCAAGCGCGAAGTTTACTCTTTTAATAATGTTTCCAATATGCTCCCTATAGTTTAATTTACAGATAACACACAGGAAGCGAATAGACGATGCTCTAGCAACAACATCCGAGTTGACGATATAATCTCTAAGTTGAGAGAGTAAACGCTTCCCGGAATAACTAATGGATTGACATTTACTGACGTTCAGTTCGAGATGATTGTCACCAGCTTTTGTTGAAATATTTTAATAAATTTTCATATCGTCGGTATCCACAGCTATAATCAAGTTTTTAATAACGTGTTTAACGTCATTTATGGACAGAATGAATGACATTGGCTCAAATCATTGATATCGACTATTATTTTATGTAAGACTTCATCCAGAGTAGGGACTATACTTGAAAGCCAACGGCTTTAAGTTTAATCATAATGATCGCCTAGAGGGGGCAGGAGAACTCTATCGAAGGCTTTGGATCGAACTCTTAAGAGCCAAGCTTAATGTCATAGAACAGAGGTCTGCAGTGAAAGCATGGTACATCATATACCACACTCTCAAACACAGCTTGATAATGCAGAACAACTTCGCAATCGGTCTATAGTTAGTAGTATCAGACTTGAAAACTTCCTTATGAATGGCGATTATGAATGCATCTTTTCATATATTAGTAAAAATTCCATAAGAGAGAGAAATTTTGAAAAGTGTTGTAAATGATTAACCCAACTGGCCAGCTCATCTTTTAACAACAACATTTCGGAGAGCGTATTGCTCGCTACTATATTATGGCGGCGATGAAAAACATATTTTTTGGGCAATGTAAGGTATTATTTTAGCACTACACTGAAATATTGCGGAGTAAAAGCGTGCTGTTAGTATCTAAATGTCCAGTAGATCGTTGAGTTTGGTAAAGTTATCCTTGGAACATTTGAAACGGTACAATATTTCTTATTCCAAGCGGGCACGGCCAACTGGTAAGAAAAGTGTTTAACACCGGTAGATGATACGAATCAATATTTGTAAGGATCAGGTGAGTTTCTGTAACCGTGCAATTATACACGTCAGATGAAAGAAAAACAGATCGAGTTAGTTCAAGCTGGTTTTGATATAACTGAATGTATCTGTAGCAGGTCAGAAAGATTGGAGTGTCTTAAAAGACCGGTCCCCGTGGCAAGCTGCAGCTGTCGGGGGGGGGGGGGGAGGGGGGTCACAGGTGGTGGATAGTGAACGGCCTATCGATAGGTAGGTTAGCGGTGAATTAAATAAACCGTCCCCAACCGCAGCTCTGCTGGGAGGAGAGTCTCAGAGAACGGGGGAGTGGTTAACCTCTGTTCACCAAATTCTGAGTGCCTAGGATACCCAGTAGGGAAAGGAGAACTGATGGCGCCTTAAAACCATCGACCATAACCACGGTGAACTGAGCGTCACGTCTCCTTGTGCTCCCGGGCCTCGAGGTAGTGAGTGGGGAACCCTATAAACGGTAATCCCATGAATGAAGTGGGTCCCATTTGTTTGGGATATCCATATGAATGGGTGAATGAGTGACTGAATGTGGGAGGAGGGCGAGGGTGCGGGGGTGGGGTGTTCAGTAAGCCAATGGGCTGGATTAAGGTGTTACGCGACCCGTGCTGATGATCGGCTAGGCTGGGGGCCCATTTAAGAAAGCCCAGTCTTGAACGGAGCCCTCTGGATACCTGGCGACCTCCAGTTGTATTTAGCCTTGCTTGCGTACAAGCATCTCTGCGCAAGTTGACCTATATTTCTCCGATACTCATGGGAAAAACATGGAAGAAACTAAAATTAAAACTAAAAGGGCCGGCACCCTTCAAAAACCGGAAGAAGTTAGCAACTCTAACCGTAAAGGTGGGGCTTCATCATCAGGGATAAGCGACACTTTGGCATCGAAGCCAGGTGGAAGCGGAACCACTAAAGGAAATAAGGCGGAATTGAGAGAGGTCCCTCAGTCGAAGCGTCGATACAGGGAGAGACGGGCCGGCGTATAGAGTTTTAGAAAAACTGGCTGCAACCCCTGAGGGCAGCTTACAGTAGAACAACGAGGATCTGTGGCATGGGCTAAAAAAACTGTCGGCCGTGACAGCTCGGAAAGGGCCCTTGTGTCTAAAAGACAGAGGTCCCAGGAAGAGCTGGAAACGGGCGAGAGTAAGCGAGCCAAGGTCCAGGTAGAAAAGACGTCGGGTGCTCCTAGGGATCAAAAACTGAAGCTATTCAGTGAGATCCTAAAGGAGCACGTGTTGGTGCTAGCCGTCATTGACAGAAGTCAGGAAGATGGGAGCATCACGTCAGAGAAATGGAGAGTAGTGTTTAACGCACTAAATTCCATTTTTCTCCGGATCCTGAGAGAAAATCCGGGATCCCCTCCGTCCTGCAGAGATGCGGGATGGTACCAGGGGCACGTGAAGTTGACTGCGTGCTCAGATCAGAGATCGGTCGACCTTTACAAAAGGGCAATGGCCGAAGTAGGCGAGGTGTGGCCGGGCGCGAGGCTTGAGGCAGTCTGCAGGGAGGAAATCCCGAGCAGGCCGAGGGCACGTGTTTGGCTGCCAACCGAGCCGGATAAAATAGAAGAGATCCTCGAGATCATTCAGGCCAGTAATCCCGATCTTCCAACCGAAGACTGGAGGATTATAAAGCGAGAGGAAGCTAAGGGAGGCTTACGATTGGCAATCATGCTGATCAATAAAGAATCCCTTGCTTCCCTTGCAAAATCAAAGGGAGTGATCAACTTCGGGTTCGGGTCGATCACTCTCAAAGTATATAAAAAGGACGAGACCGACGCAACTGCGAAAGACCAGCCTGGGGGTGACGGCGAACGGCCCCAGCAGGAGACGGTCAAGCGGGCTGAGGACGGCCAGGAAAGTAATGCTTCGGCTCTGGGGAGCATAGTTAGGGGAGGTAGCCTCCTCTTTCTGGAGTCTGATGGGGACATCCTGTCGGGCTCTCGACGAGAGAAAGACAGCGTCCAGAACAAAGAGGTAGATGGCACTATCCTGATGCAGGGAGTGCAGGAAGAGGTGAGTAAGGTCGACTACAATGGTTAGCATTGTACAAATAAACCTACATCACACGAAGGCTGCCTCGGCAGCTCTCGTGCTCAGACTGACTAAGTCTGATGACGACTTGGTGTTAATCCAAGAACCTTGGATTAACAATAACAGGATCTGTGGCCTCAGAATGAAAGGGTATAAATTACTAAACTCAAGCAACTCTGAGAAGATCATATCGTGTATTTTAGCGAAAAATAATTTGAATATTTTTCTTCTTCCACAATTTAGTAGCGGAGACGTTACAGCGGTGAGCGCTGAGGTTCGCTGTGGGAAGCTATGGCTAGCCTCAGCCTATATGGATCGCGAGAAGGAGGTTCCACCGGACAACCTGGGGGAACTGATCCGGGAAGCAGATCAAAGAAGGGTAGGTGTTGTACTCGGATGTGATGTAAATGCGCATCACACAATCTGGGGAAGCACAGACATCAACGAGAGGGGTGAGTTATTTTTTGATTATTTATTAAATACCAACCTTTTAGTTTGCAATATTGGACGAGAACCAACATTTATTGTTAAAAATCGACAGGAGGTTTTAGATGTCACCTTTGTGTCAGAAACGATCTTTCATATGATCAGAGGATGGAGAGTGGCGAAAGAGCACTCATTCTGTGATCATCGATATGTAATTTATAACCTCGACATTAAACCTGTTACCCGGAAATCCTTCAGGAATCCCAGAAGGACAAACTGGAACAAATATGGAGAGGTGTTGAAGAAACTACTGCCGCTGGAGGTTCCTGGACTTCCGGCGACAGTAGAGGAATTAGATGGCATGGTTGATATTGTCACAAAGGCATGCAATCTTTCATTTAATGCTGCGTGCCCCCTAATAAAGCCTAGGGGTAGGCAGAAACCGATATGGTGGACCAAGGAGTTGGGAACATATCGGAGTGCGTGTAGGAGAGCTTTTAATAAAGCTAAGAACACAAGGGAGGTTCGGGATTGGGACTCCTATAAGGAGGACCTCAGAAAGTACAAAAAAAGAGTTGAGGAAGGCACAAAGGGGGTCTTGGAGACTCTTCTGTTGTAGAATGGAAGAGGTCTCTGAGACTTCTCGCCTTAGGAAAATTCTAGCTACTAACCCAACCAGTACTAGTTGTTGAATTAGACCAGACGGGTCATGGACAACTTCAAGTGCGGAATCATTGGAGCTCCTCATCGAGACCCATTTTTCGGGAAGCTTTGAAGACTCGACAGAGCCTGGAGCTAATAGCTAAAGGTAACACCTTCAATAGAGATGGAGGGCATCGCGAATAAGGAGCGAATCCGTTGGGCGCTGAACGGGTTTAAACCTTATAAATCGGCGGGCCCGGATCGAATTATACCAGCAGAGATCCAGAGAAACTCAGCAGTCATCCTCCCCTGGCTGGAAGGTATCTTCATGGGATGTCTGAAACTGGTATATATTCCTAAAAAATGGACGGAGGTCAGAGTGGTCTTTATCCCGAAATCGGGAAAAAGCTCGCATGCCTATCCAAAGGATCTGAGACCTATAACTCTATCATCCTTTCTGTTGAAAACCTTGGAAAGGTTGGTAGATATAGGTATTCGATCAAAAATTGAGCCCAGGAGTTGGGCAATGTCGCAGCATGCGTACTGTAAGGGAAAGTCGGTGGACACAGCTCTGCACGATCTAGTACGCATGATTGAGAAGTCAATTTACTCGCAAGAGTTCTGTATGGTAGCATTTCTCGACATTGAGGGTGCCTTTAACAATGTTAAAACGGAGGTGATCATGTTAGGATTGCTATTTTTGAACGTGGACTACCCCATATGTAGGTTGATAAATCAGATGCTGGTAAGCAGGATTATTACCTCGAAACTGGGGGAGGCCACCATCAGAAGGCGGGTGGTAAGAGGAACCCCTCAAGGAGGTGTAATGTCCCCCTTTCTTTGGAGTGTTGTGATGAATGGATTGCTCTTGGAACTGGAGGGAGAGGGGATAGGGGTTGTAGCGTATGCGGATGATGTAGCGATAGCTGTCTCAGGCAAATATCTGAATACGATTAGGGATGTTATGCAGAATGCACTCCTAATCGTTACGAAATGGGCCAGCAAATGTGGATTAGGGATTAACCCCTCCAAGACAGAGTTGGTACTGTTTACTAAGAAATATAAAATTCCGGTAGTTAGTCCTCCTACCGTGAACGGCACTAGACTGGCTTTTGCTGACAGAGCGAGATTTCTGGGCATAATCTTGGACAGTAAGCTAAGCTGGAAGCCTATCATTGTAGAAAGGGTGAATAAGGCTAATGTAGCCATTTACTCGTGTAAGAACGCCATAGGGAAGAGATGGGGTCTAAAACTGGTACACTGGCTCTATACCGCTGTGGTAAGACCTGTGCTGATGTACGGGGTGGGTGTGTGGTGGCCAGCTCTGGAGAAGGTAGCATATAGGAAGATGATGGAGAAGGTGCAAAGAACGGCGTGCATGATTATAAGTGGGGCGCTTAGGTCAACACCTACACGCGCTTTAGAGGTTATGTTCCACCTTATTCCAATCGAATTTTTTGGTAAGCAGATGGCAGCCAATGTGGCTACAAGGCTCTCGGCTGTCTCTCAGTGGAAGTGTCTTCAGGCGGGACACTCAACGATAGTTAAATCGCTAAGGGAAGAACTGGCGAATCTAGATTATATTAAACCAACGTTGTGCTTCGATAGTTTTCCGGACCATCTGTCCTTCGAGAGAATCCTGGAGGAATGGATCAATACTGGAAAACGAGGCACTGCAATTTTTCACGGACGGTTCTAAGCTAGACGGCAAAGTAGGAGCCGGAGTCTTCTGTGAGAAGCTTAATGTTAATATTTCCGTTCGTCTCCCTGACTACTGCAGCGTGTACCAGGCTGAAGTGGTGGCGATAGGCGAGGTCGGGACATGGTTGAAGCATAACGTGGTATCCGTTAGGGATATCGCGATTTATGTGGACAGTCAGGCGGCGGTCAGATCGCTAGAGGCGGTTTGTCTGAAGTCACGGGTGGCGCTGGATTACCGATCATCTCTTAAGGAGATGAGCGAGTATTTCAGTATCCAGATAATCTGGGTCCCTGGTCACTCGGACATCACGGGAAACTGCAGGGCGGACGAACTAGCTAGGTACGGTACGACTCTCCAGATGCAATCGGAAAGGGCAGGTCTGGGGAGGCCTATAGCAGCGCTTAGATCGGCGCTCAGTAAAAAGGCAATCGCCTTGACAAATGAGAGGTGGACCAACACCCTCACGTGCAGAGTAGCAAAACTGGTTTGACCAAAACTGGACTTGCGGCGCTCCAAAGCACTAGTATCATTGGGAAAACGAGAGTTAGGATTGGTCGTAGGGATACTGACAGGACACTGCCTTTTTGGGGAACATGCAAGAAGGCTGGGTCTACAGACGAATGACTTCTGTAGAAGCTGTTTAGACGAAGAGGAGGAAGAGACGCTAGATCACTTCCTATATGCTCGTGTCTGGCACTATCATACAGAAGGCATAAGTATTTAGGTGTGTACGGTATGGACAGCCTTTCGGAACTCGCGGGCTGTGGAATACGAGATATTTTACGCTACATAAGTAGCTCTGGATGGTTTCAGCAGGAGTAAAGGGGAGATAGGATCCTGTGGTATCACAATGGGCCAATACTGGCCTAAGTGTGCGATAGCAGCCACTCCAACCTAACCTAACCTAACCTAAAAGACCGGTCAAGTCTATAAGACAGCATACAGCAGATACAAAAATTTTTTTTTTATGAATAATAGTAATTCTTAGTTACATATGTGTTAAATTGTGATTATTGTGTATTGTTGACGCGGAAGATTTACTGCGCTTATAATCAAATTAAACAGCTAAAATTATATTTGTGCTGAGATTATATTTCTTAAATTATTCTGCAACGTGCTGACATAACCTTGACCGACATGACAGATAAATGTGGTGTGTGTGGGAAATTGAAGCTAAATAGTTGCTAACTTAAACTGGATTTGCTGCGATGGATGAGCAGTGTAGTATCATGCCGAACGCGTTGGCATTAAAACGGATGTGGAGTTTCAACTTATAAAGGCTAAATCCAAGTGTTTTTGTCCAAACTGAAATTGTAGGATATAAGTTGTTTCGTAACGAAAGAGTAGGAAGAAGATGTGGTGGAGTTGCTTTTTATGTGCGTAATGTTTTTGTTAAAGCTCACCGTGTAAAAGTTCCATCCACGAATTTTTATTCAACTATGTAAAAGTAGTTGTGTGTGTAGTGTATATCCATCTTCAGGGGCTACCGCTGGGTGAACTACATGATTTGTTATCAAGTCTTGTTGAAGAATATGATACTATTATTGTAATGGGGGATCTCAATATTGATAACTTAAATATGGTTGAGAGTAGGGACTTAAGAAATATTTTTGAGCCGTTAAACCTTTACACAACTCAGACTCGACCAACTAGATTTTGTGATACTACGGAAAGACTTTTGGATTATATTCTATCTAATATTCATACACGTGAACTGCCGGTTCACTCCTATGACGAGTACATATGTACTCAAACATTTAATAGTATTAATATTCCCGAACTTCTTAGTGATGCACTTAATCTTAACTAGAGCCAACTACAGTTTATTCCTGCTATGGACCGTAAAATTAGATTCGTATGTGATAACATATATAAATTATTGGATCGCTATGCCCCATTCAAATTAATAAATATTAAATGCAAACCTATTCCGTGGTATAAAAGAGAGATCCAAGTTGAAAAACACTGGTTGAAACGGCGAAAACTGTTTGGGAAAAATCTCGTTTGGAAAATGGAAATGGAGTGGTTTAATTTTACTACCAAGGCATCGGACTTAATTTTATCTTACCTTACAGATCGTTCCCAGTTTGTAGAAGTTAATGGTGTAAGATCTACTTACCTTCCCACGGATCGATTATGGGACTTTTATTATTTTCCATGTATATCAATGATATTGGGGATTCCATTCAACATTGTACCTATCATACCTTTGCTGATGACCAAAAATTTTTCGTGAAATTAATTTGGATGGGAGAGATAGAACACAGGCGATTAATGATGCAGTTGCACTTGTTAACAGTGATATTGGAAGTATATATAGTATCTTGGTCGTTAAACAATCAGCCATAATATTCTGTCAGAAATGGAAACAAATTCCGCTTGATTCCATGATAGATAGAGTTAAAGTTGAGCAGGATATTGTACCCTTTAGCAGGATGGTAAGGAATCTAGGTGTGATCTTAGAAATGAACCTTGATTGGTCTGACCTTCTTAATGTTACAGAGAATGTATAATGATCTGAGAACTCTGTGGAAAAGTTCTACCTTAACCCTTATTAAAATCCGCTTAATACTAGTTATGTTAACACCATATTATAATATAATATTTGGATACTCCTTAACAAATTATCTGAAAACCAGAATTTTAGTTCTTGTCCATAAAATTAATGCCTCACACCAGCCTAGTTATTTATTTGAGAAACTAATATTCGCGTAATCTTTGCGTACGCATAACCTAATTTTACCTAGAACTTGTACTAGGAATATGAAAGGTTCATGCTTGGTAAGAAGTGCTAGACTATGGAACTCAATTCAAATCAACATTAGAAACATCGTTCTGCTGGAAAAGTTCAAAAAGAAGTGTGTTGCATATCTAAATGGTAGATAACTTATATTTTTGGTACATTATTTAGAATCATTATTGTTTTTCTATTTTGTTTTGTATAGTTATCATTGTATGCTGTTTTGCATAGAGTTTTTCGCTGCTTGGACAATGCAGTGTAATTGTATTAAACGACCTTGTTGTCATCCTGTACCATGAAATTAATGAAATAAAAAAATAAATTCCAGAACTTCTTCCAAAACAATCATTTAAGAATCGAATTTCCATCAAACAAACACTCCCATCATAATCGGTAAAGAAATTACCGAGTTTCACCTCAGCAGGCCATACTCTACAACTTCTTCCAAAAATTATTTAACAACCCCGTTTCCATCCAACATACCCAATCTCACCATAACCGGTTCAGAAATTGCCGAGTTCCGCCCTAGGAGGCCATATTCAAGAACTTCTTCCAAAAATCGTTTAAGAATTCCATTTCAATCCAAAATATTCTATCCCATCACAATTGAGTAAAAAAATACAAAGTTCCACCCCAGGTAGCTATATTTCAAAAATTATTCCAAAAATAATTTAAGAATCCTATTTCGATCCAACATACTCAAACCCATCACAATCGGTTAAGAAAATATAGAGTTCCGTCCCAGGTAGCCATATTCCAGAACTTCTTCCAAAATTCATTTATGAATCTCATTTACGACCAACATATCCAATCTCATCACAATCGGTTAAGAAATTACTGAGTTCCACCCCAGCATGCCAGTTTCAAGAACTTCTAAAAATCATTTAAGAATCCCATATCCATCCAACACATACAATCTCACCATAACCGATTAAGAAATTACCAAGTTCCGTCCTAGGTGGCCATATTCTAGAACTGCTTCCAAAAATCATTAAAGAATTCCATTTCCATCCAAAATGCAAAATCCCATCATAATCGATTAATAATCTACCGAACTCCGCCCAAGATAACCATATTGCAGAACTTTGGTTAAGGAATGGCCGAGTTCCGTCCCACGTGGCCACGTTGCAGTCTTCTTCCATAAATCTTTTAAGTAACTCATTTTCATTAAATAAATCCAATCACATCATAATCGTTAAGAAATTACCGAGCTCCACCCCAGCAGGCCATATTCCAGAACTTCTTCCAAACATCATTTAAGAATTTAAGAATTTCAATCCAACATATCCAATCCCATCATAATTGGTATAGAAAATACAGAGTCGGATTAATCCGGGAAATTCCTGGGATCCCAGGGGAAATTTCGGAATATGCCGATATTTCCGCAGGATTTCCGGGAAATCCCCGGTATCTCCCGGGGAAACCCCGGAATATGCCAGGGATTTACCTAGGGGATCCCCAGGATTTCCCGGATTATGTCGGATATTTTGTCTATTTGGACATTAATTTTTAGTTTGCTAAAAACTTTTAAGGACTAGACACACCAAGCGTCAAAGGCGTGCGGACTAATTATTTCTTAAAATTACAATTTTTCTATAAAAATTCTAGAAATTGTAATGTTTTGACGTGAATACATCTTTAAATTTGCTTTCATAGGGAGGCAATTCAAAAGACTGATGATAACGAAATCGGTAGATACAGTTTGATGCTGCAGCGAGATTATAGATCTACACCCATAATTTAATTACACCGCTCGATAGCTAAAAGATCAACGAATTCGTTAAGTTGGGGGGACGCATCGCATGCGGTGGAAGGGGAAGCATCGCCGTTTGTATTGAACAGTGTATTTTATGATCGGGTTGGGTATTATGATGGGGTTGGGTATGTTGGATGCAAATTAAGATAGAATGGAACTGTATTTTTTCGTGTCTTTTTTTTTGTCAATGTACACACAAAACAGCTTGATGTTGTTAGTTTTAGGAATAAAAAATTCATAACAGTCGAAGTTAGAACGAACTACAATGGGAACTCCCCATCCGTTGGATCCGAAACGGCAGTGTTCACATTACCATCTTTACGAAATACATTAAATTCAGCTGTGAAGTACTTATTGCTATGAAAGTCGCCATTTAAATTAGTTTCCGTTAAAATAAAAACATCAGAGGGAAGTGTTTGAGATTTTATATAGACCACAACATAGTCCTAATTTATCAACTTAAGAGTTAGTTGAGTTTAGGGAGGAATTAAAATAGCTAATAGCTAAACTTAAGAATTTATAAAACAATTTAAATTGTATTTAATAACCTGTTCGATTTCAAACAACCAGCCAACATATTCCAGACTATTTAATTGGTGTCTGAATTAATTAAAGCATCAAATGATAAGAATTACATTCTATCGTCGCTGGATTTAACTCTACTAAGCCACCAAGCTTAATGACATTTTAAAATATAAATATTAAATTTGTATTTACACGAGAAGTAAACTCCTCAAAACGTCTTAATGTTTTCTCTGTCTTTTGCATATACGAATAAATTTAAATGAGACTCAAAGTCTCATACCAGCAACCTGTATATACAAGAAACTTTTGCTACAAAATTTTATATCCAGAATAAGTTTCTCGTGTTCATTTTATAACTGACTTATATGTTAATAATGCTAGCATGTCACATATTATCGTTCATGCCACCCCTGTATTTATAATTTACAAGTCTGAATATACTCCAAATTCTTCATTACATCGTAAATCCTATAACGAGAAAAACAAAATAGGAAATTTAGAAAAAAAAAGTAAAACAATTAAACGCCTTCGTCTGATAAAATCGTATCTCTGTATTCCACTCCATCTTCTCCATAAGTAGTAGATTGGTACCTAACATGTGCGCGCAGTCTTATGAATACCCCAGTTTCTTTCTCAAACTACATGACATTTAATATAAATAGATATGGTACTAACAGGATATTTTTTTTTTGTATATATACATCTTATACGGTTTCGTTCATCTTACACGATGAAAACAAGCATATTTTCATTTTTATGAAGATTTTCTTCGTATTTTGTTTGTTCTTTATTTTGTTTTTATTAAGGTTGTCGTTTAAAATGTATAAAAAACAAAATAAAATAAAATAACTTAAGACGAAAAGCAAAAAAACGGAATTTACAAAAATTGCCATGATTAAGTAAAAAAAAAAAGAAAAAAACAAAACAAAAAAATACACAACACAAGACAAGAAAAAAAAAATTGAAATCCCAAAAATTTAAAAGCGAAAAGAATGAATTTAAGACGCCGAACCAAATATTTTTGTGCTACTGTATTTAATCGATTGATATCAATTTAATTTTAAGGCTACCAGAAATTCATAAAAAAATAAAATTGAAAATCGAAAATATTCGAATTTCCAATCTGTTGTTAGATTGGAATTGGTTTGGATATTTGTAATTTTTTTTTATATGTGTGTGGATAACCACAAAATATGTGTACACAGATATGGAAGGAACAACACAATTTTTGTTTTTTGATTTGGTTTTTTATGTTTTGCTTATTTCTTAAATTTTTTTTTTTTTTAATAAAAATGTAAATTTATTGAAATATTGATTTAAAAGCAATATATACACACACACACGCACACACAAAAAACTGAATATACATGAATTTAGACGCAGGCAGGCAAGGCAAGGCACAAAAACGAAAATAATTTGTTAATGGCCTAAAGAAATAATCAAATGCACTTTATCTCTTGCTGCTGCTGCTGCTGCTTTTTTAAATTGGATTTTGATAAATTTAGAAAGTCTGGAATTTTTTAATTTGATTTGCGATGAATGTTTCACACACAGCAACAACAATTTTGTTTTAATTTGATAATTACACAAAAAAAAATGTTGCAATTAGTTTTGCAGTATAAGGAAAGGGAATGAAGATATGCATTGTGAATTGGCTGCCTGTACGTATGTGCCAAAAACACATTTTCTAAAATCACCCTAAGGGTGGTGCCAATATATTTTTTTTCATTTTTGGCTCTATATATCATCTTATCTCTTTGCTTTGAACATTCGGAGTTGCGTTGTTATGCGCTCTGATATGCATAAAACATATTGCATTACTGATAGTGTTTTATATGTGTATATGTATGTGTAAGCTGTCTGATTAGTTAACATTTTTAAATTAGATTATTGAGGCTACTACAATTGGAGCCAGAGAGGTGTAGAGAAAATGTAAATTGCAATAATTGATGAAGACAAATTTTAAAATTTATGTGTATTTCGGAAAGGGTGTGTATTTCGCACATAAACAACAAAAAATAATTGGTTATGATTTTTTTTTGTAGAAATTGAAGTCCAAAACCTTGTGACATAATAAATAAGAGAACTACTTGTCTATCGCGGATTAATACAACAATTAAGCATCAAGGCATTTATGCACATTCCGGCATCAAATATCAACATGTTAGATTAAAAATTATATATTAAGTTAGTTGTTAAGTTAATGACTAAGAATGAACATTAAATAAATTAAATAAATAAATAAATAAATTGTGAAATTAACTAAAGTTGTAAACCAAAATAAAAATGTTTTTTTTATAATAAAGTCCATAGTAGTGAATATCCATAGTACCCACACATAATAAATTTCTAAAATTAAAGTGAAGTAAATCAAAATGTCTAAAGCTTTCGTGGAATTAAATCGTAAGTGTCAAAAAGCTCGCGCATTAAGGTGAAATTTATAGTATTTATACATCGGAGTAACAAGTGCTCGTATCTAAAGGGATTCTGTCCCCGAAATTAAAAAAGTTAATCAGGCAACACTAACATAATTATATCCCTCTAACTCTTGTGTGAAGTTAGCCCCGAATTTTATTATATGAAAAATAAAAATGTTTACTAAAATTGTTTTAAATCGGAAAACATACAAAATAAATGTAATAAAAAATTAAAATAACAGTTGTTTAGCTCTTTTAATATTTTATTTATTAATACTTAAGCTTTCGGAACCATTTCGGTTCCATTCTCAAAAGTATGTAAATCAATTTAACAAAAAAATATTTTCTATACAAAATAAAATAAAATCGAAATCAAGGCTAACTAAAACGTAGCTATTTTCCTGTAGATATCGCTCGCTACTAGAAAAAATATATTCTTTATTTTAGCAAAGCAACAAAAATTGATATCTACAGAAAAAACACTTTACAAAATAAAATTTGACTAAAAACATAAATTGAAAACAATTTTATCCATTTTAAATAATATTTGAATTGTGTAAAAGCAAAAAATCAAATTATAAAAATAGATCATATGAATTGCCAATGTACGTGAAATTGTTAATTTTGTTAAGAGAATTTGAACTAGATTTTATATGTAACATTTCCAAAATAGATCGTTTTCTGTAATTAGATTGTTTTTCCAAAATGTCTACATCTTCAAAAATAATATTATGGTTGGTATCTCTCATATGTTCCGAAAGTGCACGACCGGACCAGGTATTTTTATGGTACCAGCCAAAAGAAATTTTACCATCCGGTTCATGAATTAAAAGTAAATCTAAAAATGAAATTTTGTGATCAATTTCTTTTTTAACAGTAAATTTTATTCTATTATCCAAAGAGTTAAATACATCCAGAAAAAATTCAATTTTGTCTTCAGGGATTGCCGTTACAATGTCATCTACATAACGAAAGTAAAATAACGGTTGAAAATCCAAAGAGTTTAATCCCATTTTTTCCAAAAATTCCATCATTAAATTTGCTATTATGGGACTAATAGGAGAACCCATTGGAGAACCAAAAGTTTGTTTATAAATTTTATTGCCAAAAGAAAAATCAGAATTATTCAAAACTATTTGCAATGCCGACATAAATTGAACTTTAGTTAATTTAGTTTTTGAATTTTGTTTAATACTCCTCCAGTTATCTTTAATAATGTTAGTCACACGTCCATTATCAACATTAGTGAACAAAGACGTAACATCCAAAGAAACTAAAAGGTAATTTTGAGGAAGAGTAACATTCTGAATTTTTTGTTTAAAATCTTCCGAATTTAGAATATTTGAATTTGTATTACCAACACTAAATTTTAAAATATTACCCAAAAAAGACGATAAACTATGTGTTGGACCATTAATTGAACTGATAATTGGTCTATATGGAAAACCAGGTTTGTGGATTTTTGGTAATCCATATAATTTTGGAATCACCGAATTATATTTGGTTAACATTTTTCTAGTTGTTTCATCGACATTACCGGAATTTTTCCAATCTTTAACCATTGTGTTAATTGACTTCTGAATCGGAACTGTATTATCTTTTGGTAATTCTACATATGTTGTATTATCGTTAAGTAAATTTTCCATTTTTGTAACATATTTAATTCGCGATGTTATAACAGTTACGTTACCTTTATCCGCACGAGTTACCACAATATTTGGATTAGCTTTCAAAAATGATTTTGATTGTTTAACATAACTTAAAATACGTTTTTCAAAAGGAGTTAATATATTTGAATTAGATTTATATTTAAAATTTGTCAAAATATTTATAAAACGGTTCCGAATAGTATAACGATCACTATCGTTCAAATGAAAAATTGCACTTTCGACATCAGAAATAATTTTGAAATAAGGAACTGAATGGCCAATTGAAGGAGGGCAAAATTTGTTTCCCAAACTTAAAATAATTTTGACATGAAAAGGAAGATCTATATTGGAGATGTTCACTAGCCATTTATCAACAGTGTTCACTAAATTTCCAGACAATTCATTTAAACTATCTACTAAAATTTTATCAAATTTGATTTTTTGCCTTACCTTGATTTCATTAAAATGGTAAACGAAATATTCATTCGCCTTAATAAAAAACACACCAAACTCGTACACAGGAAGAACATCTTCAATTTGTTGACGGAGTAAATTCAAATAATTTTTTGTTTTTTCTACCGTTTTAATGGTTTCTTTAATTTCCTGGTTCATAATACCAAAAATGAATTTATTTTGAAGACGAAGGAAAACTTCATGATTTATATTAGACTCGTATTTTAATGACTTGGTCTTCGAAAATACTTTTTCTTTTCGGCAATTCAGCAAAAAATGTTGTTTGTTTATACAATTGGCCAGTTTTTTATTTTCATTTAAAAATGTTTTTAATAATTTAACGACGTTATAGCCATATTGCGAAATTATATTTTGAAAATATCTTTCGTTGTTTGACTGCACTGTCTCCATATTTCAACCCGGAGATTAAATAAATTAAATTGTTTAATGAGCTTATAAGTTTAAAAAATTAAAATAACAGTTGTTTAGCTATTTTAATATTTTATTTATTAATACTTAAGCTTTCGGAACCATTTCGGTTCCATTCTCAAAAGTATGTAAATCAATTTAACAAAAAAATATTTTCTATACAAAATAAAATAAAATCGAAATCAAGGCTAACTAAAACGTAGCTATTTTCCTGTAGATATCGCTCGCTACTAGAAAAAATATATTCTTTATTTTAGCAAAGCAACAAAAATTGATATCTACAGAAAAAACACTTTACAAAATAAAATTTGACTAAAAACATAAATTGAAAACAATTTTATCCATTTTAAATAATATTTGAATTGTGTAAAAGCAAAAAATCAAATTATAAAAATAGATCATATGAATTGCCAATGTACGTGAAATTGTTAATTTTGTTAAGAGAATTTGAACTAGATTTTATATGTAACATTTCCAAAATAGATCGTTTTCTGTAATTAGATTGTTATTCCAAAATGTCTACATCTTCAAAAATAATATTATGGTTGGTATCTCTCATATGTTCCGAAAGTGCACTTATTTGATTTGAATTTGAATTTCCCGAAGCACCACGTAAATGTTGAAAGAACCGCTCCCGCAAAAACTGTTTTGTTTGTCCCGTGTAAATTAGGTTACAATCATTACATTTAATCCTATAGACAAGATTAGATTCTTTCTTTAATGGTATCGGATCTTTTAATTTTGAAAACAAAATATCATTTAAACTGATAGCTGAACGACCAATAATTTTGAAATTATAATTTTTAAATAAATGTTTTGATTTTTCGAAAAGATTTTTTATGTAAGGTAAAGATAAATAATTTGTACTTTCAATTTCAGGATTTAATGTACAATTTTGATAACTTCTTTGTTTCCAAATCACTTTATTTATTAATTTTTTAGGATACTGATTATTTACCAAAGTGTTTTCCAAAAGTATGAAATTATTGTAATGAAATTTAGTATCGGACAATTTTAGAATTTTTTGAGTTAAAATTTTGATTGTATTAATTTTGTAAGAAATAGGAAGCCAAGAATTAAAATTTAGATAACGACCGGACCAGGTATTTTTATGGTACCAGTCAAAAGAAATTTTACCATCCGGTTCATGAATTAAAAGTAAATCTAAAAATGAAATTTTGTGGTCAATTTCTTTTTTAACAGTAAATTTTATTCTATTATCCAAATAGTTAAATACATCCAGAAAAATTTCAATTTTGTCTTCAGGGATTGCCGTTACAATGTCATCTACATAACGAAAGTAAAATAACGGTTGAAAATCCAAAGAGTTTAATCCCATTTTTTCCAAAAATCCCATCATTAAATTTGCTATTATGGGACTAATAGGAGAACCCATTGGAGAACCAAAAGTTTGTTTATAAATTTTATTGCCAAAAGAAAAATCAGAATTATTCAAAACTATTTGCAATGCCGACATAAATTGAACTTTAGTTAATTTAGTTTTTGAATTTTGTTTAATACTCCTCCAGTTATCTTTAATAATGTTAGTCACACGTCCATTATCAACATTAGTGAACAAAGACGTAACATCCAAAGAAACTAAAAGGTAATTTTGAGGAAGAGTAACATTCTGAATTTTTTGTTTAAAATCTTCCGAATTTAGAATATTTGAATTTGTATTACCAACACTAAATTTTAAAATATTACCCAAAAAAGACGATAAACTATGTGTTGCACCATTAATTGAACTGATAATTGGTCTATATGGAAAACCAGGTTTGTGGATTTTTGGTAATCCATATAATTTTGGAATCACCGAATTATATTTGGTTAACATTTTTCTAGTTGTTTCATCCACATTACTGGAATTTTTCCAATCTTTAACCATTGTGTTAATTGACTTCTGAATCGGAACTGTATTATCTTTTGGTAATTCTACATATGTTGTGTTATCGTTAAGTAAATTTTCCATTTTTGTAACATATTCAATTCGCGATGTTATAACAGTTACGTTACCTTTATCCGCACGAGTTAACACAATATTTGGATTAGCTTTCAAAAATGATTTTGATTGTTTAACATAACTTAAAATACGTTTTTCAAAAGGAGTTAATATATTTGAATTAGATTTATATTTAAAATTTGTCAAAATATTTATAAAACGGTTCCGAATAGTATAACGATCATTATCGTTCAAATGAAAAATTGCACTTTCGACATCAGAAATAATTTTGAAATAAGGAACTGAATGGCCAATTGAAGGAGGACAAAATTTGTTTCCCAAACTTAAAATAATTTCGACATGAAAAGGAAGATCTATATTGGAGATGTTCACTAGCCATTTATCAACAGTGTTCACTAAATTTCCAGACAATTCATTTAAACTATCTACTAAAATTTTATCAAATTTGATTTTTTGCCTTACCTTGATTTCATTAAAATGGTAAACGAAATATTCATTCGCCTTAATAAAAAACACACCAAACTCGTACACAGGAAGAACATCTTCAATTTGTTGACGGAGTAAATTCAAATAATTTTTTGTTTCTTCTACCGTTTTAATGGTTTCTTTAATTTCCTGGTTCATAATACCAAAAATGAATTTATTTTGAAGACGAAGGAAAACTTCATGATTTATATTAGACACGTATTTTAATGACTTGGTCTTCGAAAATACTTTTTCTTTTCGGCAATTCAGCAAAAAATGTTGTTTGTTTATACAATTGGCCAGTTTTTTATTTTCATTTAAAAATGTTTTTAATAATTTAACGACGTTATAGCCATATTGCGAAATTATATTTTGAAAATATCTTTCGTTGTTTGACTGCACTGTCTCCATATTTCAACCCGGAGATTAAATAAATTAAATTGTTTAATGAGCTTATAAGTTTAAAAAATTAAAATAACAGTTGTTTAGCTATTTTAATATTTTATTTATTAATACTTAAGCTTTCGGAACCATTTCGGTTCCATTCTCAAAAGTATGTAAATCAATTTAACAAAAAAATATTTTCTATACAAAATAAAATAAAATATAAATCAAGGCTAACTAAAACGTAGCTACTTTCCTGTAGATATCGCTCGCTACTAGAAAAAATATATTCTTTATTTTAACTCTTTGGATAATAGAATAAAATTTACTGTTGAAAAAGAAATTGACCACAAAATTTCATTTTTAGATTTACTTTTAATTCATGAACCGGATGGTAAAATTTCTTTTGACTGGTACCATAAAAATACCTGGTCCGGTCGTTATCTAAATTTTAATTCTTGGCTTCCTATTTCTTACAAAATTAATACAATCAAAATTTTAACTCAAAAAATTCTAAAACTGTCCGATACTAAATTTCATTACAATAATTTCAAACTTTTGGAAAACACTTTGGTAAATAATCAGTAACCTAAAAAATTAATAAATAAAGTGATTTGGAAACAAAGAAGTTATCAAAATTGTACATTAAATCCTGAAATTGAAAGTACAAATTATTTATCTTTACCTTACATAAAAAATCTTTTCGAAAAATTAAAACATTTATTTAAAAATTATAATTTCAAAATTATTGGTCGTTCAGCTATCAGTTTAAATGATATTTTGTTTTCAAAATTAAAAGATCCGATACCATTAAAGAAAGAATCTAATCTTGTCTATAGGATTAAATGTAATGATTGTAACCTAATTTACACGGGACAAACAAAACAGTTTTTGCGGGAGCGGTTCTTTCAACATTTACGTGGTGCTTCGGGAAATTCAAATTCAAATCAAATAAGTGCACTTTCGGAACATATGAGAGATACCAACCATAATATTATTTTTGAAGATGTAGACATTTTGGAAAAACAATCTAATTACAGAAAACGATCTATTTTGGAAATGTTACATATAAAATCTAGTTCAAATTCTCTTAACAAAATTAACAATTTCGCGTACATTGGCAATTCATATGATCTATTTTTATAATTTGATTTTTTGCTTTTACACAATTCAAATATTATTTAAAATGGATAAAATTGTTTTCAATTTATGTTTTAGTCAAATTTTATTTTGTAAAGTGTTTTTTCTGTAGATATCAATTTTTGTTGCTTTGCTAAAATAAAGAATATATTTTTTCTAGTAGCGAGCGATATCTACAGGAAAATAGCTACGTTTTAGTTAGCCTTGATTTCGATTTTATTTTATTTTGTATAGAAAATATTTTTTTGTTAAATTGATTTACATACTTTTGAGAATGGAACCGAAATGGTTCCGAAAGCTTAAGTATTAATAAATAAAATATTAAAAGAGCTAAACAACTGTTATTTTAATTTTTTAAACTTATAAGCTCAGTAAACAATTTAATTTAAATGTAATAACTTAATAAAATGAAGTAAAATAATTTTTAAATTGGATCATAAATTTGACAAATTATGATAATAAGACGGAAAACACATATTTTACATTTTGGAAAACACGAAAAAAAACGTACCGTTGCAACATAGCGAAATTATGCTCCAAACAAAATATTTACAAGTAATACGTTTTGGATCAAAAATTATATTTTATTTTGATAAGTATAAACTATTAATTTGTTGGATCAGAGCTAAATGGTTTTGAGATGGCCAGATCCTTACGTCACTTGAAATATGAACCGAAAATCAAAATATAAACAAAATCGTACTGTTGCAACCTAGCGAAATCAGGCTCCGAACAAAAAATTTACATGTAATACGTTTTGGATCAAAAATAAAAATTTTCCATGTAAAAAGTAATAATTGTCGGATCAAAGCTATATGGTTTGAGATGGCCAGCCCCTGCGTCACGTTTCGCAAAATATGAACAAATCGTACCGTTGCAACCTAGCGGAATTAAGCTCCAAACAAAATACTTACAAGTAATAAGTTTTTGACCCAAAATAATATTAAATAATTAAATATAATATTAAAATTACTTGAAAAATAGATAAATCGCTACTGACGCTAGTTCTATACCAAAAAGCGAAAGTCGCTTATGTTAACTTAGGCGATTTTGCATTTTACATAATATTTCAAATCGTTATACTACTTTTAACATAATATCAATTTTTCATTATGATACCTTTAAAATTGACAAAGTTATCAACAAAAAACGTTTTGGCCTAAGTCTGATTGATTTTTGTTTGCAAAGGAAAGAATCGCTTAAGTTGTTCACAATATGGTTTTCAAAATAATTTTTTTCAATAAATTGATATACCTAGAAACTTTATTCAATATAAGCCAGTCTTTCGTTTCTTACTTTAAAGTATTAAATTGGATTTTTAAAAGCGAAAATCACCTAAGAAAACTTAAGCGATTTTTTCGAATTGCCCTCATAGCAAAAGTAAATACGTAACATAACATAAGCTATTTTTTCATTTTTATTATAAATAAAACTGTAATTTTGTATTAAACTAACTTACTTAAGCGATATTTTCGTTTCTGTATTGCATATTTTTCATTTTTTATGTGATTTTAAGCGTTTATTTCGAGTGCTAATCAAACAAAAACTTCTATTTAAGTGCTTTTTTATATAGAGAATTATTGTGTTTTGTGTACAGTCAATTAGTTTAGTTTTGTGTGAAACCAATTTATTTGATTGAAAAAATGGCATTTCGAGCGATCAAAATGATACAACTCGCAAGACAATCCGGGGAAACCCCAATTTCTAAGAAACCGGGTTGCTCAAAATGACATGTTATAGGTAAAATAATTAATTTCTATATTATTAGTCTGACAAATAGAATTAAACTGTATTTTTTTGTAATTGTAAATATTCTGTCGAAATTGCGGACAAGAAAACGAACACTTCATGAAGATGGTAACGTATTTAAAACGATTGTTGAAAGAGAGACGGCATAAATGTTTAATATTGATCACGATTACAAAGCGGCTAGCGAGAAATTTGAACAGGTATTACGCTTACAACAAGAATATAAAGAACAACACGTAAATATTAATGAAGCGACAAAGTGCAATACGTTGAATGACAGTGATGATGATGAACCGTTCGACGACAGTGACAACGATCCCTATTTCCTTATACCAAAAAATGCAAATTCAGATTCCTCTGTAGATTCTTTCGACATAGAATCACTAAATCTATTGAAGAAAATATTATTAATGAAAATCTTGATAATTTACCCGTATCTTCAAGTGAAAATATCCAAAGAAATGAACATAACTTAACAACAACTGTTATAACAAAATCTAAGAAAGGGAGTGTAAGCCTCTAGAAAAATGTCGGATGAATTGTCAGTCCAAGATAACATACGATCAGCAAAAAATGATATGTAAACAATACTGGAGTCTTTCATCATACTCTTCTAAAGCATTATTTGTTTCCGGTTTAATGGAGGTTAAAGAAAAACATCTTACACTTTTAAAGAAAAACGTAAAATCACAACGAAACAGAACACATAATTATTTATATCATTTACAAATAGGAGGTTAAAAGATCGTGGTGTGTCAAAAATGTTTTCGTTTCACTTTAGGTGAAACAGATAGTTTTAACGCAGATAAAATTCAAGCCAAAAATTCGTGCTCCAAAATCAAAATATATACTTTTGATTTGCAACAATGTCTGCCGACACCGTTACTACGTTGCAATATTTCGTTTTACAAACGACAGCTTTGGACTTATAACCTTTCAGTCCACGATTGTGTGTCCAATAAGCCATATTGCTATATGTGGCATGAAGGATTAGCAAAACGTGGTGGCAATGAGATAGCGTCGTGATTGCTTCAACATCTTCTAGCAGAACCGAGTACAACTGAACATATTGTCTTATACACTTATACAGTGATTGCTGCGGCGGCCAAAATAAAAATTCGTTAGTTGCTTCAATGTTCAATATATTTTTGCAGACCGCTGAGAATATAAAAATGATTGACCATAAATTCTTGCTACCTGGACATACTCATATGGAGTGCGACATGGACCACTCCATCATTGAGCGGGAAAAAAAACTCTTGTTCAAATCCATCATCCACGTGAGTGGTATCAGTTTGTGCGATCAGCTGGTACCAAAGAACAATTTGAAGCTATTGAGATTGAACAAAACATGTTTCTTGATTTTGGAAAGACAGCGAAAACAAAATTTATGTGGAGAGCAAGTGATCTGGATGGAAACAAATTTAAATGGAGTGAAGTTAAATGGTTGCGGTATACACAGAAATTTGGTAAAATTCAATACAAAACATCTTTGAAGGAAGAAGAGCCGTTCAAGGAATTAAATATTTGTCGGCGCGGGATCAATATTGTTAAAATATCAGATGTTAACAATTGTTACGAAAGCCCTCAATTAATAAGCAGAGAAAAAAAAACAAGATTTACTGGACCAACTTCATCTCATAAATGAAATCTATCATAGTTTCTACAGACAATTAAATTATGGGAGCGTGCCAAATGTTGACCCAGATATAAACTTTGAAGAAGATGGATCGGATGTTGATCATGAAAATTAAATAACTGAGAAACGTGAATTTATGTTTTTTGATATTTTTTTTTTAAATAATTTTATATTAAAAGTGAATACAACTTAGGAGATATGAATAAATGAATTAAATTTTGAAATACTAACTTATGTTTTTTAAGCTTTAATTATTTTGCAGAAAAAATTCGAAAAACTCACTTATCTTACTTAAGCTAAAATTCCATTACCGTAAGTTATAAAACAGGATTTTTGAAGAATATACTAAAGTTTTTTTTTTAGGTTTTGTTAGATAAATAAATAGATTATTCTAAAACCATATTTATAAAGTATTTAAAAGTTTATTTTAAGTTCCTATTTTTTTAACAAAATATTTACTAATTTCAAACTCAAATTGTGAATATTTGAATATACGAACTTAAGCGATTTTCGCTTTTTGGTACAGAGTTATGATTCTTATGTTGATCATGTATATAGATTTTCATGTCACCTACCATAAAAACAATTCGCAGGGTATTTACAAGGGGGTTTTTGAAACACTTTTAATAAATTTTTGAATCAGGCAACACCAAAGTTATATATTTATACCAGCCCAGGATTTCATTAAAATTAATTAAATTGGTATTAGTTCAGCCCAAGAAATATTAAAACCTCGTAATAAAACATATTGCATGGAAAGAAAAAAACATATTCAGAGCCCAGACAAATTTAACTGAAAATTTTTCAAATAATTACATTACGGTGAGATTATAGCATCAGTCACAAAGGTAGGATTAGCTTGAAATTTATATGGTTGGTAACAGACAATCAAGACTTGTCATTATAAGTGGTTATAAACAGATTTGATAATGACGAGTATATACTGACAAGTCGTTACTATTAGGATTGGTTTCCAGAACTCTTTGTTTCCAGCAGGTATTGTTTCAAGCAAATCCCTTTCAAATATATTGGCCCATTCAATCACAACGGTAGGATTATTTTGAAATGTTAATGGTCAGTAACGGACATGATTATAAGTGGTTACTACTAGGTTTGGTTTCCGGAACTAGCGGTTTCTGGGAACCAAGTAGTAAAATGAACCAAGTGTTCAACCTTGGTGTGCTCCAACAATCTATAGGAAATTCCAAAGCGACTTGGACGGTTCTAAAAAAACTGATATTTAACAAAGAATATAAGTTCTCTGGGAATCCAATTATTGCACTGACTAACGATTTGTCTGAAGTTAAACATGACTCATACGACATTGCTAATATTTTTAACGAATACTTTATAAACATTGGAAACGTAACTGACGGAACAACCAACCACACTACAATACCTCATTTTTCCAGTTACTTAAAATATGAAGGGCTCCCGGAACTCAATTTATCAGTTACTGATTATTTGGAAGTTACTACAATAATAAATAATCTTAACGGAATGCTGCATCAGGATATGATTCAATTTCAGCGAAAATAGGAAAATGTAAGTCTTTTCTCATCCCCTTAACCGTTAAATTAATCAATGAATCCATACATATTGGCCACTTTTCGAATTGTCTCAAGACTTCAATAGTTCACCCTGTTTTTAAAGCGAGAAATAAAATGCTTCCATCTAAGTATTGGCCAATCTCAATCCTGAATGTTTTCTCAAAAATATTTGAGAAAATAATTGTAGCTAGATCAAATGAATATTTTAAGTGTAATAAAATTATACATGTTAACCGATTTGGATTTGTCGAAGCATCTAGCACACAGTCTGCAGCAGTGTCTGTTCTCAATAAAATCTATTTGGGATTAGAGCGCAAGGAATATGTATCGATGCCCTCTATTGACCTTAAAAAAGCTTTCGACACTGTGCCACATAAAATTTTACTTCCAAAAATTTCAAAGTTAAATCCCTCCGTAGCCACCCTCTCCATTTTAACATCATTTTAACACTAGTCGTGTCCAATACACGGTTGTAAATGGCATAAAGAGCCAGCCGCTGACTATGGTATCTGGGGTGCCACAGGGTTCTATTCTTGGCCCAATTCTCTTTAACTTCTTCGTTAATGACATGTTCAATATAGACTTGTTTGGAAAACTTTTTATGCACGCTGATGATTCGTGTATAAATCTACAGACGCTCTGAAAATTCTTGATCAAATGGCGCAAGATATTATTAAAGTAGAATACTGGCTGACTGCTAATAAAATGCGCATGAACATGTTAAAGATAAACTACATAGTTTTCCAAAACAAAAAATTTCCTACGCATTTTCCCCGTTATTTGGAAGTAAATAATAATAAAATACTGCAAGTTGCAGCTACTACTTACTTGGGGCTTATCATTGACCAAAACCTGAAATGGAATGAACAGGCACTGAAAGTTAAAAATCAATCTGGCCTTACGCATTCGCGTTGAAGAGAATAAGAAGTATCATTGATGAAAGAACAGCTTGGTTATTCTATGACGCTTATATCAACTCTAGATTGAGTTATATGAGCTCGCTGTGGACTACTGCACAGAAAAATTCCACCAAAAGTCTCTGGGTTCTGCAAAACAGGATCATAAAAACTATCAAATGCCTGCCAGTACTAACGCCGACTAAATCTCTGCACTCTCCCAAAACACTTCCTTTAGAGATTCTAGGAAAATTTCAATTATTGATATTTATTAATAAAGCTCAGATGCTCTGATGAAGTGTAATCTGACGCCTATAACCGTATCTGAAGTACACTCACATTATACAAGAAACAATACAAGCTCATTATATTATTTAAATACTGTAAGTACAAGCCGCTCCCAAAGTAATCCATTTTATATGGACCCTGCTCTATTTAATGAGCTTCCTCAGGCTATTAGAATAGAATCTAATATTATAAAATATAAACGGCTCTTGAAGGAGCACTTTATCAGAAAATGGTTGAATGTATTATAGAGAGATCTAGTAGGCTCAAATTGAACATCCAATTAGCAGCAACCACTGACTTGGCTACATGAACTACAAAAATGTCGGATTAATCAGAGGGTCAGATTTGAAGTGACAAGATCTTATAATAAGATTTCAGTGAATGTTAATGTTAAATTTTACTTAGTTCTAATTATGATAATGTTTAATTTTTCTATTTTCTTTTAAATGTGAAATTGTACATTATGTGTATGTTTTTAAGTAATACGATGGATTGCCTGCTACAGTCTATTATAATATTTAGGCAATTGTAATAAATAAATAAAAAAAAAAAATGCGGTTTCTGGGAACTATGGAAGCTAACTGAGTTATGTTAGAAAAACATTTTAGCAATGATCCGACAAATTAATATTTTTTACATGTCAAATTAAAATGTTATTTTTGGTCCAAAATGAATTATATGGAAATATTTTGCTCGGAGCGTAATTTCGCTACCTAGGTTGCAACGGTACGATTTTTTCGTATTTTCTTAAATATAAGATATGTGTTTTCCATCTTATTTTCATAATCTGACAAATTAATTTATGATCCAATTTAAAAAATATTTTTATTTTTTGTGTTTTCCGAATTAAAATAATTTTAATAAAAAATTGTAATTTTCATGTAATAAAATTCGGGGATAACTTCACACAAGAGTTAGAGGGATACAATTATGTTAGTGTTGCCAGGTAATTTTTTTTAATTTCGGGGATAAAATCCGGGGATAACTTCACATACGTAGGGAAATCGGTATAAACTGAACATAAACAACGTCAGTAAGTGAAAGGGTGCCGTGTCGTAAGAACATCGATACCTATTTAGTGAATAACATAATAATAATTTATTTTCCCGGATCTATTCGGCCCTCACCACGGGTCAGCAGAACAGAGCCGTAATAAACCAAAATTAATAAGACGTCCTAGTGTACGTACAAGAAAAGTGTTCATAAAAAATATAAATAAAACAAGCAGATCTCATTCAACGGTTTCTTGGGTGAGATGAATGCCGCATTCACCATAACAATTGTAATCATTGTATCATGAATTTAATTTTTGGTCATTCCTTGTACCAACAATCCCATCTTCTTAGTACGATTACCTTGCTTAGCACTTTATATAAAATTACAAATATGATATTTTAAACAAACAAATAATAATTTTATATAAAAGTTACCGACTAAAACTATGACTATGAGTCAAAATTTAGATCTAAACAGATAACACGTCAATTGAGAAAGACGTTAAGAACGAAAATCCTGCGGGTTACAGCGTATTTAAAAATCAAAACTTAGCAAAACTCAATCTTTAAATTAAGTACAGAACATATCGATCATAAAATATACAATAACATATTTAAATGCCAAGTAATTAATCAGAAAATTTAGATAGTGAAAATTGTGTTACTGACTTATTTAAAAGTCTAAAAATCCCCGATTCTGTCAAAGATCTTCTGCGGTACGAAGGTAGCGAACATACGCTTTATGAGTTCATAAAAAATGTAGAAAAAATCCTGTCCCTATGTAACTCGATAGATGGACATATATTAAAATACAATTGCCGGCCATAGGAAAAATAGTATATCTACTACTGTCGGAAAGCACTTGAATACCATTCTTCTAACTATAGAGAAAACAACCCCATTAATAGGATGTCTAAATCATTCAACATAATCGACAACCTAGTTTACTTTAATTATTCAAAGGACAACTTTAAAAATATCATGAAGAACTATTATTTAAATTTTTAATTGTTAAACCAAAATTTGGTTTATATTTTTTTTTATTTGAATTTTCTGTTTCAATATAATTTTTGTTTAAACTATTGTTTGTTATTTTGTTATTTTGTTTAAACTATATACAAAATAGATTTCTTTAAATAAATAAAGGCGGTCATTCCAAAAATATTCAAATTGTAAGATTGATTTACATTAATTGTAATTTACTGGATAGTTGTTTCCTCGACGTTTGATTAACCTCCAGAACTAGCAACTGAACTCGACTTGAGTATTGTAATACACTCGCACTTCACAAACTATATGCTGGATGGATATTTCTACGACGTTTGCTTTACATCCAGCACTAGTAATTACACCAACCATTCGCAATTTAAATAAATTGTACACTTTTAACGATAAACAACTTTATTTTGTAATCGTAACACAACTTTTATTTTTTATTATTTTTAATTTTAATTTTATTAATTTTATGTGCGTGCGCTTTCATTCACGGTGTTTTTGGAAGAGAGCGATTTTATTCTCCTTACAATTTTATTAACAAATTTTCCTTCTTAAGAATACAGTGACATCTAGTATTGAATACCTGAACTTATTTGCTATAATATTTAATCAAAGAAGTTAAATGTACAGAATGAGCTTAAGCAACTGTCAAGTGTCACAAATTTGGAGGGTAAAAGAGAAAGCATCTAAATCAACGGGATTGCAATAACAACAAAAATCTTTAAGCGCCCCACGCCACAACCAAAATTGTTTTCTTAATTTTGTCTGATTTATAACTTAAATTAAGGTTAAATTTATCACAAATCACTTGTTTCTTAGCACAATTTACATTTTATTTTATATAAACACTTGGTAAACTTGCTGGTGGTAAAATATTCCTTCTTGAAATTTTTTAGGCGTATTTTCGCATTTTTTCACGATACACTTCATTTTGTACAAAAGTCTGAATTTTTTGTTATCACATAATACACCACTATATAAACAAATAACTATTTCATAAAGTTTGTATTATTTTGATGAATTATAATTGATAATTTTAAAAATTTATAATTTATAATTTTAAAGCGCAAAATTAACACGTCACTTCATACAACAACACAAACCGGTTTGACGGGCGCTTATAGCGAAATATGAGTAAACCATATGGATTTTTTATATAACCATCCTATTCTGGCTTGTGACAGATGAAATAGCAAATTTTATATGGGTAAAATATTGCCACCTATTCCTCAGTATTTTAACTTCCTTGTATTTAATACATAGAACAATTGTTTACTCTTGAATTTAGCTTAAATCTAGTACATTACTTTTCTCAGGTTTTCAAAACGTCACTTTTACAAATGTAAACAAATTCCAAAAAAAATTATACATACAAGATATAAAGGTAAGATTTTTATATTGTATGATACAATTTGTATCTAATTTCTAATTAATTAATTGTAACTCTTTAAATATTATTTGCTTACAGCTAACAAAACAACAATCGCGGTTGAATCTTAGGACATCAATACACGGCGGCGGATGGTGTAACTTTTAGATACGTGTTGTTATTTCGTATTACCAAGATCTTGATTCTTTGTTTAACAATTTTGTATTATTTCAGGTCGACTGCATCAGCTCCTAACATTTTCCTCGGCGTTGAATCGTCTGATTCAACAGGAACCTTACATAACGCCCTGTTTTTGTTTTGACGGGCGCCACTCGAACCAGTCCATCTTTTCCCGGAAACAATTCTATGATGCGACCAAGTACCCACTTAGTGGGTGGTAAATTTTTGTCGATGAGCAACACGATATCATCAATTTCTGCGTTTGGTTTGGCAGATATCCACTTTGTTCTTGCTTGTATCGACGTAAGATACTCCACATGCCATCTTTGCCAAATATGTTGTCTCATCTGCTGCATCATTTCCCATCGGTTTAATTTGCTTAATTTTACATGCGTGATGTTTGCGTCGGGTACTAAAACCAATGGATGTCCCACAATGAAATGTGCTGGAGTCAACACATCAAATTCTTCGTCATTAGGTACGGCACAAACAGGCCGAGAGTTTAGTATGGCTTCGATTTCGGTGAGCAGAGTCTGGAGTTCTTCGTTGGTAAGAATGGTTTCTCCAACGACTCGCTTTAGATGGTATTTCATCGACTTCACGGCCGCTTCCCATAAACCTCCAAAATGGGGAGCTACTGGAGGGTTGAAGTGCCAGGTGATTGAGTCACTTAAAAGAGAATTATAAACGTCATTAGTATTGTCATTAAAGAATTTATAAACCTCTCGTAATGGTTTTTCTGCGCCGATGTAATTTGACCCACAATCGCTGTATATGTCAGTGCACAAACCCCGTCTCGCCACAAATCTCTTTAGTGCTGCCAGAAACAAATGTGTTGTTAAATCTGTTGTCAGCTCTATATGCACTGCTTTCGTCGATGTGCACACAAACAAGCACACGTAGGCTTTAAATGCTTTTTGACTTCTACCCCTCTTATGGAATGTTTGGATTGGCCCAGCAAAGTCAGTACCCACTTGAAGGAACGCTCGAATATGCTGCACTCTGAATTTGTTGTTTTCCCCTTATTAGCCAAAATTTCTGCCGTAATATCGATGACAATAGTTGGAAGCCTGCGTGGTGATATCGAATATGATAATCCTTAATAATCAACTTGGCGAGTCTTGATAGTGGTACTACAATTGAGTGTTTTGTGTCGTAATCTACGTGCGATTGTTGGATTTGGCCTCTAACTCTCATTAACCCTTCGTCGTCAATAAATGGGTGTAGTAATTTTAGAGGACCCTTTGGTGCTTCGAACCGCTGAACTGCCAATAGCTCGTTTTGCATGTATTCGGATTGGATTTGTTTACACACTTGTTTGATTGCATCGTCTAACTCACGTACTGCGAATGGCCCTGAACGCTTCACTTTTCCTTTACGCGCGTTGTTTACGAACCTCTGAACCATCGCTGTGATTCTAATTATTTTTCTGACATTAGGAACTCTATCGATTAACTCGAGGACAAATTTACCATTTGCCATACCATTGGACGTTTTCGCGGACGCATCAAATACTACTCTAAATTTGGTTATCCCATTTGTTGTTGATTTCGCAATGCCATGGTGAGGTAAGTAATTGAACTCTCTTATCTCATCACCTGTTACCTTCCTCATATGTCCTAGTTGCTTACTCCTCCATGAATGTGACGTAGAGGCTTTTAAATTCTGGATTTCTACAAAATTTTCTCTCCATTGCTCTTTGTCTGGATAACGCTAAGTTTGAAGAGTTTCCTAGTGGCTCGATCTCGTCCTTCATCGGTAGGTTGACAATGAACCTCCCTTGGATGATGTCTCGGTATGTGGTCTCGGCAAATAATTTTTCGCATTGTTCTTCTTCCACTGTTAATCGTTTGATATTTGGGATAGCTTCAATTTCCCAAAATTGTTGAATTAGCTCATCCACCCTTTCTTGTCGTACATCTGTTGTGCCCAGATTGGCTGTTATTGTTGCCAATGCACTCGTGTCCACTTCTCCTCCTATTACCCAACCGAATATTGTTTCAAGCGCTATAACTTGATTGTTCTGCTTAACTCTTCTATCTAATAGGACATTGAATACGTGTTGTACACCGAGAATTAAATCTATTTCTTGCGCCGAATTAAAACTAGGATCTGTTAGTACTAACTTTACATGTGGTAGCTTGTAACTGAACGAACGAGCTGGTACCTTGGAACATAGCTTAGCCATTACCAACGCTTCAACTTTGATTTGAGATTTACCATTAATGCGCGATTTGAGAGTAACCATTACCTTTACCAGAGACTACGGTGCGATTGAGTTGTCTACGTAACTTGAGTTTATTGCATAACCTCTCGGAAATTAGTGTAGACATGGAACCTGAATCTAGTAGTATTCGACATTTATAGTCCGTGCCATGCTCATCGACTATAGTGACCAATGCGGTTGGTAAGATGCAACTTGTTGATGTATTAGCATGTGCTGTTGTTACCGATGGTTTGTCTGATTTTAAACATTCATTGGAGTGCAAAAGCGAGTGATGCTTCTTTCCACATTCTTGACATCTACTTCTCGACAGACATCTGAATACTGGGTGATTGAGTTTTAAACAGTTAAAACAACGGTTTGCAGATTTAGTACTTTGCCGACGCTCCGAGACTGATAACTACTTGAATGTGTCACAGTCGGCTAATGAATGATTGGAATTGCATAAAGAACAGCAGCTTACATCTGTTGTAACAAACGCTTTGGATTGAATACTTTGTCGATGCTCCAAAACTGATGACTGCTTGCATTCCTCACAGTCCGCTACTGAGTCATCGGAATTGCAGGAAGAACCGCAACTTACATCTGTGGTGACAAACGATTTGGACGACCTTTGATTTGCTGGCCGCCTGACTATGGGTGGCCTAACAGATTCTAATACATCAGACCTGCTCAGCAGAAATTTGAAAAAGCTTTCCAATTATGGCAAATCATCGTCACACGAAGTTTGTGCCCATAACGACCGAGTTTCAGCGTCCAATTTCTCCTCCAACATGTAAATCAACCATACTTCACGCGATTCTGCATCCTTCCCGAGCGCCTTTAAACCTCTTACCACCTCATCTGATGTATCAAGCAACTTTCTTAAACTTACTGCAGTTGCCTGTTGAATGTTCGGTTGGTTCATAAAATTCCTGATAAATGCCTGTATGGTGTGTTTCTTGCGGTCGTATCTGGTACATAGCTTGCAAAATGCCTCGAAATAGTTCGTCTCCGTAATTGGCAATTGCTTGAGAAGATTGTACGCATCAACCTTCAGATAACCTCTTAAATATTGCAACTTCTGCGCCGGTGATATCTTATTGTTTTCGTGAATGGTCTTAACGTATAAATCATAAAATGATTGCCATTCTGTGTATTGGCCAGAGAATGGTTCAATATTAATTCTAGGCAGTCGTACTTCTATCGGCTGAGTCATGCTTTGGTTCATGGTGGTATTTGACATTGCGTTCGATTCGTCTGGATTCGCTGCATTATATTCTCGGATGAACCGATTTAATCGTGCCTCTACAACATAGTACTTTTCGGAGAAATCGATCATGCCACTTTCATTGTCCGGGGCGATCTCAAATATCGAATTTTCAACATCTTCATACTGCCTTAACCACACCTTCGCCCGAGATAGTTTTGCTTGGAACCCATCAATGTCCTGTTTATCGACCGCCGCACCAACATAATTATATAACTTCGTCATTTGGCCTTTGATGGACGCAAGTGTGCTTTTGAGCGATTTTAATTTTAATTCTGAATCCATCACCACTTCACTGAATTTACTATTCACTGGTTACAACACTTTCCTTAAAATCACCGCTTTGTAGTGGATAATGTGAATACTTATTGAACTTCGACCACAACCCTAGTGTACAGTTAATTAACAAACGCGGTATGTGTAACAAAACAGATATTGAAGTCTCACGTAATTTTAAACACTCTTCAAGTGATTCAATAATTGCACAAACTTATCAAGTAATTATTTTAGTTCGATAAGTTTTGGTAGTTAATGTGGTAAACGATTATTGAAATTCACGAAAACCAGATTAGTGTGAAATTAACTAGCACATGCGGTATATATAACAAACAGGTAAGTCTCATATAATTTTAACTACCTTTCAAATTTGGTCAGTAATAGCACCAATTTATATAATAATAACTTTTACAGCAAGAAATAATTATCGATTCAATTTTTGATTTTTATAGATTCTGTGCAATACTTATCAACTTTCAGCAAAATAGGCACCATGTGGTCGCACTTCATCAACAAAATGTCCGCTTCGACGTAAATTGTAAATTGTAGATTTCCTCGACGTTTCTGCAACTTCGGATCGGATATTGTATTTCCCGTATTGTGTAACTCCGATCCGACTCGAAGGACCATGTAATTTACTGGATGGTTGTTTCCACGACGTTTGATTAACCTCCAGAACTAGCAACTGAACTCGACTTGAGTATTGTAATACACTCGCACTTCACAAACTATATGCTGGATGGATATTTCTACGACGTTTGCTTTACATCCAGCACTAGTAATTACACCAACCATTCGCAATTTAAATAAATTGTACACTTTAAACGATAAACAACTTTATTTTGTAATCGTAGCACAACTTTTATTTTTTATTATTTTTAATTTTAATTTTATTAATTTTATGTGCGAGCGCTTTCATTCACGGTGTTTTTGGAAGAGAGCGATTTTATTTTCCTTACAATTTTATTAACAAATTTTCCTTCTTAAGAATACAGTGACATCTAGTATTGAATACCTGAACTTATTTGCTATATATACTACAATTTTTTACTCTTGAATTTGGCTTAAATCTAGTACATTACTTTTCTCAGGTTTTCAAAACGTCACTTTTACAAAAGTAAACAAATTCCAAAAAAAATTATACATATAAGATATAAAGGTAAGATTTTTATATTGTATGATACAATTTGTATCTAATTTCTAATTAATTAATTGTAGCTCTTTACATATTATTTGCTTACAGCGGTTGAATCTTAGGACATCGATACACGGCGGCGGATGGTGTAACTTTTAGATACGCGTTGTTATTTCGTATTACCAAGATCTTGATTCTTTGTTTAACAATTTTGTATTATTTCAGGTCGACTGCATCAGCTCCTAGCATTAATCTTCTTATTAAATAACTTGATTAATTACAGATTTGCGGGCCCGATTTATAAATTATTGGGATCAACGCACGATTTGGCGGAACAGCCCACGATTCATATATCTGGATACTCTTTCCAACCATGACTTATGACGCCAACTCAAAATGACACAACGTAATGAGATATAATGTGTCCCACAAAAAACTCTACAAACTGTAGAGAGAACCATAGGGCTGTTTAAATCTGAATTTAGATGCCTCATTCAAGAACGGGTATTGTGCTATTCAACGACTATAGCCACATCATTAATTGTTGTGCCGTTCTGCATAATATGCGGATTATGGCCAATTTGCCTTTTCCTGATGATTTAGCCCATGGAGATCGAAGACTGCGACGAACTAATATCGACCAACAATATATTGCGTGAGCGTCAAAATATTAGAAATACAATAGTTTGTAGTTATTTTTCTGGGTAAAAATTTCATTTTAATAATTGATTTTAGTATAATTCATTATTGTGCTTCATTATTGGCTTCATAACAAAACTTTTTTTAAAAAATTAAATAAAATAATTAAAGTCTTTTTCGAACTCAAATTTTTTGATTTCAAATTCTAAATATTTTTTGAATTGATCATTCTAGAAGACAGAGTTTGTAACTGAGTTGGTCGGGTAACTCTAGGAGTATGAATATGGTGCTGTGGTTGGTCTGGCATTTTCATTGACAATTCCAAAAGGATTTCCTTTGCTCTTGCTTGTGACGTTGATGCTTGTGCCTTTGAGCGTTCCGAAGGGGTTATATAAATGATTGGTACTTCAGCCGATAATATTTATTGTGGCATTTCACTCTTTCACGTACAAATTATGTATGGACATATGAAACATAAAATTAAATTTTGTTGAATTAATTATTAAATTTAAAATATACCTAATCAGAATATGTCTTATATTACACCTTTGATCATGCCAATACTTCTTCCATATGTCTTATGACTCATATATTACAGCTTTACATAAGTTTATATTTAAAAATAAATTTAAATAAAATTAATTGCGCTATACTTATCATTAGCCAAATCTATATGTTCATCCAAAAACTGGAGCAAAACTAGTTTTCGATCATAATTCGGACGCGTTGCCCATACTAAGTTTTAAAGTGTCCGTTCTAAGTTTGTCCTATAGATTACTTAAAATCTGTTTAAAAATTTGTGATATATTCAAATATCAAAATATTAACATAAACAAAAAACAATTTTTAATACCGTGATACAAAATTGGACATTTCTTTATCATATATCATCAACTCGGAATCGCCAATTTATATTTTATCGATGATAATTTTATAATTTATCATTATCACCGACACAGAATCTAACCCAAATGGCTTCAAAGTGTAAATGTTTTCATCATGTTAAATATTCATCGTACAATTTTTTTGGCGTGATTCATTCATTATGCAATGAGTTCACGATGGCATAGACTCTCACTCTGTCTCTGGCACCATATCACATCAAGGGATTTGGCCCCCTCAAATGAGGTTTCATAATCATATTTTCATTCCGGATAATGAGTGATTAGTTCATTGATCCTAAACCAGCCGTGAAATTTTTTCCTTGTCACCACCAGGAATCGAACCCGGGACAAGCATGCTGACCACTTTGCCACACTAAACGAATTGATTATTTTATAATAATGTGGTATTTTAAATTTCCATTCATTTTTAGCATATGGTTCTCGACTTTTTTTGTCTTAAACCAAAATTTATTTTCTTTTATTCTCACCAGACTTGAAGGAACCGGATAATCCGCTTCACCAACCATTCATTTTCTCACACCATCATTGATTGTGTACATTAAATTTTTGTTTTACTTCACTTAACATTAAAGACACATACACATACACATTTATCCATTCAAAATTCTGAAAACCCATTTGCCATAATGTTAGGATTTCCTCGATAGTCCATGAGGAGTATGTTTTGTATTGGGTGTCTTGTATACATATTTTCATCTCTTTATGATGGTTACGTATAACACATACACATTAATGTATATATTTAGTTGTATGTATATGTGTAGATTTGAAACATTTCTCACATCAAAATTCAATTTCCAAATGAAAATATAAATTTTTCTTCAACATAAATTTTTTGCTGTACATTGCTCTCGTTTTTCGTGTCCTTGTGCTGTTAAAATTTTTTGGTTTTTTCATTTTTCCTTGTGAATTTTTATGTTTTTCCTCTCACAATGTGTGTTATGCTCGTATGTTATGTAGGTATGTTGGGAAGCACAGTACATATAGTAAGGCATTATGATGACATTCTACTATAATTTTAGTGCGGTAAAACGAGGGGTAATGTAAAAACGGTAATACGTACGATTTCTTCTCTTTTTATGGTGTATGCTGTATAAAATATAATTTATAATATTTCTTTAGGTTTCTGGTGATGGTGCGTTATGCTCTCGCATTATATTTAAAAGCATTTTTGGTCCAGCAGAGATGAAGTTAAGAGAAAAAAAAATATTTTACACATGGAAAGAAGGAAAGAGTTTTATGTTTGGTTCAATAAAAATTTCCATAAAAGGGGCTTTTTAGTGTGCCCATGTACCAGAATATAATTTTTAACATTTTCGAAAAACACCAAAAATATATTTATGTGCGGTGTATAATGCTTTTGTAACATGGACCCACAGCGAGCTGAATTCTCCATTTAATTACTAAATGAATAACTATGTACATGTTTTATACAATGTTTATAATGGGGACTAATAAATCTTTATCAAAATGATATAATCGCTATTAAGAACTGCTCGGCTGGAAAATAAAATACGACGATTGAATTTAGCATTTATATGTTAACATAAAAAAATTTATGTAGACGGTTTCATACACATAACATAAATTATGTACGTTATACATGTATACGTACGTATATAAATTTTATGTCGTTAATATATGTCAAAACAATGTTATCAAGGTTTATGGTTAGTCCTCAATTAACAATAAAAGTTAAATTAATTTGAATTGATAAGTAAATTGAACGAAAATGATGGGTCGAATTCTTTTTAAACACAAAATGTTGCCCTTTTGTATGGGGACAATTTACTGTAAGTAATTTAGTTGTTAATATAGACGATTATTTCGATAACGATTTATGGAGTGTGATTATTATTATTTTAATGGTCATAGGAGTTTAAAATGAAAATTTTAATTGGAATTTCAAATATTAAAGATTAACAGTCAAAAGTTGAAATCGATAGCAAAACAATAAAAATAACAAAAAGCAAAATTGGTTTAAAAAAAACAGTCGGTAAAAGCAATATTTACAAAGACGTTGGAATTTTGTTTTGAACTAATGAAACATTGAATTCTTCGGACGTGTTGTCAGAGTGCAGTGGCCAAACTACAAAATATTGAAAATACTTTGAACTTGCATACAAAGTATAATCACCATGTCTTAGTGAATTATTATGATTCGCTACGAAATTGCCAACCCCCTGCCAGCAATGGGCGGCGATTTTTTCATTTAAGTAAATTTAGAAACTATTTCTATTTTTATCGCCGGCGTTTCAATGTTACCAACTGTTTTTTGTATATATAAGTTGGTAACGCCCCAACGTCATGTGCCAAAAACATAAAAAAAAATTATAATTTTAAAATTTTTAATAAACATATTTTATTAAACATTTGTTTTTTATTTCGCAAAAATTAGATTTTGAATATTTTTAATTAAACAATTTGTTCAAAAAGTTTAAAAAATCACTCGATCGATTTCGACTTGTTAGATCATCATCAGGTGTATCTACTAGTTTGTAAGAGTAAAAATTTACACAATATCAATTGTTCAATTGTATCAATTTTTCGCATTAGTCGAATTGAGAAAGAAATATAAACTGCCATAAATAATATTTGTTGCCATAAAATATACTCGGGTCGATTATATTTTACGGCAGCATTTGCTCAAAAAAAAAAAAAAAAAAAACGCAGAGCAAAATTTTTGCACGATCGTATTCTTTTCTTGTCATACACACGAAAATTTTAATAAACCAAACTCTTTTTTTTTGCTGGGCCAACATTTTTTCTTCATCTAAATCGCGCTTTACACTTAAAAGTGTGTTTCGCCTAGGGCCTACTAGTCGAGGAAATGAAGCAATAAAACGGCCAAAAGTTCGAAATTTTTTAGAGCAAGACGGATCGGAATGCGGTTTTTTGCATTCGCTTCCAACAATTATTTGTAAAAAATCGCTCCTATTTTTTTCCAACAAACCGGAAATTGCATTGCTGAACATTAGAGAACTTTGTAAATAAGAGTCAGAACTAGATCATCATAGTAGTCATTGTGGATACCAGTTGTTATTTTTTTTTTCTCTAAACGAAAATTTTTTAAAAGAATTAAATTTAATTTTAATTGTATATAATAATATTTAGTGTTCGTGTTAATAAAATTTAATATTTAATAATTAATATAATATTGTGTATGTATAGTTTTAGCAAAGATAAACATATAAAGATGAGTATTTATCATGGCACGCCGATGCGCACTAAATAAAATCGATACATTTGTAGGGGAAAAAGTGTATAGCCAAAATGAAAAGTGCATCTATCATTTTACGTGGCTCGATAATTTCTCTTTCTGCCGTCTAGTATTTCCATATGATCGAGTATAATTACATAACAAAAAAAAATTATTTGTTTGTACAGTATAAAACACAAATTATTCTTTTAAATTTGCTTTCATTATTCTATGAAACTATGGTGTTTACTGTATGTAAGCGACAAAAAAAACAAAAAACAAATCCAATCCATTTATTATTTTCGTTTGGAAATATCTCTCTCTACACACCGTTTATATTTAATAAAACAGAATGAAACGAAAACTCAAAACGATTATGTACAAAGTACAATATATAGATTTACTCGTATCGTTCCTTCCCATTTTAGGTATGTATAACAAAATTAACACGTGCAAATATAGCACGTGGCATTAAAAGATGATCTGTTTTGTTTACGCATTATACATACATAACATACATGTAGCTGCATTTTATGTATTTTATTTTGGTGTGCATGAAATGTAAATCAAAAAATGGTAAAAAATATTTGGAGGATTTTGATACGGAAAAAATCAAAATCTTACAAAGAAAAGGAAAAAATGTGTTATATGTTAATGGTCGCAGTCGGAACCAACGAAAATGTATTCTACGTATTTCTACTAAGAATTACTCGTCCACTCACCCAATTGTGATTTTTGTGGTTAGTAATGATGTTCGGGAACACTTTGTTGATGAGCTCGTCCTTCGTTGAGACAAAATTGCAAAAGTTCTGAGGCATCAGCTGCTGAGGCATCAGCAGCAGTCGATCTTGGAATGACTGGTATTGTTGAACGGAAATAGCCAGAAAGTAGAATCATTGCGCCTCCAAAACATCTTGAGTCATTGCGTAGATCTTTCATAGTTCGATTGAGTGCTTCCAATGCGCGTTTGTGCGCCATTGTACATTCATTCCAGATGATGATTTTACTTGTTACCAAAACTTTCGCCATTGCTGAGTGTTTCGCAATGTTGCAAATCGGGTTTTCAGCCGATTGAAGGTTTAACGGCAATTTCAACGCCGAATGAGCCGTTCGACATCCTTCTAGCAATGTGGCCACTATCCCAGAAGAAGCAACTGCTACAGAAATATCGGATCTCGCACGAACAGTGGCCAAAATCAATGACATGAGGAATATCTTCCCAGTTCCACCGGGCGCATCGAGGAAAAATAATCCACCATTTCCATCATGAATGGCCTTCACTAACGTATCGTACACTTCTTATATTTGATATACATTTTTGATCCCATTTTTGATCCCATTTTTGATCCCATTTTTGATCCAATTTTTGATCCAATTTTTGATCCTATTTTTGATCCCAATTTTGATCCAATTTTTGATCCCATTTTTGATCCCATTTTTGATCCCATTTTTAATCCCATTTTTGATCCCATTTTTGATCCAATTTTTGATCCAATTTTTGATCCCATTTTTGATCCCATTTTTGATCCCATTTTTGATCCCATTTTTGATCCCATTTTTGATCCCATTTTTGATCCCATTTTTGATCCCAATTTTGATCCCAATTTTGATCCAATTTTTGATCCCATTATTGATCCCATTTTTGATCCCAATTTTGATCCCATTTTTGATCCCATTTTTGATCCCATTTTTGATCCTATTTTTGATCCCAATTTTGATCCCAATTTTGATCCTATTTTTGATCCCAATTTTGATCCCATTTTTGATCCCATTTTTGATCCAATTTTTGATCCCATTTTTGATCCAATTTTTGATCCCATTTTTGATCCCATTTTTGATCCAATTTTTGATCCCATTTTTGATCCCATTTTTGATCCCATTTTTGATCCAATTTTTCATCCCATTTTAGTTCCAATTTTTGATCCCATTTTTGATCCCATTTTTGATCCCATTTTTGATCCCAATTTTGATCCAATTTTTGATCCCATTATTGATCCCATTTTTGGTCCCATTTTTGATCCCATTTTTGATCCCATTTTTGATCAAATTTTGATCCCATTTTTGATCCCATTTTTGATCCAATTTTTGATCCCATTTTTGATCCAATTTTTGATCCCATTTTTGATCCCATTTTTGATCCCATTTTTGATCACATTTTTGATCCCATTTTTGATCCCATTTTTGATCCCATTTTTGATCCCATTTTTGATCCAATTTTCAATTCCATTTTTGATCCCATTTTTGATCCCATTTTTGATCCCATTTTTGATCCAATTTTTGATCCCATTTTTGATCCAATTTTTGATCCCATTTTTGATCCCATTTTTGATCACATTTTTGATCCCATTTTTGATCCAATTTTTGATCCAATTTTTGATCCTATTTTTGATCCCAATTTTGATCCAATTTTTGATCCCATTTTTGATCCCATTATTGATCCCATTTTTGATCCCATTTTTGATCCCATTTTTGATCCCATTTTTGATCCAATTTTTGATCCCATTTTTGATCACATTTTTGATCCCATTTTTGATCCCAATTTTGATCCCATTTTTGATCCCAAATTGGATCAAAATTGGGATCAAAATTGGGATCAAAAATGGGATCAAAAATGGGATCAAAAATGGGATCAAAAATGGGATCAAAAATGGGATCAAAAATTGGATCAAAAATGGGATCAAAAATGGGATCAAAATTTGATCAAAAATGGGATCAAAAATGGGATCAAAAATGGGATCAAAAATGGGATCAATAATGGGATCAAAAATTGGATCAAAATTGGGATCAAAAATGGGATCAAAAATGGGATCAAAAATGGGATCAAAAATTGGAACTAAAATGGGATCAAAAATGGGATCAAAAATGGGATCAAAAATTGGATTTAAAATGGGATGAAAAATTGGATCAAAAATGGGATCAAAAATGGGATCAAAAATGGGATCAAAAATTGGATCAAAAATGGGATCAAAAATGGGATCAAAAATTGGATCAAAAATGGGATCAAAAATTGGATCAAAAATGGGATCAAAAATGGGATCAAAATTGGGATCAAAAATAGGATCAAAAATTTGATCAAAAATGGGATCAAAAATGGGATCAAAAATGGGATCAAAAATGGGATCAATAATGGGATCAAAAATTGGATCAAAAATTGGATCAAAATTGGGATCAAAATTGGGATCAAAAATGGGATCAAAAATGGGATCAAAAATGGGATCAAAAATGGGATCAAAAATTGGATCAAAAATGGGATCAAAAATGGGATCAAAAATGGGATCAAAAATGGGATCAAAAATTGGATCAAAATTGGGATCAAAAATAGGATCAAAAATTGGATCAAAAATTGGATCAAAAATGGGATCAAAAATGGGATCAAAAATGTATATCAAATATAAGAAGTGTACGATACGTTAGTGAAGGCCATTCATGATGGAAATGGTGGATTATTTTTCCTCGATGCGCCCGGTGGAACTGGGAAGATATTCCTCATGTCATTGATTTTGGCCACTGTTCGTGCGAGATCCGATATTTCTGTAGCAGTTGCTTCTTCTGGGATAGTGGCCACATTGCTAGAAGGATGTCGAACGGCTCATTCGGCGTTGAAATTGCCGTTAAACCTTCAATCGGCTGAAAACCCGATTTGCAACATTGCGAAACACTCAGCAATGGCGAAAGTTTTGGTAGCAAGTAAAATCATCATCTGGGATGAATGTACAATGGCGCACAAACGCGCATTGGAAGCACTCAATCGAACTATGAAAGATCTACGCAATGACTCAAGATGTTTTGGAGGCGCAATGATTCTACTTTCTGGCTATTTCCGTTCAACAATACCAGTCATTCCAAGATCGACTGCTGCTGATGCCTCAGCAGCTGATGCCTCAGAACTTTTGCAATTTTGTCTCAACGAAGGACGAGCTCATCAACAAAGTGTTCCCGAACATCATTACTAACCACAAAAATCACAATTGGGTGAGTGGACGAGTAATTCTTAGTAGAAATACGTAGAATACATTTTCGTTGGTTCCGACTGCGACCATTAACATATAACACATTTTTTCCTTTTCTTTGTAAGATTTTGATTTTTTCCGTATCAAAATCCTCCAAATATTTTTTACCATTTTTTGATTTACATTTCATGCACACCAAAATAAAATACATAAAATGCAGCTACATGTATGTTATGTATGTATAATGCGTAAACAAAACAGATCATCTTTTAATGCCACGTGCTATATTTGCACGTGTTAATTTTGTTATACATACTAGAGCCCTGCGCGGATACGTTTTTTCGTATCCGCATCCGATCCGCATCCGCCGAAAAAAATATTAATTTATCCGCATCCGCACTCGCGAAAAATTTTAAAATCCGCATCCGCACTCATCCGCATCCGCAAAATCGTTGTTTATGAATTTGCTTTACATAAAGTCCCAATCAATGAACACACAAGAGTTTAAGTTGTATTCTTTTGGGCGATTTGCATGATCGGTACGACCACCAGTATTTTAGGAACGGATTGTTTAATTTTGATGAGAAGTCTATACAATTTTAGGGGGACGACGCGTATTAAAGAGAGAAAATGTGATAACCACTTCATCATACACGACAGCAAACCATTCTTTGCCTTAGTACAAATTAGGGTAGCCGCATGGAAACAGCACATAAGCAATTGGTAAAATGGAAGGAGAAAACGATATCATCCCTCCCCACGATATGCCAGTGTGCAATTATGTATCATCCAGCAGCAGTCTGGCCCTTCCAACGGCCTTGGGGTCTGGCTAGGATTTAATGAACTTATCAATCATTAATCTGAGATCAACATGATATTGCAACCTCATTTGAGGCGGCCAAATCCTAAATAGGATGCCAGATAAATAAATTACAAAATATACAATTTTGATGGTTGTTATTAACTGGAATAGTATTAACCGAAATAGAAAAATTTTGTAATTTTTCAAGGTAAAAAGAAAAACAAATTGAAAATGTTATATGTGCGGATGTGTATACAATAGGTTTATCCGTAACCGTGCGGATAATCCGCATCGTGCGGATATGATTTCTAAATCCGCATCCGCACTCATCCGCCAGAAATTAATGCGGATACATCCGCTTTTATCCGCGGATAGCGGATAATTGCGGATACTCGCGGATATTACTATCCGATGCAGGGCTCTAATACATACCTAAAATGGGAAGGAACGATACGAGTAAATCTATATATTGTACTTTGTACATAATCGTTTTGAGTTTTCGTTTCATTCTGTTTTATTAAATATAAACGGTGTGTAGAGAGAGATATTTCCAAACGAAAATAATAAATGGATTGGATTTGTTTTTTGTTTTTTTTTGTCGCTTACATACAGTAAACACCATAGTTTCATAGAATAATGAAAGCAAATTTAAAAGAATAATTTGTGTTTTATACTGTACAAACAAATAATTTTTTTTTTGTTATGTAATTATACTCGATCATATGGAAATACTAGACGGCAGAAAGAGAAATTATCGAGCCACGTAAAATGATAGATGCACTTTTCATTTTGGCTATACACTTTTCCCCTACAAATGTATCGATTTTATTTAGTGCGCATCGGCGTGCCATGATAAATACTCATCTTTATATGTTTACTTTGGTTTTAGTTTAATTAATGTATATATATATATATATATATATATATATATATATATATATATATATATATATATATATATATATATATATATAAATAGTTTGGTGGACGTTTATATTTTGACAGTTATTTTGTCTAATACGAATATTTATGTACATTTTCTATACTACTTAGTCAAGTGGTACAAGTTCATTCGTATATTATATTTATATGTTATTTGACTTGTAAAGTCTGTAAAATGGAATGTGGAAAATGTTTTTTGGCTGTTGGTGTGGACAAGATTGGATGTGACGGTTTTTGTGACAAAAATTTTCATTTGAGTTGTGCTGCTGTGGATCGTGCATGTCACCGGCAAAGCTTTAAATGTGGAAACATTATTTGGTTTTGTGATGATTGCAAAGAATTGGTGAGTAACCGATTTTTTAAGAATATATATATAAAAGCCAAATCGTGGGAAAATCAAGACTCTTTATATCAAGAATTGTTGAAAGAAACTAAATTAAATAGACTTCTAATTGAGAATGTATTGGAGCTACTTAATATTAAGGATAAACGAATTCCTGATGCTATTATACATGGTCTGCCGAGTGCTATTAGGCCATTAACAACAAATATTGCATCGTGTGATGATACATCCCCTGTGTCAACTGATTTTATAGAGAAGAATTTTTGTAACACATTTGGTGCTATTAATTCTATAGAAGAAATTATTAATCCACCTATTCGGTCAGATGTTGATTCTACGAATATAACAACATATTCAACCTACATTCAAGATGAATTTGTTACTTTATCAACATTGTACCCTGGAAGTCCACAGACATTTGCAGAAGTAGTAATGTCCAGAGGCTCTATTTCCGTTATGCCTGAACCTGCAGAGTGTGAACAACAAATATTTAATTCTGTTTCTACGTAAGTTAAGTGTTTAGATGTACCGTGCTCTGGTAATACTATTAATGTTTCTACACCTACCATACCTACAAAGTTGATTCATGGAACTAATGAGTCAGCTGAGAACTTTGATATTAAAACTATTCCTGCTCCTAAGATGTTTTGGATACATCGTTCTCGGTTTGATCCTACTACTAAGGAAGAAGATATCTTGGGTATGGCTAAATCCTGTTTGCAAACTGAAGTTTGCAAAGTACATAAGTTGATTCCGAAAAATTCTAACATACAGAAATTTGAATACGTATGTTTTTAATTGGGGTGTAGAGATGATTTGAAAGTGAAAGCTCTGGATCCTGCTACCTGGCCTATTGGTGTATATATTAAACCTTTCGCAAATTTTTGGTCAACTCGACCTGCAAAAATAATGTTTTGAACGTCGGCATCTATACCCAATCCATCTTAAATAATACTTTAAATAATTCTTTTACGATAAGCAATAACACAACTATTCCATTTAGTAATTTGTCTGTAAATAAAAAGTTTTGTTTGACATTTGGTCATTTAAATGTTCGAAGTTTGGTGAAACATTTTAATGGTGTAACTATTCTTTTACATATTTATCAATTTGATTTTCTTGCTTTGTCTGAGACTTGGCTCACTAAGAAAAATAGAAACAAGTCATTCCAAATAAACAACTACAAATTGCTGCGAGCTGATCGTACTGATTCCCGTGGAGGTGGTGTTTGTATTTATTATCGTTCTTCCTTTAAAATTAACAAACTTTCTTCTAACTCTTTAGGTAAAGTAGAGTTCTTATCTTCTGAGCTTGTTGGAGTATTTGGAAAAATACTTATTTTGATTATTTATAACCCTTCTCCTGTTTATTCAGGTGACATAGTTAATATACAAAATATTTTTGCTGAACAATTATGTGGATATGAAAGAATTATTTATTGTGGTGATTTTAACTATAACATGTTGAGCAATAATAGGCTTAGTGATTGCTTAAAAATTAATAACTTATATCATTTACCGTTTTTGGACCCAACTAGAATTAAATATTTAATATTTGCAAGTTATAAGTTTTGTAACACCAGGAGTAAGATATCGTATACTGTTGTTGCCTATTATAAGGCGATTAATCAACTAGAATTTATTGAAAATTTCTTTTTGTTAGATTGGCAAACCATGTATTACTATTCTGAGGTTGATGATATTGTTGCCAATTTCAACTCAAACTTTTTACATTTAGACCAGACTTGTGTGCCTCTGAATGCTCATATTATTAAATTAATGAAACGTAGAGATTTAGCTTTTAAAAAAACATAAAAGGTTTGGATTACATAATGATTTACAATCTTTTAGATTTTTTAGAAATAAAACAAATATATACATCAACCAAGCCAAACAAAGATATTATTTTGGAAGTTTGAAAAATTCCAAAATAACTTGGAATAATTTAAAAAAATTGGGGGTTTCTTGCGTCACTAGTGATGCTAGAATTGACTTTTCAGCAGAAGAAATTTTGGTTGGAATCACTAAATTTCGTGATTGGGTGTTTTACCACTACCTGATGCTAAATCTGATCATTTTACAGGTGATGATTTTGTTTTTGATTGTATTGATGAAAATATTGTTTTAAATGTTATTCGTGAAATTAAATCTGATTCATTGGCTTATGATATGGTAGATTTTAAAGTCTAAAACTTTTTATTAATTTATTTCTCCCTCTTATAACTTTTGTTATTAGCCAATGTCTGACAAAATCTGTGGTTCCTGATATATGGAAGGTGGCGTCCATAATTCCGTTACCAAAGAAGGATGTAATTTCCAATATAGGAGATAAACGTCCCATTAGTATTTTGCCTGCTCTGTCAAAAGTTCTTCATAGGCTTAATTTCTTAAGTGAGTTTCAGTCGGGGTACAAATCAGGCTACAGTACCACTACTGCTCTTGTTAATATTATTGATGATTTCTCTGCTATCTTGGACAAGGAAAATTCGGTTGCTATTTTCGTCCTACTAGATTAATCTCAAGCATTTGATTGTGTTAATCATATTCATTTGCTTCAGAAGATATATTTGTATTATAAATTTTCTAATTCGGCTATTAATCTAATATACTCATATTTGAGTAATCGTAAACAATTTGTGAAGTATGGTATTGACCATTCAAATATTAGTGAAATGGTAGTAGGTGTACCTCAAGGGTTGGTCTTAGGTCCGTTACTTTTTTCTTTGTACATAAATGATCTACCATGGAAAATTTTGAATTGCCGGTTTCATCTTTATGCTGATGATTTACAACTTTATATTGGTTATTTATCACAGCTAGATGAGATAGTGATTAAACTTAACACAGATCTTAAAAATGTTTCTTTGTGGGCTAAAAATAATTTGTTATCATTAAATCCGATTAAAAGTAAGGCTTTATTACTCTTAAAAAATGTTCGACACAATGTTACACCTACACTTTTCTTAGATGATGATGTTATATCCTTTGTTCCAGTGGTTAATGATTTAGGGTTGCTTTTGAATTCTAAACTAACGTGGAATGATCATATTAGCTCTCTTTGCCAGAGGGTTAATTAGGCCTTGTATTCCCTTAAATTGATTAGAAAGTTTTGTCCAGTTAACCTTCGTAAATATTTAATTAAAAGTTTGGTTTTGCCAATGTTCACATATTGTGATGTTATCTACAATCAATGTGACAGTTTTTCTAAAAGTTTACTTGAAGTTACGTATAATAATTGCACTAGATACGTTCATGACCTTAGGAAGTTCGATCATATCTCGGAGTTTAGGTGTTCAATTCTTGGATATGATTTGTTTCAATTATTTGATTATAGAACATCTGTTTTTATTTTTCAACTGGTTAACTCAGGTTTACCGTTATATTTGTATGAAAAGTTAAATTTTTCCAAGTCTTTACGTACAAGAAACATTAATTTGCCTATTAGTAAAAGAAATGTTTATAATAATTCTGTACTAATAAATGCAATTATTAAATGGAATAGTTTGCCAATAGAACTAAAAAACATCAGTTCTCTTAGTATATTTAAGATAGTATATCTTAGTATATCTTGTTTGCAATTAATTATGGGAAATCAAAATGTAAATAATTAATGTACATATTTGTAGATATTTAATTTAGTTTATTGCTTTGATTAATTACTTTTTCTCTTTTTTGTGTTAATTTTATAAGTTAATAATATAATTATTGTAAATATTCATGTATAACTTTTGTAAATATTCATGTGTATAAAAGCATTAGCTTAAACACATTTAATAAATATTATTATTATTATTAACTAGCCCCACTCGGGTTCCCGGGGGTTTTCAAGGTCGCTGATCACGATTATGATGTTCAAATTTGCTCACAGCTGACCTGGAGCTCAGGAACGTTGATACACGTCATCTCCGTGGGACTCTCCCGAAAATCACGCGGGAAGGAGAGAAACTCGGTGCCCGGATGTTTTTTGGGGTCGCTGAAACCAAATACGGCATCGGCGAAAACCTCCCGGACACCTGGTTCGCCCGAACCTGGACGCAGACGTCATCCTTGCGAATTTTCCTGGCAATATCGGCAAAACAATCTGAAAATCATTGTGGGGGCTTTTTTGGGGCGCTTAATTAAAATTTCACGTCGAAAACGATCCTCATCGTCTTGGTTTCAAAAATTTTGAACTTTTTTGCTTCATTGCCTTGACTATACGGCAAATTGTGTAAAAAGTTTAAAACCTTTATTATTCGAGTAGGCTATCTTGTAGAATCCATTTTGATATAAATAAAATATGTCATTTGTGGTTGTTTTTTATCGCCATACGGTGACGCTTTTGTTCTATAAGCTATAGCGATATCGTGGCGCTCGTTGATGTTTCTCTTGTTTTGTGTCAATACTTTGTATGCAAGTTAAAAGTATTTTTAGTATTTTTATAGTTGGGTCGACGCAATATTATGAGACGAGCGATTTTATTAATTTAAAGAATTCAGTGTTCAATCCGTTCTAAACAAATCTCCCAACGTCTTTCATAACAACAACTCAATGTAAAAATAAGATCTGTCTATCACTTAAAACAACCCAAAATTTAGTATTTACATTCTGTCAAAAAATAACGGGAATTGGTCAATAAAACATAAAATATTTATATTCATTACAATTTTTTGTGTCGCCTTCAAAATAGACCACCCTGAAATAATGGGTCCCATTTGAAACGCGATATTTTAAAACGCGAATTATCAAAACGCCATATTTCAAAACGCGATATTTCCAAACTCGATATGGTACAAAACGCGATATGGTACAAAACGGGAGTTTAGGATCGGGTTATATCAGGCGGGTGAAGGGGAAGTTTAATTTCAGTTTATAGGAATTTAAAAATCGATAGGGGCGAGAGTATATAGGACTGGTATCAATCGGGTCGCTGCGCTCCCGTTGCTTCGCAATGGTCATTCTGTACCATAACGCGTTTTGAAATATCGCGGTTTGAAATATCGCATTTTGTACCATATCGTGTTTTGTACCATATCGCGTTTTGAAATACCGCGTTTCGAGCGGATCCGGAAATAATACATTTATGCCCACGAATAATCCAATCATCAAAAATATTTCAAACGCATTTTCTCCGGATGCGACTTAAGTTTCCCACGAATTCTTTTTTATGTCTTCTATCGACTGAAAAGGGGTGCCTAGAAGTGGTTATTTCTAGTTAGATGTGGTTATTTTATGATATTTGTTGAGTTTTTGGACAGAAATTCGTCCACAATGATAGCCTTGTGAGATGGTGCGTTGTAGGGGTGCACAGTTCATGAATTTTCTTTCCACAAACCTGTTTCGACATGTTGTAATTATCACATTTTTTGTTTCGATGTGTCTTCGACAGAATAACGGTATTTTAGAAATTTTTACAAAATTTGTTTACTTCTAAAATACTGTTATTCTATCGAAAACGCATCTTAACGGAAAATGTGATAGTTACAACGCCACAAAACGCCTAGATAATATTCTGTCTGACATTCTGGCAAAAATTCCGAGTACACTACACCACGCCCACGCCATTCCTTGGAAGGCACCATTCCGAAGGTTGTTGACTGGTTTGCATATTAAACTCGTAAACTGATGTGTCATAACCAAATTCAGGTCTTTCGGAACTAATCGAGTGGCCACGTGTTTCATGCCCAAACAATCGTGTACAATATTGTAGGAATTGATTCGTGAGACGCAGAAAGCTCAGCGGTATCTCTCTCAAACCTAAATGACGATTTTCCGCAACCATTTACTTTACTTTATTGATGTTAACTTCAGTTGAATATGTTGATGGTCGACCAGAGCGAGGTAAATCTTCTATGACATATGTACCGCTTTTGATTGCACTGCACCACTCATATGTACGTGTTTTTGATTAAAGTCAATACATCGTAAGCCTTATGTAACATTTTCCGAGATTCGCCACACGAAATTCTGATGAACTGACAACATAGAGCACCGTAAACAAACTCAATGACAAATCGCATTGGGACTATGATGAAATCGAGTTACATAAGATAAATATGTATGCGAAGAGATCACAGATATTATACTAACGGGTGGATAATGACATACATATATCAAATGAAGACACAAGAGGTGCTCATTTTATTTTCGCGTTTTTCATTTTATTCCGGGTTGGAAATCGGGTTGCTATTAAACTACTTCTACTAAATTACAAAAGTGAGGTTTCAAATATTAGGAGTATTTACGATAGATTCATTCTATCATTTCGTGAAAATCCGATGTCATCCAGTTAGAAACAACCTTATATGTTTTCATTCATAAATCCATAGAATACAATTTTCAATGGCATCCACAAACGTGAAGATCTCGTTGTTTTATGATTTTTTTTAAAGAGCCATCATTTGATATATGCCATTATCTAGTAGTAATGTGGCCAATAATTAATACATTGAAACTCAGAAGTCCGCATACACATTGTATGCAAATCGATTTTCTAACATTTTATTTTCAAGGGCGCTTATAACGCCTTAATTTGATATTTGATATATTGCTGTTCTTGAATTGCAAACTTTTTTCAAGACAAGCTGGGCACCCGGGGTAAACCTAATTCGAGTGTGCTGAATTCAACGGTGCTAGTCCCATTTCAAAGTTAGTCCCCATTTTTGAGATATCGCCTTTGACATGTTTTGGGTCTGAGTTAAAATATACCCTCATTCGCGAAACATATCAAGACCGAAAAATCACATCTAAATTTTTTTTGCTTTTCATTTCGACGAAAAACACTGTTTTAATCATTTTGTTGAATTGATCGAATAAGCATTACATCGACAAATATAGATACAATAGAAACTATTTAAAGAAAAGTTAAATCGATTCAGTTGATTTTCTGGTGGTTTTTCCTAAAAAGCAAAAAATCCTAAAAAATTAACATTTTTCTTCTCTTTGACAAAACAATGGCGTGTCGCTGCGAGTGTGGATAAAAATCCGAGATTTTTCCATCCCATCATTTTAACCAATTACATCAAGTAAATTATGACACGCCACTTTTTTAGTACATAAAAGATGAAAATAATTGAAAATTAATCTGGGATAGAAAAATCCGAGATTTTTATCCGTCGTATGATTCCGTGATTGAATGGCGCAGTGACATTTGATGGTTGATATATTGATGCAGATGTTTCTTCGGTTTCAGCAGATTTAAATGTTGGTGGTAAATATTCTTCAGTTGGGTTTGATCACTCCAGAACAGGAATTTCATCTGAATGCGGCAGCGGTAGTCGAGCATTTGTCGTTGCAGTGTACGTCAAAGAACCATCCATATCATCGGGACACCAAATGACAATGCGACTTCAGTGTTTTGCCATCTACGCAGATGGACAATACATGCCGTACAGACAAAAGACGGCGTCTAATTTACACCACAAATAGCATTTTATGAAAAATATAGCCGATATAAATCAGCGGTTTTATCAGTTATTTTGCGGCCATTGCTCATATATATAAATTTTCCACACACATAACAAAAGCACTTGAGTTTAAAACACCTATCCATATTATTTATTTCACCAGTGCTGTACCCTAATTCTCTAAGAAGTAAGATAAGTTGTAAACGTGTAAACGATAATTTATCTTGCCTTTTTACAATATTGTCATTCTGTAATTGCACTCCAAGATAAAATTTAATACGGTTGCGATAAATAAATGTCAAAACTTAACACACTCTTATGATGTATGTAGGTTCATATTTAAACTTTGAGGGCCTATAACTACCGTTCCCATTTAAATTTCAACATTATTCTTATGGATATAAGTTACTCTAAATAGCATCTGTTCATAATCTATAGTTCAAGTTGTTACGGGTTGTGGTATGGCTAATTTTACAGGTGAAAATTTTATACAATATATAATCTTGGCATTTTTAAATCGCATTCTCTAAACAGTTTTTTTACCCAAGGTAAACCTATTGACAGCAAGCGAGCAAGATAACATTAAACGTCAAAACGAAATTTTAATTATTTTATATCCTTAATAACTCAAAAAATATAATCTCTAGAAACGTAAATTGTTGCATATACATCAAAGCCATCGAGAATCACACATAGCCCCCAAAATCATATTGAAAAATAATCGGAGTCGGGAGTTATTTGAAATTCAAATCAAGATACGGTTAGATAGACTTATAAAACAAACCAAATGTTTCACGAGAACATTACAACAGCCAAAAAATTCTTTACTTCGTATGGTAAAGACGTGTACAATATAAGTCTTGTTTACAATTGACCGATCCGTTGAATTTTGGTTAAAGTTGTGTATTCTAATCTGTTTAAAGGTTATTCTTTATACTAAGTACAAAATCGCATTATTATGTAATTATTATTTGCGATATGTTTTTGAAATCCAATCGAATCTGTCTTAAGCAGATCATAATTTCAGTGTATTTCGTTGTTGAAGAACCATTTATTTATTTCCGATGCCGTATTTAGCTCATTCTGCACATGCGGATCTCGAAAAGTTCGGGATTGTCTTATTAGAATTTTAGAATTTCGAGTAAACTACAAAAAGCTATGCGTTTTAAGCAACGAAGCTCATTTAAAAATCAAATTTAGTTAGCCACTGCCACTTTTCCGAACTCCACGAGTTGCTCATCCTATATTTTTTTATGTGCCTCCTCAATAGCACCGAAAATTTTTTAATCGAAACCATTTCTAGTAGTTGATGTAGGTCTAGTTATGGACAGACGAGTTACGTTTTAGTGTTACGATTTGGTTTTTTACCATGAGTTAATTTTTAATCTTTGTAAAATGTTTGGGTTAATCTTAAGGATCGGTAACGAGTAGGAGGTGAGACCTTGATCAATTACCTGCACTTTAGAAATCGATTTTATGCAATATACATCTTGTTTGACCTTAGTGCTCGTTAAAAGCTAAAATATTTAATGCATATAATATAATTAAATTTTGTACTCGTTCATTATTATTCGAAATTTGTCCTAATTATTAGTTTCTCAAAACATAAGATTAATAAATATAGTTTAGAATTAAAGCATTGTAAGATCTTATAGATAGACTGTTGAAAGCTCCTAGTGCCTTTAAATGAAATGTTAAACAACAACAAACTGAAATTTGTTAACTAATTTAGATAGATTTTCTATAGGCCGTCATATTTATTGTGCTCGTCAGTTTTCTTAATTGTGCATGTGTAATGATCAAGTAAATTATTGCAAGTGCCACATATTAGCAGAAAACTAACTGGATAACCATTAAATGAAGGAAATGGCTGTATTTGAAATTTTAATAAAATGCACATTTGAAAACAAATGAGCTTGAAAGCTCAACGTTTTACGTGTAAGGTTTTATTCTAAATTGTAATGTTAATAAATAAATAAGTGCACACCAAGTTGAAAGCTTTGCTTGCTATTTGGAGAGTGGATCCATTTTAGATGTTGTCAAATCAGACACTTGAAACACTTGACATTTATATTTGAAAATTGACCAAATAAAATTGCTTTTTCTGTAATCCACAGACCATCTCTTTCTAGGATATTCTACCCCTTAAGTCTTTTTCTTCTAATATTAATAGGTACATTATTTATTCCCTATTTTAAACATAAAATTATAAATAATAAATTTATTTGTTTTATTGTTTTTGTGGAAATACTAACCTAAGCAAAAGTATAGGTAAAGTGAAGATGATCGATTAAAATATTCAAATGTTTGATTTACTGAAAGAATATTTTAATTCAAGAACAGTCCACTTTTACATTCTAAATGGAAAGAATTTTATAACTTTTTTATGTAAAGTATCGCAGTTATTTAAATTGTTAGAACTTGGCTTGTTTAATTCCAAAATAAAATTATAAACTGAAATATCAAAAATTGCAATTAATTATTAAAAATATCCAAACGAAAGCGTTTTACACATTCAAGCAAAGTTATTCCGCGATAAATTACTTGTGTTACTTTTGGACATAAACTTATCTTGCCATTTTACATTTTATCTTGAAAAAAATTTAGAGAATGCGAATTTACTAAAACATCACGATATCCAATATAAATCTAGACTTCTACGATAATTTTTTTCGTGTGTAAAAGTTATCACTTTTACATTTTACAATTTATCTTGGTTCTTAGAGAGTTAGGGCACTGGGATGTTCTAACATCACATTTTGCGATATTTTATCGAAGTCTACGGCTCTTTCAGCTAGAGTTTATTTGACTTCTGTTTCAATTATCAATTATTTTTCCTTTATTGCTACCATAGTCTATAGAATATATATGAACAATATCTATTTCACTTATTTTCGTTCTACAATTATTTGGTGATAGAAACACAGTAGAAATATCACAATGTTGCAATCTAGCAGGCTGGTAAATGATATAAAAATTGAAACAGAGATAAATTTTGTTTTACAGAAACGAGAAATAAATTTCGATAAATTATCGAAACATGGTGATGTTAGAACATCCCAGCCTAGATATCACAAGTCGATTTTCGTTTTATTTTTTGTGTTCTTTTGTCACTTTATATATTTAAATGAAAAATTTTTAATTTTTAATTTTAGATTGTAGTTTTTAGTTCTTACTTATTGTGCCAATTTTTTTACTTTTTTAGAAATATCGATTTCGAAAATAATCTCTTCTTTGGTTTACCTTTTACTACTGTTACAGAATTTATTTTGAAGCTGTTTCTATACTGTTGCTATGCGCTGCTGTTTGGCACCTCCTATGTTCTTAAGTTATGGATAATAAGTCATACATTTTATTAAGTTGATTTTATCGTTCAGTAAATTGTTGGTGTTTATGTTTTTGTATATTTTCGGGGTGTGAATTTTGGCCGCAATTTGAATGACTCATGAGAAATTTATATACGTAGTCTCATGACTCAAGAGTGAAATTGTGTCCCAAAAATACCAAGATCTTCTAGCCTGTCTAATTTCGGCCCTTTTTGATCCTGTGCAAAATGCTTATTTGTATTGAATTTAGTGTACCTATGATTATCAGTTTTTATGTGTTATGTACCTTTTTAAAATTGGTTATGGCATTGATGTGTTCTTTGTATCTTATTTGAGATGAGCGTCGTGTTTGGCCTAAGTATGCCGACCTCAAGTTGTAGACGGCAAGGTAGGAGCCGGAGCCTTCTGTGAGAAGCTTTTGCCAAAACTGACAGGACCCTGCCTTTTTGGGGAACATGCAAGAAGGCTAGGTCTACAGACGAATGACGTTGTAGAATTTGCATGGACAAAGAAGAGAAAAAGGCTTTAGATAACTTCCTATATGCTTGTGTCCGGCACTATCATACAGATGGCATAGATATTTGGGCGTGTACAGTATGGCCAGCCTTTCAGATCTCACTAACTGTGTAGTGCGAGATATTTTGCGCTACGTACGTAGCTCTGAATGGTTTTGCAGAGCGGTAAAGGGGAAATAGGTTCCTGTGTTATTACAACGGGCCACTACTCTTCTAAGTGTGCGGAAGCACCTACTTCAACCTAACCTTGGCCTAAGTAAAACACAAATATATGGTGGATGTGGTTTTTTGGTTTTGATATGTTCAACAAAGTTGTTGGTCTTGACTTGCGCAACAACTTTGCTGAAAAAAGCATAACGAAAATCTTAATGGTTCAAGAGCTATCAACGTGAAAATGAGGGTATATTTTGACTCAGGGCCAAAACATGTCGAAAGCGATATCTCAAAAATGGGGACTAACTTTAAAATGGGACTAGCACCATTGATTTCAGCGAACTCGAATTAGGCACCCCCTGGGTGCCCAGCTTGTCACATTTTTCAACAAACACAGTGTAATTAATACACTGAAACTGAAAACGGGGTGAGTTTTCAATAAATGGAAGCTTTTATCTCGGAAACGATGCAATATAAGTAATTACTTATAATAAAAATTGTTTAGTTTCGAGGGGAGCGTTTAGTGGATGACCTTGAAACTCATTAACATTGAAGATATTAACGAAAGTTATTTTTTTTAGATTAAAGCCTATTCATTTGTATTCGTTTAGTTTCGAGGGGAGCGTTTAGTGGATGACCTTGAAACTCATTAACATTGAAGATATTAACGAAAGTTAATTTTTTTAGATTAAAGCCTATTCATTTGTATTCGCTTTTTAAATAAGTAAACAGTTAAAAATAAATAAATAAATAAATATTTCTTGTTCATTAAAATTTTTTCGAAAAGTGTATGGTTTCAGAGATACATACTCGTATAAGCAAACAGTTTTCTCTAGGTTCTAACACTGTTTCGTCTAACGAGAAATAAAAATAAATAAAAACAATTTTTCTTTGACTTAGCACCATTTAAATAATAAGTGAAAAAAGAACATTATTTTCATTTTATTTTTATCTTCTGTTAATAATACCAGAAAGTATTTAAAATAAGAGGAACGTGTTTGCTCATATCACTGCAACCATACACTTTTCGAAACAATTGTGTATGAACAAAAAATATTACTTCTTAATTTTTAACTGTTGAATCAAAAAGTGAACTAAAAAGTATAGGTTAAATAAACAAACTTTTGTCAATAATTCCAATACTAATGAGTTTCAAGGTCATTCAAGTTCACCACTTAACGCCCGGTAACGCGCCCTTCGACACTGAACAATTCTTTTCACCCTGTATAAATTCGAGAGCTGTAGGCAAACCCTTTAATTAATCAAAATCTAGTAGAAATAATTAAAGAATCTTTGAGAACAGCAACAGAAGTTCAATAAAAAATAGCAAATACGTAAGTTGTTCCTTGTTGGTGGCAAATAAGGCGAGCTGCTTCATCAATTGACCAATTTCATAGTAAAGAGCAAAGATATGATAGTGCGGTACGATACAATATTGTCATCATCTTGTTATTGTGAGCATCTTTTTTTCTCTCGCGCGAGAACGCTTTACCCAGAAAAACACCGGATTACTAAAGAATTATTTGACCAAATATGATTGTTGGGGCTGTACCTTCAACCGCTGCATCGCCTTTACATCGTGTTCCAAAGTTCGATAGTAATAATTGACGGCCTTGTTGTTTGATTATCGAAGAGATATCGAAATTACAGTGCCTTAGCAAATGTATACAATTTTACCATGAATCTTCATGGTTGCGCCATATTTCTGAAATTGATCTACGTAAAGATTATCACCTTGTTACGTGTCGCTGCAGCAGACATACACAAAACTGCCAGTCACGGTCTCATTCGAACTTTCTGAGGTCATACGAATGTTTTGTGGCCTGAAAACCAAAAGCAGGCCTTCCAACTTTTCATAAATAAAGTCACGAACATGGGCTAGATTCTATTTTTGTATATGTCGATTGTCGACGATATACTGTTCACAAATCGAGAATTAAGTGAATTTCATTTAAGGTATCCTCGAATTCGAACCACAACATTTATCTATATACCAAGTAAAGATTTAGCCGATATGCTTGACCCAATACACCAACGAGTCAGCTTTCGAAATAGTATTTCCTGCGATTTATTGTGCAATCAAGCATTTTAAGTGTTTTGTCGTAGATAGACATAGATCGTTGAAGATTTTCGGAAACTAAACCACTAACACAAATTCCTAAATCTGATGATTTAAAAAAAACCGACAAGCTCATATTCAAATAAAAAATCTGATATCAAGCTCAATGATCTTTAAAACACCAAAAATCGGCAAGACTCATATTATCAGTTAAGTTTATACCATCAGATCTAACTGAATGCAGCATCTGGTGCGAGACATCTACTGCGGTAAGAACAGGCTGTACATTGCACATACGAGTAATATGCGGTTCCACCCAGGCATCACAGCAACCCGAAAGTTATTAACAAAGAAATTCTTTTGGCCTACTATTAATCTTGATACCGGGAATTGCTGTAAAACATGCATCCCTTACCAGAAGGTTAAGGTTTAACGACAACCAACGGGTATGGTATATACAAACTTCCATCTGGTCACTTCGACAATATTCATATAGACTACGCCGCACATAAGGGTTTTAAGTAGTGTTTAGTCCCAAAAATGTCTAGAGCCTAGAAAAATGCACCAAATTGAGTATTTTTTTTTTAAATACTCTTTATGAGATTCTTAAAAGATCCCTCATGAGTAATTTGTCTGAAATTTTTTTGTATGCATAGAAAACATAGCCCCGCAACGACAACGAAAACTTAGTGCTATAAGACATCGCAACGGGCACAATAAATTTTTATTTCGAATACCGCCATAGATACTGCGTGTATAAACCTAGCAACGGCTAGTTAGTTTTTTTAACGGTATCATATTTTCAAAGGGCAGCCTATTGAGGCTCGCCGCATTCAACGGTTTTTTTGCGGGTGGCTATTTGCGGCCAGCCGTGAGTTTGAATTACGGCGGAAAGACGCCCAACATTGATGACGCCCTATCGAGGCGAAATATAGCTTTTGGCGCGACCACGCCCTAGTTTTTGACGGCCTTGACTCCCTATCGAGGCGAAATAAAGCTTTTCGCGAGTAGGCTTTTGATGGTCTATCGAGGCGAAATGCCGCTTTTGCGAGACAACACTGAAGTTTTTTTTCCTATCAAGGCGAAGTACGGTTAAAAGCGGGGAGACGCCCAACAGGATTCACAATTACAGGTGGCCAACCACGTACCCATTAGGTTTTATGGAATAACGGTGAGAAGATACCGCAACTCATTTTGGTGGGCAAGGACGCCAGCAATTCCAGCATTACCTTTTCCAAAGGTCAGAAGGTACCAGTTATTTTATTTAATTTTTGTTTTGTTTTCTATTTTTAACGTTAAGTCAATTTAAACTAAGATTTCTTTTTCAATTTCTTTGAGTTTCATTTTTCTTTAATTTTGTCTAATTTTCAATTTTTCTTTTTCCAAATTTTAAAATATATAATTGTAATCGAGAGCCGAATAACGGTTGCTTGGTAAGCACTCAATGCACATTGGTTTCGCCTTCCAAATTAATCCCGTTCAGTGACCATTTATGTTGTTCGATTTAGTTTCCGCCTTCAAAAACTAATCACCATTTTTAGTTTGATCTATTTATGTTCATTTTTAACCTCCTTCCGCTTTGTTTCACGGTGGACCAAATTTTTGTATTTGAATAAAAATCGTAATCGTTCTTTTGGTTTCATCTTGACCCAGTATCAACCTGGTTATTTGATTTAGGTTCTTTGGTTTAATGAATACAATTTTCGAGCCGGTATGTTGGGAGGGGGATCCTTATTTGAGGAGAGATTTCCCTATCTTATTATGCTGCTTCGTTGTGACTGGGCATCGGCCTTTTGGGTCAGTGGGTCATTTTTTCTCTTCAGCAGACTGGGTACTGGTCACTCACTGGGTGGACACACCCAGATATTATTAAATTTATTAGTTCCTCAAATTAGTTCGTTCGACAGATTCTGGTGTCCGTATGGTGTCCGTGGATTCCCGATTCACGTGTCTGGTGAAATATAGAACCTTTAGAAAATATTAAGTTGAAAAGGCACAAAACTGAACTGAGGAAGATAAAAAATAAGATTCTTGTGTTATAAAATGGATGATTATCCATTACCTCTCGCCTTAGGAAGATATTTGACACATCCGACTACTCCGTTTTTTTAAATTATTTATTTACAATGCAATCTGTTTTGGGGCTCAAGGCTCACCCTGGTTTTTCTTGTTTGTGCTTTTTTACGTCCTTACTGTACGCCTACTTAGCCAACTCGAGGATGTACGGCTATAGGACCGATTGAAGACCATCTGCACATTGCAAGCTCCATGCCATCCTATACCGGCATGGAAGATGGGTCGGCCCATGCGTTTTGCCCACCAACAAGGGTTCATAGATGTGTTACATTTCACCACAGATCAAAACCAATTGATGAAATTTCATTTTTCATCCTGCCCCTATCGAAATTCAAACTAAATACCTCCCGATCCAAATGCCAAAGCTTTAACCACCGTGCCATTTGGTCGGTACTCTCAGTTACTTGATTATTTAAACCGGACGCCCCGTGTAAAGTTTCAAGTAAGGTATCCTTGTAGTTTTCCATCAAAAATCATTTTCCTGAATTTTGGGAAGTGGATGGGCTCAACACCTCATTTGCTGCACACGAATACATGAGGTTAATGGGAAAAGGATCTCATTGGCGCTAAACTGCTTTAAGCCATATAAATCAGCCAGATTAGTAAGAAGTGAGTATGTACAGGAAAATGCTGGAGAATCCATAAGGAATGTGCTCTTTTAACAAATTGGTTGCTTATTTCAACATTATGTTAGTCTTTACTCCTAAGCACTCGAACATAACAAAGGTAAACAAGTTCGTTCGACAAGGTGCGACTCTCCATCTCCAAATGAACGGGCAATTAACGGAGGACTATCACGGGTTAGAAAATTGACTGAAGCTTGCATGAAATATTAGGGGCCTTACATTTCTATAATCTTTCTGAAAAGACGATGGTCTGGACTGTAAAACCCGTACTACTTGAATCCCAACTAACAATTTTTTTTAACATTTTCTTTATTGGTTCTGATTGAATGGATCATCATGGTGTGGGTATCGGTAAACTTATTTTAATTATATTCCTATTTGTCCCACAATAATTTTTTTTACTTTGATTTTGTTCCAACAAGAATTTTTTTTTTTGTGGTCATTTAGGGGGATACCATTTTTTTTATTTTCGTATTTTTGCTTCTCAGCGATGTATCGTGCCACCTAACTTTTGTCAGAAAATTTAATTTAAATTTTAATTAGGGTGATGAACAAAAAACTTCAAAATAATATGGGATGAGCCCTGTTAATAAAAATTTAAGAGTCGCGTTAATAAAAATTTAAGGCCTCGTTGATCTTACGACTGGAAGAAACAACATCGCAGCGTACCCGGGCATAGTTTGTGATGGTTCTAACTCGATGTTTTTTTATTTCTTTACCTTAGAGATAAGATGGCGCGAAACAAGATCCAGATGAGGATTCCTTCAGTCAGAATCAATACAAACGATTAATGTCTGTATAAACATGCACACGTCACTTATATTTGGATGCATTTTTTTAATGATTATAATTTCTTTCTAATTTTTCTTTTGATAAAATCAGAAATCAGTTTTCTTTTAATTTTTTTCTTTTCGGTTTAGAAATATTGTACATTGTTTTATGTAAATCGAGACGTAATTAAAAAAGTTATATTTATACGGGATTGATTCCATAAAATTGGTAATATCCATCATTGAATTAATTTGTCTTGCAACACCGTTCAATAATATTTATCACTAGTATTTGTAATTGGCTTCTTCAAACCGTGGGTGGATTCGATACACTAACAGTACGAAGATATTAAATTTTTGTTGGTATATTTTCATCGACAACAAACACTTTACTAAAACTCACAGTTCTAAAATTTGAGGACTAAGAATTTTATGAACTTTAAAGAAGAACAATAGCATTTATAAATTTTCAACAGAAAAATTAGATTAAGACTTTAATCAAGGTTTTTATAGCATCATTTTAAATCTTTTTGTCATCCCTAATTTCGTATGACATTCAATTTTGGCTAAAATCCAGTTGGTGGTAAAGTTTTGGCTTCGATCCAATTAGGATAAAATTTTTGCTTATTTAATGCTACTTAAAATACTGTTATTTTTGAAAATGATTAGGGTAAACTTAAACAAACGTACTCCAAAAAATTTATAAGGAAAACAACCTTATTTCTTATAATCTACAAAGCATCTAAAAGCAGTTCTACATAATAATAATAATAAAGTCATAAAAATTCTTTAAACAAGATATCACTCGCATTCTATCAAATATTATAATGCGCGGTTAAAGTTTAAATCCTCTTATAAATGCATTCATGTTTGAGTTGAACATTTTCTCAACTAGCACAAACGAGACTTTCCATCGAAGACAAAATCCACCTTCAACTTTTGTTAAGCTTTGGGTTATTTAAAACCGCAAAGCTCTGTATTGTATTATATGTCAAGTGCTTACAAGAAAATGTTGTTTTCACATAAAACTTACAAACAAATGTCAATTAAACGGATTAAGAATTTCTGCAGAGTACATAAATGCTGGTAATTTCCATGTATACGAGGTAGTTTTTTTTTCGTTCATAAATAATAACGATGAAAATCTTGAAAACTACTTCCATTTAATTGTTCGAGTGCATTTAAAATTTATTCGCTTCGTTTCAAAAGTATTAAATTGGCATTCATATAAAATATTTATAGTTTTGACCTCTTTATAATTCCTTGCATACGCCAATATCGTTTACACACATATTCCGCAAAGAATGAAAACGAATCACGTTTATTTCCCATGCTCTTCATTTTTATATGGATTTTATGTTAAACACAAGAGCAAAATACAGAAAATGTTATCCATTTTATATTTTTATCTAAATATATTATTTAAACTTGAATAATATACAATGGGGGTAGAATTGTTTAAAATAAAATTTTAAATAAAAATACTAAGATTTTTTTTTTGAAAATTGCAGTGCTATGGTACTTTCACCTTTTGCATCCCGAGTTTATTATCCTCTAACCTAACCTATATACAGTTCAAGCGATTGTTGTACCGCACCGTATAATAAATTTATGGAGACGCATTTCTTGAAAATCGCGATAAACCAAACACAGTTATTAGATTCGTGTGATTTAGTAAAATAAAATATTTATAATTTTAAAAACTATTGTGCTTTAAAGATTCTTCCTTAACCAAATACATACTTATTACGTTGAATTGTAAAAAAGAATCTTGCATTTTTCTAAAATACTAAAACGAATTTGGTTTAGTTCAGTTTTTAGTCTTCTTTGTTAGCTTTTTAGTTTGCTTTCTTTTATTATTTTTAGTTTTTTTGCCCTAAATTACTTTTTCATTGTGAAAATGCAAGGTAAAACTTTTCGTAAAGAAAACAGTCCGTTTACTTTCCTCATTCTCTATATACGATGCCAATCATGGAAAATATTTATTTATATTTATATCTACAGTGAAAATGTAAATCATCTGCCAGAATACAATGAAACTATAGTTTACACCTGGTCACATTAACACTTGTACAGGCAGCAAATTAACGGTTTACCGTGCTGAACATTTAGACGGTATACAATCTTGATGAAAAAGTTTATATTCCAAGGGTCGATCATTAAGCATCCTTGTTAGGAATGAAGAAGCAAGTTGTTAAAATTTTTATTTTTTTTATGTTCCAACGTAATCTAATCTCCTTTTAGATCAATACACTTTTCCCAATGTTTCTGTCATTCCTTCAACCCCTCCAAAAAATTCGATTTCTAAAACTCTTCAAAATACGCCGCTGTCTCGGCAAAAACCTCCTCGTGTGAGCTGAAGAAATCGCAAGGAACCAGGTCGGGCGAGTACGGTGGGTGCGGCATTAATTCGTACCGCAGTTCATGCAATTCGGCACTTGCCACACACCACAATGCAACGCACCAATCCGCCATTAGAAAAGGCGGAAATTTAATATAAAATTGAAATTTGAATTAATATAAATTAAATAAATAATAAAAAATTCTAAAATTATTAAATTAAAAATATTATTAAATAAAATATGGATACAAATATAATAATATTTATATATAAATAAAAGTCATAACTTTTATATTGATAATCCCGACGCCGCGCTGGTTTATCCCGGAAATTTCTAAAGATATAAACAAAATTAGGTTTCAAAAAAATATAAAAAGTAAAGTTAAGTGAGTAAAATAAATAAATTTAGTGGTGTGCGGTAAACATATTATTTTATCTGCGAGCGGAAAAATAAAGCCGATGCACCAACGTGGGTAATAATAAATCTACCAACGTGGAATAATAAAATATGCGCACCTTCATAAAGCCGCCACATCCACGGAACAACAAAAAATAAGGGCTAACATTTGCCCCCATAATGGTAATAGCGCACCTCCCCCCCCCCCCCCCCCCCCCCCGAGGTAGCCGGGCCACAGCTACAACACCAGCAGCGCACGAACAAAGCGGTAACGTCAACAACGACGGTAACAACAGCAGCAGAGGCGACTATACATGTTGGATACAACAACACTAGTAGATAAAGCACCAGCGGTTGCGACACTAGCGGCCACAACAACAGCAAAGTAGCAACACGGTTGCGATTTTTATTTTTATATTATTGTAAATAAATTAAAATTATTTGTGTATTTTTACATCGATGGCGATCAAAGACACGCATGAGGCAGTGAACGACACTGCCATAACATACGAACGCCCCATTCATTCCACAGTGACCTCCACTTTGAAAGCAGACTCGGAACTGCAGGATTACCTGGTTCCGTATGTTTTGCTAGTTCAACGTGAACTAGTGTTTTCACCACATTCGGCTACAAACGCGTAGTAACAAAAACGAACGAGCAAACGAAAACGAACGATCAAACGAAAAAACGAACGAGTAAGCGAGCGAACAAACGATAGCGAGAGCTAAAACGACATCAATACCGAAATATCAGGGACCTATTATGAAATAATGTAATTTTTATTTTTAAAATATTTTTATGCTAAAAATAATTTGTTTGTGTATTTTATAATAATTATTATTACATATTTTATTTCAAAATATTGTAAAATCAAATCGATACTACTGATCTTTATTAGTTAAAATCGTATTTAATATTTTTAATTATTAGTTTTAAAATATTCTAATTATTTTAACTAACTAAAATGTAATTATATATAAACAAACATAATATGTCAGAACTGGTAGCAAAAACACTGTAGCCAGCTCCAAAAAAATAAAAAATTTAAAAACAACGCACGCATACTCTCATTCGCGAAAATAAAGGTGAGAACCATAATACCAAAATTCTACTCTCACGGATCATACTGTCACGGCGAAAGAGAGGTGTGGTGATGGCGATCACCATCGCCTCGAGGCGAGAACCATAATAGGGATACAAGTATTTCAACTGTCAAATTTGATTGAATCAAAATAAGTCTTCGTTTCTTTCCATAAAAGAAATAAGTATTTCGAATTGTTGTCCATTTGTTGAAGACATTTAAGACATCGTAAAATCCGCTAACCCTGATTTTTATTTCATAATAATATAATATCCGCGCGGATAGGATTTTTTTAGTTTCATAATATGAACAACCGACGCGAGACAGATTTTACGATGTCGGAGAAATCTCATAATAGGTCCCCAGATGTCTGCATTCGACGGATATCCTTCGGTGTTACAACTATAGCTTTAATAGTTTAGACACTCTACTTCACTAGTTTGACTCATCTGGGGGGAGGTGATGTAATGGTTATTAATTCTAATCATACATATTGATAGCATAACTCATCGCTAACTCTGCACGTGAATACATCACAGAGTGAATACATCATCTACAAACAGTTCGTCTCCAACCATCAGCCGTGCAAGCAAGTAACTTTAATACATACCGCACATCACGATGCCACACAACTCTCCGCTATTGCATTATACATGGCGTACAGATTGTAATTAAATAATTCAAAATCGAAATAAAATTTGATAATATAAAGTTGACAATTATAATATTAATTGATATTTAAAATAATATTTTGCGTTAGTTAATAATAATAAACAAAAATATCGAATGTTATACCCTTTTTCCATTTGATTAAGATACACTAAACATGAGTGATTTAACTGGGGTTGCCATATGAAAACTAACCTGTGAACTAGACTGAAATTTAGTATGGTATCGTTTGACAGATGCTAGTATACGATAGTAATGTCCACTTCCCTCAGCAACGCCACCTGTTTTCAAACACAAGTACTTATTGATGGATCCTCGTATATATACTTGCAATATACTAGCTATACTAGCAATATACTATACTAGTATATATTAGCAAACTGTTCGAATATTAATGGTGTAACTCGATGGTAATGGCAGATGGAGAGCTTAGGTAATGGGCGCTGAGATCGAATACATTTAATAACTATTCAAAGTTAATAATTTGAGACTAGGTCGGCGATCGATCGTCGTACGAGAAAGACGCGTTTTTGTCTTTCTCTGTATAGAAATTGAAACTTAATTTTTTTTTTCTGTTTTAAATAAATAAATAAATAATATTTTATATATAAAAGTTATTAAAATTAAATATTAAATATATAATATAAAGTGTTAATAAATGGGTGTTAGTAGGGTTGTTATGACGGGTTGTTTTGTTATTTGTGTGACGCACTGACGCAGCAATGGTGAACGCATCACAAGCTAAGTGTTTTTTGTGTTTTATATTTTTATTTATACTTTGTTTAGTTTATATTTTGTTTAATTTTTATTTTTTTGTAAAAAATTTATATAAATTTTAATTTTATTAATGTAAATATTTTTTAATATACGCATTTGTGATATGGTGTCGTATGGTTTACGATTGTGTGTGTGTGTGTGTGTGTGTGTGTGTGTGTGTGTGTGTGTATGGATATATGTATGTACGTACATTCACGCAGTTTAGTTATAGTCAAATAAGACAAAAAGGATGAAAATAAAAATACTCTTCAGTTGCTTGTCATTCATTTTCCGTTCATTTTTAAATGAATTTTTTATGCTAATTTCTCTTCGCTCTTTAATAGTAAAATGAATTTTCAGAAATGTTATGCAGTAAAAACGAATAGTGTCTAATGAGCGAATAATGAGAAACTAAAAAGGTTGATCTTATTTTTTGTGTTAGCGAACGGGATGTACTGCTTTTTTGGTTTTACTTTTCTATTCTAATAAGAAAGCGAAAATTCATTGTAGTACTGATTGGATAAAATGTATTGTTGCCTGTATTGAATACATATCATTTCTTTCTACTTTATTCTTGATAAGTGAATAGTAAAACAAAATATTTTTTGTTCCTTTACATATTTCTTGTTGATCAGTTTTACAAATAATGCATTAATTCCGTGGAAAGATTTGCTGACAGCAATTTTTTTTACTGATAATACGCAAAAGAAAAACTTTAAAATTTCATAAGAGTGATAAAGAAGAGAAATATTTTTTATTTCATTTTATAGTAAAATTTTATATTTATATGTATGTATATGTGTGTGTATGTGTGTAGATATGTATGTATACGTGTATATATATAAATATTCATGACTTTTTTGTAGATTGATTTAAAGGGATGAGACCTCATATGTGTAACGGCATGGCAAAGGGAAAACGGTTTTTAATTTTTTATTTCCAATTGTAATGACAATTAAATCTTTGATGTGATATCCTTCGGCCTTTTAATGTTGACTGTTTTTTTTTTAATTGCTTACTGCTGGCACTATTTTATCTAAAAGAATTTCTGGCTCAATAATATTTCTCGAAACAGGTTCGTCTTTGCATGGGAATGATATATACGAATATCGATTGATTTGAATTCTAAATCCTAATCAACGACCTGCTCATGCACCAATTGTGTAAAAAGCCTTCCGCGTGGTTCTATCTTCCGTTCGTGTCATCACCTTACATAAATCATGATCGTTTTGTTTGATTGAGACAATATACTGCGGAAGATGCATAAAATCATTTTTGGGCTTAATTGGAATTCTAGCAAATCGCAATTCTAGCAATTAGCATTAATTTGGGAGAGGCTTAGTTCGGCTGGGTCATCTGTCAACTGGTTATTTTGACGTGTAAATGGAGGAATAGGAAAATTCCTTGGCCGATTATTTTCTGATTTATTTTGTTGAAAAATCCAGTACTTCACCCGGGATTCATGTTGAAATCCCGGTTCAGCTCAACATATCATATTCGAACTTGATTAGTTAAAACATTGCTTAGCACGGCCGAACTCCAGAACTTCTCTAAAATCCATTTTTACATTCACATTTAATTCTGCTTACCTGATTTGACAATAATTGGTCGGGGTATGGCCAAGTTCCATTCAGAATTATCGAATTTTAGAACTTTATCAAAAGACACATTAAAATCCCAATACAAGTTGATCCTAATTTATTAGAATCCTAGCCCAGCTCTATAATCTGAACTGGAAAATTTCGGTTGGAAACGGCATGTTTCATTCATTATAGCTGAATCCGAAAATTTCGTCAAATTCGGCTTTGCACCCGAATTTGATCATCATTTGTTTTGAGTTTGCTTAGTTCCATTGAACATGCTAGAGTGCCAATCCAATTCTGCGTACCATATTTAACAGTTATTGGTTGAGGAATACTAAAGTTCCATTGAGCATGATATAAATATACTGTGCACTATAATTATACTTGGCAATTAATCGAATATACTCTTCTTTGGTGAACAAAACTAATAAAATATTTGAATTAAATTAAAATTGTTTGAAATATTCTATCAGGTAATTAATCTGGTATTGAATAACATTGATATTTTTCCAGGAACCATTGCCTTTGGGATGCCTTACATATGAAATTTTTTGTTTTTTTTTTATTTTTATTTTATTTTTTTTTTTTTCGATTTAAGGGTTAAATACTAATGAATTTTAGACTAAGTTTGATATAATTTAAATAATTATGGTTTCCGGAAATCCTATTGTAAGTCGTGGAATTGCAGGAGGATTAAATTAATAAATGTTTATATTATTTAGGAAGCCGAAAAATATTAATTTAGAATTAAATTTCAGGAAATATACAGACGTGAAATAATATTTCTTTGAAATATTAATTGTTGATTGTGTAGATTAGAATGGTGTTGTCATTGCATTAATAACTATCGACTTTATTTAAGGGTCTGCAACTGGGTCGATTTAATCAATTAAATTTTGCATTAATTTACAATTACATTTCAGGAAATTTCCAGATGTACGTGAAATAATACAAATTTTTTCTCAGGTTGCTGATTTAGAGAAGCAATTGTTGAAGACCAATACCATCGTTATCCATTAAACCTATTAAACCTTTATCCTTCCTTAGTAGATTAGTATTGTGCTGTCTTTGTGTTATTAACTATCGGCTATACCTAGGTGTCTGTAACCGGGCCGATTCTGTCCCACTTAACTAACCTATCCAATCCTTCGGTTTTGTTATATGTAAAAAAGAGTGTACGGTGGGCCCGGCGTCACCCGGAAGCTCCTGTGTAAGAACTTGGTCGTGCATTCAGAATCAATCAATCAATCAATCAATTCAAAGTTAATAATTTGAGACTAGAATAAAATGCATATGCGTTATTTACAACGAGCAAGACTTTAATTGGCGAACGTAGTATAGCGGTAAGCTCTACAAACAATTTTATGCAATATCTGTAATACCTGTCGGTGCAATAATTTAAGCTTGATCAATTTCAGCGCCAAGTATACAAAAACACGCTCTCAATAGACATCCTGAAATGATTTGTGTGTGTCGTTGCATAATGCTTCTTGTTATTTAAAGTCTCAGAGTTCAATATACTCGATAAAGTCACATTTTGATAAAGTTGTATTTTTAGTTTCTAATAATAACATTTTCTCCAATTTTATTTCATTCGTCACATGTTTCAAATAATTTATAAAAAGAGTTTTACTTGTTTTGGATTAACGTCTGGTGATGACAATTTTAATATTTAATTTAATTCAATATATTTTGGCGGCTTGAAGTAATAAATATTATTGTGCTAAAATCAATTTAAAATTTCGTGACCAATCCAAATAATTCCAAATTACACAGAAACTTGGGTCATAACATACTTGAAACTTGGGTCTGTCTAATTTCACAGTACAAATACGCGTGCAAAATATTGGAAATACAAATTAATTCGGTCCGTTTTTAAAAAGTGGCTCTGACTATAATAATTTTTTTTTATAGTGACAGCTGATTTCCTTTGTTTCAGACAGATTAGAGTCGGATTTTGTGATAACTAAACAGCATTTGCGGGAATTGTTCATTTTTTGTTTTAATTGGAAAAAAATGTATCTGAAGCACATCGAATGCTTGTGAAAGTTTGCGGTGACAATGCTCCAACCGATAAATCATGTAGAGAATGGTTTCGACGCTTCAAAAATGATAATTTCAGTGTTGACGATACGTCTCGCTTAGGAAAACAATTTGTAGACGATGAATTACACTCAGAGAAAAACTTGGGTCAAAAGAAACAAAAATCTGAGTCTATTTTGCTGAAATCTTGGTGATTTTCGATCAACTAAATTTCTAAGTTAAAACACGAACAAGATCTTAGTTGAATAAAATTTTAATTTAAAATAACCAAATCCTGCTTATTTAATTTATAACTTAGTTAATATAACCAAAACATATGGTTAATTTAATGGATAGAAATGGAAAATAATTGGTCACAGTGACTAACTATTTTGTTAAATTAACCAAGGGAAAAAATTATTTTACTAATAATTAGTTATTATTATTTTACTAGTTGAATTCTACCAAATTTTCTTAGTAATTGTAACAAAAATGGCGGTAAATGTTGCAAACGTTTAAGGTTAAACACATTACATCAAGTTGGGGTTACCAAACCAACACGTTGGAAGTTTGATTTCAAACTAATGAAACATCGAATTCTTTACATTAAAAAATTGGAGCGTCTCATCAGAATGCAGTGATCAAACTACAAAAATAATGAAAATACTTTGAACTTACATTCAAAGTATAATCACAATGATTTAGCGAATTTCGTTAGGCGAACATTTGTGGCTCGAAGGTTATGCTGTGTATCTGGTGGGACCAAAGAGGCGTTATGTACCACGAGGTACTACAACCTGGCATTTCCATTACGGGCGAGCGGTACAGACTACAATTAATTCGTTTGAATCGTGCATTACGAGAAAAAGGGCCGGAATATGAGGAAAGGCATGATAAAGTTATTCTTCTGCATGTCAACGCCCCACGTTGCAAAAGTCGTAAAAAAATATTTGGAAACGTCCAAGTGGGATATTTTACCGCACTAGCTGTATTTTTCGGATATTTTTTCTTCTGATTACTGGTTGTCTCTGCGGATGCAACACGATTTGGCAGGTCACCGGTTCACTTCTTTCGAAGAAGCTTGAAAATTGGCTCAAAACTTGGAGCGCACCAAAAGACGAAACGTTTTTTTCGAGATGGGATTCGAAATTGCTCTCGAGAGGTGGGAAAAAGTCGTAAGTGCGATGAACAATATTTTAATTAATATGTTCATTCATTTTATTTTAAAATAAATTCGCTTTTAAAATCAAAAAATCGGACCGAATTAATTTGCACTCCCTATGATAAAAAAAAAGATATATATGATTTAAAATAGAACTCGCGACAATTAAATCATCACATACCTGGGAGTCCTTAGTTATCTAGACTCTATAGATCGATCCTTCAAAACAACTTATCAATTTGTGAAAGAAGAAACAAGCAACGCAATAAACTAGAATTGACCAACCAAACGGCACAGTGATCATCTGATTACGATCGGTGATGGAAATGAACACAACTATGACCTCCTGTCATAGTGCAAACTCATGTTCCAGCCCATCTTCCAAGTCAGTACTATAGGCCGGCATGGGGCTATGCAATGCGCAGATGGTTATTCACGAAAGAGTTGGGAGTGCTTCGCTTCCAGATCAGATTGCGAAGATCAAATCATAAAAAATAGAATTTATTTTCTTTAATTTAAAAATTTGTGAATTTCAGTTTCCTTTACACAAATAAATTTAACGTTTTACAAAAACAAAAAAAAAATACTTAAATAAATGAAAAAAATTTTGCTCGTCATCTCGCGGCTCGCCTCGTCGAGTTTTTATACTTTATTTTGTTACCTACACATGTGGTGTGTCGGTCTAGAAGGTCCCATATACTGCCCTAAATGTCAACCGCATCTACACGTGGTGTGTCCTGCTAATTAACCAACGAGGTTCTGGCGACCGAGAAATGGAGGGATAATCGTACAATGAAAACGTATACCAAATCATGATTTCTCCACTGATCCATTGCCAATTTTACTGGCTAGATTGGTAGCTGCTTCAACAACCAGTCCTTAATGCAATGAGTCTACAAAAAAAGGAATTTTTACCTCAGATGATACCCAACCTGCTCAGTTTCTTAATCCTCTCTCTTACTAGGTCGGCTCAAAGGATTCTGGAGTGACCCAAACATTGCAATTCCCATTCGATCGAAATTTGCGGGCGAGATGTTAGGTACATAAAATGTGCCAGCAGACACAACGCGAAAGACTTTTCTGGTAGCCGAACCGAACCTGTAAGGTGTATAAACTGTAAAGGGCAACACCCAGCCACTTATAGCAGATGAGAAGTAGTGGTAATTTGCTTTAAAATTACTCGAATTTTTCGCAGGCTACGTTAATGGTTTTTTCAAATTTGCTTGCAAGTCTTCTGTTATTTATTTCACTACTAAACAAACATTGGTGGACTTTTCCGGCTGGATAAATCTATGCTAGTTTATTATTTTCATAAATAATAAAAAAACTTGCAAGCAAATTTGAAAATACGATTAAAGTAGCCCGTGAAAAATTCGAATAATATAAAGAATTTTAATGCAAATTATAATCCGCATGCGGAAATATCCACCGATTTCAAGAATACGCGCCCAGAGCCCATAGGACCAGAGAAGAGATCCTACTCGCAGATTACGCAGTAGTTAACTAACATTACTAAAGAAAATCCACTGGAAAGGATATTCCGAAGTATATGAAACAATAAATGCACGCCTAGCAAAACAGAAACGTAGACTAGAAGCTATATCTAAGCGGCAGCATAGATAAGAAGCCACGAATGAGCTTACATTAATGTTGTACTTATCAAATGAAGATCACTTAGAATTGTTATTTCGAACGCGAATAGATTACCACAGCATGTTCCACAACTACAAATTTTTGTAAACCTAGAAAAAATAGATAAATATCTTGCCTTGGAAACTCATTTAATAGAAATTTTATTTAATAATTATTAAAAATAATATTAAACATTATGATGTGCCTGGTATTGAAGAAAAAATTATGTGAGTTAAAACCGTAAAAGTTGGATCAATCAATAACAGGGAACTCAGTTACTCCTCTATTTACTGTCTCCCACGCCATTAGTTAAAAAAAGAAGAATTCGGTCCTTTTTAAATCATTAGGACCAAAGTTTGTCATAGCGCTGATTTTAATGCAAAGAATACTTAATGGGGATCTAGACTTACCTCTAAAGAAAAAGGGCTATTTAATGCAGCCCGCAAGAACAACAGTGAATTCCGCAACACAAAAATACCATTAATATTATGTGCACCAAATTAAATCAAATAACAATAGAAATAAATAACGAAAGCATAAATAAGCGACTTCCAGGTCAACTAAAGCATGACGATTACTCGCTTTGGAAAGCAACGATGGAGCTAAACAGAACTAAAATGCTTGTGCCACATATCAAAAATGATGACCGATCCTGGGTTAAAAGTGACAAACAGAAAGTCTCTCTATTTGCTGCTTATTTATAAGAGACTTTTCAACCGTTGCCGAGACAAACAGCAAATGAAAATACAGCGGTCGTAAATAAAATATAATGATCTCAACATAAAACATGTGAAGTGGAACTTAAAACTGAAATCAATAATAAGTTTAGTATATCAGAAAAGTTCCATATTACTTAATTATTGGGCAAATTGTGAATGCCATACCCGAGAAAGGTTTGCGTAAATTAATTCAAATAATTAATGCAGCCTCCAGATTGAAATGTGTTCCACGACAATGGAAGGTGGCAGAAGTAATTATGATTCCTAAACTAGATAAACCAGGGAACGATAAAAAATCATATATATTAATAACACTACTTCCAGTTATATCAAAAATATTTGAAAAACTGTTGCTAAAGAGAATGAAACCTATAATAGAAGATCCACCACACAAATTTGGGTTTAGAGAAAATCACTCTACAACTGAAGAAGCTCAGAAAATAACGGATGTCATTGAGGACACACTTTAGAATAAGAAAATATGCTCCAGTATTTTTTTAGATGTAGCTCAAGCTTTCGACAAAGTTTGGCACCAAGGGTTTGATTTTAATTAAGCAATTTTATCAAATTCTTAAATCCCACATAGCAGATCGATACTTTAGAGTGACAATGAGTACTCTGAACTAAAAGGAATATCAGCACTCACCAAGGTAGCGTACTTAGACTTATACTGTTCATTCTTTATACGAGAGATTTACCGAATATTCAAGGTACTACAGTAGCAACATTTGCAGACAACCAAAAAAAATATTTCGGAAGTAACAAGCAAACTTCAAAATACAGTTAACACTGTAAGAAACTGGGCTAAAAATGACACATCTTATTAAACGAAGCCAAATCAGTACACATCAACTTCACAAATCAAAATGTAAACTTTGTTCCCGTGTTTCTCAACTCAAACCAAATTCGATATGCAAACACAGTTAAATACCTTGACATGACCCTCGATACTAAGCTAATATGGAAAGAACACACCAAGAAGAAGAAAAAAGAGTTAAAAATCAAATATAGGAAAATGTAGTGGCTCATGGGTAGAAATTCTGAGCTCTCAATACACAACAACAAATAGCTTCTATACAGGCTAAAATCAGTATGGAGCTATGGTATCCAACTTCGAAGTTGTGCCAAGAAAACTAATGTTCAAATGATACAATGGAAGCATATAAAATGCTGCGAGGGATTGTGAATGTTCCACGGTACATTACGATCGACCACCGATATAGAGTCGTAAAGATGAAATACGTCACCGATGAAATAAAGAAACGTGCAAGGAAACACGTACAAGATTACCTCGTCATGAAAATGCAGATATCCGTCGTATGTTATGAACATGAGCTGGGCAGTTTAAATTAGAATAAGAAATTCTTGTAAAATGAATAACCAATAGGTTACTCATTTTAATCTGAGAAACTAATTTAAGATAGATAAATCACTAGATGATCTCTGAATCAGTTATAATATTGAATAAATAAATAAATAAATTTATATAAAAAAAGTGTTCTGTTCTCCAAATATATCGTGCTCTTCGTGTTATTTATGGTCTGTATAATGGTTCTCCTGAACGTACTATTCGTCGAATTGTTGATAGATTTAAAATTAGTTATCCTTTTCATGATGTAAGAGTACTAATACAATAAAAAATGCACGAAGTGAAGAAAGCATTGCTGTCGTAGAAGAGAGTAGGCGAGAGAGTGGAAATTTATTTTTTTCACAAAGTTCAGAACAATTAGGATTGTCATATGGCACATGGCGTATTTTACGAAAAGGTTTGGGTTTTAAGGTCATATAAAAACTGTCCAAGATCTGAAGCCATTGGACCATCAAAAGCGATTCTGATTTTGCCTTAGGTAAATTAGAGAATGATGAACAATTTTTACCAGAAAATTTTGTTCAATTACGAGGATCATTTCTATGATTAAGTGGCTATGTCAACAAACAAAATTGCAGAATATGGAGCGAAAACAATCCAAAAGTCATTCATCAAAGTTCATTGCAACCAGAAAAAGTAACCGTATGGTGTGCTTTTCGTGCTGGTGGTGTCATTGTGCCTTATTTTTTCCAAAATGACCAAGGACAGCATGTCACCGTTAATGGAGTACAGTACAGATCGATCAATATCAATGAAATTTTATTTGAGCAAGATGGTGCTGCGAGCCATTCAGCAAACGGTACCATCGGTTTGTTGCAAACAAAGTTTAATGAAAAAATTATGTCAAGAAATGGACCGGTGAATTGACCTTCTAGATCTTGCGACAACACGCCATTTGGTTATTTTTTGTGGGGATATTTGAATTCACTTTTTTATGCTAATAAACCGACATCAATTGACCAATTTCAAACAAACATTATTCGTGTTATTAGTGAGATTCAAGCGCGATTTCCACTGCAAAAAAGTTTTTTTTCAGTAAAAAAAAGCGAAACCAACTTAGCGATTTGTGTCAAGTGTGGGAGAGAAACAAAAATTGTATCCAGTAAGGTTTTACTGAGAAAAATTATTATATTAGTGGTAGTATACTGACATAAAAAATTGGACAAAATACTCAACGGAGTACTTTTTATGGCAACATTCCAACACATCTACATAAATATTGTTTTGCAATATGAACAAAATTCCCCCACACTACCAAACCTTTTTTGATTATAACAAAACCGAACACAATCATATTCTATAAGCCGTACAATAATTGCTATACACGCGGATAATGCCACTTTTTAACTCCTATTTGATAGTATTGGCGTATATATGTATTTAACTTCTATTTGATAGTATTTGTACACGGCCAATAGAAATCAAATATGACACATTTGTTCTAGATTTCTCGTTTTTGTTTTTACAAACAACAAAAAACAAAATAGATTTGAAGATCAAATATGTGTAGCCAAGCCTCGTTCATGCATAAAAAGACTAAAACAATAATGAAAAATAGAAATTAAAAACAAAAACAATAATGAAAAATAGAAATTAAAAACAAAATCGTGATCGAAATGCACTTTTGAATTATATAATAACAAACAAAACACACCCCCTAGTTTTTGTTTTTTCTATTTTTCCCTTTAAACATTTTTTTATGTAAATGTATTTCCGAAACATATGCATATGCACAACTTCGAGTAAATAGAGAATAAAATTTCATGTTCGTATACGCACAATACAATTAAACAGAAGTGAAAAATTACATGCGTGTCGCAACAGTACGGCTTATAGAATATAATTGTGTTTGGTTTTGTTATAGTTCATTTATGGTTTAATTTTGTCATTCTTGTTGTGTACTCTACGGTGTCAGACATCTTTAAAATAGATTTACAAAGTTACAACACAAATTAAAAATCATCGATTCAATTTAAATAATAAGAAATAATATAATATAATTTATGAAATTAAGAAAAAATATTAAATTTTTTGGTTAGGTTGTTTAACCATAAGAATTTGCTATAAAAAAAATAGACAAATCGAAATTTCTCTTTCCCTCTGTTGTAGATTTAATATTACCTTTCTCACGTTCGTTTTCTCAGTATTTTTTAATGAAATAAATTTTTTCGTAATGGAAATCGCGCATCAAGCAGATTTATGCGAAAAAGTGATTTAAAAATGGATTGAAAGAAATAGCACATTCTTAGTTAGACGGTCGTTAGACGTAATCGTGGTGCACATTTAAAACCGATTATATTACATCATTAATGAAATTTTAATAAAGTTTGAATTTCGTCTATATTATATTTTTTATTTTAAAGTTTATTCGGCTTTTTTACAATGGCATTCAAAATGTTTGCGACAATTCAAGTCCAGAAAAACAAAGAGGTAATCTACTTGTAATATATCTACCACAAAAAGGAGAAAAGTATCCTTTCCCCTCCTCCCCTTCCCAATTTTTACCTCCAGGGTATTTTTTAAGGGTTATGTGTAAAAATACACACAATCCTTAAAAAATATAGTGAGAACTTCCCTCTCACTTGGCACTTTGATTTCGTACTGATAAAAATTTATAGTCTACTCATCAGGTTGCAACGTAGTGAGAATTTTCCGGAAGTTTTTCATTTGATGATATAATTCGGCAAATCGATATTTTCTTGTAGTAGTATACTATAGGCATGAAGCAAAAATTTAATTTTTGCACTTTGGTCGTTGCAACCTCATGAGTAGATCAACATTTTATCAGTACGAAACCAGGGGGGTGTGGGGGGGGGGGAGTCAATTTTCTACTTTTTATGGTAGATGTATTATGAGTAGATGACCTCTTTGTTTGTGCTGACTTGAATAGTCGCGAACATTGTGAATGTCATTGTATTTGTAAATAATATTTTATCTAAAAATGCCGAAATAACTTTAAAATAAAAAAAAACATTAATGTCATGAATTGAGCTTTCAAATAAAAAGAAATGTTCATTGATATCATATTTAATTTTTGTTTTATTGCATTTTAAAGCTAGAACATTTTTATTGGATAACCCTGTATATTTTCAGAAATGAATGGGCCAGCTAGAAGAAAATGATTTGAAGTGATCTACCTTGCCGAAACGCCATGTCGAACGAAAAAATACTTTCCGAATGTGAATAATAGGGAAAATGAATAATTTCAATAATTTAGCCTTTCCCCTTTCTGGTTTTGATTTAATATCTAAACAAATCTAATTAAAATGTAAACGGTGCTATGAGATTACACCGAAATAAAATATTTTTCGTGTAAATATTTTTGTTCACAATATGGCTTTCAATCTCTGAGCGGATTGTATCGAAAAATATTTTATGGCGACTAAATATAAAAATATAGTTTTTCATATGTCAAATGACTACAAAGTATTGGAAAATCTTTGCTATGTAATTTTCTAGCACTTCTAGAATAAGTATTTATTTTCGGTGGTGTGGATAGTGTTCGAACGATGTTGCAAAATCAAATACGATCAATAAATGAAAAATCTACAGATTATATTCCGAGCCATAATTTGTTCGAATAAAAATAAAGGAAACGTTGTTGTATAATTGTTACTTCGCGTATTTATAACTTTGATTAAAAACAAAAAGATACGTCACGTGTGCTATAATGACAGACAAAAATAACAATTCTGCAAAATGACAAATCACCGAAGTTGACATATTAATCGAAATCGATACTTCAACAATGCATAAAGATGGTCCCTTGGAAATGGGAATGATATGTTATTCTCTCATAAATCAATATTATTACGAATCTTATTTATGGATAAAATTTATTGCGTAACCAAGTTATTTCGCTTCCAAGTTTGTTGATTAGGTTTCAGCTTTTGTTACGCTTTCACAGCGAAGATAGGAATTATTATTAATTATTTTATTTTCTTGCAAAATATAAACCATAGTTTTAATTGGTATGTGACATAAGCTTCCACCGTAAGTAATTGGCTACAGCATCTACTATAACAAATTTCACTTCAAACCAGAGTTTATTTGAATAAAGCTCAAATTGATTTTTTAATTTAGTAAAATACCAAAAACCATGTCAGAGAATAAAATCAAAATATCTAAAAATAACTTACCGCTTCTGTATGTATAGGATGCACTGCAAAAAGCATTGCCGCCGCAAAACTTGCAAATTCGGGCAATAGCATTGCACACATTCTGAAATTAAATAGAAAATAAAAAAAACATATAAATCACAAAGTTATGATATTATTTTCCATGTCGCAACATTCTATGTATGCCACATATGTACATTTTTTTACCAACTCAATTCATTAAAATCTAAAAACAAGCAGCAGGAAAAAGTTCTCTAACAATTTTCAAATAAAAATTCCTACAAGAAGAAACTAAATAAAATAACCTAACCCAAAATGGATGTGTGCACAACACAAACATATTCAGATCAGATAACATCCCTTAAAGATATATTTTGGTTACTTTGTGAGGGATTTTTTTTTATTACATACCGAACCGAGCGAAACATGTAATAGAAGAGTGAAGTAAGGGTTGTTTATTTGTTATGTCATCTCTATTGTTGTTATTTATGAATTATAAAAACCCAAAAGCATCTTTCTAGAACCTACTCGTATGTAGTACATCAACAGCATTTTTTTTTTTTTGTAATTTTTTAATTGTAATTAAAAGTACATATATGAGTACATAATACATGCTGACAATGTTGACGATGACATACATTTCTATGTATTATAATTTGTTTCAATGTTACCTACAATTCTATATTTGTTTATTCACATAAGAGCAACGTGTAAAATCTAAATGTAATTTTTATTTTAATATTAATTAAATTGAATTTTTTGCTGGTCTTAAACCATTTTTAATTATATTAATATAAATTACAATTTTATTTCAAATGTAAATAAAAATAATTATAGTAAAACAAAAAAAAATATTTTTTAGCTAAACAGAGACTACACCAAATGATATTTGTTTTAAAAAAAATTTAGTTTTTATAATAGTTTTTATCACAAATTTTAATATAAATATTTACAACAAAAATAAGAAGACATTTATTACCATACTACGGTCAGTTTCATATCCACTATTCAGTTCGCTATTTCATTCAAATTAAATAACAAAAATGTCCATATAAAAGGCAGCTTCTTGATGCATGTCTGAATTTTTTCAAACCACATCAAAGTTAAGTTTATTTAGTTTGCAACTTCTGAAAAATCAAACAATAAAACGTCACGTACAGCAAAACAGAATCAATTTTATCTAGTAAATCTAGTAAATTGTTCGATTAAACTATTAGTTAACCAAACTCAGCGTCTATTCACCCTAAATATGTATTAAGCTAAAATAGACAAACACTACGCCAAAAAAACCGAACAGAATTTATTTTTTCGAAAAAATACCCACCTTTCAGAAACATAATTTTGCTCCATCGATGCTGGAATTAATTTAATTTTTTGTTTTTTATAACTTTTTTGAGGAAAACAAAAATTGTATAAAAGGAAAAAAAATATGCTGTTGTTTGAGACTGGCTAAAACGAACTTGCTCGTTATTTCATTTGCAAATCCAAATCAGCAATTTTACAGAGAATTTAGAAACTTACTGATATGGAAATTTTTGTATGACAACTCCTTCTCGATGTATGGTACTTTAAGCGAGAAACGTATCAAAAAGATGCTGTATAAGATAGCAGACAGCGGAAAATAAGAGATTACGCTACTCGCCGCAAGTGGCAGCACTAACACTAAAGAGAATAATTATTGTTATGTAATTACCAGCGGAAATTTTTTATTCATTATTTATCACTATTATCACTATTATATTGTATCACTATTTTCACTAAAAAAAACATCTCAGTGGAATAAAATATTAAAAGTGATCCTTAAAATGGCAAATAAATTGATCTCCGAAGTAAAGGAACTCGGTATATGAAATCTTGAAATATAACAATGTTTCGCATTTCCGGCAATTCTTCCACTATTAACCAATACTTTCGGTTGTTTTTCTAATAGTTAGGTCATCCTGAGACTATATGGAAAATTTAAGGAAAATTTATGGATTACAATTTTAAAAATTTTTTTTGGAGATATTGGCCAAAAACTGAAAATAACTTATATGACCGCAGAAAAAATTCCAGTGAAAATTGTAGTCCATGAATTGTCCCCAAATTTTCCATATAGTCTCAGTATGACCTAAGCTATTAGAAAAACAATCGAAAATATTGGTTACTAGTGGAAGAAATGCGGTAATACGGAATATTGTTAAATTTCAAGATTTCATAAACCGAGTTCCTTTACTTCGGAGATCAATCAATTTGCCATTTTATGGATCACTTTTAATATTTTAGTCCGCTGAGATGTTTTATTTAGTGAAAATAGTGATACAATATAATAGTGATAATAGTGATACATAATGAATAAAAAATTTCCGCCGGTAATTACATAACAACATAAATTATCTTTACTGATAGTGCTGCCACTTGCGGCGAGTAGCGCAATCTCTTTTTCCGCTGTCTAATTTCCGCTATATTATACAGCATATCAAAACTCGTATCAACGGTAACAAGTTTCTTTAAATTGTACGTCATTTTATGGAAAACAATAATTTAATTTATAGCATAGTTATTTGATGATGTATAAGATAGCAGAAAATTTCCAGCAGAAAAAATGCGTTTTGCTATTCACCGCTAGAGGCATCACTATCACAAAAATGAAATTTTTTCTGCTGAAATTTTTTTACACCAGCAGAAAATTTTTGATATTTTTATGCAAATTAAAAATTCTCAGCAGAAAATTTTATGAAAAATCAAAGAATTTATGAAAAAGAAGAGAAAATGTATGTTTAAACATTTTGAAGCGATGAAAGATAATTTTTTTTAAAAAAACGATTTGCTTATGTATAGTGTAAGCATACTCAAAACATACTAAAATTATCATAATCATCATTATGCAAACACAGGGCAACATCAAAATATGGCCATCGTTGAAAGCACTCCATACATTTCTGAAGTCATTTTAATGTGACATGTTTTCAGTTTTTTAACAAAACTGTTAACAAAACTCCCCTGTAACTACCCTGGGTGTATGTTTTTATGGTAGCTGAGATCATAATCTATATACATGAGCAACATAAGATTCACAACTGGCGTCAGTAGCCTTCCATACATTTTTGAATTCATTTTAATGTGACATGTTTTCAGTTTTTTAACAAAAGTGTTAGAAAAACCCCCCTGTAACTACCCTGGGTGTATGTTTTTATGGTAGCTGAGATCATAATCTATATACATGAGCAACATAAGATTCACACCTAGCGTCAGTAGCCTTCCATACATTTTTGAAGTCATTTTAATGTGAAATGTTTTCAGTTTTTTAACAAAAGTGTTAGAAAAAACCCCCTGTAACTACCCTGGGTGTATGTTTTTATGGTAGCTGAGATCATAATCTATATACATGAGCAACGTTAGATTCGCACCTAGCGTCAGTAGCCTTCCATACATTTTTGAATTAATTTTAATGTGACATGTTTTTAGTTTTTTAACAAAAGTGTTAGAAAAACCCCCCTGTAACTACCCTGGGTGTATGTTTTTATGGTAGCTGAGATCATAATCTATATACATGAGCAACGTAAGATTCACAGCTAGCGTCAGTAGCGTTCCATACACTTTTGAATTCATTTTAATGTGAAATGTTTTTAGTTTTTTAACAAAATTGTTAGAAAAACCCCCCTGTAACTGCCCTAGGTGTATGTTTTTATGGTAGCTGAGATCATAGTCTATATACATGAGCAACGTAAGATTCACACCTAGCGTCAGTAGCCTTCCATAAATTGTTAAATTCATTTTAATGTGACATGTTTTCAGTTTTTTAACAAAAGTGTTAGAAAAACCCCCCTGTAACTACCCTGGGTGTATGTTTTTATGGTAGCTGAGATCATAGTCTATATACATGAGCAACGTAAGATTCACACCTAGCGTCAGTAGCCTTCCATACATTTTTGAATTCATTTTAATGTGACATGTTTTCAGTTTTTTAACAAAAGTGTTAGAAAAACCCTCCTGTAACTACCCTGGGTGTATGTTTTTATGGTAGCTGAGATCATAGTCTATATACATGAGCAACGTAAGATTCACACCTAGCGTCAGTAGCCTTCCATACATTTTTGAAGTCATTTTAATGTGAAATGTTTTCAGTTTTTTAACAAAAATGTTAGAAAAACCCCCCTGTAACTACCCTGGGTGTATGTTTTTATGGTAGCTGAGATTATAATCTATATACATGAGCAACGTAAGATTCACACCTTCATAGGTGTGAATCTAACGTTGCTCATGTATATAGACCATTATCTCAGCTACCATAAAAACATACACCCTGGGTAGTTACAGGGGGGGGTTTTTCTAACACTTTTGTTAAAAAACTGAAAACATTTCACATTAAAATGACTTCAAAAATGTATGGAAGGCTACTGACGCTAGGTGTGAATCTTATGTTGCTCATGTATATAGATTATGATCTCAGCTACCATAAAAACATACACCCAGGGTAGTTACAGGGGGGTTTTTCTAACACTTTTGTTAAAAAACTGAAAACATGTCACATTAAAATGAATTCAAAAATGTATGGAAGGCTACTGACGCTAGGTGTGAACCTTACGTTGCTCATGTATATAGACTATGATCTCAGCTACCATAAAAACATACACCCAGGGTAGTTACAGGGGGGTTTTTCTAACACTTTTGTTAAAAAACTGAAAACATGTCACATTAAAATGAATTTAAAAATTTATGGAAGGCTACTGACGCTAGGTGTGAATCTTACGTTGCTCATGTATATAGACTATGATCTCAGCTACCATAAAAACATACACCTAGGGCAGTTACAGGGGGGTTTTTCTAACAATTTTGTTAAAAAACTAAAAACATTTCACATTAAAATGAATTCAAAAGTGTATGGAACGCTACTGACGCTAGCTGTGAATCTTACGTTGCTCATGTATATAGATTATGATCTCAGCTACCATAAAAACATACACCCAGGGTAGTTACAGGGGGGTTTTTCTAACACTTTTGTTAACAAACTAAAAACATGTCACATTAAAATTAATTCAAAAATGTATGGAAGGCTACTGACGCTAGGTGCGAATCTAACGTTGCTCATGTATACAGATTATGATCTCAGCTACCATAAAAACATACACCCAGGGTAGTTACAGGAGGGTTTTTCTAACACTTTTGTTAAAAAACTGAAAACGTGTCACATTAAAATGAATTCAAAAATGTATGGAAGGCTACTGACGCTAGGTGTGAATCTTATGTTGCTCGTGTATATAGATTATGATCTCAGCTAGCATAAAAACACACACCCAGGGTAGTTACAGGGGGGTTTTTCTAACACTTTTGTTAAAAAACTGAAAACATGTCACATTAAAATGAATTCAAAAATGTATGGAAGGCTACTGACGCCAGTTGTGAATCTTATGTTGCTCATGTATATAGATTATGATCTCAGCTACCATAAAAACATACACCCAGGGTAGTTACAGGGGAGTTTTGTTAACACTTTTGTTAAAAAACTGAAAATATGTCACATTAAAATGACTTCAGAAATGTATGGAGTGTCATATTTTGATGTTGCCCTGTGTTTGCATAATGATGATTATGATAATTTTAGTATGTTTTGAGTATGCTTACACTATACATACGCAAATCGTTTTTTTTTTTTAAATTATCTTTCATCGCTTCAAAATGTTTAAACATACATTTTCTCTTCTTTTTCATAAATTCTCTGTTTTTTCATAAAATTTTCTGCTGAGAATTTTTAATTTGCATAAAAATATCAAAAATTTTCTGCTGGTGTAAAAAAATTTCAGCAGAAAAAATTTCATTTTTGTGATAGTGATGCCTCTAGCGGTGAATAGCAAAACGCATTTTTTCTGCTGGAAATTTTCTGCTATCTTATACAGCATAGTTATTTGTAGGTTCAAACAAGATGAATCGAAAAGAACAATTACACGTTGACCAATACCCAAAATCTCAACTTCCATTAGGATATACAGTATGTTCTCAAAGTGGCTATATGTGGGCAATCTCGCCATGAGATACCAATTACATCCTCCTAGAACTTTGCACCGGCAAAGGTTGAGACAAGAACTTCTCGAAAATCATTGTGAGACCGATGACCATAATACCCAAAATCTCAACTTCCATGAAGATATACAGTATGTTTTCAAAGTGGCTATATATGGGCCATTCTCGCCATGAGATACCAAATTCATGGTCCTAAAACTTTGCACCGACATAGGTTGAGACCAGAACTACTCGGGAATTATAGTGAGACCGATGACCAATACCCAAAATCTCAACTTCCATTAAGATATACAGTGTGGTCTCAAAGTGGCTATATATGGGCCATTCTCGCCTCGAGATACCAATTACATCCTCCTAAAGCTTTGCACTGGCAAAGGTTGAGACCAGAACTACTCGAAAATTACAGTGCGACCGATGACCAATACCCTAAATCTTAACTTCCATGAAGATATACAGTATGTTCTTAAAGTGGCTATATATGGGCCATTTTCGCCATGAGATACCAATTACATCCTGCTAAAACTTTGCACCGGCAAAGGTTGAAACCAGAACTTCTCGAAAATCATAGTGAGACCGATGACCAATACCCAAAATCTCAACTTCCATTAAGATATACAGTATGTTCTTGAAGTGGCTATATATGGGCCATTCTCGCCATGAGATACCAATTACATCCTCCTAAAACTTTGCACCGGCGGTTTCTTTTGTCGTGCGGATATCATATTTCATTGAATGATGCTATCATCGAAATAATGACAAGGGGTGCCCCTTAAACCTCTGATCCACCTCCTTCCCCAACAAACTATTATTGCGTTTAATGTACCGATGTATACTTCAATATAAATTCTAATTATAGTCAAAAGTTAAGTCTCAAATAACTGCTACGGAACTGAAATGTATTATTTATTTCATTAATTTTTGATTTGATAGAATTAAATTAACTAGCATGCAGGTTTGATAGTTTTACGACATATTTATTTTTGGGCTGACATTAAAATATGGTGTTTTTGCTGTGGTAACAGAATAAGTTTTCAGGCAATAAACGGATTCCCCGAAGGAAGAAGTCTGGTGGTTTCGAGGCGATCCAGTCATCGACCCATTTTTTGACGTTTTCATATGAAGTGAAGTGCTGCTATGCCAGGGCTGATTGCATCGACCAAAACAAGTGGTAATCAGAGGGAGCAATGTCTGGTGAATACAGCGGGTGGGGTAGAATGTCCCAGTTCTGCCTGTCCAAGTAATTTTTGACAGGTATAGCAACATGTGGCCTAGCGTTGTCATGTTGCAAAATAATCATATTGTGCCTTTTGTCCCATTCCGGTCGTTTTTCAGCTAGAGCTTGCTTTAAAGACATCAGTTGTCGTCGATAAGTTTGTCCCGTAATGGTTTCACGCTCTTTCAGCAGCTCATAATAGACGACACGCTTCATATCGCACCAAATACAAAGCATCGCCTTTGAACCATGGATATTTGATTTTGGGGTCGACAGGCCTGGTTCACCTGGCTTGACCCACGCTGGTTTGCGCTTTGGATTGTCATAATGGATCCATTTTTCATCCCCAGTGATGACCCGATGCAAAAAGCCCTTCCTTTGTTGTCGTTGAAGCAACAATTTGCACATGGTTTTCAGACGTTCCATTTCTTTCAATTTGTGTGGCACCCAATTTCCCAGCTTCTGAACCAATCCCATTGCATGTGTACGTTGCGAAACATATTGTTGGGTAATATTCAACTCTTCTGCCAATTGTTTTTCACTCTGACAAGGGTCCACATCAAGCAATTCTTCCATTTCTGTATTTTCAAATTTTCTTGGTCTGCCTTCACGTTCTTTGCCTCTTACGTTAAAATCACCAACTTTGAATCGTTGAAACCACTCTTTGCATGTTGTTTTCGATGGCACACGTTTACCGTAAACTTCCACTAATGAAGTAAAACTTCCCGCAAATGTTGTTTTTTGGCACAAAATTCGACATCTTCAATAATATGAAAATAATTGTTGTTTACGCTTTGAACAAATGTCACAAGTAATTATTCAAGCTTGACATCCAACCTCCAAAAAACATGTATTGCACGATTGAATAATATGCAAGCGGTGATACTAACGACACCTATCTAAAAAGTTCCAGGGTAAACGCGGCTATTTCATAATGTTTCAATCAGATAAAGTTTTTACAAATACGAATCTCGATGAAAATGAACGAAGCTGCCAATCAATCAATATCAATCACAATAAAAACCGTTACTTATACTATATATTCACAGTATACCTAGCTATTTAATTTATTTTCGAGCAAATAATAGAAATCCATTAGAATCAGTTTCTTCCAATAAATTACTCACATTTATCTCGTCGTAAGATGATACGAACAAAATATATAAACACAGAATATGTTTTATATGCTTAGACACACATTAAATGGTATTTTATCGGAAAATTGATTTTACGAAGCATCACCATTCCTTCATTATATTGTTATAATACGTATATACATGCGAAAATAATTTAGGTAATAAAATTCACCATATACAGTAGCATAATGCTCTCAAGTATAATATGAGGGTGTCATAAATAATTATCGAACGATCAAACAAATTTTTAAGATTCAATTTACTCCATTTAGAAAACTAATAAACCCCAGTTATGTACAGCCTCTGTCTCGCATCCATATATGAATCATATACATCTGTAGACTACATAATACTGATATAAATTTGAAAATGTATCTAAATATTTTCGATTATTCATTTCATTTATATGCACATAAATAAATTTTAATATATTCATCTAAGTATATAGCGCCCCATACTAAAATATTCACATCTATTTCGATCTAATAATATTCCGGCCTAAATTTATACGCAATCCGTAAACGGCACTGGGAGAGTGAGAATAAACTGAAAAATAACACATTCGTATATAAGTAAATAAAATGTAAAAAAGGATATATCCATATCTTCCCTTTAAATTTTCGTTTTTTTTTATAGGACTACGCACCTAAACATAATCATACGTATATAGCAAAAATTAGATTCATGGTAAAAAAAAGGCCAACATTGCGAAGAGTACGTCGGAATACGGCAGAAGCAAAAAATAAATAAAATAAAAATCACAATGAAAGGAACAAAAACAGTTTGTATTTAATCCCCAAAAGGGACTATCAAAACTCATTCTCGAATTCATGAATTCCTTCGTGATTATTTCCCTTTTCTTGTGATTTTACCTCTTTCGTTTTATTTGCTATCGATGCCGTGTTTTGTTTTGTTTTAAAGAAAATCTGATTTAATTTTATTTTCGGGCATCGTTTAGGTTCGTAAAATGCGCGTATTTTCACAAAACCTGAATTGGATTTTTGTTACCCATAGTCCAGTATAAGAAAAAAAAAATTAATCTTGAAGGCGTTATTAAATTAATTTTGATTGGTAATTTTTGCTTCTACTGGTATGTCAGCTAGGTATGTACTTATGTTACATAATAAATAAAGGATATACATCATATAGGTTGAGAGATGGGCTAATGATGATAAGCGAAAAACTTTTTATGCGACTTGTACACGAAAAGAAAATTCTATCTAATGACAACTTGCCGTCATTGCCCCAAAACAAAACGTGACTTTATTTACTCTGTAATATTAATTGAGGAATGGACCAACCATCAAGTTTCAACATGAAAAGGGTTTAACTTTATGTACTGGCACTGCAAAAATATCTTAATGAAAATGAATAAATATTATTTTTGTCTGTAAAAAAATGAAAATGCCAAAAATTAATTGACAAGCAATAATCAAATAGAAGAGTACAACCTATAAGGACGTGTGACAAGTCATGGATTCATTTTTTCTGAAAATGCTTGTAGCTCACATTCAATATAATAACATTAACCCCATACAAATTTTCCACTTGGTAATAAATAATCAAATTAATTGTTTAAATAAATAAATGAGAAAGGATTTATAAACCTAGCAGCACTTAGGTATCCATCACTCGATATATCAGCAGGGTAATAATCTGAAACACAAGGCGAAGATGATAAATTACTGGGTTCAGGAAAACAATATTAAGGCTCTACAATGGCTAGCCCAATCACTGGATTTAAATTCGGTTGAGAACTTATGAAATGTTAAAAAATAAAATGGAACTATGGGAAAACATCAAAATAGTTTGGATGAACCTGCTGGAAATTGTCAAAAATTGCTGCATTGACAGTTTGCAGAAGATAAATATTCTGCGCTAGATAATGGATAATTTAAATAAATATAGATCAAAATGGGAATTTAAATTATTAGATTGGGGAAGGGGATAAGAAACAAAGGAACTGCTTCCAGCGCCGCAACGACCGATTAGATTACTAAGCCCCGCTCTAGCAAAACTTGTCACTTTCTTCAAGATCTTTTCAATGATATGTGACACGTATATACTCTATAATAAACTTATAATAAGCTACCAGCGCCAAAACGGTCATTTTGTGAACCAGATTGCTTATAACGAAATTGTGGTTTTCTGCAAAACCTTTTACACGATATCATATAATTACATAAGAAAGGAATAAAATATAACTGCTAATAAAATATAACTTTGTGACATTCCTCAAAACACATTTTCACTTTACATGACAGGTATGTATTCTATAATAATATACGAATAATTTGACAAGAGCGCAAAAACCGGTGAATTTATGAACTAAAATGGTTAAAATTGTTGTCTGAGAGCCTTGTTTCGTTCCGTGAAAGTATGAACAGGGCTATTTGCTCATTGGAAATCGAATAGATTTGTATTGCCCATAAGAAATTTTGATTTTACACAGTGAAATTTAAAATTATTATATCGTTGCAGTTGCGCATTTTTTGTTTGATTTCCTTTCGTAATGCTATTTGTTGTTGCTAGCTAAGGTTTTATTTCACATAACAAATCAGCGTTTCTTATGGAAGTAGGTACAATTAGTTCTCAAAAACCAATTATTGATCATTTTATGACAGACTTCCAAGTTCTATATGCTGAGCTCGGATAGATAAACCCCAGCTGACTATAATCAAAATTTTCTTCCCAACATCATTTTAAGATCCCATTCCTTATTTCCATTGGATGAGAAATGGCTCTGTCCATTCAATTAGAAAGATTTTCACTCTGATTAGCCGAAAAAAATAATTTCGATTTAAAAAAACATCGAATATTTTTGATCGAAAAACTTATCGCACACGTAATCAAATCTAAAGCGATTTACCAATCTTTTGACTAGTTTACCTGACATTCTTGCGAGTAGCAATCCATTGCGAAGCGGCTTCGCGGAGTTCCTGTTTTTAGTTGTTTCGGAATGGGTCAATGCGAGAGGCCCCTCTCACGGAGATTTTGCCTACTTGATCTCAGGGTTTTGAATCGTAGGGAAGTTGAGGCTTGCGTGTTCCTGGTTTACATCGTGGAACATAAATAAAATTAAAAAGCAAACTAAAACAGAAATTAAATTGAAAGACACTTCAATTTGTCGCCGAAACTTGAGGAACGTAATAAATATAATAAAAACCGGGTCCTCCGGTGATGACCGGATCTCCCCGAGTGACAAGTACCCCGTATGCTGAAGAGACTCCTCCCCTTCCGGATAACCCATCGACCTCGAAATGTGGATGGCTAGCCACAACAAAGCAGCATAAGAATGTAGGGACGTTTTTTTAATAGACCAGGCCTCTCTTCGCGGAGGGACTTGCCACGGGAGGCCAACTGGATTTTAAGGTCGCTCACGAATGGACGACATATATGCTGGACTCGCCACTCCAACCCTATGGATGTCCTGCCAAGGGGATGACGAGAAGTGACAAGCTCGGCCTGTAAATGTGAACCCGACACAGAATGGAAAACCCCTCCCATTATACAGACCCGAAAAAAAATTTAATGCTTTGTTACGACTCCATGGTCCCGACATTCATTTCCCTTCCCTATGCGTGTTCTTTTTGGGTTTTATTCCATGGTAAGGTAGTATTTCGTCTGATAGCAATGCCACCTGTGTACGAATACGCGTCATTTGTTGTACTAATATATTTTACACGGTGTGGAAGGTTTTTTTTAATTATCGTCTTTCCCAAAACCATAGGGCCGCGCGATCGTCGAGCAAAATTAAACAGTGAGACCAACGTGTTGACTGTGTGTGTGTGTGCGAAGTAATGCAGAGATTCTTCTAGAACGTTTTGGACGTTGTTTGGTGCGCAAAATTTTTAGTTTTGTGATTCAGTCTTGTTAATGTTTAGAGTTCTGAATAGAAATAGAGTGTGAAGGATAAAGGCTTAAGAGGTTTAATGGATAACGATGGTATTGGTCTTCAACAATTGCTTCTATAAATCAGTAACCTGAGGGAAACATTTTATTATTTCACGTACATCTGGAAATTTACTGAAATTTAACTCTAAATTAATGCTCTCCACATTACAAATCTAATCTACACAATCAACTAATAGATGCTTCATTAGCCAAAACGATTAACGCCATAAAATAAGAAGGTGAGAAAAATTTGGAAAAATGAGAATTTCTTGTAATATCAACTTTAGTTAGTTTTAACTTTGTAATTTAGTGGTGTTAACACTTAATATTACAGAAATTTGTTTTGAATATGTATATATAGTTAGAAGCCAATCAAGAGCGTTGATATTAAAATTTAAAAAAATGGAATTAATCGGTTTGGCTTGTGAACCATCCAATTAATATTTCAAAGAAATCTGTAACATCTGTAAATTTCCTGAAAATTAATTCTAAATTAATATTTTCCGGTTTCCTAAATAATATAAACATTTATTAATTTAATTCTAATGCAATTCCACAACTTACAGTAGAATTACCTGAAACCATAATTATTTAAATTATATTAAAAATTACTCTCAAATTTATTAGTATTTAACAAAAAATATTTGAGACATCCCAAAGGCAATGGCTCCCGGACAAGTATCAATCTTATTCAATGCCAGATTAACTATCGGATTAGATATTTCACTAAAATTTCAAATCCAAAGAATATTCAATTAATTACCAAGTAAATTATACTGTACAGGACATATATGCCATGCTCTACCATTGGAGCTTTACCATTCCACAACCAATCATTGTCAAATATGGTATGCAGAATTGGATGAGTGACAATCATTAACATTGTGCTCAATAGAACTAGGCCACCTCTCAACAAATGATGGTCCAATTCGGTTTGCAGACTGAATTTGACGAAATTTTGGGGTTCGGATATAATGAATGAAACCAGGTCGTCTCCCAACCGACAACTTTAAAATTCATTTTGCAGAGCTGGCTAGGATTCTAATAAAAAAGGTCAGCTTATATTAGGATTTTAACGTGTCTTTTGATGAAGTTCTACAATTCGACCATTCTGAATAGAACTTGGAAACCATATCCCAAAAATATATATTGTCAAATCAGATATTCAGATATTGGGTGGGGATTTAAAAATGGACTTTAGAGAAGTTCTGGAGTTCGGCCATGCTAGCACTTTCATAACCAATCATGTTCGAATCTGGTATGCTGAGCTAAATACAGACTCCAACATAAATCTCGGATGAAGTTCTGGATTTTTCTACAAAACAAATCCGAAAAAAATCGGCCAAGGAACTATCCAGTTCCTCCATCTACCATAGCCGAAACAAACTCGGCCTTAACCCGCTAAGAAGTGGCCCAGTCAAATCCAACTTCCCAAAACTATGGTTTGCTAGAATTCCAATCCGGCCCAATTCATACCCAAAAATAAATTTATGCATCTTCCGCAGTACTAGAAACAGATTACTGAGACAATTCCGCACATATCAGTCAATCAAAAAAAAAAAAAAAAAAATAAGATCAAGGTTTACGTGAGGTGATGACACGAATCGAAAATAAAACCACGCGGAAGGGTTCTTACATAATTGGTGCATGAGCAAGTCGTTGAATAGGATTCAGAACTCAAATCAATCGATATTCGTGTCTGACGTTCCAATGCAATTGCCAACCTGTTTCGAGACATGTTGTTGAGCCAGATAAATTATATCATAGAAAATAGCGCCAGCAGTAAGCAATCTTAAAAAATAGTCAACATAAAAACACGAGACACATCAAAGATTTACTTGTCGTTACAAGCGAAAATAAAAATAAAAACCATTTTCCCTTTGCCATGCCGTAACACATAACACACATGCCATGAAATGACACAACACAAAAATTAAAATTTTGCAGGAGAGCCAAAACAAAAAATACTAATTACGTTATTAAATTCCAAAATCATAAAACGAAGAACGACACTTTACGCTTATCATTTTTGGTGAAGGAACAATAAAAATGTTTTTATTGCGGGATATGAAATCTATAAAGATTGTGCATCTTACTAGTGAATTTACTCAAAAAGATAATTTTTTTTTCAGTTTTGTCACCCCTCCATACCATGTGCGACATAAGGTCTCACCGTTTTCAACCAGTCTAAGAAAAAATATGTTTTATTTATATTATTTGAAATTGGAAATAAGGTACAAAATTTTTATCGTGCATTATTAATAATTAGAGAGAAAATCAATTTAATTAAATATATTATAAATCAGTTAAATACTCATTAAAATCAGTTAATAATAAATAATAATAACACCTATCAATGTATGTACATATTATACATACATGAATTTGAATTACATTGGGGGAAACCACACGAGGATTGACATGAGACCGGTTTCTGGCCTTAAAATACAGTCCCGACTCATCGATAAATTTTATGTATGTGTAAATAATTGTTGGGAAAAATCACTTTGAAATGTCTTCGCATAGTTCACCCAATATAACTTATCGTGCACACTCGTATCGTCCCCCCCCCCCCCCCCACCGATAAAACGTATAAATTGTATAGGTAAAGGAGAAAGAAACGAAGAAGCTAGCGGACTCAAGCCACCGCAGTATGGATATGTACATCGAAAATAAATTACACAATGACATAAATGATAAATGTAATTTACACATATGCCGCGGAAATCATAAAATAACAAATAAAATAAAATCGAGATTTAATTTTAATTTGTAATTTAAAGTACATAATGTATTTAAATAAATGAATTCTTAAGATCACGAATATTTTTGAAAATTGTAAATCGAGAAACATAGCTATAATATCATTAGCAAGAATTTGTGAACTGAATTTTTATTTAATATATTTTAATATTTATATGTAACTATATTATGTTATATGGTGTAATAATATCTAAAATATTCGAACATAAGAAAACAATACTTTTGAGCTACATATAATTTTTAAGACAATCGAAAATAAACGGCAAAAATGATTATACCATAAAAAATATAATTTTTTGTTAAAAGGGACTGGTAAATACATAATATTTTGTAAGTAAATAATTGTATTAACAATTTTATAGTTTTATGTTATATAGTCAAATTATTCTATCCAAATTTTGCCGTCAACTTTACAAAAACATATATCTCGACGGGTTATTTCCACAAATATTTCGACCATAAAATGAAACATAAAGAGTAAACCATAAAAAAGTGTTTAGTTAAACTGTGATTATCAAAACTAAACTAAACAAAAACGTTAAAAAAAAAATAAGTTCATTGCAGATTTACCCAAACAATCGAAAAATCGACAAATTCAATGTAAATTTGCGGTTTGCTGGCTACAAGTGACGTAATGCGCACAAAACGACGAAAATGAAACATGGGAATATTTCACCTCTTTATGTTTGTTGTACATAGTTTTATTATGCTCCCTCGAAAACAAAGTTAAACCAAATTTTACATGTAAAAAATGGCCTTGAATCTTTTAGCTTATTTTCGTTTGGGTTAGTGTCGATTCGCCAAAAAAAAATGAGGCCGCCACTTCTTTGAAGCATCGTATGAAAGCGCTCATTGTTTTGCTCTTATTTACAAAAATATTCCGCTTCATTTACACACAATGCCACGATACAGTCGAACCATATATTATCCATTTACAAAATATGTATATTCATGTATAGGTTATTACTACAATCAAAAAAACACGCTTGACAAGGAAATACATAAACCACGTAAATATACATACCATTCACACATGTATACATATGCCTACATCCAAAACGAACAACAATTAGCATTTCAAATTTATTCATCCGTTCCATCCGGGATTTCAAAGAAGCTCTGGTTCACGCTTTAAAATAAGTCGTAATAGATTTTTTATTGCTAATTTAAAACCTTATTTTATATTTAAACCAAAATGTTTTTGTATTGTTTTATTCTAATTTTTTTTCCTTTCCCTTTCCTAAGTAAAATCTATTTCTTAAAATGGATGAAAAAAATAGAAAAAAAAAAGAAAAAGAAAAAAATTTAAATTTTTAAAATTAAATTTTTAATTTAAATTAATATAAAATAATTTAAATTTTTTATAAACACTTCTATTTGTGTTACAGCTGCTTCACTGAAAATTTTTTTGTTGAAAAATGCCAATTAAACCGGTTTCATAGGTAAACAGGGAGAGATGAAAAAGAAGCTGCTTCTTTGACATCCCGTGTAACACGGGCAATTGCTGGTTCTGTTACATCCCTGCATATACACACACACCATTTAATACATCTAAACGCACAGAAACACACTCATAAACCTATTATTTAAGTAAATAATGTGGAGATGTCGGGTGATAAATAAAAAAAATTAAAATTCAAGGTCTTCTACCATTTTGGTTTTCTTTTGAAAAATACCGACTGCATTTTGTGTACCTCAAATTGTAATCTTTATCTCTACATTAATTATTGTAAGATAATAAATAAAAAAAAATCAAACTTAAGTTTATGGTGTTCCTTATTGATAGTAGTAACAATTTGAAAGAAGAAAATAAAAAGTGATTGTGTTTTGGGAAGTCTATATCAAAGACGACATTTCCAAGTGTTCTGCGAGTGGCTTAATTTTTATGAAGGAAGCGTCGGATTGTGAGAGGTACGACCAGGTACCAGGTTTAACGGATGCTGCATAGTTAAACGGGTGGTTGGTTGTGACCACTTACATTTTATATTTATGTTTGGCGAGACAACGCCCAACTTATTTTGGCGTTTATGGTCGAAAGGCGGGAAGGAGCCCAACGTTGGATTTTTCTTTACGGTCCAAAGGCGGAAAAACGCCCAGCGATACAGATAGCCAACCGGCCAGTTGTATATTTGTTATCGGTTTAGGCGAGACAACGCCTATATTGACAGATGCGGCTGCCAGTTGAGGCCAACCGTATTATTTGTAGTTTACCAGCGGTTGAGCTGCATGGGTGGAGCGGAGAACGGCAAAGCCAAGCCGCAACGGTCTGGGCGTGGAGCCTCTGACAGGATGGCAACAAGACCGCAACACATTCGGCCGAAAGGACGTCGCCGCAACTAAGGTCGACCGCCACGCGGTTCAAGGTATAATTTTTTTTTTTTTGTAATTTTTTTTTATTTTCCTTTTATTTTTTAAATATTTTAAATTTATATTTTGTTTCGTAAAATTTTCAATTTTTTCAACAAAAAAAATTGTAATCGAGCGCCGAATAACGGTTGTTTGTCGCGCGCTGGGTGTGCGCGTTGGTCTCGGTCCAAAATTTTTCATGCGGTTATTTTTTTTTTTTTTTGGTTGGAAATTTTTGTTTTTATTTTGGGTTTTTTTTGGTTTCGCTTTCTGGGTGGGGAATTGATAATAAAAAATGAATTGCTAATTTCTTCTAGGTTTTGTATGCTGGGACGGGAGATTCCGTTCCATGTCGGCGTAGTATTTGCGGTCCCTTGGTGCCCGCATCCGAATTCGGAACCAGGGTTTTGCCCTGTTTGAATTCGAGCGGATGCGCGCACCAAGGCACTTCTCTCGGGTGTGATTGTGTGTTCCGATCCTCAGGTTCCGGCCGACGAATTTCGGCGGAATTTCGGGTTTTATTATTTGCGTTTTTTTTCCATTTTTTTCTTCAAATTTCTGTGTTCACGGTGTAAGCCAGGAACATCGTAAGCCTCAAACCCCACGATCTTCGTACTTCTGCCTGAGAACGTAGCCGACGAAAACCACCGTCTGAGGCCTCTGCGATTTTTAGTGAAATCTGCGGGATGACAGAAGTCATCCTGTAACAGCTTCATTTAATTGTCCAAAAAAAGGAAGAAAATGACATAAATAATAATAACCGGAAAAACGAATCCCGACCGATGAGAAGAAAACGGAACCGAATGCCAATGGGAATCGCAATGCAATTTTTTATTCAATAAACAATAAAACTATCAAAACAAGAAAATTATCGCTAAATTAGCATGGGGCGGAAAGATCTAAATCAAACAATGACGAAAATATATGACAAAAAGAATATAAAATCAAAAAAACAATTGAATGAAAAAATACAAATAAAAAAAAACTTGTAACTTGTGAACCTTCCGCAAGGTCCTACCGAAAGGGGTTGGACGATTTCCTGCCTTTGGTTAAACATTCACTGTTGGGCGTCTTTCCGCCTTTGGTTAAAAATTCACCGTTGGGCGTCTTCCCGCCTTTGGTTAAAATTTTTACAAATTTGCCGGTTGGCCACCGGCAACGTTGGGCGCCTTTCGCCACAACCGTAGGAAAATATTAAGTAGTTTTAACTGGCCATCCGCAAATAAATTGTTGGGCGTTGGTTCGTCAACCGAAAACAATACACTGTTGGAATTGGGGTACCTTAAAAAAGCAAATTTGGCACACGTTCTCCAAATAGCAGTACCGCTTGATATTTTTGCGGCACCCGTTGGAATTTGGCATGCCAAAAAAAAAACAAATGTGGCACATGTACTCCAAATCGAAGCACCGGTTGATAATATGGTAACCCTTAATAATTGGCACTCGTCGATAAGTGGTAAATGCACCCGTTGAATGAGGCGAGCCACAAAACATTTATTACGATGCCTCAAATCCGATATTTTTATTATTATCCACTATACCACACCTCACAATATATAATCACCCTTTCTCCCAATAATCAAATAATAGGTGAAATATAAATCCGATTATTAGTTTATAAATAATATTTCTCTCATATTTGTTCACAAGTCAAATTATAATTTTATTTTTAACTAACATCAAGCGGCCAGACCCCGAAAATACAATTTTTTCCTCAAAACAAAATCGATTATTATATAATCACACACATCGATCTTAATGTTTTATCATCCAAACTCGACTCTAATTATTACTCAAACTTCAAAAAAAAAATTGGACTTTTATAATTATTATTTTTCTTTTTTTTAAACAAACAACTGATTCAAAAACTAGACTTCGGTTTACACAATTCGAAACGAGCCTGCCTTTACATCATTCCAAACTAGACCAACTAAACAAACTAAAGCAAAAAACCTCTCGCATCACAAAAAACATTCTAGAAGAATATTTTCGTTTTTATGCTTCTTGTTTTGTTTTTTGTGTGCGCGTCACTTGTCCACCCTTACGGCGCATCAATCGTACGTACCAAAACAAGAAAACAAAACAAAAATATTCTTCTATATTTTCGCTGCTGTATACCCGCACACGGTGTAGACATTGGCCTCGCTCTAAAATTATTCGACTTTTACGCAACAATAGGGGTGGGTAAAACAAAAAACAGAATATTAAGGCCAATTCACAATCACCAAATAAACCTTAGTGTCAAATGCTCGAAAACAGATGGCAATGCCATCAGTAAAAGGCATTATTCTTTCAAAAAATTCAAAACAAAACCACATATGTTGTGACCCATTATGTTATGATATGACCCTTAAAGGCGTCGTAACATAGTATAGGAATTAAAAACTAGAAAACCTCACGAATTTGAAGCAGTAAAGTGAAAGCGTGAAGTAAAGCAATGTTAAATGGTTTTGAGGAATGTTTCATTTTAATATGAGAATTAGAATTAAAGCTTGCACCAGGATAATTCAACAGAAAAACTCAATTTTGTATTCAAATAATACAACAAATTAATTTATGTTTCTCAAAATTATAAAATGGCTATGCTTGGGAACGACGGTAGCCTTTAACCTCTATGGTTAACAACGGATTAAAATTATCTCATTGCCACTTCATAAATTCGACGAAAAAATTCGATATTATTTTTTTTTTCGACTAAATATTTCTCGACATTTTATTTTTTGGTGTTTTCGCTTCGGTGTTTTCAGAATAGGCTATTTAAACCCAAACCTCTTCGAAATTAATTTTCATCATTTAAATCCAGTTTTAACACGAAAAAATGGTCTGGGTTAATAAATGTCAAAAAATATCAAAACTAATTTAATCGAAAAAAACACTACAGGTTTACGGCTATTTTAATCCGTTGTTTACCTTGGAGGATTACGCTGCTGCCCTAAACCCCCGCATCTACTTTTTCACAATTTTAAGAAATATAAATGAAATTGATGTCATGCGATTACATCTCCCTAAAGCCGGTTTTATTGCTTTGCTAGCAAGGATGAACCGAAATTGCTAGATTTTTGCTGCTTTTATTTCCTATACTTGGGCTGCGTACCAATCCAAGGGTAAATCGTTTACTACGGTAACTTTTACCCTTGGATTGGTACGCAGCCAAATATGCGAACTCTCCAAAGCCGCTTAGTATTAGATTACTTTGCGCCAGACAGAAAAATGTTTGCAATTAAATAGATGCCCACCCAATATGTTATTTTGCGATAATTTTTTTTACGATAAAAATTTCCAAATATTTTATTTTCGGACATTCATTTTTCGATAAAAAAAAATATCCGAAGTTTTAGCGAATCAATATTCGTCTGTTAGGTAAAATATCCCAAAAAAAATTCAGTTCCGTGAAAAAAATTAAATTTTTGAATAATCAGAGATGAATTTTTAAGAAATTAGGACTTTTGGCATTCGAACGGCTCTTGTCCTTCGCTAAGAATTAGTGTCGCCTACTACTTATACAACGAATTATATTACGAATCATATCATTATTATAAGCAAAAATTTAAAATCAAAAGATTAATACTTATAAAATATGGAGGAGTCATTGTCAATTTTAGGAAAAGATAGCATTTCCCAACTACAACAGAGACACTTTTTCTGTATTTCTGGCAATGAAGCAGTGGTTTTATCTACATGGTGAAACAAACATCCACTACACGGAGTAAACTGGCCTCCGGGTCAGGGTCTCCATTTCCAAAAAATAAAGCGCAAAAACGAGTACACGCTGAAAATGATGACGACTCAACGCACAATAGTGCCCAAACATTAGGTAAGGCGCCCTTCACATTACAGAGTGACTACGAGCTCTTAGCATAATAACTGTCGCACACCGAAATAAGATTTTTGACTGCTTGAGCTCAATTTGTGACGCTAGCCATACAATGTGCCTCGAGCTAGCTAATCTTAAAGGAACGAAAGGAAATAGTTAAAGCGCTATGAAATTGTAGGCAAAAAAGTAGAGCTACATATGAGACACTAGGCGCAAGAAAACCACAGCCACCTACAATCACACCAGGCATTAAAAACAACCCAAAGCGTTGTCACTGTAAAACCAGTTGCTGACAAGAAGTCAAAATAATAAACTCAGCAGACAGCAATATTGCAATAAAAAATGTCAGCGACATCCGTGAAAAAAGGGTGCTGATCGAAACTGCAAAGTCGGAAGACTTGGTATTTTTACTGAAAAATAAGAACTTGTCGGAAGTTGCTTTAGTAGTAACGCTACCAGCAAAGTAGTTGCCTCGTACCATTATCTACGAGGTAGATAGAGATGAACAGAACAGTACAACAAAAAAAAAATAAGGATTTTAAACAGTTTCAAAAAAAAAAAAGTAGCTGCGATGGCCAATCGGGTCATTGAATTGACACCGGCCACACGATAAATTTTTATAAAAAACCGCAGTTGGTCGGTCCTTAGTACCAGATTTTTTACGGGTCATAAGGAGCTTCAAATGTCATGCATTTGGACACATTGCAAAATTTTATAAAGAGAAAGATTAAATGTGTGGACACTGTTCTAATTCTGGACATGGCCAAAAGGTGTCTCCAAAGAAGACAGAAGCACCAAAGTGTATATCTGCTGCAAAAATAATAAAAAAGCATTTAACCACTTAACACAGAGTAAAGTGCAAAGAATATAAAATGGCACTGTACATAATGAGGAGAAACACGGTTTATGTCAACCGTCTGCAAATTGAGGATTTTACAACTAACCATGCAGAATACAATGACATGGTCCTTCTTTTTATGCAAGAAACGTTTGCCGAAAAAGGTAGAGTAGGTGGCATGGCTACGTCGGCACGTTTTATCCCCGGACACAATGATAATACACAAGCATCCTCATTTGTGATCTGGAGATGCTCAAAACGGGTGTGTAACAAAATCCCAGTTTTTAAAATCACTGTTTTCAAAACCCAGGTTTTTAAATCCCGATTTTGTATAAAAAAAAATCCTGATTTTTATGAAATCCCGGTTTGCATTTTTAAAATTTGACATGTGGGAAAATGGGACTCTTAAATGATTTTTTGACAAAACTCAAAAATGAGTTTTCGATAAAGTTCTAGAAAATGGCCAATAGGGATGTAATTTGGCCATTTCTTAACAGATTTTGTTGAAATTCGCTACGTGTGGTGGAAATGGATTTCTAAAATGATTTTTTGATAAAATTCTGAAATATGGCCATCGCTATGGAACTAGGTCATTTTTAACTGATTTGGTTGAAATTCGACATGTGTGTTCAAAAAATTCGGTTTTGCTAAAGTTTTGGAATAAGGTGGATAGGGTATCGATTGTATCGAAAATCTACATGTGGAATCTAAATGGGATTTTAAAATGAGGTTTGATAAAGTTCGGGATATTGTCATTAGGGATGGAACTAAGCCATTTCTTAATCGATTATGTTGAAATTTGTCACGTGTGGTGGAAATGGGGTTGAAAATGTTGCAAGTACAAAATCTTGCAATTACAAAATAGTGAAATTATTTTGTTATGCAATGAGAGGGAAACCATCAATGAAGAATTTATTGCTCGAGGTAAATTTTCATTGTGAATGAAGTTGGACATACAAGTACGTATAGGCGTAATGGTATGTCGAATATTGACCTTGCAATAGTAACGTAAAGTGAAAGAAAATCTATTAGATAATGAAGTAATTTAAAATATGTTTCCAAATTACCAAATTTTTGATGCACTTCAAATTATGTCTCCTTCCTAAAACCAGGGCTATATATGTGGGCACCCTATTTAATTTGTTTATCTATTTAATTTTAGCCGCAGTACCAAAAATCGATTATAGGTTCACGAGTATGTCGTATGCATTGAAAATACTAATCGGAATCGTACAAAAATAACTAGGCATAAACCATACTTCCTAAACAAGTTTTTCAATTTCCGGAAAACGAAAAATATAAACGTGTTACCAAGCACATAAGTTTCACATATGACTCTGATTTCTGTATATCGTCGGTCCCAAATAATATTTGGCATTTGAAGAATTACAATATATACGATTTTATGAAGATGTTGATTATAGTTAGAGTTTCACACACCAACAGACGGTATTAGTCATTTTCGGTCAAATGACCTTGAAACTCATTAGTATGGAATCTATAATTGTTGACACACTTTTCTGCTCAAACAAAATATTTCTCATACAAAATAATTTTCCATATGCGGAAACGAAGAAGACACAAAACAACCAGTTAAAACCCGAAAACGGCAAATTGAAATTTAGCCATGACATAATACTGAACCGACGATACGTGTTCTACCAACACCAAAAATATGTAGCAAAATAGTTTACGACTATTGTTATTCTTTCATAGACCAAAAAGAAAATCGATACAAATTTCCATTTTGTTTTGTTGTCGTTTTTTTAACATCTTCCTGAAATATACATTATTAAGATGGTAAAATATGTTGAAGATGTTTAACATACGAAAATACATGTAAAACTTATTTTTAGAAAAAAATGAAATAAAATAAAGAAAAATTATAAATTTATTTAAATAAAAAAAAGGAAAAATTGTCAAGCTGTCGCAATGTTTTCAAATTTTCTATAAATTAGATATCTTATTGAGTGATAATTTTTCTTATTTCTGTCTACTCTCCCTTAGGAATCGTGTACCCTATATACTCTCGATATAAACATTACGTATTTTGAACACCGTGTAACATTATATCAAATTTTATATTTATGAGGAGGGGGGGGGGGGGGGGGGGGGTATGTGGAAATTGGGGATAAATATTATTTTAATTTTTGGTTTAAAAGCATATAAGCAATTTCTGTTATTTTTATGAAGTAAAAGTACACACACAGAGTACTACATATTGTGTAAATAAAATAAAATTTTGTTTGGTTTCTTATCTCTTAAAAGAAAACATAAACCTAAATAGTACTGTACACATTACGGAAAATAAAACTACACGTATTATTCTTAAAAATGTAATTTTATGTTTTTTCCATACATAACCCATGCTTCCATATATATATGCAACACATATGTACCTATGTTGTGTAATAATATGACGTAATTTTCAAATGCGTGGTTTTATTTCAGGAAGGCGGGGAAGACAAATTTTTAGTGCTCGAATGAATATCATTTTATACGAAGAAGGTGGAGGGGCATCCGTATCGTAGAAAGCGAGGATGGGAGAAAAATGAGATAAGCATTAGAATGAAATAACATTAAAGTCGATTCATCATTTTATTTCCCAGCGGCAATGAAAATTATAATTTTTCCACTTTTTTTGTGTTTTCCTCAAGATTTTTTTTTCTGTTTAGGATAAAATAGGTATTGGAAATGTTTTTATAAAAAAAAAAATTATTATGTTTTGGTTAAAATGTACGGATTTTATATAAGACTATATCATCATTTCTTTTCGAGATTACCTTAGAAATAAGAAAAATATACAGAAGAAATAAAATCTTATAAAATAAAAATATTATTTTTTAGACGAAAAACGACAAAACCGTATACATGAAAATATAGAAATGTATAAAAAAAAAATTTAAATTGTTGTTGTTCGAGATCGATTAATTCAAAATTTTTCACGTATTTGATAAGTTGAAATGGGTATAACCAAATCGGAAAATCTTTGGAACGATTTTTATATTTTGGATGCTTCGGATAAATTTTAAGTAATAAAACGTACGTACGATGAGTTAATATCTATAGATGTATGTGTGTATATGTATAACTACATATATATGTGTTTTACATGCATATGGTTATTTGATGGGTTCTGGGGATAAATTTTGCAAATTTAAGCGCATAATATTCGGTGTACCGATGTTTACGTGTTTATAAGGTGTATGCGGTAAAAATGATTTGAATGTCAAATATTTGATATACATTTTTTTGAATGTATACAGTGTACCTTCTAAAACTTTATCCTTCTTGGACTTGTTAAAAATCAAATTCGATGTTTGCGTATAACACATTCAACTTCAATAAACTATAATTTTATAAATTTAAGGACTGCCCAAGTCAAGAATTATTTTGTGGAGACGAACTTTGTAGACGTTTACGATAAATCAGTCATTTGCTGCAACAGTGATACAACTCGAAATTCACTCATGTCTAAGATATTCGAACCAAACGATTCCCAATCAATTATACTTTTATTTAATAATTCATATTTGTATCAAAACATTTTATGTAGCTATGCCTAACAAATTCGGTAAAATTTCATATAAAAAATCACTGACTTTGCGAAAGAAATTAACATTTTAAGATATTGGAAACTATCTTTAGAAAATTTGCAAAATATTAAAGAATTATAAAAATTAAGATCCGATTGATGATGTAGGAATAGAACAAAAAAAATTATTTTACTGATCAGAATGTGTTTTTATTTACTTTTAACGCCGTTTTTACAAAAAATTTTGAGTGATAATTTCAAATCGCTCTACAGAAAAATTAAAAATTTTGGATTGTGTCCTTCTTGCAGCAAATGAGCGAAATCTTCTATCGAGTAGATTTATTGTTGAGTTTTGACAAATTTGTTGAATTTTTTCAATTTTGAAACATAAAATAATAAATAAATAAAGCAAGTCTGCGGAAAATTTATTTAAAAATGAACTGAATTCTTTCGATCAATCGAAAAAGTAGGCATTTTAACGTTTATTTTCTGAGTTAAAAATGTTAGTTTTTGGTACTAAAGTACACGGTCCTACTTTTACCACTCTTTGCTTAAAAGTAATCACGACACCCACCCACCACAAGATATTGCAGCGGAATACAATTTTGAAAGTGTTCCTTAAATTGACATATTGATTGAACTCGGAAGTAATAAAAACTCAATTCCCGCCGTTTATCATGTAATTGAAATGATGTTTTAGTATATGTCCCTTCTACGCGATTAAACTAAATTTTAAGAATGAAGGATTATATTTAGCTAATAGGATTATGATGGCCAATAATCGTAATTTGAATTTTGTGTTTGAAACTCACGAATTTAAATTCAAAATTAAGGATGGTTTTGAAACCATATAAGCTATTTTCGTGTGACTACTTAACAGGGAACCAATATATCTACTTGTTTTTGTAATAGCAAACGTCATAATGAGTCTACATAGAAAATATGAAAAGGATTTATCGATTAAAATTCGCTTTATAATTTTTTGAATTTTTGCGGCCAAATAGCTTATTTTCGGCGTCTGGTCCAGATTTCAAAAAAGCCTACAGACATATAATATATACGGCTGATACTATAGTGGCTTTGGTCATACTGAGTATACTATATGAATATACTGAAAAATTTCGGTAAATTTATCGATTAGAATTTTCACTATAATTTTTCGAGAGATTCTGTTACTGTTATAACAACAACACTTATGCTATAAAATTACGCTATCAAAATACGGTCAAACTTCATGCATAAGTACGTTTTTTTCATAAATTGGGAGATCCTAGTGTTGTTTGTCCAAAATTTGTCTATCGGAAATGACAGCTTTAATAAGAGCTTTACCGTTTTTTGCAAGTATTTTGAAAATTGTATCATTTCCAAGAAAAATGATAATGAACTTTTTTTTTTTTTAATTTTATTTGCATAAAACATACCATACAGTAATTTAAATAAAACAATAAAAATAAATAAGTCAATGCTGAATGAAATTTTAAATAAAGTGTCGGATTAACCCTTAAAAGCACAGTGTATGAAATTCCATACATAAAACTTAAACTTAATTTATATCACGTTGGATGAAACCAAAATAAATCACTAATATGGTTATACTGTATTTTGCATTTGCTTTCATTTGACAAATTGCAACGCCATTATTTAATATAATCATCGGTTTAGTAGTCTGTGTCAGTGCAATCATGATCGGTGAAAGTGGTGTGTTGAATTATTGTGGTAAACCGGGGTAAGTAACAATAATTTTATATTAAATTTGGTATATTCTTAATCAGGCACACAAAATAAAATCGTTTACAATGGTTAAATTTACCAAGTTATTTAAATATTGAATAGGTGGAGCAAAATATAAATGTGTATGAAATTCCATACAATGTGCATTTACACTGTTTTTACTGTGAATGGAATTTCATACAAATATTCATTTTCATATGCATATTGTTGATGTAAATATGAATTGTTAGTTTCCGTTTTGAAAAATATAATTATTTTTAACTAAATTCTTATAAATACACTACTCATTTTGTTTCAATTACCTACTACCAATTTAAATATATTTGCAGTTTGAGTCGCAAAACTGAAAGATTAACGGAAAAGGAGCTTCTCGAAATTATTGAAAGTTGGACTGATTCAGAGGATGATTTCAGTGAAGGGGACGACGAAGAAACCATAGAAAATGCTACAGTTGAAAAAATTTTGGATGGAGAGCTTTTACCAGCCGTTATAGATGATCTGGAGGAAATTTTTGGTTTGGAAAACCTTCCCGTTGATGTCATTTTTGAAAATAATACTTGCATCACCTTACCAAATATAAACGAGGAAGTGAGCGACGTTAAAAATTGCTATAAATAAATTATATGGAGAAAAAAACCCCGTTTGAAATTGATCGGTCGAAAACTCAATACATCGGTGATCGAAATCTTCCAACAACAGTTCTTAAATTGAATTCACCATTGCAATTTTTTAAATATTTTTTGACGGAATCGATTGTAGCACAAATCGTAGAACAATCCATTTATTACAGCACAGAAAAAAATTTCGGAATAAATATTGATAAGACTAATATTTACCAATTTATTGGAATTTGTGTGTTGTCTTCCGTTTATAAACTTAAAAACGTGCGAAGCTATTGGTCACTGGTTGTGGGGAATAATCTTATTCAAAGTACTATGAGTATCAGAAAATTTGAGAACATAAAACGAATTTTGCATTTCAATCAGAACGACAAAGCCCCACCAAAGGATTCGGAAAATTTTGATAAACTCTACAAAATTCGGCCACTTGTAGAAAATTTAATAAAACAATTTAAAAAATACCGTGTGAACAGTACCTATTTGTTGACGAACAAGTATGTGCCACCAAAACCAAGCATAGTCTGAGTCAATATAAGCCGGCAAAACCTAAAAAGTGGGGCTACAAAATTTTCGTTTTGGATTTCTGGGATTAATAAAACGTCGTAACAAAATATAAAATTAAAGTTCGGAAGCCGTTTTGTGAATCCGTTTTGTGAATCCGCTTTTTGAAGCCACTTCTTGAAGCCGCTTTTTGAAGCCGCTTTCTGAAGCCGCTTTATGTGGATTTCTGGGATTAACAAACACCAAAAAATAGTTGTTACAAAATTATCGGGAATATCCGGGTAGATGTACAATTTTGAGGCGTTTACTGGTTTGGAGAACAAAAAGCAACTTGCAACTTTGCGACAAAAATTTAGGTGCTACGGCAAATGTAGTAAAGCGCTTGTTGCGTGATGTACCACGGCATGTTAATCATCAAATATATGTTGACAATTACTATACATCAATCCCACTTATAGTTGACCTGGATAAAATGGGTATGAGATGTATCGGCACTATACGAAAAGATCGTATTCCTAATAATAAACTTCCAAATATGGACAAGATGAATCGTGGCTCTTGTGAGGAGCGCAGTGCCAATGTAGAAGATGCACCCATATGTCTAATTTATTGGAAAGATAATAAAGTGGTGACACTTGCATCGAGTTTCACAGGCATTAATCCACTCCAAACAACAACCCATTTTGACAAAAAAAAGGAACGTCGGATCACAATTAATTGCCCTATTATCATAAAGGAATACAACAAACATATGGGGGGTGTTGGTTTGATGGATTCTTTTATTGGACGTCAGAGAATTATCATGAAATCGAAAAAATGGTATATACGAATCTTTTTCCATTTGATTGACATCGCAGTAGTAAACAGCTGGATCGTATATCGAAGAGCTTGCAAACTAAAAGGAGAATTTCCCCAAACTCTACCTAAATATCGTATCGAACTGGCACAATCTCTTTGTAAACACAATTCACCAGGTCAAGTAAGTTCCTCTCCTAGAAATCACAAAATTTTGGAACATAAGAGAAAGAAAGCTACTGCCTCTGCCATTCCTCCGCGTGATGTGAGAACTGACCAAATTCAGCATTTTCCAGTATACAACACCCAAAAATCAACTAGATCTCAAAGCCGATGCAAAAACGGGTCTTGTAAATATTTTACTGACTGGAAGTGAATGAAATGTCAAGTGTTTCTTTGTTTAAATAAAAACAGAAATTGCTTTCTTCAATTTCATGCCAGGTGATTGAACTTATCCTCTGATTGAATTATTATATTTATTTTTTTTACATATGTTTTATATTTTTATATATAATTATTATTTTATAATTTGTTTTTTAAACAATCGTGATAAATTGTGATATGAAGTAACGAAGTACAATAAAATATTTGAACTTATCAATAATATTTTTTATTATATCAAGGAATTTAATTTTTTATAAATATATACTTTGGTGCACATTGTATGGAAATTCATAGACTTGGTTTTTCCTCATTTTCTGGAAAACTTAAAAAAAAATCTTATTATTTTTTTATTTTATTGATTAAATTCCATATGAGCAGATAATCTGAAAATTTCATCGACTTACAATAATGTGTGCTTTTAAGGGTTAACTTGACTTAAATTGACTAAAAGATACGAGAATAATTTTCCAACAATAAAGGATAAATTTTCAAAAATTTAAGCGGAAATTACGATTTTTGGAAATTTCGAAATTGATCTAAACGAATTTTCATACTTAAGTTTTGTTTTCACAAACTAAGAGATCCCAGTGAATTTTTGGTTGAAATCGATGCACCAGAAGTGGCAGCTTCCAAAAGAGATTTTCCGTATCTTGTAAATATTTTGAAAAGTATATCATTTACAAGAAAAACGATTATGCACTAAAAAATTGTAAATTAATTTTGTACAGTTCTAGATCTGTTTTGCAAAATCTAAATGGAAATGACGATTTTGAACAAAACTCGTTTTCCAACAAAAATTCGGCCTCAGTACAGCCCAAATGGACTGATTTATCGAAATGAAACTTCATACCAAAACTTTTTTCACAACTTGGGAGATCCCAGTAAATTTTAACTGAAATCTGCCCACCGGAAGTGACAGCCTCCGAAGTAGCTCTTTCGATTTTTCGCCGGAAGTAAGCTGTAACTTACTATAGGAGCTTGGTCGGGTTCTGCATGTACAGGCGTCCCTCGTATAACACGGTTAATATATACCATGGCATATCGAACCGTGTTCTACGATACATGCTATAACGTGTAGTATCGAGACCTTGCCTCGTGTTATATCAAAACCATGTTATAAGAAACATGGAAATAATATAAAGGCAAAAGGTCTTAAGGTGTAAAATTTTATGATAGCTGAAATTTGGTTTCAAATGCTACATGAATGAAAAATTAAGTTAACTTCAAGTTTTTTATTAAAAACATAATTAAACTCAACATTATGATGAAATACAAAAATTAAAAATACAACAAAAATATATTCAAAAAATAATAATTATAATTATTATTTAAAACAAATAGAAACAGCTTATTTCGATCATCAAAAATTACAGCTACTTAATTTATTTTTTTAGTTGGAATTAACTGCCTATTTCGATCTTGTATTTTTTCAGAATTTCTTTATAAGGAGCTAAAGAACTTTTTAATTCTTTCAAATTTTCCTCTACGTATTACTGTAGGATTTTTTTTTTCAACGAAAATTTTTCTAAAAGCTATTCCTTCTTGCAGACCAATTAAATGTAAATGAGGAACCGTTGTAATATTACAAATGTTTTCGGGATCATCGGCGTAAATAAAAATGGAGGTATTAGTAGTTCAATTAGTTTTTCTACATTCAAAGTTTGTTCTTCAAATAGTTTCTGAACATATCAATGTTCATATCTGAAAATCCGTCCCCTTCTCGAGTAGAACAAACCGGTATAATTCTGTTAAATTCTGCTTCCTCAAATGGGACAAAGTTTCGCGGCAGTTATTTGCGGTAACAAAGGTTTTAAACACGCATGAATTGTAGACTGTTTTAATTCCTTGCAAGCCAAAGCTATAATTTCGACAAAATCTAAAATAGAAAACTCTATCGTTTTCCAGTTTTTGGAAATTTTTTGAAATCATACTCGTATTTGTAGTATGCTTTGATTGTTGCAATGATTCTTTGATATAATGGTTGGATCAATGATGTATAATTTGTAGAAAACAACACAATTTTTACATTAGAATGATTCAACTCTCTACTAGGACTACCTGCATTGAGCAATAAATTTGTAAAGCTCAATTTTTTTTCTTCAAAAACTTTTGTATTTTTGGAATAAAATAATTTTTTAAACAAGTCTTTAAACAAATTTTGCGACATCCAGCCCCTTTTATTTGCTCGCCAGAGATCAGGTAGATGAGATTTATCGAAGTTTTACAATGCAAGGAACGATTTATTATCATTACGGTTTTACTACAAAATTTCCCGAAAGGTTACTACACCTACTGAATATTCTTCCTCTTCAATAATTCGTTGTATTTCCATTATAAATTTCTGGGCAGCCTTTACATCTTAAATTTTCAAACCACCCTTTCTTTACTTGTCAAAAATGATAGGTTTGGTTGTTTTTTAGAAAAAAGTTCAGCTTTCGTTAAATGGCCAGAGAGATTTTTTTATTTAAACAATCATGAGTAATCATGAAAAATTTTGACCTCGAGATTTTTTCAGATTTTCCATTCGCTATATTGCCGAAATCAAAAAGTACTTTTTAAGAAATCCCTGTGTGTACGTGCGTGCTAATGAGGGTGTGCAGACTAAATCATCTCTTCAACCCAGCCGATTTGTCTGATCAGAATAAAAGCTCAATTTTAAGCTTTTTAATAATTTGTAGATCCCAGTGTTTTTTGGTCGAGATCGATCCACTATGCCAAGTGGCAGCTTTCATAGAAGCTTATTCGTTTGTAAATATTTTGAAAAGAATAGCATTTAAGAGAAAAATAATTATGATCTAAAACAATCTAAATTAATTTTACAATATCAAATCAGATTAGTTTTCCAAAATTTAATCGGAAATGACAATTTTGACAAAAAACTGTTTTCCAACAAAAATTTCACCCTGCAATTTTACAATTAAGCTGTTTCTTGAATTGAGAGATCTCAGTGAATTTTGGTTGAAATCGGTCTACTGAAAGAGACGGCTTCCATGGGAGATTTTTCACACTTTGCAAATATTTTAAAAATAATAAAAATTCCAAATTATTTTTCTAAAATTTAACCGCATATGACGATTTTGACAAAAACCGTTTTTCAATAAAAAGTCGGCCGCTGTACAACCCAGATAGACTGATTGAACGAGATAAAAATTCATGTTTAAGCATTTTCCACAAATTGGGAGATCCGACACAATTTTGGTCGAAATCTGTACACCAGCAGTGACAGCTTCCATAGGAGCTTTTTCGTTTTTTGTAAATATTTTGAAAATTATATCAATTATGAGAAAATCTATTAGGAAATAAAAGATTCTACATTAAATTTGTAACAATATCGGTTCAGATAAATTTTCCAAAGTTTAGGTAAAAAGGTCGATTTTAGACAAAAAAAAACTGTTTTTTTGAATAGTCATGAATTTTTAACTTCGACTTTTACGAATAAATGTGTGTGTCCTCTATACTTATAGCTCGGACGGATTGACTGATTGGCGTGAAACTTCAACTTACTTAAGCTTTTTTTAGAAATCAGGAGATTCCAGTGATTTTTAGCCGACATCCGTCCACCGGAAGTGGTAGTATATGTATACAGAATTTTCGGAAAAACGGTTAAAACAAAAAGATTGTTAATTAATTTTAAGACAAAAAATTTGTTCAGATCATTCGTTAAATTTAACCAGAAATGACTAGTTCGGGATAAAAAATTAAAGTTAAGAAAAAATTCGGCATCTCTAAATCTAAGTGAACCGGCAACTCGGAATTAAACTGCATACTTAACTTTTTTACTAGTTAGGAAATTCTTGGGAAATTTGGTAGGAATCTGTGTACTGGAAAGCTTCCATGAGAGCGTTGTCAATTTTTGCAATGATGTGGAAAAGCTTAGCATTAATAAAAAAGGATTAAAACAATCGAATAAATTTAAAGGTAAAATTATCAACATGGGTTGTTCTGAAATTAAAGTAGAGGTAAGTTTAATTTAAGAAATCAAAGGTGGTGTATCCGAGATCTACGTATATTCGTGCATGTAAAAAGAAGTTGGTTGTTGGCCACAATATATTCACCCCGCCATTTTTGTAATAGGAAACGTCATAAAGGAAAATGTAAAGAAAATTACGGATTAGAATTCACTTTATAATTATGTCAGTTTTTGTGGCCAAATACGTTCTTTTCTTTCTTCCGAATTAAATTTGCTCTGTAATTTTTCGAGTTCCTGAAAATCTTAAACTAACTTGAGGCAATACAGCAAAATATAGTCTACACAATAGATTTACGCATTATTGTACGGATGCCTGCAACACTCTCAGCATGCGTTAAAAGCAATCGATAATCTCGAAATTTTGGATATTTTATTTTGGCTGACTCATCTTGCCAAACCAATCTATTACGTTAAGTCATAAGCCCGAGCCTGACAAACCGACCATTAGTTTATAAGTTACAGCTGATATAGGAACGCTATTTTTGTTATTTTCAAAACAATGGTTAAAATTAATTTCGTGTGCCTATTAAAAACTATTTTTTGATAGGAAAAGTTTACGCAAAGGCTTGTAAGTTTTATAGGGACTCGGTGCAAACACCGATAACGCTGAGCGCTTTGGTCGCCTGAATTTGGCGGTTATTCCAGAAAAGGCAAATAGCGTTAAACAAAAAAATCGCTTTGGAAAATCGCTTTGAAAGTGAATTTACGTGAGATAGCTAAGATCTTAATGATATCAAAATGCAATGTATACACACACTATTTTGCATGGACAGCAGCCGGTGAATGACGTTCGAGGCGCCCTAAACCGAAAATGTCTGCCGCTAAGGTTTTGGCCCCAAATTTTGGATTTGCACATTCTCCTGTTTACTACAGCCAATTTATTTATCAATCCAAAAATTAAACTGCCAGACCTCGGGCTTCTAGGGCTCAATTAGGATGAACCCGTTTCAGAAAAATCTTTATCACCAATGGTTAATATAAGTACATAGAAGAACTTATCTTGCTTAATGCTTTGAACATCACAAGATTGAAAGGTTTCCTTGTGAATCACTCGTCATAGATTTAGACGCATCGATGCACGGATTTAGACGCATCATCGCATTATATGCAGCTTGCGTCTATCTAAAAGTAATCACTGGAACCCTCTTAGTTGCGAAACTACTGCAAGGAGTCAAGCATCACAAGACATACATCAGGTGCCAACTTACACGATAGTATACTTTCTTGGATAAAAGAGGTTATTCAAAAGTTCAAATCTTGCCAACAGGGTGTCGGAAATCCAAAGCTTGACTGAACCACAAACATTAAATCAAATCATAAGCGAGCCGATAGCGCGAGTCGGGGAACAACAACAAAACAACTCATAAATCACAATATCAGGTGGACAGGACCACAATGGTTGAAAAACAAATAAAATTATCATTTGATAGGGAGTAAAAAGAATCTGAGGAACAGACAAGAACTGAATTGGAACATGCCAATTTAGCAACCATACCGAAGAAAAAGACAGATTCTAACACTTAATACTTTAACGACCGCTCAAACAACATGTGTTGCCGACTGCTTTAACACTTTAATGGCCGATCACACAGCATGTGTGTGATAGTCGGAACAACTGTCAAACACGCGGCACGTGTTAAAAAACTAATGCAAAAAATTGTTCTAAAGGCCCGTTCTACAAACGGCTTTAGCTTCTGGTTTCAAATTAAGTCGTAATAGATTTTTAATTGCTAGTTTAAACCCTTATTTTATATTAAAACACCATTTTTTTTGTGTTGTTTTATTCTGCTTTCTCGAAAATAAAATTTAAAAATCTCAAAAATGGCCTTAAATTTTTTTATTTTCATTTCTATTTGTGTTAGTTCGGCTTAACCGAAAAATTTTATGTCACAGTTAACATCAGCGCTGTCGTTTTACTCCGATCGGAGTATTTGTACTACTTTTTGATTGCGAGTACTACCGTACTACCCAATCAACCAAAATACTCCGTTTTAATATTTTCCATTTTTGTTTTTTTATACAGGTACATGTAAACACAGTTAATTTGTCTTATTCCGTGTGTGATGGTTTTCTGACATAAAAAATCGGCATATTTTTGACATATTTTACCCTGGCTAGCTTCGCTTCAGTAAAATATCCCATTATTTTTATTACACGAGTGAACGCGTTTATTTTTGGCTTGGCAATGGCATATAAATTTGATCGTTCAGTATTTTAAACGTTAATTTTCTTTACAAGCGAATTTAATAAAATTCCTAAAGTGTTTAAACTTTAATAAAATATTAACGAAAATGTTTATAATTGAATCAAATTAAGCCAGCTATTAAAAATTGAGTTTTTTCAAAACAAAACTCAGATGTCATACACTTTTTTTTTTTTTGAGTACTCCCCGGTACTACTTTTTTTGAATGGAAAATACTCCTCTCAAAAATCGGAGAGCGACAGCACTGGTTAACAGAGATTTTATAGGCAAAAGAGGAAAGAGAAAGGAAATGGAACGGGCCTATGGAAATTTTAAATATATTTAACCGAGTTGTAGCGAAATCGCGTTGTACAAGTGCCGCGTTTTAGAAGTTTTACCTGTACATATAATTGGCTTTGTTATATTTTATAGCAAGGTCTTTGATTTCAGGTAATTATTATTTTATAGCCATTTTTTAATTTTAGATTTATAAAATTAAATTATTATGTTGCAACAACTTGTTTAGAATGGAAAACGAAACGTTTGAGAAGGAATACGCTGATAATTTTTTGAAGTTCCCAGTGACGTCGAGGACAATGAAAACAGCGATAGTGATGGAGGAGAAAGAATCGATCATTCCACAGAAAACGAAGATTCGTTCCCACAACCAAAAAGAAATCCCCGCTTATTTCGTATAACAAGCAGCAGTGACGAAGAAGAAAGCGAGAATCTATCTATGGACTGGTCCAACATTGACACAACAAGAATACTAGAAATTTTCGAGGGTGCAACGTAACCACGTCTCAACATTACTGAATGTGATAATGTTGAAAACGTTGTTAGGTGTTTCATAGGAGATGATCTTCTAATTTTTTTTTTTCGTTGTGGAAACGAATGAATATCGAAGTCGGTGAAGTTAGCCCGAGCCCGAATTTTTTGGTGGATTTCTTGGATAAGTCTAGCCATCCCGAAAAAGTGTAAATACATTAAAAAATGTAGCACCATCCCGAAAAACTATTTATACATGCCAAAAAAAATAAAATACAAAAAAAAATTTAATGTAAAAAAAATTACTGGTAAAACGTTTTTTTTAATAGATTTAACCCGAATAGCGATAATTTGTGTAGTTACTATGGGTCCACATTAAATTCTATACCGCAATACCTGGAGATAAAACCACCAAGCGTCATATACGGCCAGACAGGTCAGGATACTAGCTAAGATGTAGAATTGGCCCCAAGTCCATATCAGGTGGAAATAACCTTTTATTAAATTGATTTGTTTAGCCCGAATAGCGATAATTTGTGTAGTTACTATGGGTCCACATTAAATTCTATACCGCAATACCTGGAGATAAAGCCACCAAGCGGCATATACGGCCAGACAGGTCAGGATGCTAGTTAAGATATAGAATTGGCCCCAAGTCCATATCAGGTGGAAATAACCTTTTGTTAAATTTATTTGTTTAGCCCGAATAGCGATAATTTGTGTAGTTACTATGGGTCCACATTAAATTCTATACCGCAATACCTGGAGATAAAGCCACCAAGCGGCATATACGGCCAGACAGGTAAAGATACTAGCTAAGATATGGAATTGGCCCTAAGTCCATATCAGGTGGAAATAACCTTTTATTAAATTTATTTGTTTAGCCCGAATAGCGATAATTTGTGTAGTTACTATGGGTCCACATTAAATTCTATACCGCAATACCTGGAGATAAAGCCACCAAGCGGCATATACGGTCAGACAGGTCAAGATACTAGCTAAGATATGGAATTGGCCCCAAGTCCATATCAGGTGGAAATAACCTTTTATTAAATTGATTTGTTTAGCCCGAATAGCGATAATTTGTGTAGTTACTATGGGTCCACATTAAATTCTATACCGCAATACCTGGAGATAAAGCCACCAAGCGGCATATACGGCCAGACAGATCAGGATACTAGCTAAGATATAAAGTTGGCCCCAAGTCCATATCAGGTGGAAATAACCTTTTATTAAATTGATTTGTTTAGCCCGAATAGCGATAATTTGTGTAGTTACTATGGGTCCACATTAAATTCTGTACCGCAATACCTGGAGATAAAGCCACCAAGCGGCATATACGGCCAGACAGATCAGGATACTAGCTAAGATATAAAGTTGGCCCCAAGTCCATATCAGGTGGAAATAACCTTTTATTAAATTGATTTGTTTAGCCCGAATAGCGATAATTTGTGTAGTTCCTATGGGTTCACAATAAATTCTGTACCGCAATACCTGGAGATAAAGCCACCAAGCGGCATATACGGCCAGACAGATCAGGATACTAGCTAAGATATAAAGTTGGCCCCAAGTCCATATCAGGTGGAAATAACCTTTTATTAAATTTATTTGTTTAGCCCGAATAGCGATAATTTGTGTAGTTACTATGGGTCCACATTAAATTCTATACCGCAATACCTGGAGATAAAGCCACCAAGCGGCATATACGGCCAGACAGGTCAGGATACTAGCTAAGATGTAGAATTGGCCCCAAGTCCATATCAGGTGGAAATAACCTGTTATTAAATTTATTTGTTTAGCCCGAATAGCGATAATTTGTGTAGTTACTATGGGTCCACATTAAATTCTGTACCGCAATACCTGGAGATAAAGCCACCAAGCGGCATATACGGCCAGACAGGTCAGGATACTAGCTAAGATGTAGAATTGGCCCCAAGTCCATATCAGGTGGAAATAACCTTTTATTAAATTGATTTGTTTAGCCCGAATAGCGATAATTTGTGTAGTTCCTATGGGTTCACATTAAATTCTGTACCGCAATACCTGGAGATAAAGCCACCAAGCGGCATATACGGCCAGACAGATCAGGATACTAGCTAAGATATGGAATTGGCCCCAAGTCCATATCAGGTGGAAATAACCTTTTATTAAATTGATTTGTTTAGCCCGAATAGCGATAATTTGTGTAGTTACTATGGGTCCACATTAAATTCTATACCGCAATACCTGGAGATAAAGCCACCAAGCGGCATATACGGCCAGACAGATCAGGATACTAGCTAAGATATAAAGTTGGCCCCAAGTCCATATCAGGTGGAAATAACCTTTTATTAAATTGATTTGTTTAGCCCGAATAGCGATAATTTGTGTAGTTACTATGGGTCCACATTAAATTCTGTACCGCAATACCTGGAGATAAAGCCACCAAGCGGCATATACGGCCAGACAGATCAGGATACTAGCTAAGATATAAAGTTGGCCCCAAGTCCATATCAGGTGGAAATAACCTTTTATTAAATTTATTTGTTTAGCCCGAATAGCGATAATTTGTGTAGTTACTATGGGTCCACATTAAATTCTATACCGCAATACCTGGAGATAAAGCCACCAAGCGGCATATACGGCCAGACAGGTCAGGATACTAGCTAAGATGTAGAATTGGCCCCAAGTCCATATCAGGTGGAAATAACCTTTTATTAAATTTATTTGTTTAGCCCGAATAGCGATAATTTGTGTAGTTACTATGGGTCCACATTAAATTCTATACCGCAATACCTGGAGATAAAGCCACCAAGCGGCATATACGGCCAGACAGGTAAAGATACTAGCTAAGATATGGATTTGGCCCCAAGTCCATATCAGGTGGAAATAACCTTTTATTAAATTTATTTGTTTAGCCCGAAAAGCGATAATTTGTGTAGTTACTATGGGTCCACATTAAATTCTATACCGCAATACCTGGAGATAAAGCCACCAAGCGGCATATACGGCCAGACAGGTAAAGATACTAGCTAAGATATGGAATTGGCCCCAAGTCCATATCAGGTGGAAATAACCTTTTATTAAATTTATTTGTTTAGCCCGAATAGCGATAATTTGTGTAGTTACTATGGGTCCACATTAAATTCTATACCGCAATACCTGGAGATAAAGCCACCAAGCGGCATATACGGCCAGACAGGTAAAGATACTAGCTAAGATGTAGAATTGGCCCCAAGTCCATATCAGGTGGAAATAACCTTTTATTAAATTGATTTGTTTAGCCCGAATAGCGATAATTTGTGTAGTTACTATGGGTCCACATTAAATTCTATACCGCAATACCTGGAGATAAAGCCACCAAGCGGCATATACGGCCAGACAAGTCAGGATACCAGCTAAGATGTAGAATTGGCCCCAAGTCCATATCAGGTGGAAATAACCTTTTATTAAATTGATTTGTTTAGCCCGAATAGCGATAATTTGTGTAGTTACTATGGATCCACATTAAATTCTATACCGCAATACCTGGAGATAAAGCCACCAAGCGGCATATACGGCCAGACAGGTCAGGACACTAGCTAAGATATAAAGTTGGCCCCAAGTCCATATCAGGTGGAAATAACCTTTTATTAAATTTATTTGTTTAGCCCGAATAGCGATAATTTGTGTAGTTACTATGGGTCCACATTAAATTCTATACCGCAATACCTGGAGATAAAGCCACCAAGCGGCATATACGGCCAGACAAGTCAGGATACCAGCTAAGATGTAGAATTGGCCCCAAGTCCATATCAGGTGGAAATAACCTTTTATTAAATTTATTTGTTTAGCCCGAATAGCGATAATTTGTGTAGTTACTATGGGTCCACATTAAATTCTATACCGCAATACCTGGAGATAAAGCCACCAAGCGGCATATACGGCCAGACAGGTCAAGATACTAGCTAAGATAAAGAATTGGCCTCAAGTCCATATCAGGTAGAAATAACCTTTTATTAAATTTATTTGTTTAGCCCGAATAGCGATAATTTGTGTAGTTACTATGGGTCCACATTAAATTCTATACCGCAATACCTGGAGATAAAGCCACCAAGCGGCATATACGGCCAGACAGGTCAAGATACTAGCTAAGATAAAGAATTGGCCTCAAGTCCATATCAGGTAGAAATAACCTTTTATTAAATTTATTTGTTTAGCCCGAATAGCGATAATTTGTGTAGTTACTATGGGTCCACATTAAATTCTATACCGCAATACCTGGAGATAAAGCCACCAAGCGGCATATACGGCCAGACAGGTCAGGATACTAGCTAAGATATAAAGTTGGCCCCAAGTCCATATCAGGTGGAAATAACCTTTTATTAAATTGATTTGTTTAGCCCGAATAGCGATAATTTGTATAGTTCCTATGGGTTCACAATAAATTCTGTACCGCAATACCTGGAGATAAAGCCACCAAGCGGCATATACGGCCAGACAGATCAGGATACTAGCTAAGATATAAAGTTGGCCCCAAGTCCATATCAGGTGGAAATAACCTTTTATTAAATTGATTTGTTTAGCCCGAATAGCGATAATTTGTGTAGTTCCTATGGGTTCACAATAAATTCTGTACCGCAATACCTGGAGATAAAGCCACCAAGCGGCATATACGGCCAGACAGATCAGGATACTAGCTAAGATATAAAGTTGGCCCCAAGTCCATATCAGGTGGAAATAACCTTTTATTAAATTTATTTGTTTAGCCCGAATAGCGATAATTTGTGTAGTTACTATGGGTCCACATTAAATTCTATACCGCAATACCTGGAGATAAAGCCACCAAGCGGCATATACGGCCAGACAGGTCAGGATACTAGCTAAGATGTAGAATTGGCCCCAAGTCCATATCAGGTGGAAATAACCTTTTATTAAATTTATTTGTTTAGCCCGAATAGCGATAATTTGTGTAGTTACTATGGGTCCACATTAAATTCTATACCGCAATACCTGGAGATAAAGCCACCAAGCGGCATATACGGCCAGACAGGTCAGGATACTAGCTAAGATGTAGAATTGACCCCAAGTCCATATCAGGTGGAAATAACCTTAATAAGTAACCTTAATTTGAAGAGAATTTTGCACCAGGACGGAGTATATTTATCGACGAAAGCATGATAACATGCCGTGGAAGGCTTTTTTTTTTTTTCTTTATTAATTTACAATTACAATGAACATTACACTTTTTATACAAAACATTTCTTGTTTTTTTTAAGTTGCTGTAACCCAAAGGGTTTTATGCAACTACTTTTTGATTTTACATTTATATAAATCAAACTGTTTTTAGTTCGGACTAAATATCACAAATAAAATTTAAATAGATAAATAAATTAAACAAATTTTACTATAGTAGTGCATTAATTTAAGTATACTAAAATATTGAATTCAAATTCTTCGCTATACAGTTTCATTGAATATATTTTTATTTAAATTCATAAACATTTTTGTTTGTGCTTTGAAATTTTTTAAGGTTCTAATATTTTGAATTTCGGTAGGAAGCTTGTTATATAACGAAATTCCTCTATATAATAAGTTACTTCTTGTACAGGTATCTCGAGCGAGAAATTCTCTTAACAATAACGACGCATTTCGTAAGTTATAGCAATATGTTATGGCTTAATTTCAAGGTCTATAATCTATAAGTAAAACAACCAAATTCGGTTTACTTGTCAGAATGGAATGTGATTTTATTACTGGTTATATTTTAGGCTTCAAATTATATTCCGGTGTGCATCCAAAACGGCGGATAGAGGAACCTAACTTACACGAGTAATAGATCACATCCGCCTTAGTGCGGTGGTTTCAAAATCTGTCATTGCACACAGCTTTAGATCTAATTAATGATGTAGCCAACTAATGGGAAACCTACCATTTCATCTGTCTTGCGTCCAAAGCGATCCACTTGTAGGTAATAGTAGATCGTACGACCGATCTAGCTTAAGACGAGGAATGTACAGTAACAAAGCAACGAACTTTATTGGAGCGGATTTTAACAAAATCGCTAGCTTCAAACAGGATAATATGGTATTTTCACCACCAGCATCTTCTCATTTTGCTGGAAGCTGGCGAAACGTCAGTTAAAACCTATCTAAATAACATCGTGCGAAACACAAGCCGTTTTATAAAGACAATAATAGAACAAGACGTGGGTTGCAGATACACCATCAATTTGATTTAAACTAACCAGTTTCTCATTTTAAAATAACTTTAATGCACTTCTCAACTGATTGCGGGATAATACCTAGTACCGTACAAATGAATTGGGATTTCAATATGAGTTGCTGATACTCTTCAACTTCTGCTCTTAGAAATTGATTAAGATAAATGAAGCTTGAACGAGGTGAATTTGATACAATGGAAATTGAGTTCTAATTTGAACTCCCAAGGAGGTCTGGGAAACGCCTAGTTTGAACGAAACTAAACTATTTCTCAATTTATTAGACATGGTTTAATAAGCTTTTTGAAAAAGCTTAGTGAGATTTGTATGTGGTCCTACACAATTACCTATTGAAGCGGAACATTTCTTCCATTACGTGTACCCAACAAAAATTTAAAAATTTCGGGAATACAGGAACATAATACTTTGGACGTTAAAGTTTTGCCTTTTGCATTGTTTACATTGGATCAACAAAAGCAACGCGACGATGATTCAGAGCGCTGTTTACAGCTATTTAGCCGTAATAAATAGGATTTTTTACATCGATATGAGACAATGGATGAACAATGAATCCACCACTACTCATTCCGGAATCATTGTCAATCAGAGTGAGTGGATAGCAGCCGGTGAAAGCCATCCAAAGCGACCAAAAACGTAAATGTTGGCGGGTAAGGTTTTGGCGTCCGTATATCGTTGAAATAAATTGTAAAAAAACGCCCCAAATTCAAAACATAAAAAATGCTCTAGAGAAAGAGATTTACGTTAAATGCTTAAGTCATAGCCAAAAAATACATCGAATTATTAGAGAAGCGTTGGAATGAATGCATTACTATTGAAGGAAGCTATGTTAATAATTAAACCCGAATTTTGCAAAAAAATGTTTTTTTAGTAGTTAGTTTAGGGACTTATTGTGTAACGTAGCAATGGTTTCCTTATAGTTCGCCATATGGTTGAACAGTGTTTAATCCCTAACTATTTCTTCGGTTTAATTGACCAACCTACAAATATTACATTAATGAATTAAAAGACGTAATGCCTGTATCCGTAAAGCACGGCAAATAAATATTTTTTTTAAAGTTCTCAGCAATTCACAGGTTTTGCTTTGGTAAACTTACCAATGGCAATGTCCAAGACACTGCTATTTACGAAATAATTTTATAAGATTTTTCGAAATCACGTTGTTTGGTTGATGTCATCTTAAACACAACAGCACAAAAACGTGCTTGAATAAAATGTGATAAAATTATAAATTACCTCTTGGATTTATATTTGGAATTTGCACGTGCAAATGTAAAAGTAATTGACCAAAAGTTAGTCACAGTATAGTTTGAGTGTTCTAGGCAACCTCTAAAATGCCAACAAAAAAATTACTTTCCGAAAATATATTTCGTACATATCATATCGTTGACGTTTATAGAAAATATATCTATACCACGAGAGGACAATAACGGATCCCATAAATTGTTCAACTTCCTTGACCTATCCTAGCAAAATTATATTTTAAATTTTTTTATTGTGTGTAGCATTCATATAAAAAATAAAATCTTATTTTATGAATTTTTTTGTTTTTTTCCTACTTGTGCTCGTCTTCCGCAAGTTCATATAAGAAATAAATACTCGGAAGAGAACAAGCAAACCGTCGTCGTATGTAGGAAAAAAGGTCGTTTCCAATAGAATTTTTCAATTTTCTGAACAAACACAAAAAAATTATTCACATACACAACTTTTAATATTATTTGTTGCCCTGAGCACATTTTTGTACGTTCACATTTTGGTTGGTATTTTGTTGCTATTGGTGAACAATTTTAATTAAAAAATGGGAAAATGCCATAAATCACAAAAAAAAATATATTTTAACTATTTTAGGGGGTTTGAGTACTAAGATAGTAAAAAAATTAGGATTTTAATATAATTTTAGGGCAAATTTATTAATATTCGGTGTATCCGTCCAGTCCAGCAAATTATTTAAAATGTCGATTTTGGTTAGTCCGCGTCTTTAATCGCTAATCACGCGGTTTTAATTTATTACCATTTCATACCAAATTTAAATCTTCAAGCCAATATAAAATTCCTTAACAACACAATCTTATATAAATACATAGAACGACGAAAAACCCCAAAACATTCTTCGAATCAAATATCTTACCACCGCCGCGCCGCCATCATCATCCAAAACATAAAATAAAAATATTTATAAAAAGCAGTTTGATTTGGAATAAATATAATATTTATATTTACTATCTGTGTTGTGAAATGTGAAAATGTTCTCTCGTTTCCCGGCAAAATTCTTGTCACGTTCCATTTTTTACACGTAATTTAATTCCGTGTGATCCAATTATAATTGTAGACGTATTTTTCGTTTTATGAATCAAAAATTTGGTTTAGCAATTTGCTGGTAAAGCAAAAAAAAATTGTATCATGACTGAATATAATCAAACGACATGTTAAAATGGGTTTGATTTCTGGTAACCATCGTAACACAACCAAATAACAGGTATCATTTTATATGATATCACGAAAACTGTCAATAACTCTAACCCTTAGAGGTATGTCTCCCGGAATTTATATTTTTGCTGAAAAATAATATTTAAACTATACGAAAAGTGTTTTTATTAATAATTTGCAGCACAAAATTTTTTAAACACATTTTCTGTCCATACAAAATAACACTTATTCTCTTTCGTTAAACTATAAAAAAAAATAGCAAAGTAACTCCAAATTCAAATGAGTGGCGGGATTTGAACTAAGCATGCCCATAACTTGATTAAGATTGCTCAGCCATTAATAAATGTAACCCACCTCATTATTAAGATCCGACAGTCACTCAATTTTGCCCACCCATCTAGTATGATGATTTGTATGCCCTTCAATTTATCCTTAAATTAATCAGCTTCGCCAAGGCCAAACAGCAAATAGTTGACTATGGAGCAGTTAGTAAAATTTATAGAATGATCGTTGAACTATTCAAATGGATGGACAACGAAAAAATGAGTAGGCAAAATTCAACGAAATTCCCTACATTGTTATAGATAGGTGGCCAAAATTAATTAATTGGTGGACAAAATTAAAGATTTTGTGAGTAAGGTAAAACTAATTTTATTTAATTCATAATTAGATGAACGTTTCACAATTTAACTAAAAACTTAAGCTCAAAACGATAAGCTCACTGCATACCATTGAAGGGGCCAACTAAATTAATGGATGGAAAAATTATGGACTAAACTAATTTACATATTTTTACTGAAAATTCAATGTCAATGCGTAGATTTTGAATCTTTATAATAGATTTCGCAGTTTTAACGGTAAGTTTAATGTTCCATAGGTAACTTGAGCGAGGTGACCAAAACAAATTAATAGGTGAGAAAAATTGATCATCTGATGAACTACCCTAATGTTATATTCAGTTTATTAAATTGGAATTAAGAGGTTTATGAACATTTTCAGCTTAACTTTAATGTGGTGGGGAAAAGAAATATTGGATGGGCAAATTTTATTAATTTGCAGCAAAACTAATTTAAATGAATCAGCATTTAGCGGTTACTTTAAACATTTTCATAATTTAACACAAAATATTCCAGCGTTAATTTTAGGAAAGTTGACCAACCCAAAATGAGTGAGTAAAATTTATTGATGTTCAGGCAATCAAGATTTACGTTATTAAATTACGAATAAATATATTTGTTTTATTTGACGAATAAACACAAATATTCTAAAATTTATTACAAAGATTTAATGAGTTTGCAAAAAAAATTTTTTTTAAATTAATTTAAACTAAAAGGCAATTTTGTGTACACTCTCGTCAATTTGCCTAATTACAGTTTTTGCATTTTGTCAGAAACTTTACACTGGTTATTTGAATTATCTGCATTAGAAATTAGTTCACAAATCATTAGAAAATGCATTACTAACAAATATTGGCAATTTCACTTCGTTAAAATCAGAAAAGAATTCAACCACCACAAGGAGATTTTGGGTTCGGTAGTTCATGAAATACTCCAATTTTTCTTTCCAGAACGATGGCAAATTTAGAACTTCCGACTCGACAAAAATAAGCACAACGGTAATTCTGTTCTATGAAATTTTACGGAAGTAACAAATCATACAACGATAGATGAATTGTACGAAAAATGCATCCATCAAAATTTTGCACGAGGTTTCCAAAAATTAGAACCAATAACTTACACTGACATTACGAGCAATAGAATCTGCAACAATCCTGGTATTCAGACTGGAAGCCTAAAACGGTTTAAACAAAATGTAAGCACAGGGAGTAGTAATTTTCAGCGATAACAAGCTTTTTCTATAAATTTCAGTGATCCGCTCGAACGCGATATTTCAAAAATAAATATTTCGAAACGAGATATGATACAAAACGCGATAAAGTACAAAAGGCGATATTTCAAAACGTGATAGTTCGAAACGCGATATAGTACACAACGCGATATGGTACAGAACAGGAGCGCAGCAGCCCGCCTGATATAACCCGATTCTAAACTCCCGCTCCTATCTATTTTCAAATTAAAATTTTTTAAAATATCGCGTTCAAAATTTCACACTCGGTGTTATGAGCAATGAGAAACTCGTCCCAGGAAACAATTTAACCCAATTTCCCAAACGACGAAACCGCGCCTTTGAACTGTCGATCAAAAATGGGAACACATAGCTACAAAAACTACACTGAACTAATGAATTAGCGATGAAAAATGGAAGAAAATTAAGGAATGCCATAACTCTCCCAAGAAAACATGACGGAAAATCGAAATTAATAAGAAATGATCACAGAAATTGTACCGAATATATTCCAGAGAAAGAAAACGACTGCAGCAAATAGATACATATGTAAACATCAATCATGTGTAGAACGAGTAATCGAAAAATTTAGAAACCGCCAATAATTTAACCCATTGACGAGGCATTGAAAACGCTATGTCCTCTTATAGGACATCTAGAACAGTCTCTTTTAAGCACCTACTTATATCAAAACAACAAACATTAAACCGCCAATGAAGTAAAATAAGAAGGCGCCCATCTCTTGAAAAGTATCTCCAATACGAGGGTTGCCTTTTATATTTCGGGATTAGACAACCCTAGTGTTGCAATCTGGCAACTGACAGCTCTATCGTAAAGTTTGACATTTTTGAGATTATACGTACTCGGAACGTTTTGACATTCGAGCGCTATTTGTGTTTTTTACAGTACTCATTAACTCAACATCTCGGCGAAAAAATGGAATTAAATCGTGAACATTTTCGTGCGATTATTTTTTACAACTTTCGACGTGGATTAAGGCAGCAAGAGTGCATGGATGAACTTATTTCAAATTTTGGCGATGAAGCTCCATCAAGGACCAGTGTTTATCGATGGTATGGTGAATTCAATCGAGGTCGTATTCACTGCAAGACGAATTTCGTGAAGGTCATCCAGAATCAGTTGTTGTTCCGGAAACCATTGATGATGCGCGCGAACTGATATTGCAAGATCGTCATGTGACTTATCGTGAGATTGAGACAATTTTAGGCATTAGTGGGACCAGCATACATTCAATATTGCGTAAACATTTGAATGTCAAAAAAATTTGTTCGCGTTGGATCCCACACAATTTGTCAATCGCTCAAAAAAAGGCTCGTGTCGATTGGTCGCAAGAAAAGCTCAAAAAATACGATCGCGGTGCTTCAAAACATGGTGACATAGTGACAGGTGATGAATCGTGGATTTACGCGTATGAGCCCGAAAGTAAACAGCAGTCGACTGTATGGGTGTTTCAAGATGAGCCGAATCCAACAAAAGTGTTTCGCGCATGAAGCACTTGCAAGCAAATCATCGTCTGTTATTTCAGAAAAAATGGACATGTCGCAACCGTACCACTAGAACAACGCAGAACAGTCAATTCTGAGTGGTACACAACCATTTGTTTGCCAGTTGTCTTCCAAGAAAGCAGGAAAACCAACATCTGCATTTTTGAGCACTCAAAACATCGATTTGATGAGTCATCCGCCGTATAGTCCTGACTTGTCACCAAATGACTTCTTTTTATTCCCGTACGTAAAAAACAAACTGAGAGGTCAACGTTTTTCGACACCTGAAGAAGCGGTTGCTGCGTTCAGAATGCATGTTTTGGAGATACCTCAATCAGAGTGGAAAAAGTGCTTCGACAATTGGTTCAAACAAAAGTGCAATGCAAAAGTGTATAGATCTTCATGGGGAATATTTTGAAAAACAATAAAGCGATTTTCGATGATTATTATTTGTTTATGTTCTCTAATTTCGAAATATAAAAGGCTGCTCTCGTAGGCAACCAAGAAACAGGAACAAACAAACCATTTTCAGACCAGGAAGAAGCTGCAAAGATTTTGGTGTTCTAAAATTATATATCATTGGCTGTCAAAATGGACTACAGTTTTTTATGTAAGGCAGAATTAACTATCGGAAAACCGGTGTTTGACGTTTTGCACATCGGTACATTATTTAAAGCTATAATACAGTATCGCGTACTCGAGGGGCGGAGACACATGAAGCCAACAAGAACCACATGCTGAATATTCGAAAATTATATAAGGAACCACTATAGTCTTAAGTGTTAAGTGACGTATATTTTAAGGTAAAAGCACGAAATCGGTAAATGTCCAAATAAAAATTGAAAAAAAACTGGTTTGTTACTTCGAAATCTTTGAAATGAAAGTCCTATATTCTCGAAATGATTCACCCTTCAATCTACGGAGTATTTTTATGATATTAGTGCAAATTGGAATTTGGAATAATAAGGACTAACGGCTTTACTAGCTCTCACCGGCTCGCTGGAGCTAACTCTGCCCTTCATGACGCTTAGCCCTCTGATGGGTAATAAATAAAACTACAAGGATGGAGAGGGAGGGGAAGGTCTACAAACATTTCATAACCATCGGACCTTTGGAGAACCGATATTAATCGTGTAGACGAACTTAAAAAATTAACAATTCGAACATTTACCGATTTCTTTCTTTAACCGTAACAGATATACTCATATTAAAAAATGTTAATAAGAAAAAAATATTAAAATTTATTTATTGAAAACTATGGTCAATTCTTTGAAATGTAGCTTATAATTTTTGAAGGTTTTTCAAATCAGTCTGTCAGATGCTGATGATTGGTTAACTGTAACCGATATTTCAACTTCACGAACATAGTTCGATTGAAATTAAACGGCAAGTAGCCTCCTTTATGATTGACTATACTTCGATTCTGGCACGAGGCTCAAACTTTAATTATAGAAGCATATTTGAGCTGCATTCACAATTACGGCCATCTTTTATCTCTATAATAACTCGAAGGAATAGGTACAGTTCCATAACAAAATTACTTAGCCCTTTAACTGTTTATGTCGAGTATACTCGTCATCAAGATAAAAAAATTACATTCGTCCTTATTATTCAACGAATCAATTTTTTTTTTTTTTTTTTTTCATGAAGAAGGGCAAATCACCGAGGCTTCTTTGAAGCACTGCTTTTTGGTATGTATCAAAATATCATCACCCCAAATTTTTTTTTATTGTTCTATCACTACATAAAAATAGCCTTGAATTTTTCTTTTTCATTTTTGGTTGTGTTTCTTTGTATAAAATTTTACTCTGTTTTCGTCGAGTATACTCATCTTCGCTGAAAAATAATTAAACAGTTAAAGGGTTAAATATCAGAACGCCGATTGTATTGTTAATTATACGAGCCACATTTATCTTAACAAAAAGCTGCTTCTCTATGTTTATTATCAATCCGTTCGTAACTGTCAAAATAATAACAAACGCAATCGGCTTCAGATAGGGTTCGCAATACCGGTATATCGAAATGCCGGTATGCCGCCCTTGAAAATCTGTTTAATTCCAGTATTGAAGTGCACCGAAATATAATAAATATATGATATGATATATGATATAATAAATATGTTGCATAAGGTGGAGGACCGTTCATATTTACAGATGGGACAAGTGCTCATAGCATACATGAAAAATGTTGATTTCGCGAAAAACATTTAGAGCAAGCGGTAAGTTGTGTTTACAGTATTCATAAATGTTGTGACATAACCTAACAGTTTTTGTTTTGGTCTCTTCTACCAGTGGAAGCTCTCGGAAAATCTCAACGGATTTGGTGATGTAAAACTCGATACAGCCAATAAACTCAGCTCATTTGTATCAAACACAGGACCAGACCGGTGTGAAGTTCTTGATGAGTATTTTAGATTTTTTATTGTTAAACAATTTCTTTTGTTTTATCAATATTTATTATAAAAATTGTTTCGATTTTAATATAAAATAAATACACTGTTAAAATTGAAAACTTCCAAAAATGTTTGTCCAAGAAATAAAATTGTGTCCAAAAACTTCACAAAGAACACTCGCGTAAATTTGTGTCCAAAAACTTTTGTCCAAGAACTTCACACCGGTCAGGACCAGAGTCTATTGGCCAAACAAGTATTACAAAAGGATTTGGTTTTATCCCAGAATAATATATATTAGCTGTACGTACTATATCAGCTGTGTAAGCTGAGTATTTATTTGGCCCACAGCAAATTCATGCAATCGACAAGGAATATAATGTTGCATCTGAACTATTCGGAGTCAGTGCAGAGTCAACGGACGAGCAGCCAAACGCTTACTTTGTGAAGGTACCGTTCTTATAATCGCGTACAATGATTTCCATGATCGAACGCAAACCATCCGATGTTCTTACGTTACTTAGACAAGCTTTCACTATAGTCGAAACTCAGATTCTGGATATCCATCTTAAGTAGTACTGTCCTATAAGCTCGATGATAGTGTTTCGTTGATTGTAGTGGTTGGACGAACAGAAAATAGTTCAATACGAATTAAGTTAGGTAAATAATAATAATTCTGTATCTGTTAATAATTTTCAATTATTTTCTAGCGTTTAGCATTTCAAATCGTAATGAAAAGCGTCGACACTTCATCGGTTCTTCTCATTAACAGCGGTCTACGCGTCACCAAAATATAATCTAGTCGTATCGTTTGGTGACGATTGGATGATAGAAGATAAAACACCCAACTGATCACGTTAGTTTATTTCATGGAAGGACGAAAACCAAACTGAACAAAAGTTTGTTTCATGGAAATCGATTATTGGTCATAGGTCTGCAGAAGGATCCCGTGGCATCCATTTTTGTCAATTCATAACTGATTCTGATCAACTTAGATGTGTACTGAACATAGAATATAATAAAATAAGCTATTAATTAAAACAAATATTTATAAAATATTGAGTATTAATAAAACTTTAAATTGAAATTATATTATTTTTATATTAGTGCTGTGTATATGCGTAGAATCGTTATGCCTGCAAGACGCTAATTTATTAACAGCCGATGCATCAATAGAATTCATGTTTGTATCTCTAAAAACATAAATTCTTCAATAGCCGGACAACTTTACAAAGAACTAAAATGTAGAATGCTGCAAAGACATTCACAATTATCAAGTCTTCTAAAATTTCTGCATAAACCAAATTCCAGTATACAGAAGAAGAGGTTGAAGCAGACTTATCCATAAATCGTCCAAAGATGTCACTTATCAAAGTGGTTTTGGATTTAGTGCAACGCCTCAATAAAAGCAATGCCTCCTAAACTACAGGCCTCTTACTACTCTCATTTTTTGCACATGACGTCAATTTATGTCTAAACCGAGACTGCGCAATAATAATATTAAGATATTTACACTAACAAAACAACTAGAGAAAGCAACAACAACGTAGACATAGCGTGTCGTCATCATTTGGTGTATGCGGCCTGTAGTTTAGGAGGCATTGATAAAAGCGAGCTTACAACATTTACAAATACAGATATAAATCTTATTGAAAACAATGAAATAGGTGACTGGGAGGGTATTCTCAGCGGCTAGTCTGACTTGCACAAAAATTCGTTCGCGATTGTCTCATGAGAGCATTGACAATTTAAGTTTTTTAATGACACACTTTTCTAATTTGAATAAATAAATTTGGATAAGTTTATCTCACCAACCAAATGCAATTATTTTTTTACTATAGGTATATGATATTGAATTACAACTTGACTGAATTATTGAATATGGTTCCTTTAAATTTTATTACTTTTTATTTATTTTATAAGTGAACTACCTAATGTACTTTATGCATAATTTTATTTATTAATAATTTGTTGATTGTGTAATCGAATTATTAAACTAAAATATGAATCATACGATGAAATAAAAAAGTGCATTTTTAAATTGATCCGAATAAAAAAATATTTGTATTGAGCATTTCTAATATCGGTATTATGTCTGAAAAATACCGATATTGATCTTCTCCGGTATTTTGCGAACCCTAGCTTTAGAGGTAAAGGCTTGAAATGTGTAATTTAAAGGTCAAGTTTACCACTCCTTGGGTCTTGAGGTGGGAAAATCAATGTTATCTAGATAACACTGAGAAAAAAAACCACTAAAAATAAAAAAATATACATATAAAATCAAAAAAATATACATATATTTTTTCGGCGAAAAGTTTCGTTTTTAAAATCAAAAGGATAATCTTTTTATTTTTAAAATAAATTTTTTCGCCAAATTTTTTTATAAAAATAAAAAAATTATTTTTATTTTCAAAAATACTTTCTTTATTTATGTGAAATAGTTTTCTTAAATTTTAAGAGATTGTTTTTTAAGAATAAAAGAGCTATTGGTTAATTTTAAAAGATTTGTTTTAATTTTTAAATAATTATTTTTTAACAAATGTCAGTTGTCAGTTTGTCACATAATTTTATTAAATCAAAGTAATCCGTAGCCGTACGTTATACAGTTTGCTAATACAACGGCATTTACATTGTTTGCGACTGAATTAACTCCCCCGCTCCTCAATTTTTAGTCCCCAGGGCTATTATGTAAAAATACACACAACCCTTAAAAAATATAATGAGAACCTCCTCTGTCCTCAAGTTCTTTGTTGGCAATTTGGTTTCGTTTCGAACTGATAAAAAGTTGCTTTACTTACTACACATTAGGTTGCAACGACCAAACTGCAAAAACTCAAACCTTCATACCTTTAGTATAATACAAGAACATATCGATTTGGCGAATTTTATAAATAGCCGCAAAAACTTTAAAATAAAAATAAAATATAGGCGAATTGAAAAATAAAATACGAGATTGCTGGCAAAACAATAAATATAAACATTTTCATAAGTTGTCATTATTATCAAAAAAAAATTGTTTTTAAATGCTAAAACTCTTCTTTTGAAATAAATTATTCTGTTTAAATAAATAAACTTTTTAAATTTAAAAAATATTTTATAAATCATTTTACAAAATATGTTTTTAAAATAAAAAAGCTATTTATTAGTTTGCAAAAATTTCATTTAATTTCAAAAAAATTCTTTTTAAATTCCAAAAAATTTATAACTTTTAGAAATTAAAAACTTCGGTTTTTTAATTTTACAAACCAAAATTTTTCTCAGTGAAGTAATGAAATATTTTTGTGTTAGGTTAGACGCCATTGGCTTCAGGCCATGCATCTATAGCCAAAATCTGTAATAAAAGGTCAATTTGATTACGTTTAATAATTTATTACACCAGATACAAAATTAATTTGTTACCCCCCGGGTGAAGTTGAATTGCTCTTCGTACGGCCCATATATTAACATTTGACACAATATCTGGTGCCGGTCTGGTGTAATAAACTATATAAAAGGTGGTAAATAAGCAAAAAAAAAACTGAACTGTTTGAAGCCAATTCCCTCTAACCTGACAAAAAAAAATTATTACTCATCTGGGTGCGGTTCATTTGCCTTTTACAAGGCTCATCGAGTAATATTAACCTAAGTAATATTAATTATTAATAATGAGGTGGCGGTCTAATGTAATAAATTATTAAAGGTGGTAAAATCGAGCTTTTAATTACAGATTTGGAACCAATATAGTCCAAAGCGAATTCTTTTTAATCTCACACAAATATAATAAATTACACACTCGGATAAAGGTAAGCCTAAAAAAATTTTAAAAAAATTATGTGTGCGATAAATGCCGTTTCGGTGCTTTTACCCATGGAAAAATTAATTTAAATAAAAAAATTTAACGAAGCTTCGTTAAATATGAATTGTCACTTAATAAAAATTATAGCGAAATTTTGCGTCCAAACTTAAAAAAAATTTAAAATTTGTATCGTGCTATTTAAAAAAATAACAACAAACAATAAATAGCTGTCATTATGGAATATCATTAAAAATTAGTATCGTCAAAATTTTATAATTTTTTTATGGTTGGCCCTTTACCCTGCATAAGACCCATGGAGTAACAATTTACGCAGTGGTGGTCGTCTGGTGGTTTACATTATTAAAGGAGGTAAAATCAACCTTTGAATTACATGCTATTACCGCCAAAAACCAATTCCGTCTAACCTTACACATATAATTTACTACACATCTGGGTAAGATATTTTTTTTTTTTAATCCTTGCCATCTGTTTTGGGCTTTCGCGGTATACTTTTCGTCTTACTTTACGCATCATTTGCCAAATCGAAGACGTACGGCTATAGGGCCGATTTAAGTTACCATCTGTGCTTTGCATAGCTCCATGCGAGCCAATACTGGACATGGAAGATGGGTCGGCCCATGAGTTTTGCAGGCCGTTAGGGGGTCCAAGTTGTGTTCCTTTTAATCACAGATCGCAATCTGTTGATGAAAATTTCCTTTTGCATCTAACCCCTATCAGGATTCAAACCCGGTATCTTTGATACAAACGCCAAAGCTTTAACCAATGTGCCATTTGGTCGGTCTTGAATTTGCTCCCAACAAGGGTCATGGAGTAACATTTAACTTAATACCTTGTGGCGGCTTGGTGATTTAAATTATTAAAAGTGGTAACGTCGACCTTGAAATTACATATTTGAAACATTTAATGCCAAAAGCCAATTCCGTCCAACCTGATACAACAATAATTTATTACCCACCTGGATAAGATTGACATGACTCATTTGGCCCACATTTTGGTGATAGTCTAGGCAAATTGTAGGGTGGTCTTGGAATAACCAATGTAATTACCAATATAATTATTTTGAAATAAATTTAGGTCGAATATTATTTTAACCCGATATTCATAGCAGTTTTAGTAATAAATTTCAATACATGTGTAAGAAATTAGGGTATAGGTTTCATTGGGTGGACTAATTTGGTCGATGCAGGTTTAGAGCATTAATTTGATCTTAGTTTCACAAAAATCGCAATTTTAAATTGTTTTTGGCCAGAAAAATATTTTATTTTTAAAATTTTGTGATGCGCTTAATTTTTTAATTGCAAAGAATTTTAATTAACGCAATTTAAATGTTAACAGGTTAATCACCAATACAAAATATTTTAATACAAAAGAAACATCACGGGCTCTAGAATACTTAGCCGTACCTAACTAATTAAATCTTTATAATAAAATAGAAAATAAAAAGCTTTATTCATTCAATAAGGTGAATGAAATAACTAAAGCATAATTTTAATGAGTTTATAATTTTTGAATCAAGTTTATATAGGATTTTATAAAATGACGGTAAATCAAATATCGTATTACAACATACTTGTGGCCTTCTAAGATTCCTTCTCTCTTTCACCCCTCCCTGTTATAAATATTAATTATTGCAAATAAGCAAATGATTTTTATTATTTTGCTAACGACACACAATATTATCCACTTATCAATCGAATATCGATAGAATCGAGAATGTGGCCCATTATGTCTGTTGTGATATATTATATAATATCTTATATTTGAAATATTCCATTCCACTGGGTCGGACGAAACAAATTCAAATGTTAATGCTAATATCGCCGTAAATCTTTCTGCCAGTGCCAAGTTAATGTTTTTTACGACATGCCATATACTTATATATGTACACCAACAATATATATACATATGTGGTGTTGTGTAGCATAATTTTATTATATATGTTGTTTTAAATTTTTTACTTTATACTTGCAATAAAAAGTAGGGAAGTTATATAAATCAGTCATGTAAATGACAAATCAATGTCAGACGAGTTCTTTATTTTAGGTGTGTGTAATAAAAATGTTGGTATCTGCATGTATTCTTTTTATATTTTCTACTCAAAAGTTAAAACCTTTTACTTATATTCATAAAAAAAACGTCAGAAACATGTTACATTTCTTGTTATATTCATTTTTAAATTAAAGGAAAAAAATCAAAAAAATAAATAAATAAATAAAATACATAAAATATATCTAGAAATATAAAATTAAATCCTGTTTCATCCATAATGGTTGCTTGATTATGTCTGACGGTAAGTCTGACATATTTCGCACATAAATTTTTCTGTAACTGTGCGGTAGTCTTCTCATTTATACCACCATATAGTTTATTTCTTCTTGTTGTTGTTGTTGTTGCGCCTTCGTCTATTTATTCTTGAGAAACAACAAACAAAAAATCCGTCTTATGGATATTACATAATATAATATATCTCTATATACCGCACACAACAGGAATAATGCGCATCTTCCGAATATCATTTTCATTGTGGGTGGGTGATGAGCGCTCCCAAAGACATCACAAAAAAATAAAAAAATAAAAAATAGAAAATCAACGGAATAATGAAGCAACGAAAGTACCGTCTACCGTGTAGAAAGTGAAAACGAATTACGTTTAACAATCTCGAGTAAACTAATGAAGATTAACTGATATATATGTTGGGGGTGATTTGATTGTTGTGTATAAATTTTATTTGATTGTTATTCTACATTCCATAAATTCTCGATTTTTCATTCGCTTCGTCCGAATCTTGGCGAAATGTAGAAAAAAAATCCCACACACAACACACACACATACACACAAGAAGAGAACAGCTTTGAATAAAGTGAAAAATTAAATCTCGTATTGAAAATCTGAATGACTGTTAAAAGGAGAACCAAAAAAAAGAACAACAACGCACAGTTGGTAACAATAAGAACGTCAAAAATGGCATTTTCTTCTGGCATTAGATTGAATTGGAAAACGGTTGTTATTTTTCTTTTTCTTATACACATTATAATATACTTGAGTTGTTTTTGTTTCCTATGCTTTGTGCTCGATATAGAAAAATTACTGTAAATAATTTTTTTTTCTATTGTAAGTCCACATTACAACAAATATACTAAAAGCTAGATGAAAATATGTATATCACGACTTAGAAGCAAAAAAAAAAAAAAAACTGTTGAATAAAGTTGGACAGCTATTATAGTTATATTTTGCTATTATAGCTTTACTATTTAGATAAATTGAGATATAGTGATTTTGTTGTTTTCTTTTTATTTGCCCCACGATTATTAAACGAGCTTTTAATGGATAACTTTATTGGCGACATCAAACTTTACAATTATAGTACATTAGTCATTCAATTTTTTTTTTGAACAGAATAATTGAATTGGAAATATTCATTTTGTCCGTGATAACACATTTTAAAAAGAAATATGGATACTTCTTTGTTGTTGTTGCTTGGCGATATTAAAATTGTTTAGGTCAAATTGAAATGCTACACGATTTTTCAATTTCGTTTACAAAAGAACCGAAAATGGAAACAAAACAAAAAATAATACTTATGTGTGGCTCATTGTTAAAATGTCTATATTATGTTTGGAAAAAAGCGACCATTTTAAAATTGATTGTAATGTGTTTTGAAGCGGGGGCACTTTAAATGGATTTTTGATAGAATGTGGGCCAATTGATATAAAATCATTATTACATTTTTTTTTTTTTTTTTATTAATTGTCATCATTTATATTGTGTGTGCCAACTTCTAATAGTACAATGAGTATCCGCCTTCATATACAATACAATAGCCGTGTTTTATTATTTGAGCACTAAGTATCCGGCGCTGAATGTGAAATTTTTACTGAAACTGCAACTATTATTGCCTGGGGTCGCTATACCATAAAAACGAAAAACAAATGCATCCATAAAACAAACATTTATCGACCTGAAATATACCAAATGAACGTTAACTCATTTTAAATTCAAATATAATCATTTCTATGTTCACTCTTGATTTATGCTGTCACCACTTCGTCGGTGGTGGGTATTGTAAGTATAACGAAAAGAGAGAGAAAAATGTGTAAAGAACATGGCAGAGAAGTATGTCCCAAATAACAAAAATAAACCTGTATTAGTATATACACTGTTAAAAAAATTCTTATAAGAATTTTGAGTGAAAACTAGAAAATAAACTCAAAAAAATTAATAATCATTTTTCTTCATTTGTAAGTAGTTTGCAGAAGATAATTTATTTCAATATATCTTAATGCCGGGTATAAAAACCGCAGTACTCTCCAAATTTCAGATCAAAAAAAAAATTTGTCTTTCTATACATAAAAGAGGATACCCAGACAGAGAAGAAAATCAAGTGAGCTATACAACATTTCCAAAAAACAGGATATTTCTGAATTTTGTTCTGGTAAATGGAGTCGTTTCGTTAGGTATAAGTAGTTTTAGTTTAAATATATTACTAAAATCGTGGAGTTTGTCAGAAAATGATTATAAGATAACACAATGAAATGAACCTAGTTTCCAAATATTCATTTTAGTTCTGCTAAATTTAGTCGATTTTATTAGCTTGCGTAATTCTTGTTAAAATAAATTCTGGTTATCGTAAACTTTGTCGGAAAAATCACTTAAGTAAAAATAAAAGCCTTTGTTGACAAAAATAAATTAATTAGGTGCAATTTCCAAACGATACCGAGAATAAGATATCATTTTTAGTTGTGGAAAATGAAGACAAGTTTATTGGATTGAATAAAATTTGTTTAGATAAATTCTGAATATCCTAGAGTTTGTCGGAAAATTTCACTATGTCCAAATGTTAGCTTTATATACTAGCCCAAATGTCAATCTCACCTGCACGTGGTGCTCCCTGCAAAACAACTAACGAGGCTCTGGCGACCGAAGAACGGCGGGATAAACCGGTGTGAAGTATTTAACATTTATCAAAAGTGTAGCTACACAAATTAACAAAAATAAAAATGTAGCTACACAAAATAACAAAAAATGTAGTTGTACACAGAAAAAAATGTAGCAGGGTTGAAATTATAATTTTTTCAATTTATATCCACCTTTTTGAACCTAAAAACAAAAAGTAAAATTGAAAAAAAAAAATTACGAAGAGTTAAAATATCAATAAGTAACTTGAATAAATAATTTAGAGTGAATTTTATTAATTAATTTTAATTTCTCCAATTTAAATCTATGTGAATATTTTAATTAAAATATTGAATGAATGTGAATAATAAATATGAATATTTTTGAATAAAATATATCATTATGGTTTTGAATTAATTAGGATTTTAAAATATAAAACTCGTTTTGCTAAAAAAATACACTTTGATGGCCATTAACACATAATTCTAGAGATGGCTAGAAACATATGAGTACTCTGGCGTTTTAGGCGTGCTTTCATGATTTATTTGCGATATGAGGCATATCGATGCGACCCTCGGGGAATTTTCTATCAATTTTAAAATAGTTGTGAATATCGGAAAGTGTAGGGTGAATCGTGTGGGTGTTTGATGGCCATTAACACATAATTCTAGAGATGGCTAGAAACATATGAGTACTCTGGCGTTTTAGGCTTGCCTTCATGATTGATTTCTTCATGACGCCAGAGTACTCATATGTTTCTAGCCATCTCTAGAATTATGTGTTAATAGCCATCAAACACTCACACGATTCACCCTACACTTTCCGATATTCACAACTATTGTAAAATTGATAGAAAATTCCCCGAGGGTCGCATCGATATGCCTCATATCGCAAATCAATCATGAAGGCAAGCCTAAAACGCCAGAGTACTCATATGTTTCTAGCCATCTCTAGAATTATGTGTTAATGGCCATCAAACACCCACACAATTCACCTTACACTTTCCGATATTCACAACTATTGTAAAATTGATAGAAAATTCCCCGAGGGTCGCATCGATATGCCTCATATCGCAAATCAATCATGAAGGCAAGCCTAAAACGCCAGAGTACTCATATGTTTCTAGCCATCTCTAGAATTATGTGTTAATGGCCATCAAACACCCACACAATTCACCCTACACTTTCCGAGATTCACAACTATTGTAAAATTGATAGAAAATTCCCCGAGGGTCGCATCGATATGCCTCATATCGCAAATAAATCATGAAGGCAAGCCTAAAACGCCAGAGTACTCATATGTTTCTAGCCATCTCTAGAATTATGTGTTAATGGCCATCAAACACCCACACGATTCACTATACACTTTCCGATATTCACAACTATTGTAAAATTGATAGAAAATTCCACGAGGGTCGCATCGTATGCCTCATATCGCAAATCAATCATGAAGGCAAGCCTAAAACGCCAGAGTACTCATATGTTTCTAGCCATCTCTAGAATTATGTGTTAATGGCCATCAAACACCCACACGATTCACCCTACACTTTCCGATATTCACAACTATTGTAAAATTGATAGAAAATTCCCCGAGGGTCGCATCGATATGCCTCAGATCGCAAATAAATCATGAAGGCAAACCTAAAACGCCAGAGTACTCATATGTTTCTAGCCATCTCTAGAATTATGTGTTAATGGCCATCAAACACCCACACGATTCAACCTACACTTTCCGATATTCACAACTATTGTAAAATTGATAGAAAATTCCCCGAGGGTCGCATCGATATGGCGCATATCGCAAATAAATCACAAATGTAAGCCTAAAACGCTAGAGTACTCATATGTTTCTAGCCATCTCTAGAATTATGTGTTAATGGCCATCAAAGTGTATTTTTTTAGCAAAACGAGTTTTATATTTTAAAATCCTAATTAATTCAAAACCATAATGATATATTTTATTCAAAAATATTCATATTTATTATTCACATTCATTCAATATTTTAATTAAAATATTCACATAGATTTAAATTGGAGAAATTAAAATTAATTAATAAAATTCACTCTAAATTATTTATTCAAGTTACTTATTGATATTTTAACTCTTCGTAATTTTTTTTTTCAATTTTACTTTTTGTTTTTAGGTTCAAAAAGGTGGATATAAATTGAAAAAATTATAATTTCAACCCTGCTACATTTTTTTCTGTGTACAACTACATTTTTTGTTATTTTGTGTAGCTACATTTTTATTTTTGTTAATTTGTGTAGCTACACTTTTGATAAATGTTAAATACTTCACACCGGTGCGGGATAACCGAACACTGATACCCTAGCAAATGATTTTAGCTCTATCGATCCACTACAAATTGCAATAGTTAGGTTTACAACATCTGCTATAGTCTGTTCTTAAAGCAATGAAGTTGCAGCAAAACTAATTTTACAAAAGATGGAACTGAAACTGCTCGGTTGGCTTAACAACCCTCTAACGATGCCGGCTCAAACGATGCTTTATTGAGACAATCATTCAGATGGCCATTCGTTATATAAATTTATCTAAATAAAACTGCTTAAACCAATAAAATCATTTTGATGAAGGAAGTCAAATCGGATAATCCTGTTCTCAATTTGGATACGGCAACAGACAACAGTCTGTTATCATAAAGCTATCATTTCCAAGTAATGGAATTATTCGACCAACTCTACGACATTTAGAATTTATCTCGAAATCGATTTGATTAGTCAGAGCAAAAAACGATACCTATCTCCTAGATATGGAAATGGCTTTAGATTTATTTGATTGTGTCAACCTGAAGCTAACATTTGGATATAGTGAAATTTTCCGACAAACTCTAGGATATTCAGAATTTATCTAAATTTAAACTACTCAAACCAATAAAATCGATTAGATTTGCGAGAGCCAAAAATGACACCTATCCCCTTAATGTGTTTTGTTTGTTCTCGATTATATCTCACTCTTTCTTTCATCTTTGCAAAATACATAAATCGAGTATGAAAAAATGTGGCACCTATTTCCGTCTCTTTCTATTATAATATAGTTATTTCGCAAATATTTTATTTTAACAGTGTATATACTAATACTGTTCTGCATTGTTACGACTGTGTGGTCTTAACAAGACATTTTTGTAAATTTGTTTCTATTCTCCACGTGGTTTCTTGCGTCCGGGTTTTTGTTGTCTAAACGTGGTTTCTTGCGTCCGTGTTTTCGCTGTCTGAACGTGATTTCTTGGTGGATGGATTCCTGTGTGTTTTCTTCTGTTATGTTGGCAACGGAACGAGAATGGGAGAGGAAGAGAGAACAATGCACATCGAGTGTGTGCAAAGTAAAACGTTTTGAAAAAAATGTTTTTTCTTGTATGTCTCTCTTTTGTACCAACGAAAATTTGGTATAAAGGAGAGACAGAGAAGAGAGATGCATTTTCTTCTAAATCGTTTTACGAGCTGTGCGACGCTCGAATTTTTTTTGGTTGTCGTCATTCGGGTTGTGAATTTTATAAAGTCGAGTAGAGTTTTTTGGATTAACAAGTCGAGTTTTGGTTTTGAGACATAAGACTCTATTTATTTTTTTGGAATGTATATAAGTCAAGTTGCGCTTGTGCTCTCGATTTTCTTTTGATTGATAAAAAAAAAAAAGTTGAAAAATTAATTATCTAAATATAATTGTGTTAAGATTTAATAAACGTTTGGTCACAAAATTGTTTGAAGTAAAATTAGTTATAAGAAACGCTTATGGTGCTTGTAAGGTGAAGCAAAGGTAGTGGAAAAATTACTTGGCAACTACACTCTTATTATTGTCTGAGTGTATGTTGCGGAAAAATTTGTAGTTGTAAAAGTTTTTTTTAAAGTTTCAATAAAACGATTAAAAATAACGTTACCTTTGTGTGTCGATTATTCAAAAAGTGCTCTCAATTGGGTGCCTTGTAGCAAACACAACGAAAGTATAGTTCTGTAAGACCTAGCAACGGGTCAGTACATTTTTGTTTCTGGTGCCGCCATTGGTAAGGCGTGTACAAATCTAATTACGGGTGGCCAGGTGAGCCCATACAATAATTTTGCGGTGAGGCGGGGCAACGCCCAGTACGGGAGACCAGTGAAGGTCACGTCAAGTTATTTATTTGATACACCCATGCATACATGCACAGTATTTATGATTTTCATCAGACATTGCTAAAATGGATTTATTTGGATTAATCATTGATGAATAAGTTAATAGTTCGTCGAAACTGCATTTTGTATTGGATACAGCAAAATTATTTCAATTTATTATTGGATACACACGGAGTATATCAACTTATCAAAACCTTTTTATGAAAGGCGGTCTATCAAGGCCGAATTTACGTGGTTCAGGCGGGCAACGACCAACCAAATTTTCCTGTCTGTATTGGTATCGGGGAGAGGCCCCGCAACGAACGGGTAGCCGACCAACCGGTTGCCCGAGTTAATTTTTGGTAACGGTGAAAGGCACCGCAACGGTCCGGGCATTGGAAGTTGCCTGTGGCATGACGGCACCAAGGCCGCAACCCAATTTTTATCGGGGAGAGGCCCCGCAACAATAACGGCGCAAGGCCGCAACATTTTTTTTTGATAATAATTAAGGTACAATTTGTTTTATTTTTTTTATTTTAATTCTTTTTGATTTTATATTTTTTTTATATATATTTTTATTATATTCATATATATATATATATATATATATATATATATATATATATATATATATATATATATATATATATATATATAATTTTCAACATTTTTGTGATCGAGCGCCGCACAGCGGGTGCACGCGCTCGGTACGCATTGCTTTTTCTCTCTCTCTCGTTTTCTTTTGGTGCGGGTGAAGGGGGAAGTTGTTTTCCTTTTGTTGTTTTTTTTTTTGTGAATAAAATGAAATATTAAATTTTTTTCGGTCGGTATGATGGGAGCGGAGACTTCCTCTGTGTCGGTGCAGTGTTGATTGCGGTCTCTTGGTGCCCGCATCCAGTTTCGTAACCAAGGCTCGACCTTGTTTGAGTTCGAATGGATGCGCGCACCAAGGCACCTCTCTCTCTCTTATGATTATTTCGTTGTTCGTTCCTCAAGTTCCGGCCGACGAATTTCGGCGGAACATCCGGGTATATTTTATTATTATTATTTGCGTTTTATTTTTATTTAAATTTCTGTTTTACTCACGGTGTAAGCCAGGAGCACATGCAAGCCTCAAACCCCACGACCCTTCGCACTTCTCCCTGAGAACGTAGCCGGCAAAAATCACCGTGGAGGCCTCTGCATGCGCTTAGTGAATATCTGCCAGCCTGTAACAGCATTAAAAATTTCTAGTTGGATTTGTATATGTACACGGAATTTTTTTTTTGGACAAACTGCAAAACCGTGTAAAGAACCATTATTTAAAAAACAGCCGCGAAGCTGAAAGGAACATAAAAAATAATAAAGAAATTATATGTGTAAAAGTAAAATGTAATACATAAATTTATTAAAAAGTGCACGCCGTTTTGGGTAATCCAATTAAAGTTGCATTCGAGGTGTAATATTTATTTGATTTAAAAAATTTACGCGACCAATTGATTGAGCCTCTGGGTGATCGTAGTATTGTTTTTTCATCGACGGCTACTGTGTCGCAATTGCGAAATTTGTTGGCTGAACACATGGTGCCAACCGAAGATTCGGACGGTGATCATCGCAAAGGTGGTCAGGAGAGTAAAGATGAAATTTCTGTTCATTCTGAGCGAAACAGTGGGCGTTGGCCAATGTCACGTGAACAAATACCTGTGGCAGTTGATAAGGACGTTGAACTGTATAAAGAGTTAGCGCGAGTGGAGAAGCGGCATAAAATAATGATAGTATACAACGAGAGTTGCCTGAGGAGTTAGAAATTCAACCCAAAACGCTATGAATTTTCAGATATTGAGCATGCCATCGCTAAGTTTACAGGTGACACTTATTATATTAAAAAGTGGATAGATGATTTCGAGTGCGTTGTGGCACCATTGAATTTCGACGAGAAATTTCGATTTCTTAGGGCACGCCGGTTATTGAATGGGACTGCAAAAATCTTTTTACAAACTCTGAAAGTTAAATCTTGGATGGAAATTTATTAGTTGCTAGTCGCCGGTAAATTGAAAACATCTGAATCATTGCGGCGATATGTCATTGCTATGCAGAGGATTACTGGTCCAGCGCAAATGGATGACAATGACTTAATAGATTTTGCTATCAGGGGACTACGGGATAATAGTGTTGGTGTGTATATCGCCACTACAATAGAACAAATACAAGCTCTTCTTCCACGATATGAAAGTCTTAAAGCACAAACGCTAACCATATTGCTAACAACATCATCGTACAGTACTATCGCATCATCTAATTCCGCAGCAAGAGTCTCGTCGAATAATACATAGATCGGTGCGATGCTATAATTGTTCTGCGTATGGACACGTGACCAAAGACGATAACAAAGTCAAACGCGAACCAGGAGCTTGTTTCAAACAAAGGGACACATCATTAAGGATTGCCCAAATAAAACAAATAAAATTGCTGCTATTGCTGAATTTGATGCTGACAACAGTGAACCAGAACAACAGGAGGTGAATTCTGCTTTAGCTGCTGTACAATTGATAAGTGTCGCTTTTCCTCACAGTGGCGGAGGAAGTACAGATTTTAATAAGTTTTATTCATTACTTGATACGGGTAGTCTGGTTAGCTTTACCAATCGCTTTATTGTTCCGAATGATTGGTGTAGCTCAAAGCAAATTTACTCAAACTATCGTGGATTAGGTAACACCAAATTGTTTATTCATAGTGTATGAAAATTATATGAAAAATGAACATATACCGTCTTACTGTCACAACTACAAAATGAAAATAAGATTGACCTCTGATGTGCCAATTTATTGCTCACCAAGACGATTGTGCGAGAAAAATGAAGTTAACCAAATCATTAATGATCTATTGAAAAGAAACACTATACCTCCAAGTTACTCGCCATACGTATCACCTATCGTGCTCGTTAAAAAAAAGTAAAGCCATTAAATAAATTAACTATTCACGACAATTACCCACTTTCGCTTATTAAGGACTGCTATTAGAGTACTTGGAAGGAAAAAAAATATTTCACAGTACTTGATTTGTGCAGTGGTTTTCACCATGTCAAAATAGCAGAAGATTTAATTTGTTATACATCGTTCGTAACACCTCGAGATTCGGTTTGAATATCTTGACATGCCGTTTGGACTTAAAAATGGTCTTAGTAGTTTTCAACGGTTTATTTCAGATGTTTTAAGAGAGTTTATTGAATTCGGACTCATATCATTGTTTATATGGATGATATTCAGATAACAGCTAGGAACAACTAACAGAACATTTTGATTTGTTACAAAAAGTTTTTCGGATAATTAGTGTATTGAGTACTTGTGATATGTGGTAAATCGTGATGGCATACGACCAAGCAACATAAATATTGAAGCAATCCGTCATTACCCTTAATTCCATTTTTTTTTTCAAAATTGCCAAAACACTTCTAGATTTGGTTAAACAAAATAGCAACTTCCGATTTTCAGTTGTTTTCCGTTCCGGTGCTTGCTCTATACAGTCCAGCACGCGAGACTAAGTTGCACTGCGATGCTAGTGCTTTGGGATAGGGTAGTGTATTGTTGCAAAAACAGGAAGACGAGAAATTGCATCCAGAAATTGCATCCAGAGGTAGATTTTTTTTTTAGGTAGATTATTGCTATACGTGCCCAAAGAGATGGAGGACAACGTCATTCGTCTGATTCATGAAAAAATGGTCATTTGGGAGTGGCAAAGTGCGTTGATCAGCTTAAAATGCCCTCTTCCGCCATTAATATCGAAACGAAAGCATATTTTAATTGTGGTGGATGCATTCACTAAATATGTAAAATTGTATCCAGTAAATTCTACCAGTACAAAAGAAGTATGTGCTGCTTTATGTAAATATTTTGAATATTATAGTCATCCTAGACGCATCGTAAGTGATCGTGGTACTTGTTTCACATCTTTAGACTTCAATACCTTGCTGTTGCATCACCGTAATTAAACATATGTATAAATGCGCACAATAAATTAAAATTTTGGCATTTGGGACTAGTACGAGTACGTGGATCGTTTCCAGCAGAATGCTGCATAAAACTTATTGCAAAAAGACTTGAGATGTACGGGTTAAACTTGCATGAAGACATCATATACATCACAACAGACGGTTCCACCGTGCTGTAAAAGGTCGGAAAAATAGTGTCCTGTTACCAACAACTCTGCTTCGGCCACGGACAGCATTTAGCAGATAATGATGATCAAGATGAAGGGTTCCAAATTGAATTGAAGGGGGATGAACCAGAACTGGCAGATAATCTGGATGGTCTTATCGGGAAAGTAAAAACTGTGGTGAAGCGGTAGTTTCGGAAATCACCAAATTTTATTTGACTACATTCTTCAAAAATACACCAAAGAATAATTTCGAAAAGTAATGCAAGTGCTGATTGATGTGAAGACAAGATGGAATAGTTTTTATTATATGCTCTAATGATTTCGAAAATTAATTAATTATTATTTGTTTCGAAGAGGAAGAGTGGAAAACGATTGATGTTTTAATGACAACACTTCAGCCTATAAAGTTCGCTGCAGAAGCTTTATGTTGCCAAGATGCGACATTATAATTACAGATGACACGACGATTTCGAATGTTATAAAAAACTTGGGGAGTAATGAATTTGTTTTGAAAATGAAGGACTCGGTTGGTTTTCGAACAAATGAACGGCGAACTAAAGTGTCGAGTTTGCTGCAGTGTTTACATAAAGGTAATGTATTTACATCATGCAGATGGAACCAGACTCTGTTTTACACTTTGAACGTTTATTGGCGTGTAAAACCACCCAAAAGAAACGATTTGCAGTAATTTGATTCAGACTCAGACAATGATGCTGTTACTGAAATTCCGAAAAAATTGTTGTTGGAAGAACAACTCAACCGTGCTATTACGGGAGAAGTCAATTCTACGATAATCCTACCAAGAACTATAAAGGATATAACAAACGTCATTAAAAAAGAATTGGCTATTTTCGAACTGGAGGGTAATCGAGGATAGAATCTGGGGACTTGCTATAAAAACCTGCAAGCAATTCCACCTACGATCCCCAAAAAAAATAATCTAATGGAGTTAGATCACATGATCTCGGTGGCCAATTAATAGGACCATTACGTGAAACTAGTCTTTTAACAAATGTTTCTTTGAGTAAATTAATTGTATCTCTCGCTGTGTGGCTTGTGGCACCATTCTGTTGGAATCCCATATTAGCAAGATTTATGCCAGCCAATTGGGGTACAAAAACATAGAAATCATGTCTCTACACCGTTCACCGTTGGCTGTAACATCTCGCCACTCATCGGTTTTGAAAACATAGGAACCCATGACATGATTCCACTGGCCGATAAAGCGCACCAAACAGTGATTTTTTATTGGCGGCGTGTGCGTTGGTCGGATAGTTTTAACTCATGCACAAGTTGAATTTTGTAAGCAAGTAAATCAAAATCCTTAGATCAAACCTTCCATAAAGTGGATGGGCACATCTCCAGTTGCTAAGAACGACTTCGAATTGATTAATTTGGGTCTTCTTCAAAGCTTCGCCGTAAGCGTCTATCACTTGTTCGGTATGCACTATTCGACGTCTTACTGGATGCCTATTATCATTTAGAGTGTACGTGGTGTGAAAACGATCCTAATTTAAACGAATTATCCGCTCTAATGGACGATTATGACGACTGTAAAATGGACGTAATGCACGATTAGTTTGGCGAACAGAACCGTTATTTTGATTAAAAAAATTCACCAATTTGCAAGCGTTGATGTGGTGAGTCTATTCATTATGAAATGGCAAATCAAACTATTGATAAAGCAAATGTTCAAGCAAATGTCAAATCGGTTGTCAAACAAAAGATGTGAACCTCTAAAAAAATTGTCTATTATATTTTAGGTACACACTGAACCCCACAATTCTATTCCATAAGTCCACATGGGCTTTTTTTATTTATTTTAAAACTTTTGAAGTTCAACACTTTTGATTTGTTGGCGTTTTGTTTCAATGTGTTGGTTCCATGTCAATCTAGTATCTAATGTACACCTAAATATTTAATGGTTTCACATTGAGGTAGTTGATGTTATTTAGCATCACCGAAGGATAAGTTGGTTTACGGAGAGTGAATGTAATGGGTGCCGATTTCTGCTCTTTTGCCTTTATTTTCCATTTAAAAAGCCACCTAGCTATTTCCTCTTAGTATTCTTGCAGAATTCTTGATATTATTTCAGAATTTTTTAAGTGTAGCTGAATTGCTGTTCCATCTGCAAGTGATACTTTGAAATAGGAAGGTCTCATATAAAAATTAAATAATACACTGGACTACACTCGGTTACAGAACTGTTTAAGTTTTATACGAAACACTTTTTTCAAACGTCTTGACAGAGTTGGCAGTAAACTGCTTGAACGATACGAGTCTACTTTTGCTTCATTTTTATTAGGTTTATTGATCATTATGCTCTGCGAAATTTCCAAGTTCCCGGAAAAGAGCCAGTTTTCAATACAGTATTGAAAATAAATGTTATTAATTTAGTACATATACCGGGAAATTTATTTATATATTTATTTATTCTACCATACTTATGCAATGTCCATGCAATCGGTTATTTACAGAAATATATAAAATAATAATAAAAATAACAAACATAAAATAAGCCATATTTAAAATTTAAAACAAAAAATGGCACTAAAATCAAATCCTTAACAACAATTAATATATAGATTATAATTTCTAATTACATTACTTATTTAAGATGCGTAGGAATGAACAACAGTGGTGGCACCAAGTCAAAATTCTAGAGTAGCAATTTCCCTCTTAAAAGCATTGCAAGAAGTGTGTAAATCAAAATACTCAGCAAAGGTGTTGAGATCTCGTTGGATGCGCGTAGAAAATCACATGGGCGTAAGGTGCGTTGAGGAGCATAAATATTAAAGAGTGAAAGTATGTCAGCACAGCACAATCAACTGTACCACAAATAATATCACGTGCAAAAGTAGCGTTGGCATATATATGGCTAGCAGCCAGTGACTGAAGGCCCAGGAAACGACAATGGGCAAGGTAAGGTGAGAAACTATAATCGTCGCGCTGTAAAGAAGGTAATTTTTTAAGAACAAATAACAGAAACTGCTAAAAATAGAACGGGGACCATATACCACTTGCGTGCTCAAGCTGAGAACGAACGAAAGAGGTGTACAGTGATTTAAGAGTCAGTGAATCGTGACAATGTTTAGAATTTCGTTAAATACCAATTTTGAATAGACCTTATTAACAATCGCATCGATGTGGAGTAAGACGTTCAGTTAGATCTAAAAATAACACTCAAATCGTATTGACTCTATTCAAAACATTAAACGACTGTGTTTTGAATAGAGTAAACAAAGACTATTGGAGATTTGGATCTACAATATGTGATTACTTGGCATTTATTCAAGTTCAAAAGCATATAATTTGTAACACACCAATCGCAAAACATGTTTAAGTCCCGCTGAAAGAGAACACGGTCTAGTTCGCATGAAATATTAACAAACATTTTCATGACGTCTGCAAATAAAATACAATCAGCGAATGTGAAACAGTCCACAACATCGTTAATAAATAATAAAACTAACAATGGGTCCAAGTGGTTACCTTGAGGCACACCAGACGAAAGAAGGAAATACTCTTAGTAAGTAATATCAATCTTGACACACATTTTACAATTTGATAAGTAGGACATTACCCAACCTAAAGGAATAATGTCGCAATTTAGATCGCTATGCTTATTCAACAATCACCAGTGATTGAGTTTATCGAAACCTTTAGCGGAGTCGGTAAAATCACATCGACCTGAATTTTTGAAGCAATGGAATTGATTACCTTATTCCGAAAAACTGCCAAATTAGTAACCGTTGAGTCTGCAAATACATAGCTGTAAATGATAGAATTTAATTAGGGAATGCAATTTAAAACGGTTGGTGGACACGGCTGCACCGCAGATTTACAGGAGAAATTTATATATCATTAGAGTCCAAAGTGATGAATCAAGTAATTGATTAAATTTATCTTCGGAAACACAAATTTTAAATGATATATATCCCGATCATCATTTCGTTTCATACGAACTAAAGCAGGTTCATCAATCTGGAATTCGTTTTTATGTATACATAAATCGTTGTATACAACAGCATATCATCCTCTGTAACGTCCTTGCAAAGACGAGAGAAAGAAATCTATTTTAGCGGAACTGATAATAAAAAATGTTGGTGAATCATTAATATCAGGTGCTGATTGAGTAGATGCAATATTTTCAGTTGTTGGTGTTGTATTTTTAACTTGACAGCTGGACGATGATTGCATTGACATTGGCTTTGTTATTTTTCAATATTGATATTTAGAACAGTAAATTTTTCATCTAATGCACGAAGAGTCGCAGATATGGTGTTTAATGTAACCACAATATGATCATTCCTTTTTTGTCTATACTATAAAAATCGGTACACTAACAACAACGCCACAAAAAATTGGAATTACGGATATAGTCATTGTTCTTACTTCCCGCGTTTTAAATTTAATTGGTAGAAATTCTAAAGCGTCCACTTTTTCAGGCAGCAATTCCGAGTGTCAATTACTCTCGTGCGGTGTAAATACCATAACTAAATGTGTTAAGTTAATACTTATATTTGCTCCTCCGGCCCAATACTCCCCTATTCACTTCCTCTCCGGTCATTACCCCAGTTCATTTTCTCTTTTTTATTCAATTTTATTTTTTATTTTTACGGATAAAGTTTACTACCATGATTACCTGAAATTTTCATGTGAAATTCCACTAGAAACATGATGATTGACAAACAAATCGGAAAAATTATTTGCAAATAATTTGCTGATTATGGGCAATATATCATTTCGTCAACAATAAAATTTTATTTTTTAAATTTTTTATTATGACCGATTCGAGTTCAGCATAATAAGCTGAATCTAAAACTATAAAATACTGTATGTCGCAAAAAATTGAAAACCTGTGCTAAATATCTATAAATTTAAAATATCTAACATGCTCATCATCCATTTTTAAAAATTCAGTGTAGAGGTTCTAGGTACGTTAAATACATTATTCAACACAGTCATGCTATGGTCTCTCTTCCTAGAATAGTAAGCCTTTTCATACTATTTTAACTATGGTATATGGTTTTTCTCCTTAAATAAACGTGTGTGAAGTTTTTAACAATTAACAAAAAGTGTATTAGTATTAGTAATGTGTTATACAGTAGGCAAATAACTTTATAATAAAAATTAGTACATAAACAGTTAAAATTACAACATATTGCAAATTATAATAAAAAAATCAAACTTTTAATGTTACCGTTAACTATTATCATAATCCAGAACGATTAATACTGTACAAAACTTTTAAATATTTAAATAATTACATCAAATTTAGAAATTCACGAAACTTAAATTTGACAAAAGCACAAAGAGAAAGATCATTATTATCAGATAATATAGGCAAAAGCTATAACAAAACAAAGAGGCATTTCAATACGGAGACAAGAAAGCTTTTGTTATTGTTTACAAATGAAAATCATTTTCATGACTTGATACGTAATTTATAGGGTTACTGTACTGCAGATTGGTCAAATCACAGAGATGTTCTGGGGGTCTCGCCTACACGATTAGTTAGCTTATGATCTGTGTCTTTATTAAAAAATAGTGGTATGTCAATACGGAGACAAGAAAGCTTTTGTTATTGGCTACAAATGAAAATCATTTTCATGACTTGATACGTAATTTATAGGGTTACTGTACTCAGGGCCGATCCTGTCATATGAGCACTATTCGCATTTGCACAGGGCGCCAATCACAAAGGGCGCAAGGGCGTAGATCACACGGACGAAGAAAACCAATAAATTTTAATTACATATGTATTATGTAATATCGTTCTGTAAAGTTCATTTACTTGAATACAACAACAAAATTCTATTTAAAAACAATACGAGTCGTCGAAATTATTTTCCCCGTATTAAGAAGTCATCCATACTATATTTGTCCATACATACCATAGTGCATATCCACATTAGGGTAACTTGAATCCGGTAACTTCTTCGTTCGTTTCTCCTTTACCTTATAACCAATGTTTTTGCGACGCAAAAAACCTGTTTTATTGGTAAAGGGGAAACAAATGAATAAGTTACGGGATTCAACGTTACCCTAGTGTGGATATGCACATACAGACAAAAATTAGTTCTCGTGTTTTTTCTGTAACTAATGACAGTGCACGTGCAATATGCTCTTTTTGTTTGTGTGCGCTCGTATTAATTACACATATGGAAAAATATATATTTTCTGTGTGTATTTGTGTCAGATTTCGATTTTCTTATTTGAATTTGTGCATGATAAAACTTTGCACAGCTACAATGCGATTCGTTACTGTTTGAGATAGGGGGAAAATTTAGTTCCCATTTCGGTTTTCCATATAAAATTGGAACAATTTTAAACAAATATTTTTATTATTTTCGTTGCTTTTATTTAAATCAGTTTTAAGAATAATTTTATTAATAATGAAAATAAAAAGAATTAAATTAAAAAGAAAACAAACAGAAATGGGATCACAAATATTAATGAATCGCATTGTATAATAGTAGACGATATTTTTTATGTGTTGCATTTGTATCCAGTGCGAAATAGCAGAAAGAAGAAACATTAAAAACATTTGCCTGTTTTCGTATTCATAAATAAAGTAAATAAACACATTACATATTTTGTTTTGGCATTGTTATAGGATTACATTCATGCCTACTATGATGTTCTTATTTGATTGATTGCTGCAGTAAGTTGGTGTGGTTGGTTCGCTAAAATAAAACGCGTTTAAGTCATACCTCATGCTCATGGGTTACGTGGAAATGGCAAATTTAGGGGCGCCAGTATAGAACATTGCACAGGGCGCCGAAATAGCTTGATCAGAGACTGACTGTACTGCAGATTGGCGAAATCACAGAGATGTTCTGGGGGTCTCACCTATACGGTTAGTTAGCTTGCCGTCTTAATGACCTGTGCCTTTATTAAAAAAATAGTGGGATGTCAATAAGGAGACAAGAAAGCTTTTGTTATTGGATATAAATGAAAATAATTTTCATGACTTGATACGTAATTTATAGGTTTAGTCATAGCAATACATATATAGTAGTACCATCATTCGAAAAAAATCTTTAGAGGGTGAAAATCCAGGTAGCGCGTTAATCGAAATTAAGTTATGCAATAATTTTACTAGTTCGCCTAAATGTTTGCAAGATTAAATACACTTACAGTACACACGGCGTATTTTTGTATACCATTAACCAGTATAGTATTGCTTCACTCTAACTTATTATACTACATATTAACACAGAATATATTTATTTCAACTCGTATTGTTTTACAATTGTCAAGGTCATGTAGAAAATGTGTTTAATATTTTTTGTGATAAACAATAAAACAAATCATGAATACCTTACTTCAATTTTCTTTTTATAAAAAATAGCATAAATAATTTTTTTTCTATGATAGAAATGCAAAAGAATATGAATTGTTCAATCAAATAAATCCATTGTTGGAAAGGAGATATGAGCGATAGGATATATACATATGTATATTAATATATTGAGTACATACTTAGCTGTGTATTATTATTGTTTATTTTAAATACATCTGTTCTCACAAACACAAACGAATAAAGATTAAAAATAAAAACGTTGTAGAAATCTATATAGAACAACTAAATACAATTTTTTAAAAGGATGCCGTTGATTGCACTGTTACAGTATGGTAATTTATAATTGAAAATATGAACGAGTAATTTTCTTATATATGCATACATTAAGAACAATGTATTGTTATGGAAAGGCAGATTTTCTATTTATCCAAATCTGTGTGAAAGTTCAGGGACATTGAACCCAATATTTGTTTCAAAATTAAAATAAAATTTATTAATTCGATTTTATCATAAAAAATATTACGTAAGAGAAGTACGTAAAAATAGGAAAATTGTCACTTGGACATACTACAATAGTATGTCGTTTTTCATTATTGTCTTTCAATCAACTATTTATTAAGGGATTGTTCCTCATTGGAATAGAAAAAACGAGGATGTCATTATAAAGATTATAATTTCAACCAAAGCAAGTCTGACTTGATCTGTTTTGTCACAGAATCCAATGAGAGTTATGTGGTGTTTACAGTGTGCAAATCTAGAGCGTATAATTATAATCTAATTATGAGCATTTAAGGTTCGCTAACAAAACTTAAATTCATTTTTCTGTTAATCTAATCTGTTAATCTCTAATAAATTTTATTGTTTAAATTGGGGGCTGAATTAATCCATCTCAAATGAATTACATATCCCTTTTGTGTTTTACTAACACAATTGTGCGGGTAGGGCTAAAGTACCATGTATATGTAGTTTTGTATGTTTTTTGAACAAATTTACACATTTGTGAATTCCTTTTTAACTTATTTTCCGTCCGAAAAAACACTATATCTATACACACAGTTGTGTTGGTTTTACTTCAAATCAAGCGACATTTTTAATGAACAACGCCGTTACATACGTTAATTTTTTACTCACACATTTGTGTGGGTTGGACTAAAATTGAGAAGATTTTTTATTTTTCTTAGTTGAAAAAGGGATATAAGAAAGTATATAAGATATTTTTTATAAATTCAATATACAAGTGAATAGCTTACGAGTTTAGGTTGCCGCTCACTATTTTGTAATTAAAACTATTTTTAAATAGTAGTTAAGCTAGAGATTGTCAGCATTGTCTGAAAGAAAACGTTTCAGTTCTTTATGGCAGGATAAATAATGGCTTACTTTTAAGTTCCGTCTTTATTCGAACGCTAATTTTAAATTGATTAGTTTGATGTACCACACATTTGTATTTAGTCTTACACCGTTTTAATACTTAATTACCTTTCCGAAACGAATATTTATTTGTGGAGACTTTAAACAGCTTTCACAATAAAACAATTTTTATTTTGCCTTAGAAGTTTGTTTGAAAATCAAACTTTAGAAAAAAATTTACTTTAGAGAAAAAATTGTCTATTGTGAGAGCTCTGTTAAGGTGATGGTATATGTACAGATTTTCCCTTTAAGGCATAAAAATTATGCGCGCTTGTTGGTTAAAAGTCAGCCATCTTGAATCGCTTTGAATCAATTCGGATGATTTTGCATACTCATGAACGATGGCTACTAATATGACAATAAGGCCTGTTTCAGCTGAACTAAGACAAGCGAACTGACCTATGTTCATCGTTCTTTGTATATAAAAAACTTTTATAAGCCCCGTTTCCCACTTGAGCTAAGTATTTTGACTGATATGAGCTAGTTTTCATTTAACAGCTTCAAGTTTTGGTTTTTTTCCAAAGTCAAATAAGAGAGATATTGTAGATAAATCTCAGAGTCTACCCAATCTGTAAAGCAATGTATTTAAATTTTTATTTTCACCTTGGAGATACGAGGGTATATCAAAAAGTCTTGCAATATCATATGAAAAAAAAGAGTGAGTGAGACAACAATATATTTTTCAAAACCATTTTTTGTCGCGATGAAACTTCTAGAAGAACATTTCGATGTAAATTTTACAGTTCGTTTGTTTTTGTCAATTTAGTAACACGTGTTTTGATTTTTTCTTAAAATGAATGAAATTGAATATCGCGCCCTTATTAAATTTTTCTATAAAGATGGACGAAATGCAATTTATATATTCAACTATATATCAAAAGTTTACGGCGAATCTGCACCATCATATGCCACAGTAACAAGGTGGGTAAAATTATTCAAAAGTGGCCGGGAGTCATTTGAAGACGACAACCGCTCGGATCGGCCAGCAGATGCTATTAGCCATGAAAACGTAATTTTGGCCGAATCTATTGTATTGGAGGACCGACGTATTTCTGTTCCGCGGTTAGCGTGGAGACTTTCTCTTTCATACGGTACCACATATACTATATTACATGACCACCTTCACATGTCGAAAGTAAGTGCGCGATGGGTTCCCCGTTTGTTGAATGCAGAACAAAAAAAAATGCGTGTTCAAACTTCAAAGGCGATTTTAGATATGTACAAAGAAGACCCAGAAAATTTCTTGGATAACATAATAACAGGCGATGAAACATGGCTTTATCATTGGGATCCGGAATCCAAACAAGAATCGATGCAATGGATTAAACGTAGTGAACCACCACCAAAGAAATTCAAAACTCAACCGTCTGCTGGTAAGGTTGTGCAACAGTTTTTTGGGATGCTGAAGGAATTTTGAAAATCGTTTATATTGCACCGAAAACCACAATCACAGGCATATATTACGCAGAAGTTTTGCGAAAATTGAAAAAAGCGATCCGGGAAAAACGGCCAAGGAAAGTTATTAAAAAAATCTTGCTTCTTCACGACAATGCACCAGTGCACAAGGCTAATATTGCTCAAGCTGCATTAAAGGGCTGCGGCTTCGTGGAAATTCCGCATCCACCGTACAGTCCAGACTTGGCACCCAGTGACTACTTTCTGTTTCCCAATTTAAAAAAAAACACTAAGGGGCCCGAAATTTTCCAGTGACTATGAAGTACAGTCTGTTGTAAATGAATAATTTATGGAGCAAAAGAAAACTTTTTTTTAGAGGGTTTAGGCAAGTTAATTGATCGATGTGACAAATGTATAAACCTTAAAGGAGATTATGTCGAAAAATAAAAATATTGCTGTCTCACTCACTCTTTTTTTTCATATAAAATTGCAAGACTTTTTGATTTGCCCTCGTAATTAATTAGCTCACAATCAGCTATGTTTCTATCCCACAGCTTTAAATAAAGAAATTAAATAAATCGGGACGTACGAGTGTGTTGAGTTAAGCTTCGCTAATTCGGTTTCACTTATTTAGGCTTTGCAAAGTAAATCGAAAGCTGTGATCTCAAAACATGCTCACTTTGCTAAAAGAACATAACTTTAAGTGTGCAAGGGGCCTTATCGAGAAACGCAGCTATTAGCTTAGTTTGGCATCCACAGCTCATTCCACTGCACATTTGAGTTAATTACATCGCTCTCACATACATTTCAATTTAAGTAAAATGCTATATGTCTGCCAAAATATTATTAGAATCACATAGTCACATAGGCGAATATGTACACAATAATAGCAAAGTATGTGTGAACGATATAGCTGACTTTTGCAATCCAAAGACAACCCGAGCTAAGTTAGTTTGTATCGCTCAAAACAGAAAAACATAGCTCGCATAGCTTAGCTCAAGCGTGCATCGTTTCATTAAAACTCTTTATTTTCAACCAAGAGCGATGAACTTAGCTGACATCGCTTAGCTTAGCTTGTACTTATAAAATATTGAAATTTGGATGACATTTGAGTATTGTTGTGTTTGGTATTGTGGATCAAATTCAAAAAAGTGGTTGAATTCTTAAATAATATAATAAAATTAGTTAATTAATTTTTGACAGACATAGGATTTTACTTGTATTGAAATGTATGCGTGAGAGATATAATTAGCTCAAATGTGCAGCGGAATGAGCTGTGCGAGCTAAACTATGCTAATAGAAACTACGTTTCTTGCTTAGCTTAGCTGAAATGTGCAACGGGCGTTAGAATGAAATAAGTAGCCGTTTTGAACAGAACCAAAGAGCTAAATAAAAATTAAGGTTAATTAAATGGGAGCATTATTTGCATAAAAGCTCCCATTTAATTAACCTTAATTAGGTTAATTAAATGGGATTTCAGTTGGGCTCTTGAAAGTTCTTGTTGCTACAATAGCTTAAATTGTTGTAATTTATTTTATCTTAAAAAACAAATTAATCTCTCATAAGATAAAACAATAATATTTTTATCTAAATTGTATTTTAAATAGGAAAGCAATCGCCAATGGTAGTTTTTAACTTGCTTATTAGAGTTTTAATCTCTTTACAATTTTCATAATACCCTTTTAAGATCCTTCTAAGTCACATAAAAATAAAATTAAAATTTAACCCATACAAAAATTTTAAAACATGTACTAGTTTTTTATACTGAATAATACAATTTTTTATCCTTATCTGGCAAATTAAAACCTTTCTTTAATAAATGCTTGTAACATGAAGGTGATTTAAAATCAAATTCCAAATACATTTTTTGTTCAACTTGGGTCCAAGATAATTTTAATTTATGAAATATTTGTGCAAGTACAAAATGTGTTTACTTGTGGTCGATCGTCAAGTGTATTATCAATTAATATTTTTATTGTGTTTTCTTCTGTTTGCATTTTACTTTTCTGAGGGGTATTTAATATAAACCTGAGAATTTTGTTTAAAGGTTGAACGGGTTCTTTATTTTCGTCTTCAATTTGATGTTGCGGACTAGGAAATTGAGATGGTGAGATGGGACATTCATGAGGAATTTGTGGAACTTGATAATTCTTTTAATAAGTTCTTGGAGGCCCTTTTTCATATTTCAATGTTATAGGTGGGAAATCAGGTGTTTTCAATATTCTTGTTGTTTGACTCTCAGTGTTGTGTGTCTGATTGGAAATCGTACGCGAAACTTTTGGAATCAATTTTTTTTTATTTAAAAAAAATTCGAATTTTAATAAACGCTTTCATCGTGCATCTATGTCATTGACCTTACACTTACAAACAAGATTATTAATTGGCTGGGGAAAGACAGTTTTTTAAATATTTTTTGTTCTAAAACTACTTATTTTGAAATCATTAAAATTAAAGTTCTTCATAATAGTTATGCGTTTGGAAGTAACTTTATTCTTGTCGAACACACGACGATGGTCATGCAGCACCGTAAAAAATGTTCTGGTGGATTTACAGTCATTTTTATTTAAGCAGTTTTTGTAAGCACACACCATTTTATCACGCAAATTCACAAAAGTTTTAATACACAAGTTTTCAAAATGAACTTTTTATAACGTTTAAAAATAAGAAAACACAAAGCTACATGCGTTACGATTAGACGACAAGCAATAAAATTTTAAACGAACAAATTTACGATATTAACTTGCAAACAATTTTTAAATCTTTGTAGTGTGTAGATGTATGATTTCCTTTTACATATATTGAATTGCTGAGTGTGTGCGTGTAAATAAGTATGTATATCATCGGTGGTCTATCTATATAGTTATCGAAACGAAAACCAAATAATGTGTATGTGTTGTACCTACAAAATCATTTAAAATAATCTTTAATTGGATTTAAATGTAGATCGTTTTTATGGACAATCTTCAATTATTTTAGCTTTTTATAATTTTCAACGAATATTTTAACGTTCAAAATTATTTGTCTATAATTTAGAAAACATTGTTGCAATTCAAAACAAAACCAACTTAGTTGCGATCGGTATTTTCTCTCCATCATCTTTGTTACATTTTCTATTTACTTTTGAGCGTAAAAACTGTTTTGACTTATAATGAGAGCGTCATTATATGAGTAATACAATGCGATTCATTACTATTTATGATACGAAAAAAATTTAGTTCCCATTTCTGTTTGTTTTCATATAAAATTATTATTTTTATTACTATTTTATTTGTTAATTATGTATTTGTTAATTATTATTATATATGTTATTTTATTTGTCAATTTGATATGAAAAGAAACAGAAATGGGAACTAAATTTTTTTCGTATCATAAATAGTAATGAATCGCATTGTAAGTATATGTATAGAATTTTTTTTTGTTTTCTGCATGTTGCATTATAAAATATTCTAGCTACATTTAGGAGAAGGTTATGCTATTTAGGCGGATAGGTAATTGCAGAAATTCTTTAAAAAGTTTAAAACGATACCAGTAGTGGTATCTAACATTTCACTCACGAACCTACCATTACATTACTATATAATGATTATACAATGGTTTAGTGTACTAAAGCCGTTGAGTAAACGTATTTTGAAAAAGACCGACGCCTCACCAGAGAACTCTTAAGGAATTTTTCGGATATCAAGATCTATCTATCGCATTCGTTACATGTTATTTTAGTACCTTCTTTCTTCATCTAACTAGTTTGAAATGAAAAAAATTAAACTTAGACCCGGGTCCTCTACGAATTAATCACCAAGCCATTTTTCCCGAAGTCCGGGGCAATCGCAATCGATTTCAGTCTTAGAGGAAAATACTGCAGAGCGGCAACTATTTTTTTCCTATATAAAAATCAATATAATATTTGCTATCTCTTTTGAGTCACGTGGGAACAGGATGGTTATATAAAAAAGCATGTGGCTTACTCATATCTCAAAATGAAAAACCCCAAATCAGATGTTTGTTTTTATGCGCAGTGACAACGTATGTTGACGACTTAATTTTGTGGTTATAAAATTATTAATTAAAATTCACTAAAATAATAAAAAAATTATAAAATAATTAGTGGTTTATGTAATAGTGCGTGCTAGTGCATCATTTGATAATTAAAATTATAAACAATTTTAAATAAAATGAAGTGTCTTGTGAAATATTGCTAAATGCGCATCGAAAAATTCGAAAAAGAATATTTTACCATCTATAAGTGTTTGTATAAAGTAAAATGTAAATTGTGCTAAGAAACAAGTGATTTGTGATAAATTTATCCTTACTTTATGTTATAAATCAGAAAAAATTAAGAAAACAATTTTGGTTGTTGGCGTGGGGTTTTTAGATTGGTTTCTTGTTTTTGTAATCCCATTGATATAGATGCTTTCTCTTTTACCCTCCGAATTTGACTCACTTGACAGCTGCAAACATTCACTCTTCAGTATTTACCTTTATGATTTCAGTTAATTTAAAACCCCTTTTCAGCTATTTTAATGTATAAAGTTTGAAATGAAAAATAAATTTCAAAGGGACCCGGGCCTCACCGGCGGATCCCTTAAATGAATTTTACCGATATCAAGACCCACCGCAATCGACTCCTGCTATTTGAAAACCCGTCTTAACCAATTTTCACGGAAATATTTCAACCCATTTTCGAAACCCTTGATATAATCAATTTAATAATAATATTAATTGTACAATTTAAAAAGATTTTTTTCCTGAAATAATGAAATTTGATGTAAGGTGGTTACCACTATGAAATTATAGTATGTATTGTAGTTTTTTTCAAAATCGAAAATTAAGTGCTTTGTGATACAAATTTTGTGAATTAGTTGGTGATTTTTTTTAAACTCAGTACAGTTATACGTACTTTTGAAAATTGAGTGTCTACGAGCTTTGTTTTATAGTTGTGATTTTATAGAGTTTTCATTTACAGTTTGTGAGCTCTTCTGTTCCGCTTTTGGTAGTAAGTTAGGTTAAGATTAGATTTAATACGTTTAGTTTAGTTCATAATAACTTTAATTTTATTGGTGTTGGGTATCTCTTTTATTAATTTTTATTGTACATATTTAAGAAATATTTTCTTTAATTTTTTTATTATTGATATATTTTGAATTTTTATCACGTAAAATAAGTTTTTATAGAACATGTGTTTACTCTTAATTGGTAATCAAAATAACAAAATTAAAATGAAGTATAATTATAAGAAATTACGGAAAATAAGTGCAGAAACTATTTGCATTGCATTGAAATCCATATCCGAAGATCCTGGTAATTTTAAGTTTTGTAGATATAAATCTCCGGAGATGGAGAAACTGTGTAAAGCGATGCGCATAAGTTTTAATCAGCAAAATACTTGTAAATTATACTACGCTTGGGCGAAACGTGAACAAGACAGTGAAAACTCTGGCTCGTGTAACAATTCACAATACCTAAATGATTTTAAAACATCTAATCTTAATGTTTCTGAGAACAAAATTGGAATGTCCGGGAATGCTTCAGTTGGCAATATTAATTTTCATGACTTAATGAATAAAAATATTATTTTTGAGTCTGACGGCATTTTATGGGAATTTATTGATCAGGAAAAAAAATCGACGACACCAGAACATCAGTATCTAAACGATGATGAACAAGATAATAATACTGGTACATGGACAAATGATAAAAGCAACCTTAAAATAGTTCCAAAATTTATTGATAATTTACACCTTAAGAATTCTACAAAGATTCGTGCAAAATGGGTTCTTAAGTTTACCGCTCAATTTTCCGAAACTTTGGAAATGCTAAGCAATGATGAAATTAGAAACTTAATTCACAACCTTTTAATAGAGAAGAATAGTCCGTGCGTCGTTACATTTCAAACTATTCATAAGCTTTCTAAGAAAAATTCTAAGATGCTAGTTTATGGTTGTTGCAAGGATAACTTACACAAAGGGAAGTATAAATTTGATCTGTATAACTCGGGAGAAATACAAGCATTTACGAAAAGTAACGAAGGTGAAATTATTCATTCTGATAAAAAGGTATTTCGTCAATACCGCGGCATTCGACGGGATAAAATGAAACAAATTTCGGAACATAAAACAGCTCATACTACGTATTTGGATCTAGTAAGCGCAACCGATATCGATCTATATCAAAAAGGTAACACTCAAAACATAACCACTCCTGGCGTGTTACGAAAAATTAAATCAGAATTTTATAAAACAAATGATCTCGTTCACGATTGTGATTTAGTGGACATTTATTTCCAATGCTGTATGCAATTTGATGATAATCGATATATATATTCAGTAACCGAACCGTTAGAAGTAACGTTAATGCGAAATCATCAATTAGCTCTTTTGCTGCATGATGAGATTATGGGAATACATTTAGACGCAACCGGTGGAATAGTTAAAATTCCAACTTGCCATAAAGAGCATAAATATAAACGTATATTGTACTACGCATGTGTAATAAAATTTAATTATAATATAATTCCGATTGCAGAATTCATTGCATGCAAGCATGACGCATGGACATTGGCCAAATTCTTGACAGATGTTAAGAAAGAAGTTATATCTAGTGGGAGACAATTAAAAGGCATTTATTTTGTTGTTGACTGGTCGTGGGCGTTGATTAATGCAGTGACTGTGGCATTTAATTCAACAACCATTACCGAGTATATTCAAGAGAGTTTTAATACGTGGAACAATCAAGGGCCTGTAAAGAAAAATTTTGTTCCAATATTTATTTGTTGTTCACATTTTGTGAATATAATAACTGTCCAAATAAAAAAAAAATTGCCTAATATAACTCCCGACCATCGCAATTTAATATTAGATTTTTTTTGCGCAATTCTTTGTGCTCAATCTATAAGCTGTGTTGACGAATTATTTCGGCAATTTTGCTGTGTAATGTGCTCGCCAAAAATTACAAAAAGCAGTAAGTTTGCATACGAATGCTTTGTACAAACACTGGGAAAAATCTACTGCGTAAATTACGCCGAATCGGAAAATTATAAGCCCGAAGAGATCCTAAGTCAAAATATTCATAGTTGGCCGGAGAGTACTACAAACCCGTTTTATTTAAAATATAAAGCTATTTACGTTGAAGTAAAAAGTAAGATAGAGAAAGAACGAGGAAGTAAATCCAACAAATTCTATTGCAACGATTTTGTCGAATTTATTATTAAAAAATATTTTTCGTATATTATTTTATGGGCAAATTACTTTTCGCAGAAATTTGCAGTCACGGGAAATATTTCCAACGCAGTCATAGAAAATTGGTTCAGCGCGGTAAAAAACCATTATTTGAAAAATAAGCGAATGAAAATTGGACGAGTAGTAAATATATTAAAATTTAGAAATTAACAAAAATTGAAATCGATTAAAATGTCCGAGCCATTGCAATCTACACCTAAAACTCTCAAACGAAAATGTCTTCCAGATGACTTGTTTAACCAAGAGCAGTGGAATAAGAAAAATAAGCAAACGACTTGCAATAACTCACCAAAACATTTCGGTAAAAATGTGCTTAATCGGTATAAAAATCGAAAATTATTCGATAAAACGATTAAAAAGGACCAACCTATTAAAGGGTTTAATATCGAACAAGTCCCTATAATGAAAAATGGTTATTCCAAAGTTTATGGAGAGGAAACTATAGCAGTCATAAATACGTGTGGCTTTGATTCTCTTACGTCGATTTTAGTCTGTTGCGCCCTCGACACAGAATCATTTAAAATTAAATTTGAAGAAATTGACACAGAATTTTTTAAGTTTATATCTAACATAATAGCTTCAAAAAAAATAACAGCTAGTACATATGACTCCAGAACTGATTTGTTGTTTCAGTTATTTGAACAGATCAACTGCACTAAGACGTTCAATAATTCAACTGAACTTAATGCCGAGTGTCAGATTACGTACTTAATAAACAAAATAATACCGCAACCAACCACGATATACCAAAAGTGTAATGAAGAAGGTGTGATTCGTATAAGAAATTCGCTTAGTTGCTATTTACCTTTCGACATTTTTAGTGTGAATGAAAATACTCTTCGCAACGTTTGAAGTTCTTTTTCTTTTGGAGCTTTAATGTGTTCTAGTTGTGGTGCCAATTTAGACGTTGCTAAAATAGTAAGCAACTACGGTTTAGCGGTTGCCGATGTACAATCGTATAATAATGAAAATTACAATATAAAAATATGCGAGATAGACGATCAAATAAAATTGGACAACGACATTTTATTTCTAAAAGGAATAGTGAATTACAGTTATTTGGCAAAACACTATACAGCTGTTGTTAAGAGGCCCAATAACGTTTGGGAAATATATGATGATTTGAAAAAATTTCCTACGGTAACCACAGATCAGCAATACGTAAATCCGGCAATTTTATTTTATTGTAAGCAATAAAAATTTATTAATAAAAATTAATAATTTTGGAGAAAAGTTAAAAATTGGAACTGTTTCATTATATGATTACTAATAATTAAACTAACTTTACAAAAAATAAGGGCAGGAAGGGAGGGTGGGGAGCGAAGACCGAGATTCATACCTCCACGTGGTGCTCCCTGGGTAATTCCAAATGAATCAGGCAACAAACTTCACATTCGTACTCATTAATGTAATTTGGCCTATCTGTAGTATGTACTTGTAGCTTTCCTGTCTCCGTATTGACATGCCACTACTTTTTAATAAAGACACAGGTCATAAGCTAACTAGCCGTATAGGTGAGACCCCCAGAACATCTCTGTGATTTGGCCAATCTGCAGTACAGTAACCCTATAAATTACGTATCAAGTCATGAAAATGATGTTCATTTGTAAACAATAACAAAAGCTTTCTCGTCCCCGTATTGACATGCCACTATTTTTTAATAAAGGCACAGGTCATTAGCTAACTAACCGTATAGGTGAGACCTCCAGAACATCTCTGTGATTTGGCCAATCTGCAGTACAGTAACCCTATAAATTACGTATCAAGTCATGAAAAGGATTTTCATTTGTAGCCAATAACAAAAGCTTTCTTGTCTCCGTATTGACATACCACTATTTTTTAATAAAGACACAGATCATAAGCTAACTAATCGTGTAGGCGAGACCCCCAGAACATCTCTGTGATTTGACCAATCTGCAGTACAGTAACCCTATAAATTACGCATCAAGTCATGACAATGATTTTCATTTGGCCAATCTGCAGTACAGTAACCCTATAAATTACGTATCAGGTCATGAAAATGATTTTCATTTATAGCCAATAACAAAAGCTTTCTTGTCTCCGTATTGACATACCACTATTTTTTAATAAAGACACAGATCATAAGCTAACTAATCGTGTAGGTGAGACCCCCAGAACATCTCTGTGAGCCAATGCCAATGAGCGAAATTTCGATAGTATAGTTTTCAACAAATTTTTTTATTCTTTTATATTGTACATATCGACGGACAAAATGCCTTCTATTTATTTTGTAAGCTAATATAGATAATTTTTGTGAAATATATTTTCTGTTTTTGGGAATGTTAGAAATTTCTTTTACCTACTGTTTTACAAATACATTTACATATTTTTTGTTAATTAACAAATTTTGTGTACATATATGTTTTGTTAATTTTTCCATTTTGTTAAAATCTTCACATTCGTTTAAATAATGCTTCAAAATCCAAAATTACTCTTGAACAATTTATTTTCCCTATTCCTACAAATGATCATTTTCGAAAAATGCTACAATCATCATGGAAATTCACACTCTGTCATGCTGAACACTTATGTCGATCATCATTTTTGCCTAATATTACGAGGAACTATGCAAATCTGGGCCATTTTTTGGGACATTTAAAAAATGTAGTCATTAGTCATCCTTTGACATGAAAAATCTATCCATGATGACCATGAAAACGATCATTTGTATAGGAAAATATAGTGTTCAAATGTTATTTTCGAAGCATCACCTGAAGTGAAAGACCATTCCTAGTTAAAATATCATTACTGTTCTAGGCAAAGGAGGAACATACAGTGATGTCGTCAAATTATTATAACATTTAGATATTTGGAAGATTATTGCTTTAAAAAGTAAATTGTTTAAATAAAAATCAAATGTTTTTATGATAACTGCATTTATTAATAAGTAAGTACTTGGTGAACATTCCTTAAGCATTGTTGAATAATTGTATCCTACTAATAATTATATCCTACTATAATTGTATTCCACTTATTGGATTGATGAGTAGATCGGCGTCACTTTCCCGGATTTCCTTCATCGCAACGATCAATCCTGATTTGGTGCGCGGACACTTTGCTGAGGTTTATTTGCTTTATCTCGCACGTTATCCGCTATTGCCTCTGCGAATGATGTTTCTGAAAAAAATATCTTCTTATTTGCCATGGTGTCATTTTTTCTCCTAACTCCTTATACACAATGTATCCACTGTAATTAGTGGTATGATTTTGGTTGGTTTTGTCAAAACCAAACTCGATACTTTTGTGCATATTCCTGCAACAGCTAACAATTGCAATAGTTCCGAGAATGTCTAAATTCGTGGCAATTGGTAAATTGGTACACTGAGTTACGTTTGTGTGGCTTTTCCACTACCACTCTTCTATATAAACGATACCTCATTTTCGATTTCGAGCGTCCCTGTAGGTTTTGCTGCTTAAGGTTCTAGCTCGACTTTAAACATTGGCTGAGGAATTTTCCATGATTAATAATGTTAATAATGCTTCTGATCGAAAGCCTTTAACAGTCAGTTCTCCAATTATCTTTCTTGTTGATGCAGATGAATCGATTCTTTTTATTAAAACAGAGTAATCTCTTGAATTCCGTCTGTTTGTGTAAAAGTATAGGATGGCAATAATATAACGTTATGCTTTGATGGTCGTGGCTTAAATTCTGGTTTAAAAAATACATAAGAGAAATTTTCCACTTGAACCCAAGTTGAGGCGATGATGCTCATTGATGCTAATGAACCATAACAGACCCCCTATATTTGCAACCTATATGAATGTTATGGTATAAGTTGGAAAAATCCAATATTTCTAAATAAATATGAATTTCGATGTCTAGTATTGCAAGCGGTCATTACTTATAAGATGGAGTTCATTGACATTCATTTGTGTTGAGCCAGAATCCATGATTCCATTTTTTGGAAAAAAAAAATCTGTTTTATAAAAAATCTTCCAGGGAAATCCGGCAGTTATTTATGGATCTTATGAAATAGAATGGTAAATATCGCATTCATATTTTAGTTGCATAAGACCACAAACAATATATTAAATCAGATATGAAAACTACAAGTAAAAGTTCTGTAGTTCAATATTTAAGTTAAACTCCATTTGTACAATCAGCAACATCTATCGTATTGAAGGAAACACAAAAATAAAAATTGTCTTGGATAAAAGCTTCGCACTCACAACACGGCAACAAAGCGATCAAAATAAAATTATGTTGTTACGGCCTTTAAGGGACTTTATGTTTATATTTGTATCACAATGTAAGCCATAGTGCTAAATGTATTTTCGTTTAATGATTTCTGAAAGTAAATTAATTTTCTGTCTGTGAACGTATTTGATTTTACGAGAATGAAGAATATCTGCATTATTGTGTTGCAAGTTTGAAACTATTCTCAATATAGTCATAGTGTAACATAATTTTTGGTAGAATTAAATCGTGATTTGATTGATGAAGATTGATACACAAGCTGAACTGTCCTTACACATATAAGTATATTGTTCCAATCTCAACGTACGGTTGGACTTAGGATTGTTTTCGTAGATAGTGGACATCATGTTATTTCGTTACAATGAAAGATCGATGACGACATTTTAAGTTCTTGGGGAACATAAATTTAAATACGAATTTAATTCATACAGAAGATTCGTTAATTTACAAATATTTACCTGTAGCGCCAATTCTAAAGTACGGTTGGTCTTGGGATTTTTGCCATTTCTTATCGATACCAAATGAAATTGTTCCATGTAACGATTCTTTTAAATCTAAAATGTACAGTTTAAATTAAATTAAAGCAGCTTCATGTAGGTGTATTATTAAATAAGCTTTCTTATTTATTTATTTATTTTATTTATTTATATTGAAATAAGTCTACAAATTTGACTAAAAAAATATTAATGTAAAAACACAAAATAAAATAAATTTAAAATATAAAAGTAAAGTAACAAGTGAGTCACAACAGGCATACAATTGCCTTAATTAACTTTTAAAATTATCTCTAGTTAAAAAATAAATAAATAGCTACTTTTATTAAGACTCTTACACATTGTCTTCACTTGTTCATATTCGCGATGTTCTGTGGCTATCTAAGTGGAGGAACTCATGATCTCTTAGTTGTAGTAGGAAATTTTATTTTAATTGAATTTAATACATCCGGTGCGTCTGTCAGGCCTAACTGTGTTATTAAGTTTAAATAACCCTTCGGCTTTGTTTCAATTAATTTGGATATTTTTATAACCGGGCTTCAAACTATTCGTTTGAGTAAGGACTTCATTCTACTTGATTTACTCGTTTTCCAAAATTACATTTGGAGCTCATTTTGGTGCTTTATTTAACATGTAAAGAAAGTCTTATCCTAATGCGTGTAGTTAAAACCAAAATTAATGTAAAATGATAAATACAAAATTTCTGGCACCATGAGCCATTGCAGTCGATTCCTACACTTGAAAATCCCTTCTCTACATTTGTTTTATTATTCGAGCCAATTTTTTGAATGGAGACGATTCTTAACACCCGCAAACCCTCCTCATTTATTTTTATAAATCGTTCGACTCGAAAAACCTTAAATAAATTTTCCGAAAATCTAGACTCATTGTAGTCCATTCCTGGGAATCTCGAATTAAAAAATGCTTATCATCAATTGTTATGAGAATCGTTCGAGTCGAGAAACATTTAAAAAATGGTCTTGAAATGAACTCTAAATAAGATCAGGATCCAAGGCAATCGGTGTCTGGTACTCGAAAACATATTCACAGCAAATAAATAAAAACCGTGCGAGCCTAGAAAAAATTAAAGACATGAACCCGGGCTCACCAGACGACATCAAACTCATTTGAAGCGGAAAAATATGTAAAAAGGGACCAAGCTCGTAACATTAATTAGATAACGAATGCTGAAAATCAATATGGTTATTCATAACAACGAACATTTTCAAAAGACGCGATTAACGAAAACATACAACATGTCAATGTAATGCAACCAGCCCAACATGGTGCAACATTCCTCAATATGATGAAACATAACGCCATATAGGCATCTAATTAATGCAAGATCTAACGAGAAGCACCTTTTAGTTTATCACACAATATTCCTAAACAAGATCCAACATCAAAGTAATAAAACATATGCAATATTATGCAACCTCGTGCAACATGGCGGCTTTTTCGGAGACCCCTAAATGAATTTTTCGAAAATCAAAACTCCTCGTAAACATTTCCTTGCAATAAATAACCCTGCTTGTCAAATTTAGAAGTCCCCAAACCCAATCAATCCTTGTATAACGACCCACAGTAATCGCTTTTTGGTACTCGAAAACCCCCTATCAACAAGCTGTATCAGAATTATTTGAGCTAAATTTATTTTCAAAAAATAGGACCCGAGCCCAACGGAGGACCCCATAAACAAAATTTCCCGAAACTAGGACTCATTGCAATCCATTCCAATCATTAAAATCCCTTATCACCGCAATTTTTATCAAAATTGTTCACGCTCGAAAATATTACAACCGGGCCCCATCGAATGACCCACTAAACGAATTTTTCCAAAATAACCACTCATCAAAATCAATTCCAATCATGAGAGCCGGCAAAACATAATGGAACCGGGCCCCATCGGATGACCCCCTAAATGAATTTTCTCCGAAATATGGATCCATCTCAATGGTTTCTGGTACTCGAAAACGCCATTTCAATGATTTGGGGTCCACGATCGACAGAATTCCTCGTATTTAAACTACTCTCCTCTTCACTTATTTTTATTGAAATTGTGCGAGCCAAAAAAAAAAGGGGACCTGGACCCCAACATGATGACTTTCTAAACGAACTTTTCCGAAATCAGCACCTATCGCAATTGATTCCTGGTACTCGAGAAGCCTCCCTCAGAAATTATCATGAACGTCGTTTGAGCTAATAAAAAAATTAGTAAAATGGAAACCGTCTACTGGAGAACTCTACTTTTCCTTAAACCAAGACCCATCGCAACTGATTTCGGTACTCGAGAACCTCTTTTTAGCAATTTTTGTGAAAATCATTCGCGCCGTTTCCGAAATCCTTGTGCAAACACATAAATATATGTATAAATATATATACAATACCTATTATTATGTTTGATAGATAGATCATTAGAAAGAACATGTCTGCGAATGCTTGTTTCGTATTTTTGTTTTTTTTATATAAATTTGTAGTTTCATTTCGCTTTAATTAATTCCGCAATAAAAATAGAGTAACAACTTCAAAACTTCATTTTTTTGTTACATATTTAAGCAAGGTAAAAAACCATTTTATTTATAATTAACAAAGGCTTTGTTGAAAGTTTTCTTTAGTTGCAAGTCATTACATAGATGGGTAGGAGTTTAAGTAAAAAAAAAAATTAAAAATATTAAAAAATAATTTGTTCTACTTTTCTTATCTGATAGCTTTATTGTTTGTGATAAGACGTTCTGAATTTAATTTCGTTCGTTCATGTTTTTCATATCGAATCTGAAATGCATTTGGAATGTTTATAGGAAGATTTCGTAGTTTAAGGGAATCTTAAAGATAAATAATTTATTATGCAAGCTAGTGTTTGTGCAAATGTATCGAATGTGCATATCACATAACTATATTTTAAACCACAAATAAATCCAGCGGGCAACAGAGACATCATGCGTCAGCTATTTCAAAATTAACTATTAATACTTTATATTTTATAATAAAGGGGCTTCATAAACAATTTTAAAATAATAGTTCAGCCGTTTATAAATTTTTCCAAACCTACCGTTCCTTATTAGAATCTATATAATAATCCTTAAAACCACTCATTGAAAATATAATATTTTTCATTTATTAAAATGCCTGTCGGCAAATTTTTTATTTAAATTAAATTTTTCCTTTTCGAGCTTTGAAAATTGTTTTTCTCTCTGACATTTTTTTTTTAAATTATCATTTTTAATTTTAAAATAGTTGGCCTGTGAAACCGTTTCTTTTATTTTTTGGGACTGGTTCTTCTATTGGGCTTAGGGCGCTGGTGAAGACTGAATATCAAAGGTTTCAGCAACACTATCATTAGAATTGCTATCGTTATACATAATTTCGAAATACAATATAGAAGCGAGCAAGTGTTTTGCTTGAGGTTCATTATATAAGCAGTACGAGTACGACCTACAACTTTCGACTCAAACTGATTTTGACAAATGTTCAATGAAAACTAAACTATATGCCACTAGATGTCTGTCAGAAGATTGAAACTGTCCTACAGTATGTCATTTTTTTATTTTTTATTATCCCACTGTGTCTATTGTTACTCAGCATAATCGCACGTTTTTTCTCCGCTTAGACGAGTACTTCACTGGATTGCATTTATAAAATTATAATTTTAAAATTCAAAACATGTTGAGGGTATTGAAGATTACGAGGCAAAGGGCTTCTAGTTGCACAATTCTCAATAGCATGCTCTCAACTTTGCCACATACCAAAATATGTAATTCTGCATAGGGCACGAAACTTTCCGAAATTGGTTTTTCGACTGTTTTTAGAATATTTTGGTAAATCAATTTATTCGAGGGATTATTTATCGAAAATATTTATTTTCGGGTTTTTTTATTTTACGATTTTTCTCAGGAAATTTCCTTTAAGTAATTTATTTTCTGAATCTGTTTTGTAAGTTCCATTCCTATCTTATTTCCATGTTCGTAAGTCCCAAATAGTACGCCCCCTGAAATTGCAGTAAACTGCCCCTCGGAAGATTAAGCAGAGCAAAGAAAGTGAGAGTGTAGTAGCACGGGTTGGTATTGATATACTGAAAATTGAAATACTAAAACAAAAAAATTAAATACTGCAAAAATAAGTCCCGCAAATTTGGAATCCTGAAATTAAAAACAATTAATAACAAAACCACTAAACATTTCAAAAAATTGAAACTGAACATAAGTTATTCGGATCGAATTGAAACCGAAACCATAGATCCCGAAAACGAAGAAAGCTAAAAACCCTGATAAGAAGGCTTGAAAAATATTGAAACCACAAAATACTGAATTCCTTTACAAGCTGATTGTTTTTAATGTCTAATTTAAAGTCTTCCAATTAGTGAATTTGGTGTCCATTTTATAATTAATAACAGCGCTAATTTTATATTCCAGTCGTGTTTACAGATCCCCGCTTCTACGCCCCCCAAAATAGAAATTAAAAGCCTTTCGAAAAACTACCTAAGCCGTGAGCCCCTATACTTCCCCAAAAATTCATTTTTACTTTAAGCGAATTGCAATTTAAAAAACTATATCAAATTTTTTCAGACATATTGAAGGATATTTTTAACCTTAGTCGTCGAGAATAAACTGTTTTTATGTTTTACAGTTCATAACTAAATATTTTAATTAACTTTAAATGTGATATTGTTAAAAATAATTTTCAGTTTTTCGAATTTTTTAAAGATTTTGTTAATTAAGTGTTTTTACGTTCAGAATTTCAAAGTCTAAGGATTTATTTGTTCAGTATTTTTTCGGGATTTTTTATTCCAATATTTTAATTTTCGGAAAATTAATACCAACGCTAAGATCTAAAACAGGTTATACCATAACATAACTGTGATAAACGTACCTTTCGCATAATATCGTTTCGAAATTTTCATTTTCAGGATTTTTATTTTAAAAAGCATACTCATGAAAGCTACAAAATTTCAAGTACAACTTCAACAAAATTTGTACCATTAAAAATATTTTTAACGTTCCATCAAAAAAATCATGTTATGGTAACCTGCTATCATCATTTATTGTAACCCGATTAAATTATAGCACCCTGCAATAATGTTTATCAGTTATTCGAAATTTTCGAGATTTTTATTGTTAGTTTCGTCAATACCAACCCCATTTTATATTCTATTCTACACACCCTAGTTCATCAAGATCGGTTAAGAACTGGCCTTCTGTTCCAATTGACCATATCCGAAACTTCTTCCAAAAATTATTTTAGAATCCTATTTCTAAGAGACGAGTAGTATCGAACAATAAGTAACCAAAAAAAACAGTTCAACGAAAAAGTGAATTACCGAGAACGACAATTCATCAAAAATATCAACTAACCGAAAACGACATGAAAAAGAAAAAAATTTTTTTTATCGATTTTCGACTAATTCGCTGTATTATCAAGGCTATTTTAATGCGTTGCGTACCTTAGATTATTTTGCGCAAGAATGAAAAACAATGATCAAAGAAATTCATAAAATTCAATTAAATATCACGATCTTGCCTATTGGTTAGATGGGCGAGTCATTATTCTGAGAAAATTTTCCTTTTTTAAGGTTTAGAAAATGTATAACATTTTTGTGAGATTAGTGACATCTAGGTTTAAGTAGTATCATTCGAGAATGCTACTGAAGTTAGCCGAAAATGTCAGCCGGAAAAAAACCTCATTGCCCCCTAACACGACAAGTTACATATATTTTATCCAACAGTTTACGAATTAGTCTAACTTCACCTAGTTCATATTACCATTAAACATCTGAATTATGTGATATTGATTTTTTCAAATTTTTTGTCGGCGAAAATTTAATACCAACCTCAATTATATGTAGATTTCGGCTCATACAACAGAATTTTTTATTACCACCTGATACAAAATATGTCGGTAATGCAGGTTTTTTCGGCTGAAATTTTCGGCTAACTTCAGTAGCATCATTCGAGATAGTTGTATGACAGTGTTGTGGTATTGCAGATTATAGTTAAGTCTATAATAGATCTGTCCAGAATCTTACTTCTGTATATCTCCAGGTGAGTCTAAAATGTTCGATCGGTATATAAATACGAGTGCAACGAGCACAATGAGGAAATCATTCGGTACGCAAAAGATTAAAAGCGAAAGACAGTATTGGGAAAATAGTAAATGGTATAAAGTGAAAATAGTGGTGTAATTAAAAATTGTAAATGATTAATAATTGGTAACAATAACAATTGTAAATAATTGGGGAAGATATTTATTGTTGAGTGTTAGTGGCCAGTGGATATTGGGAAATTATTGTGGAAATAATCGGAATAGAATCGGAAGTGGTACAAGTATTACGATATTGGTGTAAGTATTTGAGAGATTATTTTTGGGGTCTCGGGAATATTACGGGAGCGGTATAAATTACGAAAATTGGTATCGTAACCACCCTAATAAAGATAGCCGACTCCAGCCGAGAAATGTCGGTAATGCAGATTCAAACTAATCAAACGAAAATGAGAGTTGATTTTTGTCGGTAACATCCCAGCCGAAAAATGTCGATAGTGCAGATACGAATTTTATGTCGAAATGTTATTACTTATATTGCAAATTTTGTTTTTGTTCTTCCTAAAAACCAACTAAAAAATTTAAAATAAGAAATTTACATTTGAAACAATAAAAATTAATATACAAAACCTAATTTCTTTAAGTGCTGTATCACATGTTTGAAGTTAACACGTGAAATGCATTTATAGTTAAATGTTTGGATTTTTTTTTAAATGGCACGGCATCTAATAAATATCATTTGAAATATCAATTTCTATGTTGGAAGTCCGGGAAAACTCAATTGAATATATCGCACACACAAAATTTCTAAAAATTGACCGTTTTAAGTATCATGGCTGGAAACAGATTCAAATGAAAGGTCTTATTGATGCTACACCTGGAAAAATTTCAGATCAATGTTCTTGTTGGGAGTCCAGAAAAAATCGGTTTAATGAAACATATAAAATAGTTAAGCAATCTACAGAAATACCCAGCCGAATACTGCCGATAATGGAGATTAAATATTGAAAAGATTAAATAACAGCCGAATAATGTCGACAATGCAGATACAATTTTTATGTCGGATAATAATTTTTTTATATAAATTATGTTTTTGTTACTATTAATCAACTAAAACTATTAAAATAAAAATTTTATACGAAACTATTAGATATAATAATAACAAACTTAATTTTTGTAAGTGCTGTATTAGATGTGTGCGAAGGTAAGATGTAAAATTCATCTAAAGTGACATGTTCGGATAATATTTTAAATGGAGTTCGGAATCTATTTCCTGCCATGACACTTTAAACGGTTAATTTTTAGAAATTTTCAAATTTTGTGTGTGCGATTTATTTATTGAAATTTTCGGACTCTTCACATGAAAATTGTCCTGAAATTTTTGAAGTTTTGCGTGGTATATACCATTGTGTTTTCTCCTTATTGAAATAGTTTTAAATTTTAATGCATTTAATAAAAAAATTTAATTTTGAATAGTTTACGTTGATGAACCGAAATAAACATTTTTGATTTAAAAACTAATTGCTGTTTAACACCAAAATTAGGAATCTGCATTACCGACATTTACTGGCGAACCATACAAGCTGTTTTTAATCTGCATTGTCGACTGATATTTTTGTTATTACAACCGAATCATTATCGACATTTTTCGGCTGATACATTTTAGTTGTTACCATCGATTCTGCATTATCGACATTTTTTTCAGCTGGAGCGAGTCAACTAACTTTAACAGTATGTCGTAACCGTCAACTGCTATAACAATATTCACAATCTAGTGATATGAACCGAAGTTAACAAGGGTGATGCATGTTTGCCAAAACAAATTAATATCGCAATTACTTGAAGTTATGAAGAAGCAAGGCATAGTCCCGGATAATTATGAGTCCCAAGAGGTAATAAAGGAAAAACTAAATGAAAAACATGAAATGGTGGACTCAGTTATAACTCAACAAAAACAAATAACACAAGATTTGACGCAAGAAATGAATCAAAAAAATGATCAAACCAAAAACTCGATGAACTAAGTAAAAACGAAGCAACAAATGCTACAAGATTTGACTGGAATAATTAATCATTTACATTGTTACGACTTTTTTTTTGTCATAACAATTATTTTCGGTCATTTTGCCGATGACAACCCCACCTATTCTAAGCTTTTATATAAAAAAAAACTAATAATAAACCCAACAAAAGTTTTGCGTCTGGGGAGTTTGCTCAAAAGTTATCATGTAAACCAAATGTCAAAATGAATTGGAGAGCCTCGTTTGGATGATGAAAAGAATAAGTCAGTTTTGTAAATTTGTAAATTTCAATTTTTGAAAGAGAGTTCAGTTTTTTTCCATTTTTAAACAAGTCGCATACATTCTGCGCTCTAAGTGAAAATAAAATTTTTTAATACGAGCTGTGTTTATTTTGTTAATAAAGTGCTTTATAAAATAAAAGAGTGAAACAATTATATTGTTGATAATTTTGGGTGGCGCAAAACCATCTTACCTAAAAGGTCGTTAAAAACTGCGACTCAATATAAAGAGGGGTACAGTCTTAAAATATGTGTACCGTAGAGGTAAACATTTGATAAAATTTTTGAATTTGAGTGCGAACCATTAACAAGTTGGTGTATAGAAGTTGGTTTTGGAAATCAAATGAGAAAATATGAATTGTCGTTTAATGGATTCTAGTTTTGATCATATCCTCTAAGCTTTAAAACTCGAACATTATTAATTAAGTGTGTTTTCATACCAGTATAAACCACGGGACAATTTTGTGACGTATAGTAATTATAGCGGATAACGGCGAAAGTACCGCAGAAGAGTTTAATGGTGCCGCAATATAAAACGGTGTAGTTCATAGACACCGCAACGGGTGGCCCATCGGGGCAGGAAAAATACCAAACAGTGATAAACATCTGTGTTGGGTGGGCACAGCGGCAGCGTGGTTAAGGTGATACAACGCTCAACGGTGTATTCAACGGTTTAAGACGAATAAAAGCCCAACGTGATTTGCTGTTTACGGGTGGCCTATCACGAGGATCTCTAGATTTTTTTATATATATAACGGCGGACGGGCCGCCACGTTGAACATAATTACGTTACCGAAGCGAGATAACGGTCAAGGTTTTATTAGCTGTTTCCGAGTGGCCGGACGAGGCCATTCGTGAATATTGTATTTATCTGAAGGCGGGGAGTCGCCCAACGACCGCACCAAGACCACACCGGTGGAGTACGGCAAAATCAAGCCGCAGCGGTCCGGGTGGGAGCACCTGTTGCATGACGGCCGCGCAAGGCTGCAACAGTATTTTTTTGTAGTTATAAGGTACGATTTTTATATATTTTTTTTATTTTATTTTATATTTTTTTTACATTTTTAATTCTTTTTAAATTCTTTTAAATTTAAATTTTTGTTATTGTAATCAAGAGCTGCACCGCGGTTGTGTGTCTCGCGCTCGGTGTGCGTTGGTCTCGCTCCCAAATTGTTCGAAGCGTTTATTTAATTTTATTTGGGGGATTCCTTTTCTAGCTGGCGGGTTTTGTTTTCTTTTTCCGCGGTTATGAGTAAAAAAAAATGAATTGTTAATTTGTTTCGGGTATGGTATGATGGGAGCGGACACTCCCATCTGTGTCAGCGTAGGGTTGGCGGTCCCTTGGTGCTCCGTTTGAGTTCGGACGGATGCGCGCACCAAGGCACCTCTCTCCCGTTATAATTATTTTTTTTATTATTTTCTTTTCTTGATTATCTGGTTGTCTCCTCAAGTTCCGGTCGACGAATTTCGGCGGAAATCGGTTATTTTGTTTTTTTTATTATTTGCGTATTTTCCCAATTTTCTGTATTCACGGTGTAAGCCAGAATACCCGTAAGCCCCAAACCCCACGACCTTAGCACTTCTCCCTGAGAACGTAGCCGGAAAAATCACCGTGTGAGGCCTCTACGGAATATTACTGAGATGTGCAGGATGGCAGTAGCCATCCTGTAACAACATTCAAGGGTAATATCATCATAAGCTGAATAAAGCTGCTGCACTACACCCAACCCAAGACCATCTAACCAGGATACATGTTCTTACAGGTTCGATTGCATGTTTATGGATTCTAGAAGAGGAGTGATTTTCGGCAAACTTTGCAAGTGGCCTCCCAGTTAGTTTACGTTTGCCAAAAAGTATTGTACTTGCATATATTTTCAGAAATGTTATGGAAAAAACATACTGAAATTGTGTCTGTACTTAGTTAAATATCTATCTTCCTAAATATTTATTAAACAACTTTTAGACAAAGGTAATTGAAAATGTTACTTGATTTAAGTATGATTTTTGTTCAATGCTGCCATCAATTCAGAATTTGAAAATTAATGTCTTAGCTTCAAAAAACATATTACCAATCAAATAAAATATCACATTTGAAATCCAAATATATTTTTGCAGTGATGAAGAGTAAGCTGGTTATAATAATTGGTTCATCAATAACATGCCTTAATTCGGATTACAGAAACCGTACAACAAAACATATAACTTCAGGCAACTGTGATTGAAGCAACTGTTATATAAGTTAGTTACTAGTTCATCCAGCGATTACAGTTTCCGATACTTCTTGTCTTCGTAAGGACGATCAAAAAACCCCAATTCAATTTCATTGAAATGTGTCAGTTGAAATTTGAAAATCAATATTTCAACAAAAACTTTAACTTACACATTTACCTACAAAAAAATCCACTCTATTCCTGCTGCTTTAAATTTTTAATAAATATAAAACGCTAAATTCTTGATCATTTAAATAACTTACCTAAAATACATTAACGAAACTAATGCATGTAACAGCATATTTACTAAATGATAACCACCCGGTTCTAAATTATGAAATAAATAATTCCATCGAAATGTCAGCACACAAAGTGGTCTATATGATTTGTGACTCTGCTCCTGTAAAAATACAAAATACAAAAAAATTATTAGTAATGAAAAAGTTTTTCGTATAAAACCTGGAATAAAAATAAAGCACATATTTTATAATAAATAAATAATGATAATAATATAAGTTTTTACACACACACAGATACATTCATATCCATATACCGACATAATTTATATGACGTACTCGCGTAAAAATTTAAGAGGGTGGAAAAAGTTTGAAATAACAACGAAAAAATAATAATTTTTGCTCTCATTTTATTTAAATTTTAAAAACTTGGTTATTGAATTTATTGCTTCTTATATACTTAATTGACAATATTTTTTTTCATCTTCACTCGAAAATATGTATACGAGTTATTTAACTTAAAAATTCAAATAAAATATAATGACACTTTATTAAAATTTTCTTGAGACGGGGGTGGCACATTTAACTTTGAAATAATTTAATTTTTTTTATTTATGTGATGTTTCATTATTGTACTTGACAGTTTCAGGTTGTTAATGAGATCTCATACGCAAGTAAAATTTGCCTTATTCCACGCTTAAGGGTGGAATAAGAATTTCAAACGAGATTTTTAAAAAAATGTTGAGAAATGTCCAACACAGTTTTTTTTCATTAAATGTTCGGCTGCAAGATAAAATTGTTTGTTTAAGTGTATGTAAATAAAAAATCACGTCTACTTAAAAGCAAATGCATAAGAAATATTAATTCTCTAAACTCTAAACCACTGATTACGTCTCTCGAGAACATTTTTATTTATTTTATTTAATTTTATTTAATATAAATGTTTGAAGTTCTTATGAACTTATTACATTAGTGGCAACTACTTATTTTAATTTATTTCTAGTTTATTAATTGAATTAACCTATAGGTGTGCAGCAACATTTTAGCGATTCATCAACTTGAAATTGGCAAAAGATAGAATTTTGATATTATTAAGGTGAAGAAAAGTATTTTTTCCGAAACACGGCAGGGGATTTAGATTTTTTAACGTTATTACTTAACGAATTCCACATGCTAACTCCCCTCACAAAAAATGATGAATTCATCAGATTACTTTTGTTTATAGCCGGAGTCAAAAGATGAATGCGACGATTGGAAGACGAAACCAATTTCCCTACAATATAGGTGGGTTGTTTATACTTTAAGAACTTGAAAATGTATAAACAAACTCGAAACTCATAGAATTCAGCAAGAGAACAACCAAGTAATGAATTAGCAAAATTCGAGATGTGGTCGTACTTTCTTAGCCCATATACATATCTCACACAAGAATTAAATATCAATCGAAGTTCATTAAAGTACTTCTTCTTTAATTCAAAGAAGACAATATCGCCGTACAAAAAATGTGGAAGGATGTAAGATTTCACCAATTGGAGTCTAAGATTGGTATTAAAACACTTCGTGGTAGCCCATAACATTCTTAATAAAAAAATTACTCGATTACAAACTGAAAAGAACATGAAGGCGAACAAAATATTTATCCTGATTAAATAAGAAATAACTTAAATTTTTTGCATAAAATTAATTAGAATATTGAATAATTTATAAATGACCATTAGTATTGAATTAAGCGGCAAACACATTTCTAGAGATGTTCATCAAATCATCATCAATCTGAAGCCTTATTCTTGAAATCGGTTGAAATTCCCCTAATCGGAATACAATTGGCTTTGGAATTCTCTATATTTTTCGAATGTTGTGCCGTCTAGTATAATCATTTTTTCAAGTTTGTTTTCAAATTTACTATTTGCCTCCCTATTCGTGGAATAATTTTGAATCGATTTACCAAGTCAGAATTATCCCCTTTCTAGGGGGGAGGGGGGGGGGGGGGGGGGGGGGGGGGGGGTAATTAAAGAGGTAAAAAATTTAAAAAAACCGGCAATTATTCATTATAAAACAATCCTTTCTTCTGTATTTTTCCTATTGCGAGATTGCATGCTTCTTGAGATGAGAATATTCATCTTCAAATTAATTTTAATACACCTGGATGTGGATCGTCCTCAATCCATATTTTTGAATCCCAATTTCTCTATCTTGGATACGTTTACAAAGAAGGCTGCTTGTGGAAATCGGTACTGCTATAGCTTCAGCCATCATTTAGTATCAATATACAGAAGGATTCATTTGGAGTTACCCAGGAAGCAACTTGACTCTTTTCGATTATGCTAGGTCTACACTTCGGGAAACAAAATGTGCAGGGTCCTGCGTTGGGATCCAGGTTCCACTTTCTTTTTTTTTAAGTTCAAACTTTTTCGATAAAAATTGCCAGGAATCGGTTGGATTGGGTCTCAGATTAAGGAAATTTTGTTTAGAGGGTCCTCCGTTGGGGCCCAGGTTCCGTTTTTAATTTTTTTCTAATTATGAACACTTTGGTAAAAAATATTGAAGGTGGGTTTTAAATACCAGGAATCGATTGTGCTAGGTCTTAATTTCGGGAAACAAAATGTACAGGGTCCTTCGTCGAGACCCGGGTTCCACTTTCTTTTTTAAGTTCAAACGTTTTCGATAAAAATTGCTTTAAGGATGTTTTGAGTGCCAGGAATCGGTTGGATTGGGTCTCGGATTAAGAAAATTTTGTTTAGAGGGTCCTGCGTTGGAGCCCAGGTTTCGTTTTTAGTTTTTTTTTCTAAATATGAACATTTTTGGTAAAAAATATTGAAAATGGGTTTTTAAGCACCAGGAATCGATTGTACTAGGTCGTAATTTTGGGAAACAAAATGTATAGGGTCGTCCGTGAGGATCCGAAATCCACTTTATTTTTTGTTTAAATTCAAACGTTTTCTAACGTGCAAATTTCGGGAAACAAAATGAACAGGATCCGCCGTCGGGCCGCAGGTCCCACTTTCGATAAAAATTGCCCTAAGAATGTTTTCAAGTGCCAGAGATCGATTGTGTTGGTTTTCCGCTTAAGGAAATTTTGATTACAGAGTCCTTCGTTGGGGCCCAGGTTCTGTTTTTAAATTTTTTCGAAGTCTAAACGCTTTCGATAAAAATTGTTGAAAGGCGGTTTTTAAGTACCAGGAATCGATTGGTCTGTCCCAATTTCGGGAGAAAACATTTACAGGGTTCTCCGTCAGGACCCGGGTTCCATATTTATTTTTCTATAGTTCAAACATTTTCGATAAAAATTGCCGAATCTATGTTTTCGAGCAAGTGGAACTGATGGCGCTGTTTTTCAACTTTACTGGGCGCGTTTACTGGGCCCACTAACGAGGCGCGTGGCCAGGGTTCCGTTTTTAATTGTTTCTAAGTCAGACGATGGAATTGCTGAGAGAGTTTTCGTGGACCACTAATCGAATTTGTTTAGTCTCAATTTTGGGTAAACTTGTTTATAAGGTCCACCATCGGGGCATATTTTCCGTTTTAAATTATATCATCGTCGAACGGTTTTAATAAAATTTGCTAGAAAATTGAGGTTTCGAGTACCAGGAATAAATTGCATTAGGTCTCAGTTTAGGGAAAACTAATCTACAGGGTGCTCCGTCGGAACCCTAGTTCCATATAAATTTTCTTTTATATGCCGAATGCACACTTTCGAGCACCAAAAATAAATTGCGTTGGGTTTCAGTTTCAAAAATCGCTTCTAACTTTAATATCAGCACCACCTGCAAGCTGTTCAATCAAATCACACGGAAGGTATTACTGAAAATGAGATATTTCCGTAAAAGTCATAGAATTTCTTTGTATGTTGGTCAGATATCAGAAGACACTCCAACAAGCCTAACGATATACGTCACGGTACCATTAATCGTTTTTGTGTGTTTAAAAGATTACGTCTTCGGATTTCGCTTAAAATCTTTGGCAATGCCCTAAATTTCATTTGTAGAAAGTTCTTATTCGTTTAATATCAATAGTTTCTATATTTGTTGAATCGAGAAATTTATTTGTATATTAATTTAATTTTACAAACAATACCATCTTTTGGTCATTAAATATTTTTCTGCAATTAAAAAGGTATTATACGATATCTTTATACCCAATTTGCATTAAACATTATTATAAATTTTCAAATTCGTTATAACGACAGTTTAACCAATACATACTCATTTCAAAAGGTTAGGACAAAGTTAGGACATACTTCACAAACGTTTATTTTCACGTGTAAGCCTAAAACCACTTCTTTAAAATATGTATACTGTACTTACAACATAAACAGCTATATTTTTGAAAATTTAAAATACCCTTTCCTGTCCATTTTTAATTTTATCTAAATTGTCATTATCTACTATTAATAATTAGCTGCCATAAAAAACTTAAATTAGTTGTCATGTTTTCAAACTGCAACAACTGTTCTAATACGCTATGCATAAATTCTAATTTTAATAATAGGTTTTCACCATGTTTATTTGTACGTGTATACGTTTATTAGAACCGACAAATAGTTAATTAACAAATTTGTGTTAGCTTTAATCGATATAAACGTTTATATTTAAGTGTTAATTAATCAAATATTAGTTGTTAAATAAATTGAATCGTACACAACACGTACTTAATTTAGACAACTAACAAATATTTGGGTATACGACATATTTTTATGCGCTCGACTATAAATATAATGTTGACTCTAATTAACAAAATATATTGTTCTCATACTTCATAGATGACTGAAATTCTAACTTAAAAAATATAAAAGCATGAATCAGTTTATCAAAAAATTTAATTTCATCGCAAAAGGATCCACTTCGTTAAACATTTTTTTAGTCATTTCATTAAAGCACATAAATCCTCCCATACTTACGTACAACCGTCTTTCTACAGAAAGCAACATAAAACATGTTGGTTTTCCTACAAGAGACCTTGTATTTCCATAATTTTCCCGCCTTATATTTATTATGCGAGCAAAAATAATGACCGCTACTGTATCACAAATTATAAATGAAAATTACATGGCAAGACAAGAAAAGCGTAATAGTTCCAACCCAGTTTATTGTAATCATTATTATTTTACAAAACAAAAAGAATCGGAAAAACACGCCAACATTTTTACTTTTTCTTTCGTTTTGGGAGAGACAAACCCAACTCATTATATTAAATTGCAGTAAATTTTATTTTCATTTTTATTATATTTTCCAACTTGTTGATAAAAATGGTTTTCCCTTTTTCATTCACTTACTTTTGTACATTCGCTTAACAATGGCATACGAATATAATATTCCATAACACATTTCACAATTTTTTTTTTCATTTTTCTGATGAATATTTACTGTTGTCATTGTTGTATTAAAAAATATTTCAATCATTTTATTGGAAAAACTATTCAATTTTATAGTTTTTGTATATAATGTATATTATACAGGGGTATTCAATATGACATATAGAGACGTCACAAAATATTTACATACGAGGTTTAATGGAATATAAAATAACACACCCCGACAAAATCGGATGTAATGTTGGCAAATTTATGTGCGATATTCACATTGTATCTGTACACGTACTCGTATATTCATAGAAGAGCAAGCAGTCAAAAACTTGAGCTCTTTTTATCGAACCGAAAACAATATTTTATCATTCAATTAATCCTTTAAACATATTTTTTGTTCGCGAACAATTCAGTACGGTTTGTGTGTGTGTGTGTATGGTGAAAATACACCTTTTTACAGGTATAAATTTTCCGATGTATACAAAAATCTCCATCCATTAGTGAATATAAAATAGCGAAGAAAATCTACACGTATATATCACTATGGTGCGCTCTTTGATTTATATCAAAATAAATTTTATTTTTAACCACTTCTGTGACAAAAAGCACAGCATACAAAAAAAAAATATAAAAGATTGTCACTCATTCAAACTGAAATGGTTTAGAATTTATTTGGTGTTGAATGGGTATTTCTTAAGTCAACACTCAATTATACCGATTCACCTTAAAACAATAACACCAAATTTTTTATGCTGAACAAATTGGTATACAGGTGGTATGTGCTTCGAAAATAATTCACAAAGTTTACAATAATATGGAAATGTTACCGTACGCAAAATTTATTGAGGAATTCTCTGGATACGTGCGGCACAAATCGAGGGTTGGTTTACATATAAAGGAAAATTTGAAATCCACCATTCATTCCGATTTCCTATTTTATTTATTTTTATTTATTGTCTGTGCTATGTAGCATTTACTCCATAAATTTTTTTAAATCTGACAGACAGTTGTAATAAATTTTATTATGGACAGATTTATTCATAAATATTTTTTCGAGAGTATTCAAGAAAAACATTTTGTTTTGTGAGAGTATCAAACAAGTAGAAAAAACAAAAATATATTTTATCATCTCCACACATCATTCCCCGCACATTTTGAAATATGCAAGCAATACCGTGACCGAGTTATATACGGAATACCGGGTGAGGTATTTAAGTTGGTAAACGTAATTTAAGTGAAAATAAGGAGGACACATAATCTAAAATTTTATGTTTGTTTATCATTTGTTGGGGTGCGAACTTGCTGAGTAGAACGATCGAGTTTTTAAATTACAATTTGCAACCAACAATGGCACCGATTATTTTATATAAACAAAATATGGGTTTACATCTTAACAAAACAATGTTTTATTAAACATTTTATAAGTTATTTGAAAAATAGCAGTCATTCTTCCTAATTTATGTCAGTTTTGCTATTGATTGATTGATTGATTAGAATGTACGGCCAAGACTAAGCAAGGATCCCGGATACGCCGGGCCTACCGTACACCCCTTTTACATATAACAAGATGGAGGGATAGGAAAGGTTGTTAGGTATGATAGACTTGACCCGGTTACAGACACCTAAGTAGTCAATAGTTAGTAAAGCACAAGACGGCACAATTATTTTTGTTTTTCGGAATTTAAATAATCAGCAATCAACATCCTAAAAAGTAATTGATTAATTAGAAAATGTCCTAAAATAAAATTTCATTATTACGAGTGATTCAATTTTATTTAATACCATTTCCTCCGCCATCCCCTCCCCAAAAAAAAATGAAGCAGTCAATGTCGCGACGCCGGGCCCGCCACACACCTTTATTATAGCATCTTAAAAAAATTGATAATCAACAATGTTGGCATCTTAATGATAAATTTCCTGAAATAAAATGTCATTATTATGCGTTAGAGATTCCTTATTTTGTACAATATAATTAAATTATTCTTGAATAGAATAAATGTAATGTAATGATAATTATAACTAAATTAATTATAATTAAAATTATAATTAAATGGTAAATGTGCATGCAGCCTCCAGTCGGATTCGTATCCAGTACCTTGCAGTCCAAGCGCCGAAGCTTTAACCACTGCACCACTCGTCACATAAAAAATCAGTCTTCTCATCAGGTCGCGACGACTGATGTTGTTTTAATTTATGTCAGTTTTGCTATCGGATAAAAAATTAAATAACAAAAATTGTACACTATGCGAAATAGTTATATCGACCAAATTACAGTAGGCTCGCGATAACATGAATGCCAAATGCCGTGAACAATATAACGTGAACAATTAGAAAGCTCGATAACGTGAATTACAACTTGTACACTTTCGCATGATTTAGGGATTGCCAATTGGTTTTTTTTTACATAATTTGAATCAAGTAAAGTTGAATATGCGGTTCGGGAATTCCCAATTTGTTCGTTTTTCAAAATTTGAATCAAGTTAAATTGAAAATATGATTCGGGGATTCTCAATTTATTGGAATTGAGTAAAGTTAACACCCCTATTCCGCTACTTAGCCATGTCGTGTCATACGACGCGACAATTGTCGTGTCACTTCGCCTATAAAATTGTATTATTTAAGTCGACTGAGGTGACGTGACACGACAAACGACGCGACTAGCTAAAACCTAGCTAAAGGCTAATATTATAAGATTTCCAACGACGAATGTGGAAAAGGAGAGAATAAAACTGGAATATTACCGAAAATCAGGAATACCTGGCATTACTGGATGCATCGATGGTACCCATCTCAAAATCGCTTCATCACCAAAGCAAGTCAGACACCTTTACCGTAATAGGAAAGGTTTGTATATCTTGAATGCTATGTTAGTAAGTAATCACCTTCATTTTGTAATGACTTTTTAATAACATTAACATGTATTTTTTAGCTATGCGATGACCGCGTGTATATTAATAATCCTGGATCATGTCATGATTCATTTATATATAATTTTAGTGAACTGGATAATCATCTAAAACATAATTTCGATAATGGACAGACACATACTTGGCTGATAGATAAAAATGACAGTGATGACATTTTCAAACATTTTTTAATCTTAGGTGATGCAGGCTATGGACGAAAACCATATTTAATTACATCTTTTCGAGCTTCAGAAGACGATCTTCGAGACAGTAGGTTTAATAATAAACACTCGAAAGCGAGGAATATTATTGAGAGAACGATTGGTTTGACAAACTCCATTATAAACGATGAAAAGGCTGCACACATCACGAGTGTATGTGGCGCACTACATAATAAGTATGTGCATTATTCATAATGTGGCCATGGAAATTACTGCACATCCGAATTCTGATATTGAGCAACCATTGGAGCCATTGGAAGATGAATATTTTGATGCTGGAGAAAGGGTCCGTCAACAACTAATGAATTCCATTTGGTCAAATTAAAAAATCTGAAATTATTGAAAAATTTCGTAAATGAAAAAGTGTTACAAATTTATTCAAAAAATATAATGTTGCTAAGTCTACTATTTGTGCAATTAGCAAAAAAAAGTGATGAAATTTTAAACACGGTGGGCAACACCTTTATGGAGCCTGGTAAGAGAAGAACGCTTAAACTGTCAGGATATTCTAAAATGGAGAGGGTATTATATTGTTATATTGAAAAAGCCGGCAGCGCGATAAAAATGTCCCTGTAAGTGGCGATTTTCTTAAAAAAGGCTAAACTTTTACATGGTCCAATAAAAGAAAATGCACTTCGTTTTGGTGTGCGCTTCCTTAAAATTACTGCAGAGAAGTTGTCCTCTCAACCTTGACTTGTAGAGCTATTTAAAAGAAAATTGCAACCAAAAATAGCTGAACTTGGTCTGTCTGTAAACGCAATTTATAATTTAGATGAAACAGGCCGTTACTGGAAACTGACAAGAAAATACTTTTGTTTCTAATACAAATGTATTCCATAAATTACGAGTACTGGTAAAAAGCTAAAAATTCACGATCATTTAAAAATTTTAACTGTGCTGTTGACAGCTGTAATATTTAAAGACTGGTTCCATAAATCATTTGCACCACAGGTAAAAAATTATTTTAAACCAATAAATTTAAATTAACATTTTATCAATTTAGGCACGTACATTTTTGAAAAGCCAAGGTCTGCCAGTAAAATCTCTTTTATTGTTCGATAATGCTTCATCTCATTCACCTGGAAACGAATTAGAATTAAACGATGGATGCATAATGTTTATGATACCAAATATCACACCGCACATTCAGCCAATGGACCAAAATGTAATAAGGATAACCAAACTTTATTGTCGTACTAGTTTATTAGCTTCAATAGTAGCTAGCGAGCTTGATATATCAGAGACACTAAAAAAATTAAACTTAAATATACTATACTTTATTTACCTGCGGATCTGGAAAGACTTGAGCAAAGTACCATCGCAAAATGTTGGAAAACATACTCTATTTTGTTGAAGTAGAGGAAGATTCTGTAATTAACTCTGCAATAGACCATACCATTGAGATTCTTGACATTATTCCCGAGCTGAAAGAAAAAATTCTACCGAATGAAGCAATTGAACATTGGGCTGAAGAAGACAGGGTGAATAAACTTGTGAACATCCGCATTTCATATGAGAAAAAAATCAGCTCCCGTAAACATGAACAATCTCTTAAACATGAATTTGCTTGGGTTTATTTTGTTCACGTTATCGCGAGTCTACTGTAATCTATACTGTTTTCTTCAAAACCATTTTGCTGCTTTTATTTGAGTAGAAAAATTTGTCAATACATCACACTCATCACGTCACACTCAACAAACTGAAATTAAAATTCCTTATCGTCCCTTTCTCGTATTACCGTTAAGCTAACCGTTTGAGTCCCAGGGGTACTGAAAAAACATTGTCGAAGAATCCCAAACAGCACAACCGCGCTTTTTGTAAATGAGTACGATAAATCTCAACAGCGCAAGGCATATGGCACAAGTGCGTTTTTAAAAGTGTTTTATTGCTAATTTTAATATTATGTAGTAAAAAAATTAATAATAATATTCGGCAGCATTAAAAAAAAGGAGTTAATCATTTTCACATTTAAAGTATAGTTTTTTGTTACTCAAAAGTAATTTTTAAAGAATTATGCCGCGAGCAACGCAAATATAAATCGATGAACGAGCGAGGATCAAATGCTTTAGGGAATCTCGTCAGAAAGCCACAAAACCGCAAAGAAATCAAAATACAATCAATTTAAAAAAAAAAATTCCCAAACATATGGGACAATAAAACGGCAAGAACCAAAGCCTAAAGTTGACACAGGAAATAAAAGGAAAATAAGACATCTTACACTTAGCAAAATATGAATCCAAAACAAATAAAGCGTGACTTGCGTCTGAGTGTCACTAAACGAAGAATATAACAGATTCTAAAAGGTGATGTTCATCTGAAATAGCAGAAATGGGTACGTAAACATAAACTTCTGCCGCGCCATAAATCAGCGAGAGTGAAATTTGCTGAGAAATTAAAATTTTGGGACGAAGAGTGGCAATCAATTATTTTTTCGGATCAAAAAAAGTTTAATTTTGACGGACCAGAGGGATGCCAGATTCACTGGCGGGATATTTGTGAGTCACCTCAAATAAGTCATTCGCGCAACTTTCAAGGAAGGTCACTTATAACATTGGGTGGTTTCGGCAATCGGGACAAGACCCCAATTTGTTTTGTTTCCCATAATACGAGAATGCAGAAAGTATGTACAGTTATGAAACGACGTTTTAGTAAATTTTGGGGAGAAAATGTACGGTCAAGTTGGACATTTCAGCAGGATAAAGAAGCAGGATAAAAAAACATATACACGCTGCTAAGTGTAGCAAGGATTTTTTTCTGTCACGAAATATACCAGTATTGCAGAGGTCTGTTATTAGTCCGGACTTAAATCCAATAAAGAATCTGCGAAGCATTCTAAGTTAGGGAGTCTACAAAAATAGACGTCAATTTACTATTTTTGCGGAGCTTAAGACAGTCATTCAAGAGAAATGGGCAAATTGATGTTTTTGTTCTCCAAACGTTAATAAATTCAATGTCACGACGATTGATGGATGTTATTAACAACAATGAAATTATTACAAACTACTAAAGTGCACTTTTTGTTAGTATTTTTTGTTATTAATGAATAAAATAAATGAATTCTAAGTTTTGTCCTATATAGCAATATCCTTCGACCAATCAGAATAAACTGCTATAGAGTTCGTTTAAAAAAAACACAAACAATTTTATTGTCCCATATAGCTATTTCGCGCAGTGTATTTATCTTTTTATTTCACTTTCGCATGGCCCTTCTCATTATATTCAATTAAAATTAACATAATTTTAAAAAAATATACAAATTAATCAATTTATGAAAAATACTTAAAACTTTTGTCAGCTCACTTACCAAGATCACATTCAAGCAATTTTTATTTAACTAAATTAAATTAGAACTGTGGGTTTAAAATTTAAGTAATCGTCATTGATGCCAAAAAAAAAAAATAAACTTTTCTGGGGACAAAAAGTAAGGTAGAGAATACGAAAGTATCACACTGGACCGTTTTAAATAAAAACAAAAATTCGTGTAAATTTCGTCCTAAACTCTCCTAACAAAAAAAAAATAGCACATATTTAGGACACATTTCACTATACTGCTCAAAATAGTGAAGTTTATCCTAAATCCTAAAAACATTTAAATGTGTTAGTAAATATAATGTTGTGTGCACGTTTTACAAATTATAGTCCATAGGTGTGGCAGGTCAGATAAATTCTCCTTGGAGTACGTTGGGACGTAAAAACTTCTTAATTTTTCTGAGACTATTCTAAAAACCACCATGCTAAGTGATGTATATATTAAGATGCTACTATGTCCTATCTGAAAAGTGTTCTAAGGATGACGTATCTTTTTAAATAAAAGACATAAATTGTGTGAAATCTTTATTTATTTTTTTTTGGAAATTAAAGTACATTGGTTCCGATTAACCTCCTCTGCTACCTCGGGAGGCTGTCAACATTTTACCAATATGTTAAAAAACTACTACGCATTCAACAGTTCAATTATTATCCGCATAAACTTTACTCTTCAAGAAACCTCATTAGAAGTCCAATGGCGTTAAATCGCATGGTCTTGGTGACCGAAGGGAAGTTACTCTGACAAGCTCTCTTCAAAAGACCAATGGATTCCGTTGCTATGTGGCATGTTGCACCGTCTTGCAGAAACCACATATTCTGCAAATAAATATCTTTCAATTGACTTTACAAACAGTTTCTAATCTTCTTACGATATCGAGCACCATCCCCAATAATTGCATTGCCATTTGGATTTTTGGAAAAATACGGACCTTTTACAGACATACATACAGTAACTTTTTTACAGTAATGAATTGGCGATGTAATGAGTAGTCATTTGTCTTTAGTTCGTGTGTTAACTGTATTTTGTAAGCCTTTACATGAAGATATTTGTGTAAAATAATGAACAAAGTTGTTGGTTTGAGGTTTGTTTAATTAATGTGTTTTAACCAGTACGATGATAAATTCCGCTTCTCTGATCTTGAACTGAACTATTTTCTTCAAATTTATCAATGATTAAGTTTAATAGCACGGTTTTTCAGACATTTTCTCTTTTCTATTTTGATCGAAATTTTCTTCCAACTTCTGAATAATGTTCATCATATTTAAAATAAGTTTTAATAACGGAAACAACTTAACTAACCGGAATGCTTGTACTTAACATCTGTCAAATAACATATGAGACTCTAATACACAAAATATAAATGGCGGAATATTAAAAAAGATACGTCAAATTTGAACACCAGAATGTTGATATGAGCTGAATGTCTGTGATAGCATGAACAACTATTAGTGACCGCTCACACAACATACGTGTGATGCTATCGTCGACTAAAGTTTTTTTTGTGCAATTATGATTGCAAAAATAAAAAAATTGTATTGAGTGTACAAATAAATTTCCGACCTTTTTAGATAGATGTCGTTAGTATCACTGCTTGCATATTATTCAATCAGGCAATACATGTTTTTTAGAGATTAGATGTCAAGCTTGAATAATTACTAGTGACATTTGTTCAAAGCGTAAACAACAATTATTTTCATGTAATTGAAGATGTCGAATTTTGTGCCAAAAAAATAACATTTGCGGGAAGTTTTACTTTATTATTTTTTGTTGAAGGAAAGTGCAGCGGAAACATATCGTTTGCATGTGGAAGTTTACGGTGAACATGCGCCATCGATAACAACATGCAAAGAGTAGTTTCAACGATTCAAAGTTAGTGATTTTGACGTAAGAGACAAAGAACGTGAAGGCAGACCAAGAACATTTAAAGATACAGAATTGGAAGAATTGCTTGATGTGGACCCTTGTCAGACTGAAAAACAATTGGCAGAAGAGTTGAATATTACCCAACAATATGTTTTGCTAACGTATACATGCAATGGGATTGGTTCAGAATTTTGAAGCTTCGTAGCTTCGAAGCTGGGAAATTGGGTGCCACATAAATTGAAAGAAAGGGACATGGAACATCTGAAAACCATATGCGAATTATTGCTTCAACGACAACAAAGGAAGCGGTTTTTGCATCGGATCATCACTGGGGATGAAAAATGGATCCATTATGACAATCCAAAGCGCAAACCAGCGTGAGTCAAGCCAGGTGAACCAGGCCCGTTGTAACATTTGGTACTATTCGATGATAGATTTCAAAGAATGAAATTCTAGAAGATCTAGATAAATTATATCTAGAAGCACAATATCCAAATGTTAAAGAAAATTTGGTTGATATCATCAGGGCCTCCTGAGCGGTTGTTGCCGGCTAAGCATCAGTGGAGAATTGGGGGGGTTTTCAGGAGTATGATGACATCACGAGTAACCGCGAAAAGAAAGGGTATGCTCCAGTTCATCCTCAACACTATAAAAAATTACCACATATTTCTAATAAAAATACTCAAAATTTAGATGTATGTATAGTATACATATAACCATTATTTATTTATTAGAAGCAGAAATAATAAATTTAAATTCGTTTGTAAGAAGAAAAAAAATGAAATAAGTTGAAAATAACGGATTGATATAAAATAAAAAAAAAAGAAATACTCGTTTGGAAAAAAATTGAATTAAGTAAAGATTAGCTACGCCTAATTACCTGACCCTTAAATCTAAGATAATATGTGGATAAATTATATAAACTAAAATAAATTTTTAAATAAATAGAAGAATGCATGCATAATAAAAAAAAATGTTATTTTCTTTACCATCAGCTGGTTTTATGATGTTCGGTTTATTGCTGGGCGTTGAGTGATGACCAATTTGTTCTGTTGATTGATGACGTAAGATTCCACTTTACAAAGTGGCGGCAAAACTTTACCGATATTCCAAATTTAACGGTAGAACGGTAGGTACCTTGCGTATGATCGTAACAAAAAACATGAGGTTCTTCGTTGTGTGAACCAAAGGGCGTTTATACATATAAGTAACCACGTCTGCGAGCTTTTAATATAACTTGGTACTACTCGAATATATCAATGTTCTCAGTATTGTACCCACTAGTTAACTCACACCAGTTATGATCACTATTGATAATAAAATCCGCTTTATAGTAACGTGGTTTGTTCTTGTGTGGTAACGGATTTTTTTTCTTACACTTATTATCACTATTCGTAATTATCCATAATTCGTCGTTCAAACTCGCAGATTGTATAAGTCCAAAATCTAGTTTTTTCAGGAAGCGAAAAAAACCCCCTGAAACTTTAATTTATGATGAACAACCATTTATTTAATTAACATAATTTTCTTAAAAATTAATAGTTTTTAGATTATTTTAAAAATTTTAATTAAATATATAAATTAATTAATTTTTGGGACTTATGTAAAACGCAGCGAATTTTGGAAAAAAATAGTGGACATACGCAGTTTTCATTGAGACAACAACTTAGAAATAAAAATAAACTTATTAATGTTGCCATACAGATCCCTAAATCATCAGGAAAACAATTTTAAATTATGTTTCGTTAACGTTATATATTTCAATATTAACGGTTAAATAAGTAATAAATAAAAATTATTATAAGGGTTATCCAATTCGAGGTTGATAAAGTAAACTTAAAAAAAACACACAAAATATTCGGAATGTATTGTAATTTTTATTTCATTTTACAGATTGATCCTTGCCATTTTTAGTTAAACAAGATATCATTCAAATGTCCTCCACGGGACTTCTTACAGGCCTTGATTCTTTTGAGGTAATTTTCAATGACTTTTCGGCACATTTCGGGCGGTATCTCGGCCATTACCTTACGAATATTAGTTTTCAATTCGTCAAGAGTTTGAGGATTGTTTGCGTAAACACGATCTTTCGCGTAGCCCCACAAAAAGAAATCCAAAGGCGTTAAATCACAGGATCTTGGAGGCCAATTGACATCAGCCAATCGCGAAATCAAACGTCCAGGAAATTTCTCTTGCAAAAGATCTCGATTTGCTCGTGTTACGTGACTGGTTGCTCCATCCTGCTGGAACCACATATCGTCAAGATCATAATCTTCGATTTTCGTAAAAAAATAATCGGTTAACATGCGGCCATAGCGCTCAGAATTGACGGTAACGGTTCGTCCATGGTTGTTCTCAAAAAAATACGGCTCAATCACACCACCAGACCACAATGCGCACCAAACAGTGACTTTTTCCGGGTGTAATGGCTTCTCTACAATCAATTGTGGATTTTCTGAGCCCCAAATTCTACAGTTTTGCTTATTAACGTATCCACCAAGCGAAAAATGAGCTTCATCACTGAAGAAAATTTTGTTCGAAAAATCAGCATCGACGGCCTGTTTTTCCAACACCATGCTCCTTATTCTTAAATGCTCCATATTCTTAAATGGCAGAATGTCAACTAAATAAATGACAGCGTACTTGACGTTTATCTTTGACAGATGTCGGTATACAGATTTCTACTTTATCAACCTCGAATTGGATAACCCGTATTTCAGTCTTAACAAAGTTTCACTCGTAATGTAAAAAAAAATTAAATAATATTTTAAAAAATTAAATCACATTTCATCACAGAATATTAGATTAATGTAAATAATAGATTAATAATTATTCGTAAGGAAGTTCATCATAGAACGAATGATAATCTTGAGGCATCGTACTCTTAAGAGACTGAAGATGGTCAAATTTATTTTTTTTTTATCGGTAAACGTGAAGTGTAAAGGCCAGAAAGGTTTTCAAAATCAATTGGTTTAATTTGTCGATTTAATCGCTGTGGCAAATCAAACCATTCATCATTAAAATTTAATTTCAGTTTGATTCTTCCATCTGTGTTGTATTTAATGCATCGAATCTGATTAACAGTTGCATCCCCAACGGCTTTTCCTGGTCTGATAGATTTATAATATTGAATCGAACTGAAATTTTTAAAGAAGGTGTGATCCAAATATTTGACGGCGTACGGCCTAGGCTTTAGTCTAGCTTGCCTACAGATATCAACATAATCAGCTGGGACATTGATTGTTCTAGTTTTGATTTGCTTTTCAATAACAGAATGCATGGAGTCGACTTCCATTTGTGTGTGGCCTTTTTCAAGAATTTTTTGAACAAGTGTAACGTGACACGTCATGGCGATATTCAAAAGTGCATTGGAAAGCGTGGAGTTCCTATTTTGATTTGCAAATCCATCACTGTAAAATATAATTTCGTCTTCGGGATGTTTTACATTTGGTAGTACTTCGGTCAAAATAAAGTGCGATAAAATGGTTGAAAATTCATTTGATCCAACGCCTCCTTCTCCTTCGTGCCAGATAAAACAAAACCCGTCATTGGTTTTCAAGTTATAAATTGTGAAGTTGTGCACTATTAACTTGGTTTTACATATAATAGAGGGATGATAGATACATTTGATTTCGGACATAGCAAAACACTCTGTAAGTCCATGGTGAACACATTTTCAATATTGCTGTCTTTATCCTTTATCTTTTCAGTTCTAGCTAATTTTTTTTTTATTTGGTGTTCCTCATAAATATCATCTTTAACATTTTTAGTTTGGTGGCCCACGCAAATGTCGCATTGGTCCTTTTTTGGCTGATATAAACATAAATTAAGTCGCTCAAATAAATTGCAAAAGGTTGTTATTGAAGCTGGCGCGATATTGTGTTTTGAACACCAGTTATTTTTGTACTCTTGATAGAGCCGGCTTTTACTAGTCCATTCGGGTTCTAAATACATTTTGCTGGTTGATGCTCGGCAATAGTGTGATTCCATTTTTGCCAAACATTCGAAGAAACGTCGTAAACAATCTTTTACAAGTTTCGATCGTACTTGGAACACAGTAAGCTCAACTTTATCATTATTTGAGATAATAGGCTCACATACTTCTTCGTTTTTGCCATTAATCCAGTTTAGAATGGTGCTATGGCTTATACCAAGGGTATTAACAAACAAATTTTTGCACACCCTATAGGGAGTATTATTGATTTTTCTTAAAAAATATTTGAATGAATTTGATCGCCGCGAAATGCCATCTTCATTATTTGACCGCAATCGGAGCCTTTGCTTTTCTGCTATTTGTATTAGCCCCTTTACAAATACAGTTTTTTCACCCCAAGACAAAGCCCAACATTTTTTAAATATTGCTAAACGATCGTCCTCGGTAATTTCAAAACATTTAATAATATATATAAGTTGACTTTTTTGACATCGAACAGTTGCATCGAGGCTTTAGAGATTTAGCTGGTTTAATTATGTCATATTTCCACCCGCCTTTCGTGTTTTGTTTCGATTTATAAGGCAGTCCTTTCTCTCTGCGATTAGCATTTCGTCTTGTTTTCCATTCATTTTTATTTACATTAAAACGTTTGGATTTGGATTTTTCTAGGGTCCATAATATTGCCGCATTTAAGAGAGTATCTTTAAAAGGTTTAACATTATATTTAAACGTTTTGAAACAAAATTATATTTTAGTACAAACCTGACGAAATAAGTTCTGTATTCGGCTGGGACGGATGTTCTTCGATGTGGTCCATAGAAGTACAGGCTGATTCCTGGTTTACATGTTTTGAAATATCTTTATAGATGGGTGTATTTTCAACGTTGTGGTCAGTTTGAATGTCACTTGATACAATTTCAATATAATTTCCTGGTTCGGCAATGCAATTTTCTGAATTGACAAATATAGGCAAAGGTGTTACTTGTTCTATCGTTTCGTTCTCGCAGTTCTGTAATATCTCATGTGTTTCTAATATTTGAGAATTATTATTTAGATGAGTGCTATTTGCAATCGCCAACAATCCATCTTCCTGAACGTTGCATGTTAAAATCGATTGATTTTTCCCGAGCAGCATTAAATTTTCGATGGTTAAATTTTGTCCCAGGGCCATGTTTATCATTCTCAAACCACGTGACATTTTGCATTGAAGTATAAGATTTCGTTGTCAGTACGCTATAAGACCGTGTAATAAAGATGAAAATAAAAAGTTTTAAAAATATAGAAAAATGCGTAAGTCCAAAATTATAATTTTATAAATCAACTCGCATATTGCCTTAGTCCATTAGAAATTAATATTGTACATTTAGCAATTAATGATTTATTTTAATTTACAAAAAATATATAAAAACATAAAAAATATGATATTTAACAAATTAAAACAAGAAATTAGATTATAACTTACCAAATTAATATTTACAAGTAATTTTAATACCGAACTATTCACTACGATAGCTAACTCTGTGTTACACTGTGGACTTACACAAAATTCTAATTGTATTTGGACTTAAGCAAATTTCTAATTTTGACATAAAAGAAAGCGCGGGGAAAATATTAAACAATTAGTGTTACCAAATAAAGCGGAATTTCCTTCTCTTCAAAATGATACCAAATATGCAAAATGTCTCAAAATGGACTTACGCAGTTTGCGAGTTTGGTTGACGAATATCACTTACAATATCAATTATCGTCTTTACTCACTAAATATTATGGATATACGCACAGAAACTACTTGTTCGTGCACTATTTAGGCAAATGTCGAATGATATAATTGTTAGAAATGTTCAATTTACATATTATACACTGTCGATATATCTCTGTATATTTTCAGCACTTTTAGTTTTTTATATAATTACAATTTTTATATTATATAGTTACAATTTTGCAACCCACAGAAAGAAACTTATATAAAGCAATTAATAATTTTAATATTCAAAAATGACTAAATTCAATTTTTTTTTTGTATGTAACAGAATTTATCGTGACTTAAAACTGACTGACCGCTTTTCTATTTTTTTCTTCCCTTTTTATAACATTTTTGGACCAACAAAATCAACGTACAATCGTATCATAAATTAATTTATTATTATTCGAATTTTTCTTTCCAACGTGCAGTCTGACATCTACCATTTCGAAAGAGAATCATTAGCCCATATAACGATAATAAAACAATCTGCAATTTGCATTTCCGAACTTATAAAACAGCCATCTATATTTATGCTTTTGGACCAAGCAAAAAAACAAAATATCGACATTTTATTTGAATTCAACCGGTTAGTGTTTACAATGCACCGTGCGCTTCTAATTGTGACGGAGCGTTGAGTGCGACGTTACACCGTCGACGCCAAAAGCAAATATCCATGGTTCGAAGGCGATGCTTTGTATTTGATGGGATATGAAGGGTGTCATATATTATGAGCTGCTGAAAAAGCGTGAAACGATTACGGGACAAGTTTATCAACGACAATTGATGTCTTTAAAGCAAGTTCTAGCTGAAAAATGACCGAAATGGGACAAAAGGCACAATAAGATTATTTTGCAACATGAGAACGCTAGGCCACATGTTGCTATATCTGTCAAAAATTACTTGGACAGGCAGAACTGGGAAATTCTATCCCACCCGCTGTATTCACCACGCTGGCACAGCAGCACTTCACTTCATATGAAAACATCAAAAAATGGGTCAATGACTGGATCGCCTCGAAACCACCAGACTTCTACTTTCGGGGAATCCGTTTATTGCCTGAACGATGGGCGAAGGTTATAGCTTCCAAAGGAGCATACTTTGAATAAAACATTCTTTCATTCTCTACAAAATCTAATCTCTTTTATTTCAATAAAAAAGGTCGGAAATTTATTTGTAGACCCAATAAGTTGTCTAGTAAAAACAATTTACAATCTATTAAAAAGACATAAAACATAATAAATAAAAAAACAATTATGTTAAAGATATTCATACACTAATTCTACTTAATAGTTGAACCGATTTCTCGAAAACTCTAGACAAAATATATACCTGACCGAAATGTTGTTTATTAAATTACCATAAACTTTTGAATTTAGAATTATTTAGTTGCAGAGTGTTGTGAAGTAAATATATATAAGTTAAAGTGAAAGTGCGATGATCATTTGCAATTATTTATTTAAAATTTTACTGATCGGGTTAGTGATCGATATAAATGGAACATTTATAGGACAAAATACAATAAGTGAAAATGTGAAAAATAAAAATTTTAGAAACTATCCTTTATGGAAAATAAAGCAAAATAAACAAATCGATTTTACACCAACACCAATATTTCTAGCGTATCTAAGTAATATCGGACCGAGTGAAAATATTAATGTCGAGCCTGGGAATGAACAAAATTTTTTCGATGCAAATATAAATTCAATGAGTTTGCATGGAAATGGCGAAATTAATGATTTGGCACGTTTGATAGGTATTGATCCCTCGAGTTTGCCGACTATTGATAAGGCAATGGAGATTTTAGGGATGACATCGGAATCGGAAACAATTAAAATCATACGGGAAATTGCATCGACTCCTGAAGGTATTGAAATAATTCGAAGTTTTATCGGGTCCAATGGGTCCGCAACTGAACATTTTGAAAGATCTACATTACCACCATTTCTTGAGACATCTGGAACACACTCACTATTGGAAATTTCACCGACATTAGATAACCAGCATACGAGAGTAGACGATTCTAACACTGCTGCTGAGTTCACATTACCATCCTTATTTACCAGTTTTCGCAAATTTTTTACATTTCCAACTTTTTCACTAGAACCCAGACCGTCAGCAGCACCACAATCTAATCAATTTTATCTAATACCACCGCAAAATAATTATCCCGCGCAGTATTACAATGCACAAAATTATATTCAAGAAAACGCGCCCATTAATTTAATTGATGATCACATACAATTTCGGCCCAGTATGAAGCAATATACGATAATAGCAACAGACGTTAACAAACTTTCAAAAAATACAAATCTAAATGATTACGAGCGACCAAATTATGCAGGTACATTAAAACCAACCAGGAATCCGGCGCATGCCTTCTATGCAACTGGGAAAATACATCGGGCCAAACCGGACGCTATTAAATTATTGCCTCTAACATTTCACCAACAAACGCCAGTGGGTTCGAAGCAGAAGTTTGGTAAATATTTTAAAATTGTTGCATATTTTAACTCAATTATAAGTTGCACTATTTTGGCCAGATTGAAGTGTTTATGAATCTCGGATAATATAAAAATCATGCTTAATAATCACGCCCAGTACGCAGATTTTAGTGGTTGTTGACACTGTATGAGTTGTTAAACCGCATATTACGGATTGTTGTAAGCGCATTATGTGCGGTATTATAGGTTTAATAAGATTATTATTTTTTTGTATTAGAAAATATTCCATTAAATTGCATACGGCATAATTATTAGATTTTAAAAGGTAATTAAAAATTGGTTAATTGGTTTCTGACATACTCGTACCTTACGAATAAAGTAGCTAATCACCATTGCGCAAATAAAGATCGAATTGTTCTGGAGAAAATCATATTTAGATATTAATACCGACGATGTATTCAACTCGCTAACGCCATTCAGCTAGCATTTAAATTTGTAAATAAATATGGTGTACTGGTGATAATAAATTTAAAAAAATATGTACCACATTGTATAGATATACATAGTTAGCTTTTGAAAGCTATTAAAATTACATAAAATTATTCGTCTACAAAAAGTTTTATCGGAGATCAAGTGAAGTCAGTACCAGATGAATAAGAAGAACATTCTTGATTAATATTAAACTGAATATTTTATTTTATTTTTTATCAAATTATGAAATATGAACACAATCGTTTACAACATATTCGTTTACCAGTGACAACAGTCGGTTTTCCTACTTTTGTAGTCAAAATGAATGGTCAAAATTTGCGTTAAGACATAAGTTATATTTGTAGTACAATACAGAAAGCAATTGTTTTTTTTAGATGACCAGACGATCAACCACAACGATCGAAACATTATCAGTCGAATCAATGATATGACGAAGGCAGGTTTACAACCTTAACAAAATATGTATACATCTAAGTGTTTTTTAATCCATACTAATGTATTTATATGTATATTGCTAAATATAAATGATTTTTATTAAAGATTTTTAATTATTTTCTAGAACATGCCAAAACTTAAAACAAATACCAGGACGCAAATCGGTATTACTAAAATAGCTAAATAAATTTTTAAGATTTTGGCATTTGTATGTTGATATGCAATAGAATAAAAATTAGACCAATTGTCAATAAATTGGAATAAAAGATTTTACATTATTTGCATAATACTTATTTACATAAAATGATCAACGTTTTCTTGACAGGTTTCTCCAGAGTTCATACCATAATACAAATAATAAAGAAATAGTTCAAGGTGTGGTGTGGACTTAGTGTGTTTCCTTTAACCCTCGTCAGGCGGCATAGGTACAATTGTACCTTTTCTGTTTTTAAATACTAATAAGTCTTCTTGTAGAAACCGGAGAGAGTTAAAGCTTTGTGAGATCTCTACACTTTAATAATGTGGAAATTTCAAATATTATCTATTTAGCAAAATTATGTCTACAGAGACGATTTTCAGATGTAAAATATATGAAAGTACAATTGTTCGTCAGCCGCCTTTTTGCTTTATGAAATTATGCCGCCGGACAAAGGTTAAGGGATAATTTCTTAATAAATTTTGCGCAAAAATTGTGATACATTTTCAATATTTACTGAGATTCTGGGTAAAATATTTTCATTTAAAAACGTATTAAAATATTATTATATGTCTGCTTATGGGAGCATTACGAAACAATTTATCTAGTAAAACATACTGAGAAAACGAACAGAGAAAGGTAATATTATATCTACAACAGAGGGAAAGGGAAACTTCGACTTTTTACGCTAGTTGCCGTAGGCACTTGGCGAAACACACTTATACTTAATAAACACATTTTTTATTAATCACTTGTTTTTTGTTTCGCAAAATTATTTTGAATATTTTCAAAAAGTTTAAAAAATCACTCGATCGATTTCGACTTGTTAGGTCATCATCAGGAGTATCTACTGATTTGCATTAGTAAAAATTTTGTTATATAGTAGAAAAAAGCAAAAAATAAATAAAAGAAGGAGGGACAAAAAATAAGCAATAAAAATTAATCTACGGATCGCGCAGGTGGGCGATGAGTCATAGGTTGAGAAACAAAATTCAAGGTATATTGTTGCGTACGTGAGAATAGAAAAGGGCGGGGTCTGTAATTGGTGAAAACCGGATTTCACACTGTTCGTTAAGTATATTTTGGTTAAGAAATATTGATTTTCGAATTTCGTAAGATTCTAAGGTATGTAACGCCCCGGGGTTGTTCCATTTTTTTTTGTTACTTTTCATTTTCTCTACACTTCATGGTAGTGGTGAATAAAATCCTGGCCGTCAATACGTTAACGTTTCGTTAGCATTGTAGCTAACGTCGAACTACCATGGGTTCTACCTTTGTTGTTGGATTCGAGATCGAATTAAGGTCAGCTGTTTGTTTTCCCCTCAAGAGCGATCGTATAAATATCGCGGCAATCGCAGCTGAGGGGGACAGTCAGTTATATTATCTTGTTTTCTCTTGTGAGGCTGATGTTACCTCGACCACACCCAGTAGTATTTCGGTGAAATTTGTTAATTATTTAAATAATGTAAACTATTACTTAATATTAGTGTTGTTAATTGGAGATATATATAAATTTATTTAAAAAAAATAAAAAAATAAAAATAAAATAAAAGTAAAGACAATTTGCGATAAGGAACGATATTGTAAAATAATTTTTTTTTTTTCGTGAGAAGTGTATTGAAAGTTTCCGGAATTTTTTTTTTGGTGAAGGACCAACCATGATGGTTAATATTAATGGGGTCTAAAAATTTAGAACCACACATTTATTTATGTTTTTTTTTGGTTCCAAAGATAAGTTTTGTGTTCGACTTTCAGCCTTTGAGAAAAAAAAGCTCGTATGTACTATGTATATAATATGTTATTATCAATATAGTGAGTTAATTATCATAAAAACTACATTCATTGATAAATAAAAAGAAAAAAAAAACCGATGTTATGTAAACCGAATAAATATAATACCATTTTTTTTATTATTAATTAGAAAATAAATCAAACGAAAAAAAAAATGTAAAACAAATACAAGTGTTATTATTATGTGACGGTATCCAGTAATCCGCTTTTTCTCTTAATTGTTCATGTGTTCATGCCGAAAATTTTTCGTCCAGTTAAGATGTTGTGCGTGGAGAAAGCAAAATAGAAAAATACAAATAAAAGTTATAAAAAAAACTCCCGCAAAATTAATGCAGCATACAGAAAAAAAATAAATAAATTACATAATTGTTCACGAACGTGTTAACCGGTGTCAAAGGGTTAATTAGTGCTCAATATTTTAAAATAACCTGTATTCCAAATTAAATTAATGGATTTCGGAAAAAAAAGGTTTTTATGTGTGAATCAAATTTAGATAAATAATAAAATTGAAAACCATAAAGTTAAAAAAAAAAAATTTTGTGAGCAGAGCAACCTGCAAGCCAACCAACATTGTCATGCCGTCTGCCGCCTTACTTTATTAACCATCAGCTGATCTTCAGGTAATTGTTTTTGCATTTAATAATTGTTTTGCTTGTATATACCGTGTGATAGGTCACAAAACCAGATATAGTGTATCAATGGTGATTTCCTTTGGTAGTATGCGGACCTTCCTATAAACCAATACATATTTATATTAGTATTGTCAGCCACAACACATTGTTTCGGTGCTAAGAGATTTTTTTTGAATGCATACCAAAATATACCACGGTATTCTACAAATTATATAATACAGGTGATCAACGACTTGCGTGTGTGGATTTGCGGCATTTTATTGTCATCACTTAATATAGGAGAAACTACAATCATTGCAATTGATCCTATAAACACCAGACTTGGAAAGGCGATCAACTCTAGGTTTATTGTTAAAAATCATTTTCATTAATGTGTTATTATTATAAAAAGCAAATATAATATTCGTATAATTGGACACGATGTTGCTAATCCGTTGGCTCGGTTTTCCTATATACTCTAAGCGACGCCAATTTTCCCACGTTGGACTATCCGGTTGATAAATACCCGTTAGAGTTTTACGCTTTAGCTTTTTATTTAATAACTTCAATATAGTCCTAGTTGCATATCCGTTATTCGTTGCTATTTGAAGAATTATGTTAAGCTCAGTGTTATAATTTGAATTTGACAGAGGGATGTTTATTAGTCTATCTATGAGTGAGTGGAAAGCTGACATTTTAATATTATGGGGATGGTTTGAAGAACTAGGGATAACAGCGTCTGCATACGTGGGTTTCCGATAAATTTTGAAGTCTAAAGAAGAATTAATCCTGGTTATTGTTATATCTAGAAAATTAATACATTTATTTTCTTTTTCTAATGTAAAATCAATGGTGGGATATTGAGAATTTAACCAAGTAAGGAAAGAGACCCCTCCCTTTTCTATTCTCACGTACGCAATACTATACCTTACAGAATGAGAATGGCCAAAACAAACTCAATACAAGAGAGAATTACCTGAAGAAGCAATAAAAAGCAAAAAATTAATTCGATTGCATTGGTCACTAGTGGCAATAAGAACGATTGGCTGGACGCCCTTCTAGAACGATGTTCTTCATTTACGAAGGTCTTATTTGTAATTGCTCGGATTTTAATATTGTTCAGAAGTCGAGCATCACGTAACGCAGCTGCAGATATTGAATTGTCGAGAAATTTTAATCGAGCCAAATTTGACGCTAAATGCCTTATTTGGTGATAAGGCGAATACAACTGAGCAATTTTGCTGATGCGATTAATTCGATTAACAAAAATAAACAAATCCATCCGAATTCCAAGTTAATCTCTCTTTTTCGATTTATAGATAGATATGGCTTGCTAAGAGTCGGAGGAAGGCTTGATAATGCTGATATGTCGTGTGAGATGAAGCATCCCGTTATACTTCCGGCTAAGAATCGCGTAACAACGTTAATTATCCGAGATGAACATCTTAGACGGTTGCATGCTGGTACAATACTAATGTCCACACTTAAACAGAAGTACAACATCCTAAAATACACGGTTGAAGTTAGAAGCGTAATTGGGAAGTGTGTGAAGTGTATCTGGTTTAACAAGCAGCAACAACAACAACTTAAGGGTCAGTTACCGCAATCCAGAGTGACATTTCAAAAGCGTTTCTTCACAACTGGTGTGGACTATGTAGGTTCTTTATTAATAGAAACATCAAAATTGAGAGGCGCCAAATCAATCAAGGCTTACTTGGCGCTGTTTATGTGAATGGCTATAAAGGCTGTGCACTTAGAGTTAGTCAGCGATATGACCACCGAAGCATCTTCGAAGATTCCACGCACGTCGAGGCATATGTGGTCATATATACAGTGACAACGGCTCCAATTTTATAGGAGCGCAGGGAAATCTAAAGAAGTCTGCTGATGGTTTCCAAGGACAAGGCGTTATTACAATATATCAACACAAACAATATAGAATGGCATTTTATGCCTCCAGGAGCTCCCAATTTTGGAGGTTTATGGGAGGCAGGCATAAAATCATGCAAATATTGAACCACTATTGACGTTTGAAGAGCTCACGACGTTACTTACTCAAATCGAAGCGATTATGAATTGTCGGCCTTTGTGTGAAATATCGCCAGAAGAATTGGATCCGCTACATTGGACATTAAAGCAAATACGGATAGTTTAGCACTTCTGGCAAAGATGGAATAAGTATCTTGTAACACTTCAACAACGCCAGAAATGGAAGCTTATTTCTACAAATTCAAAAGTTGATGATCTTGTGGTTATCTTTGACGAAGATGCACCTCCAGCTAAGTGGCTTATGGGACGAATCATTAAAACAATTGATGGACAAGATGGATTAATCTGTGTAGTGCAGATAAAACTAAATTGGGGCAAATAAAACGACCAATTACTAAAATGTCCACTTTATTATATTCTGGCTCTGTTGAGCCAACGGGTGCGGGATGTTCAGGATAATAAACCTGGAATTAAAATTTAAGTCTTATGAAAATCGAAAATCGAATTGTAAATTAATTAATTCACTTATCTTGTTATATGTAATTGTAGTAGAATTGAATTGTTTCATACAGCTGTTGTTATTTAGCTAAAATTAATTTAATGTTATTATTATAGTTTAATTGAACTATTTTGAATTTAACTCCAAAAATGTATTTACTTACTATATTGTTAGCTTACCTGGTGTTATCACTCCATTGGCAGTCAATGTTGTAATATTATCGCTATCGGTCTTTGTTTACCACTCTTCCATCTTCTGTGTTATCGATAGAGTGATAAACAAATACACCGCAATCTCGGTTTTAATAGTTTAATATGAATTTCAAGCAGTTTAATATGGAGACATTTCACCGCGTTATTTTTTGCTATAGTAAAACTTGTATAATAAAATTATAAAATTTTTCTCTGTCAGTTTGATGGAACATTTCGAGCTGAGCACATTAAATAAAATTAAATAAAAGTTTTTGTATTGGAAAATTTATTTAATAATTTCATTACCAAAAATAAAACGTTAAGTAAGCTGTTGTAAGGAAAGATTATTTTTGATTGGAACCGAAATTTTGGAACAGGATCCCATCACAGGTGTTATAAGGTATGCAATTCCCAGAATTCCATAAAGATAAGCTTCCTTACACATTTAGAGTGAAATATGCTGTCTAAGATAATAGAAAAGACAAACAAAGAAGGAGTTTCAGTTTACAAGCCGAATGGAAACCAATAACAACAGAAGAATTTTTGGCATACAACGGTATTTTATTATCGACAGATGTATAGGTCTCGCAACGAGTCAACTGAAAGCTTGTGGAATTCTTCAACTGGTCACGGGTTGTACAAGATTTGAAGACAAATATACCAGAAATGAATGATACCAAAGGAACAAACTTGTGCCGATTCAGGAGGTATGGGAGAAATGGGTTGAAATTTTGCAAAATAGTTATAATATCAAGGGTATAAGATGTAGATGAGCAGCTGGTGCCATTTCACGGGCGTTGTCCCTTCCGACAATATATTTCAAGCAAGCCTGCTAAATACGGAATAAAAATATGGACATTATGTGACTCCAAAACTAATTTAGTCTTCAATTTGCAAGTACATACTAGGAAAGTACCGGGAGCTCTACCAGAAAAAAATCATGGTTTGGACTAACAGTGGACTGACTAGAGAGTATAATATAACATGTGTTAATTTTTTTTACTTCATATCTATTAGCACAAATGTTACTAAAGAGACATCTGACAAAGCTATAGGCACCATCAGAAAAAATAAAACTGATTTAAGTACTAATAAATTTTACGAATAATAATAAAAATGTTTATTCTTCAAAATTTTTCTTCAATGGAAATGTAGCCATTGTATCTTATATACCTAAAAAAACAAACCGGTGATGTTAACGAGTATAATCCACAGGGCCGCCGGTATAAGTTTCAGAGTTGACAAGAAGCCAAACATGATCCTGGATTATAATAAAACTAAAGGTGCTATTGACACCCTAGATAAACTAGTCCTCACATATAAAGGGTGTTTTTTAAGCCAGATAGAACTTGAAATTGTAAAAAATAAAACACAAAAATAAGTTTTTATGAAAAATATACTCTTCCAGATCTCAGTATACTCTGGCAAATCATTTTGAATAGACTCACGCTTCAACAACGCTAGGAAACTATTAAAAATTACTTTGAAAATCAGTCGTTGATTCGCGCAATTTATAGACGACTTCGTGATTTTTATTACCGCATTTTAAAAAAATATAAAAATTAAATCACATTCAGACAATTTTCTTTAAAAATAATTTAAAAACGACTGTGGGTTTCAGTTTTAGTTCGTTCAGTTATGTCTTGAATGAAGTTTTCTCTAAGATTCGGATTTGGCTTTTCAAATTGTAAACTCGTAACTCATTTATTGATTCAAAAATAAATGTACAATTTTTCTGAAGACCACAAGTAACGTAGGAGGGGGGTACATAGAGAATGGCCTTAAAAATAAAATAAATATTAATGTAATATTTATTATGTTCAAAAATATTTACTCCCCGTTTAATTAAAACAAAATTGAAGTTTTTGTGACAGGTCAGCTAAATTTTCCTGGGACTACTTTGGAATGTAAGAATTTCTGAATTTTCTAAGAAAATTCTAAAAATCAGTATGCTAAGTGACTTAATATATATTAAGATGCTACAAGGTCCTATCTAATAGAAAAATACGTTCGTTTTATTCAAATTTTGGGTTTAGGGTGCCTAGGACCACCAATTTTGCCTTGGAGTACTACAAATGGAACGCACAATTACCTGAGTTTTTCTGATAAACCAACATATTAAGTCACATATACAGTGGAATTATACAAAGTTCTATATCAATGGCTTAATTGACAGAGGTCATAATCCACACTTACCAAATTATTGAATACTCGAGAAAAACGGTTAGAATAACCACAATTTCAATAGAATTAATTTTTTTAACTGAATATAAAACGAATTGAAATTAATTTCGATTGAAAATGATAACATAGAATGGTGTGGTTTTTGTGATTCTTGGTATCAAAATGCCATTTTTGAAAAAAATGTGGATTAGAGCCTTTTTAAAGAAGCCATCGATATATACATATATATATATATATATATATATATATATATATATATATATATATATATATATATATATATATATATATATATATATATATATATATATATATATATATATATATATATAGTCAATTGGCAAGCTGGTTTACTGTAGATTCCTGACAAATTCAGTAAATCGAAAGTTCGATTTGTTGTACTCCAAGTCAATTTTGGCAATCCTAAACACCCTAATCCCCCAATTTGAACAAAACAAACAGGTTTTTTTTATCAGATAGGTACTGGTAAGTGATAAATCATTAATTTATCAAATTAGTAACGATCAATAAGTGAAGAATATGCAACCGAAAAGGATGAATTTATTATTAAATTTCGTAAATTTGTTGTCACTAATAATAATTATCAGTTTTATCAAAAGCCTATATATTGCTATGCTCCACCTGAATAAGTGACCGTAAATAATCCGTTGAACAGGACAAAGAAATGTTTCCACTTCAAAAAATATCGGCACTATACATCTCGGCACTCAGATTATGATGATTGTTAAACAGAAACAAGTCGATTTACTCTGCGGAAAAATTCCAGACAATAACAGCCTTGAGTATTACATTTAACATGTTTTGGCGAAGTATCCACCTCCACGGCAACTTAGAGAAAAACAATTCGAAGAAACTGAAAAAACAGCAAAAATTAATTCATATAAAGCATTATTTCCGAGAAAACGACAATTTTGAGAATAATCAATTCAGAGAAAAATAATTCATAGAAAACACATTTCAGAGATAAAAAAAGATTTCGGCTTCTTATTTATTTATATGTATATCTATATTAGAATAAAGTCCAGTTTATATCAAACTTTATATAACTGAAAAGCCAATATAACTTTAGAGTTATAGAAAGCTTCCCAACTTAAAAGTTCCACCCGGTACACTCATATTAATATAAACTTATCAATATGAATTCAACCATAAAATCAAATTGGACTGCGAAGCTGCGTCAAAATGAAATCATTTTTCAAAATAACAACTGCGTCAATGAATATGTATTGTGCTGCAACATAAATTAGTGTCTAGTTTCACGTCGATATTTTTTTTGTAAAATTCAGAAAAAAAAAATCTAATTTAAATTTAATCAAAATTATTTAAATTTTTGTGTGCAAACACAAAGCCTGTACGTATATTAAATACATGTGAGAATGGATATACTTTTTATCAATAATAATTCACGTGTGAAATTGCTCAAAATAAATAAAAAAAAAATTGATTAGAAACAAAATTGGTTTCAATCAAGTTAAGTAGTTATAGAATTTAATATATTATAAAAGCATTCGAGAACCTAATGAACTGGAAACACTACAAAAACAATGACAACAGTTTTGGAGTAAGGTCTCCGTATGTATATAGGGGAGGCGAGATAGAAGAATGTAAAAATTGTAAAGATAACTCTTACTGGTTATAGATGCTAGACGCCACCATATTTGGATAGGACGAATGAGATTAGTGAAATATTGCAGTAAACATTGTTGTCGTTCGTCGAATTCTTTGTTCATCGACAACATACATCAAAGCAAACAGTATTTCTTGGAACGGGTAGATGTTTAAAAAGACGTCTATGTATATGTGTAATAGTTTATATTGTGCATTGATTAATTTAAAATATTACACCAAGCATAAATGGAACATTATAAGGTTTATGATAAAATGTTATAAGTAGACGATTGTTCTACAATGGAAATTATTAATCGATAACGATTTCAAACAAACGTTTCAGTTACAATATATCGTAAATTACGATTTATTGAAAATTAAACAAGCTCAACTTAACTTATTTCAAATGTCGCGAGTCGCTTACAGTCGAAAGTGGTTAATATTCGGGTTGCGCGTCCCAACGTATAAACAAGAACTGATTAGTATTTTGTAAAGTTTGAGCTTGCACGACTGCGCAATAGGATGAAGAACGCTCTATCCGGAGCCACAATATCCGGAAAAAAATAAATTCTTCAAAAATTTTTAGCTGTTTCCAGCAGTTACAAAGTTTGTCTTGGAGACATTCTTGATGTTGTTTCCTTTTAAATCATGTCGTGACAGAGTTTAGTTTGATGGTGGAAAATTATTCGTTACATTATTTGCTTGTCAGCCAAAAATCAGGGTAGCATCTGCATATCAAAGAATTTGACCTGCCTTGTTTGCCATGCATTTCGAGGTTGTTATAAAATTCTTTATTACATAATCGAGTGGAAAGTTAATTAGCATACATACTGGAGCAAAGACTCTGCTACAACACCTGTTGTTATATCGGGGTTGTCGTTTTATACGTTGAGAGAGAGAGAGAGAGAAAGAGAGAGAGAAAGAGGGAGGAAGAACGAGAAAGATAGAGGAAGAACGAGAGAGAGGGAGAAAGAAGAAGGACGAATGAGAGAGAACGGGGGAGAGAGTGAGCGAGAGAGTACGACAGAGAAAGAGAATGAGTGAGACAGAACGACAGAGAATGAAAGAGTGAGCGAGAGAGAACGAGAGAGAAAGAGAGAGTGAGCGAGAGAGAAAGAGAGAGTGAGCGAGAGAGAAAGAGAGAGTGAGCGAGAGAGATACAGAGCGAGAGAGAAGAAAGAGAGAGAGAGAAGAAAGAGAGAGCGAGAGAGAGAAGGAATAACGAGATAGACAGAGGAGAGAAAGCAGGACAGAGAAATAGAGGGACAGAGAGAACATGATTAGGTAGGTTTTCCAGGTGAATCATAATGTAAACGTCAAAACCAGATCCAGTTCGGAAGCCAATTTGAATACTGGTTTCTTAAGATTTCTTATTTATAATCAAATATATTGCCAGCTTCTTTCCCGTTTTACGTCAATGTTACTGCAATAAGTTATCATTAGCCCTCGCAGTACCGCGCTCTCTTTTAGGTTTCACCGTTGCATGTATGATAGAGCTATTTTATTTTTTAAAACAAATTAAAGTTGTTTTCTCCCGATTGAAATAACCACTGTCAACCCAATTGCTGATTCAAGCTTAGTATGAAATTCACAATCACTTCAGCGCAAATATTCCACTCAGATTAACTTCCAAATACTCCATGAAGGCACAAGTTCCAATTCGTTCAACACAAAAAATTCGTGTTGAAAAATTACGCAAAACAAAATTTTAGTTTACAGTCAAGGGGAACAAAAGAAGAAGAAAATTTTGGTTGAATCACAACTCGTGTAAACTGGCGAATTTTTAGTTTTACAGGAATACAGCGTTACTAAAAAGTGTATAAAATTTTTAAATGAAAATATTTTGGTTGTAAAAAATCAAATAAAAAACCATTATTCCGAACAATTTAAAAATATCCGAATTGAAAATTTAATCGGTAACTAGAACCGGTTGCGGTCCTGGTGAAATTTCAAGTTTTGTTATAAAAAAAATCAATATATACAATTATTTATGGTGATTATTCTCTTTTCGATTTGTACTCGCCAAAGAAGATTAATTTTTGGTAGACAGAAGACTTCGGAAATTACAGCGATTTTTAAATGTTTGAAATCAGGAAAATTGATTGCCACCATATTTCATATGTAACTAAATTTGACAACAGCCTTGGTTATTCCACAATTTTTTTTATCTAGACCATGAAGCGAAGCAATTTTGCGCTGGTACTTCTTGTACCGAACACTTATAAACTCCAGAACTACTGTAACATTACAAAATTTCAAATTATTATAAAACGGTTCAGTATTCAAAGAATTACTTAGTGGTATCTGGTTGTAAATCTAAAAAAATTTGCACGATGTAGTTTTCACATTAAACAGATTTGCTAGTTCGGCCGCCAGTTCGGCCTTTACATTTTTGAACTCTTACTAATAACTACACACAGCGGAACAACTAGAGGAACAAAGAAAATGTGTTTAAAATCAAATAGACGTTGATTTATGAATATGAAATATTTTGGTCTACCTATATATGTGGAGCTGTTATCCGTTTTAATGGGAAATTTGAAAAGGCATTTGTTTTGTACAACCCTTAAACCACAACAAGAAAACGCAATAAGATGAATTTTTGTTTAAAAGCCATGTCAAAATAAATGCCAATTGGTCTATTTCAAATCGTTAGAAGTTTGATTTCCGGATAAATTTATTTTTAACTTGAATGGTACAGCGACAATACGGGTAGTAGCGGAACATCGGATAGATAATTTTCACTGTCAGCTCCTAATAATCCGCTCCGAATAATGAATAAAAAAAATAGCAAAAATTGGGATAAAAATCAGAATTTTTTGTACACCGTGTTTAGTGTTCAAATTGTGCAAGGACCATATTCTTTAATCTTCCAGTTGCATGATCAATAAGTGTTTATGGTGCGCTTGATTATGTGTGTGTGTGTGAATATGATTCCGCCTTTATTTAATTAAAATAAAACACATTTGCTTGTTTAGAAAATGAAAGAATTATTTATTCAACAGCTTACGATCTATAATGAAATGGAAAACAATCATGATCAAAAGAAACACATCGTTTATTTACATAGCGTAGCGTAGTCACATATAGATTTTTTCCTATCTCCACGATGGATCTAAGAGTTTATTTGCAAAACCTAACTCCTCAGAGTTGGAAGATGATTATGCGGTGAGAGGTTGAACAAGTTTGACAACTGACGCTAAACAAATATTTTTAAATACTTTTTTGGTTGCGGAAACCTCAAATAAAAGTTGAAAACCGGGACTGACTCACGACCAACTCTATCCGGAAAGAAATGGTCCGTCAATCAAATTTTTGTTTGGCGTCTTTGCGAAAACTTAAGAATTTCAAGCGAGAGTAGAACGTTTGCGTAATACTGTGAGTGAAATAAAAGAAATATTACCGACGCTCATTACCTGGATAAAAGCGGTCTATTACCAAAAAAAGCTAATGTATCGGGAGCGGTGGCATTTTCACCAATGTAAAATCTTGCAAGTTCTTTTTAAATCTTGCAGTTTCGTCCCGACAATCTGTACAAACTGCGACAAAAATGGAATTTATTTTTTTTCACATTATGATGCAAAGCAAGCATTACAAATAGTTAAGATGCAGTTGCGTCAAAAACTACTGCAGTAGTGTGTCGAAAGAAAATTTCTATATAATCTGGGATTAATTTTTAGCGAATTAATAATAATTTGCTAAGGCATTGTGTATATTTTTAATATAAGCTTAAAATATTTTTCATATATTTGCTGTGTAAGGACGTCAATTGATTTACGTCAATCGAGTTAAAAGTAAAAAACTGGAATCTGTGGAATTTGCCTTATACTTTTAGTTTTAATACAAAATAACATAAGTGTTAATACAATTGCTTGGGAATTTCTAATGTAGTGTGCTTTACTGTTTAAAGCACTGAGCTGTACAAGTTTAATGCCACTTATGACAAAAAATGATGGAAGCATCCATCATTTGTTACTTGTATGTATTTAAATAACTTCAAAATATCTTTTAATGCATTTCCCATCCCAAAGCTCAATTATTCAATAATTATTAAATAATTTAAGACAAGTCCAAAATGAATCACGAATTGCCCTTGCATCGTCACTAATGTTAAATCACTTAAAAATCGTTTGTGACTTGTCATATACGATTCATCTATGAACGGTCATATACTAATCATCTCAGATATGTCACGGATGAATGAGTCCTGCTCTCTGATACAATTCTACATACGTGTTATGCATGGCAGTCATGCATGAGTCATTAGTCTTTGTCACATGATTTTCCTGCTAGGTGACAAAAGAATTATCTAGGGTTATCTATAAATCAGTTTTTTTTTGCTTACTGAGAAAAAAAAATTATACAAATATATGTTAATTAAAAATAATTTCTTCATACCGAAATTTGCAAGGAAAATTGTCGATAATTTACGTGGCATTCAGAACTTGATCAGTAACTATATGTATTAGATGTACAACTACAATAGAAACTCGGCTTTGAAGTTGTTTGCATTAAAATACACTTGAACGTATTTAAACCGGCCGCCATTTTAGATATATTTTGATTAATTTGACTTTGAGTGAACATTTGGAGAATCATTCAATAGTAAAAAAGTGGTTAGCAAGATTTCGTGATGGCAATTTTAGTCGTGAGGACGATCCACGTCTAGGTGCAGTAAACAATTTGAAAACTAAGACTTAAAGTTTTACTGGGTAAAAATCCATGTCAAACTAATATCACTACGATTACATGCAATGGTAAAAATACAGAAGGAAAGAAAATGGTTTCCTCATAAACTGATCATAAAAAAAAATCGAAGAGTTAACATCTGCATGAATTAGATTTCTAGATACAAAAGAAAGATTTTTTTTTTGTTTAAATCATTACGGATGAAGAAAAGTGGATTTCATACGGTAATCCTAAACGCAGAAAACCATGGGTTGATCCAGGTCAGCCATCGGCATCAGTTGCAAAAATGAAAATCCATGCCAAGAAAGTGTCACTGTGTGTCTGGTGGGATTTGATAAGTGATTCTCTGAATAAAAAAGACTATATGCGAGCCAGGAAGGCGGAAGGTGAAATTGTTTCAAGACAACGCTCGTCCACATACAGCAAAATCAACCCATGAACTCATTTTCTCCTTAAGATGGGAAGTCTTATAGTGTCCGACGTATTCTCCAGACTTGGCTCCCTCTGATTACCACTTATTCAGATCGATGTCGGTATATTTGAAAGACAAGCTGTTGTCACGAAAGTTGAAGATATGCGAAAATAGCTCGATGATTATTTTGCTTCGAAACCACCAAGTTTATATTACGAAGGCATTCATCATCTACCTGATAAATGACGAAAGACCATAAATAGTAATGTCGAATATTTCGATAATTAATCTTTGTAACAATTATATTTTCAATAAAGTTGACATTGACCAAAAAAACAGTTTATACTTGCACGCCTAATGCATAAGGAGCTTCGAGATGCAGGTGCAGCTAACAATAAACTCGTCTTTAAATTATTATGTCACGATGGTTTTGTACCGGGATCTATCCATCTACATCAAATATATTAATTTCATTCATTTATTTTGTAAGTAGGCTCGTCCTGTGTGAATTGAAATTACATAGTAAATATTTTTGCAAGTTTCAGTACATGTAGCATTTTTTTAAAGTTGATTTAGTTTCAGTATTCGGTAAAGAATAAATTAATAAAATTGTATAATGTTTAGGAAGCTAAAAAGTATTTATTTAAAATTAAATTTCGGGAAATCTCTAGATGCATGTAATACTATTTTTTAGGTGGCTGATTTAAAGAAGCAATAGATGAAGAAATCGAGTGTTGCCAGGATCCGATAAAAAAATTTGATTTATGGTGTTTAACGTTACTTAACGTAATTGGAGTTGGTTTTGTTTTTGATTAATTATTTTTATTTTGATTAAGATACCAATAATAAAGTTAATTGTCATGTGCGGTAGAAGCAATAAGCCTGTTTAAATTCTTATCCGTTTCACGGGATGAGTAGCTCTTTAGTGTATGGAGTTTTGAGTGCATGTATAACTATGGAGATTGAGCGATAATTGAAGCAGCAGCCTAGGTCTCGCTTGACGACACCATTGAGACCACCCAAGAACGTCAAGAACCTCAAGATATAACATAAAAAAATTATAGAGCTATATGCTCAATAAAATATTTAAATAAACCTACGATATATTCTGTCCGTTGGTATGTTTACTTCATTATGATATGTTGCCTTATTTCAAGAGCATGAACCGAATAAAATGTCGTTTTTCCAATGCAAACTATATATCGTGTAACAACAATTTAGTTTCAATTAAAAAAGTCAATAATCTATGTGTTTGATATTATTTTTGTCCACATATGAAAAATAGACAGATACTATAATAATTTATTAATTCAGGTGTAAGTGGCCCAAATATACTCATATTCCATAAAAAATTTATGTAAGTACATATTGAAACGGAATTTCAAACAAATAATTTATGTACTTAATAATACCAAAATATGAATTTTCTAATATTTGGGGTGAATTAATTGTGATTGATATCATAACATGAAATCTAAATCTAAACCACTCTATTATTTTAGAAGTATGCACACACACACACACACACACCACGTATGTATATTGAATTCATCGAACAAATCTGCTTAGTATTTCCCCGATCATAAATCATGAAGTGCCAAGATCATTGATTTTAAAATTTGTCACCAATCAAACAACAAAACCAAATACAAAAAAAAAAAAAATAAAAAATATGCACACTGAAGTGAATTTCCCAGCATGAATTTTAATTATTAAAACCAAAAAAATTATGAAAATCTGCATCAAGTACCATGCTGAGTAAAAATAATTGCCAGGGTGGTTCATGAAGCACTACACTATACATTTTTGTTGTACCAAACAAATTTTATTTTCTTTCGGCACGAAATCAATTATTTCATTTGTTTTTCAAAATTTGATTTCCCGTAGGAAAAAATTTCATAATAATACAAGTATGTGTACCGACTGTGTTCTATTTAGGAAATAGTGCCAAGTAAAGCATTATTATTCATTTCGAATTTTATGAAATCAAATGGAAAACACTACCCCCTTTCTTTGCAAGCAATTATTATGTTCTATAATTTTTCTTCCCAGCTGTTTTGTTATTGTTGTCGTTTTAAAAATTAAACCACCCCTTTAATGTGTGCTGCTCAGTACTTTTTTGTTGCTAGATTGATAAAAAGTAATTCATTGTCAGCTTGTATACTGTGCATTACGTATCTATATACGTTATATACGAACAACAATAATTGTTATGCTTTTTGTGATCCAGGACAAAAAATTGGAATAAATACAGATCTCAATTTTATATAAATTTCTCTGGATAATGTAATCTGTAATGCTTATTCTGTGTTTTTTTTTATTCTTTACCAACAATACTGTTGCTTGAGGCATGACATTAAAAAAAATGCATTCATTATTTGACTTTTGTGAAAAATTTTATTTTATGTGTTAAGTCATTGTGTTCTAGCTGTGTGTTATTGCTTCATAAAGGGATGATAATTTGGTTTTCAATTTTTCATTTAATGATATCAAAATTGAATTGCAATTTTCGTCGCTTTGTACGTTTTTTGAACGAGGGATGGTTTGGGTTTTTAAAAGAGGGTAAAACACAATTTTGTTTAGGGTGCACTAATACCGATTGTTAAAATATACATGAAAAATTATTTTTTAGCGTATATATGGAAGAAAAGTAATTGAAAACGCCAACAAAGTAAATAAATCCCAGAGGATATTTGATTTGTGTCTTTATTGCAGTGTTTGATAGTAAATTATCGTGACAATTCCGCATACAGCCTAATAAAATTAAATAAATTATAGCCTTGATAAATATATATCACGTGCACGTTGCCTGAACATATAATAAGAAACATTTTAGAATACCATCCCATATCGCAGATATAAATTTGTCTGGCTTCCATAAAATTACTCAAAAACAAATTTTGAAAAACAATTAAAACCCAAAGAAATTATGTCGGCTTCCCAACTTTAAAGCGACAATAAAACTCAAAGTACTGTTTAAAATTTGTTTTTGATGAAAATTAATATTTTTTATTATTTCAACGTGCCCCATGCCTCTAGAAACAACAAATAAATAAAAATATATTTACGATTTTATGAAAAATACACAAAATTGATTTTAGCTAAGTATGTAGTCGATTGGGAAATCAATTTAGAAATTGCCCTAACAGAAAAACAAAATTAAAAATAAAATACCTGGCTATAATTTCGGTCGGTTTTTCATGGAATTTCTTGTGTACATTTTAATGTTTGATGATTGTTGATTGAAAAATGTCCCCGGTTACCGTAATTAAGAGAGACTTACTTATTAAGCGGTATTCCAAATGACATTTCAAAGTTTTTAAAGCAAATATATTCTTAACATCAATATTCAATATTCAATATAGCCTAAGACGAGACTGCTATTGCCTGGCAAAAACTGACATGTTAAGAATTGGAATAGGAATTTTTGAAACCAATACGCACATTTTTGTTTAAGTTTCCGACTATCTAAATTAATGTTTACTTGGTTGTTTCAATCAATTATTAACCGTACTCAACATTTCCGGAAAATTTACATCGATTCTTATACATAGGTATAACCTTAAACTATAAGAATTTTTAAATATATATCAGTTCACAAGCATCATTTGCAATGTTCACCAATTAGCAAGCTAGCTGATAATATGGTGGTTATACAGCCTCCTCGCACTGCACCCTGGATAACGCTAAAAGTATAGCCCCGCGAGTATGGGCGCGGTAAAACCCGAGCTACTTGCCTTGAGGGGGAAATACCCATCGCAAATCCTGAAGTGTCTGTTTTCTTTGTTAGAGGCGGCTTTTCCAGTGTCTGTTCTCCATGTTAGGGACGGCTGTAAAAAACCTGGCAGTAGGTATAAAATGTTAAGGGCAGGAACCGAGAATCTATATATCCAATGGAGTGAACCAACGAAAACCCAGATACGGTGCAACGGAATTGAACAATCCTTTCTTAAAAAGAGATATGGTGACAAGATCACATACAAAACTGTCTACCACAAGTTCTGTTAAACGATCATTTTCAACTTCAATGTTGAATATGGAGCCAGAAGAAGTAGAAGTGGTAGACGACCCGATGAATAAGCTCCCAGAAAAGCACAGTAGCGACACAAGCCTTAAAGAGAGCACTAAACGCAATGTTCAATTGACACAAACTGGCAATTATCGCTACTACTAAAACGGAAAAGGGATAGTCCAAAAACAGAAAAACTACTGATAAGTAAGAAATCGAACGTTGAAAAACTCAAATTACCGCTAAACAACCGATTTGAAACGTTTATCGAAAAGAATGCGGAAAAGAGCCAAAATGTAAATGTAAACATTCAAGAAGGGGCAAATCGAAAATACAAGCCACCTCCAATCTACCTACGCGAAATCAATAGGCACAAGGTGGTGCAAGAACTCAAACCAAATGGAAAAACATTTCACGTAACAATTTTACTTCGAGGCAAAATACACGAAGTAAAAATTCAAACACAAGAGATCAACGATTATAGAGGTTATTAATGATTACGATGCTCCTAGAGTCTTTCTGTCGTTATTAAAGGCATCGATGTCCATATTGAAACAACCGAATTTCAGCCTGCGCTTGTTGAAGATGGATTTAAGATACAGAATGTATATAGAATCATGAATCGCTTGAAGCAACCACAACCGATAGTCAAAGTTGAACTGGATCCATCCGAAAGCATTTTGATAAAAGGGAGAAGTTCATCCAATATATAAACTAAAGTATACCTAACACACAGACGCATAACTGTTGAAGAATCAAATGGAAGGTCCGGACCAATACAGTGTTTAAACTGCCAACAATATGATTACTCAAGGACATATTGTAAGTTGATATCAGTTTGCGTCGTATGCGGTAACCACACTGCAAACTACCGAGGATGTCCAGTCTATATAAATATTAGTCAATTGTCACGTCCTAGGAGGCAGTAAAAAATACACCAGATGCACAGAAAAATATTTCTCCGCATACGCCAAATGACTCTCGTTCGCCCAGAACTCCAACCAGGACACCAACATACACAAGCGTTCTACCCTGAATGCAACTGATGATCCAGTTAATGACAACAATACAAAATATGCTACAAGCAATGCTACAAAATCAAACCACTAAAATCCAGAAACTAGAATGTCTCCGATAAACTATCTGAAGATATGCCACTGGAACACAAACGATATAAACCAACACAAACTTGAATTAGAACATTTCTTAGCTAAACACGAAATTGATCTTATGTTAGTTTCTGAAACTCACTTATGATATAAAACATCCTTTGGGCAGAAGTCGAGGAGGAACTGCTATTATTTTAAAAAAGCGGATTTGCCATTATATTCTAAATGAATATAGCAATGAGGAAATTCAAGCAACCTCTGCATGTGTTGACCTCGACAACGAAAGCTCGGTCATCGCTTTAATATATTGCCCTCCAAATAATAACGTTTTGACAGATATATACAAACGATTTTTTGCAACCCTGGGTCAACGTTTTATGGTCGCCGGCGACTTTAATGCCAAACATACCTACTGGGGTTCAAGATTGACTACTCCAAGGGAACGTCAATTAATGAATGTTATTCAAGCAAATCACTACGATGTTGCGTTGTGTGGCCATCCAACTTATTGGCTTTCTAAGTAAAATAAACCAAGAAATACTCCAAACCACAGCACTTTCAGAATTATCTTCTGACCACTCTTCGGCCTTACTAGATTACTGGACCGATCAAAAGCCATGTTCTACAAATAACTATCTAACAAACACCATCACTAACTGGTTGAAATTCAAGATGCACATCAGTTCACATATCGATCTAACGTCGAAACTGCAGACGACGAACGATGTAAACATTGCTATGGAAAACTTTAATGATCTATAGTCAACGTAGCTATTTCGGCCTCGCCTAAACCATAGATCAAACATACAAGATACACCATAACATCCGCTGAAATAGAAAAAATATTAACAGAGAAACGTCGCTTAAGACGTATCTGGCAAATTAATCGATCGCCAGATGCTAAACATAACTTCTTTAATCAGGCATAAATAAAATTACAAAGCCTACTACAAAAAAACAAGATGGATTATATGCAAAACTATCTTAAAGAATTATCTTCTCATTCGGACACAAACTATTCATTATGGAAGGCCACTAAATACCTTAAACGGCCTCAGCAACCAAATCCGACAATTCGTCTTTCTAACGGTGAATGGGCTAGAAGTGACGAGGAAAAAGCTAAAGCCTTTGCTGATCACCTTGAAAGTGTATTCACTCCAAACCTCGAATTATCGGTGGTTCTGATAGAAAATATAACAATCAAACCTGTGAGGAAATTTACGATAAAGAAACCACTGGTAAAGTTTATTATTGCACATCAAATTCAATTAAAGAAAGCGCCTGGGTATGATCGAGTATGGTTTTGGACGACTGGCTCAACTATTCAATTCGATTTATGAATCAGGATATATCCCTGAGTGCTGGAAATTATTAACTATAAAAATGATCCCGAAGCTGGCAAGGATCCTACCAAAGTCTCGTCATATAGACTAATAAGCCTACTACTAATCGTCTCGAGAGTGTTTGAAAAAAGTAGTATCGAAAATATTAAACCGGAACTACGAAATATCATCCCTAGTCATCAATTTGGTTTCAGAGCCGAGCATGGAACCATTGAGAAAGTGCACCGAGTAGCTACAGAAATAAGGTTAAGCATCCGAAATTGTTTGGCACGAGGGTCTGCTTCAAAAAACTAATCTTAAATTGCCAGAAATTTACCAACTTATGAAGTCGTATTTGTCAAATCGCCGATATTATGTCAAATACAACACCTCTAAATCGAACGAGAAAAACATTCTAGCTGGAGTACCTCAAGGTAGTGTGCTTGGCCCAAAGTTATATTTAATTTTCACTTCAGATCTATCAACGTTTTCGCAAATTCTGACGACTACTTTCTCAGATGATACGGCAATCGTATGTAGCTATAAAAATCCACAAACGGCGTCCGGAATTCTGCAATAACATATTTATGAAATCGAAATATGCCTAAAGACGGATCCGCTCGAAAAGCGATATTTTAAAACGTGATATTTCGAAACGCGATATTTCAAAACGCGATATGGTACAGAATGTGCAATTCGAAACGACGGGAGCGTAGCGACCCGATTTATACCGATCCTATATATTCTTGCTTCTATCGATTTTTAAATTCCTATAAACTGAAATTAAATTTCCCCTTCACCCGACTGATATAACCCGATCCTAAATTCCCGTTTTGTACTATATCGTGTTTTGTACAGTATCACGTTTTGAAATATCGCGTTTTAAAATATCGCGTTTCAAATGGGACCCGCCTAAAGAAATGGAAGATAAAGGTCAATGAAGAGAAATCGACCCACGTAACATTTACTTTAAATAAGCTTACTTGTCCGCCTGTTACCATGAATGGAATACCAATCCCTCAATCAAATGGAGCAAAATATCTAGGAGTCCATCTAGATCGACGGTTAACTTACGACCATAACAAATAAAAAATTGATAAAATACTTTGGTTTCGTTGAGTAGGTGGTTTACGTCTTCTACTTCTGAGCCGCATACACATTGACAATGGTTTATTATCTTAAATCTCTGCAGGTAGGCTTAAAACTTACCATGTCTAAAGATAACTTGGTTAATCGAGCTCGTTGATTATAATTTTATTTTTAGACGTGCTTATTCATTCCAACTTTATTGCCAAAGGTCAATCGCCATTTTCGATATACTTTTTATTGCTATATTTATACCTGTTCCGTTTTGGGTACTTCTTCTTAGGTGGCACATGTGTGCTCGCTTCTTGATTAGAATACCCATCGGGAGTACGCCGGCCAAATCCACAATAGCATCTTTAGATACTGTTCGGCAGGCCTTTGTTACTTCTAGCAGGATATTCTTCTGAGCACTTCTCAATGATCTGACAGTTTAACCTATCATACCAACCAGCCGTGGCATACGAGAAGAGCGCGTTCGCCACACCTTTAAAACTTAACTAAAGTGTTTTGTGATTAAGTCCCCATCTTTCTATTGCCACTTTCTATTGCCAGGAGTGGAATAGCTTCTTAGCTATCACAGATTAGGTTTCACAGACTCTTAGAATTTGAGATGTCACCACCATACGTTCATCGAGGTCAACTCCTAGATATCTCACGCACTTGACTATTTTCATGTTTCGACCGTTTAACGATATTGTTGGAGGTCGACTAGAAGCACATATTTGTATCACACCATTATATCATATTATCAATAGCGATTTGACACTGGCGCTGAAGTCTCGAATTGTCGTGCACTAGAATGACCTTATCATCTGCGAATGCCATTTTATTCAGATTATTCATACATGTATCAGATTATTGCGGATCGGTTGCTGAAGTAGCTCCTAAAAACATTCATAGTGTTTCCAGGGAGATTGCAGACTGATAAACTTGCGATGACATTAGGCCATGTTAGGTTATAAAATGCTCCGGCAATGTCCAAGAGAGAGAGAGATGAATGATGAGATGAGATGAATCAGGTGAGATGATGAGTTATTGAACATAATATAGCTATGTAGCTTAAATATATCTGGTCTAGAACAGGTCCACACACACCCCTTTAAGTCACACGCATTGTTCCTGAGTGTTAGTCGCGGCAAGAGACCTCTAGCTGGTCCCTGTGCGGATATTTCTGAAACGTGTGTTAAAATGGCATGCGTTACAGATGACAAAATTTTCCATAGATGGACGTGGAATAACATTCGATGATTTACTAGCCTTACATATTTCACACATTTTAAAAAAAGCTTTGCACACCTTGAATCACATTTGGCCAATAGTACAATCTATGCGTAATACTTCCAAAATTTTTTGAATGCCTCGGTGGGCGGAACTTGGTGAAAAATGAGCGCGCTTTAACAAATCATGAATTAATGAACGAGGAACATAAAGTTTCCATGCCGGTAAATCTGACAATTCAACAGAGGATTTTTCAGGCTTTGTGTAAACTTTGCCATCCACCACTTTCAGATTACACTTGTCTTTTGGGATTGTCAAGATACTATCAAAGAGAGCTAAATATTCATGATTTTGAAATTCTTTGGGATTCAAATCAATACATAAAGGAACATTTTCATCCAAACGCGAAATAATTTACACTTGCCGAGATAAAGCATCAGGTACCAGATTATCTTTCCCCTTTTTATATTCTATCACAAAATTAAAACTTTGTAATTGCAAACTCCAACGAGCAAGACGTCCAGAAAGCTCCCGTTGTCCCATCAACCACTTCAAACTGGCATGTTCTGTGATTATGGTAAACGGGTAACCCTCTATGTATTGCCTAAATTTCCCAACACTCAACACAGCAGCAAGGCACTCCAGCTCAGTGACGTTGTAATTGCGTTGAGCTGAGTTAAGTTTTTGGGAAACGTAGGCAATAGGACGCTCTTCCCCATTGGAGGATCTTTGAAATAGGACTGCTCCTATTCCGGTCATGGAAGTGTCACACTGAATAAAAAAAGAGGGCGATTATAATCTGGATTGGTTAAAACGGGCGCCGTTGTTAGGGCCTCTTTTAACTCCTTAAACGCTTGTTAAGCTTTATCATTCCATTCGAATTTTTTATTTTTCTTGAGCCAATTTGTCAAGGGAGTTGCTATGTCCGCATATTTATGTATAAAACGCCTGTACCAGCCCGTCATTCCTAAGAACCTTCGAAGTTGGCGCACGGTCTTTGGAACTGGATACAAAGTAATAGCTTCTATTTTCGAATTATCAGGCGTTAGTACTCCGTCACCTACAACATATCCAAGAAATTTTAATTCTTTGAACACAAATTTGCTCTTCTCTTGTTAATTTTGCGATCGTTAATCGCTCGGCAACTTTGGACATTAAATTCAAATGTTCATCAAACGTTTCACTCGTGACGAGTAAATCGTCTAGATATACAAACACCTGAGAGTGCAGTATCACCCGGTGCATCAGACGGCACATGGTCTGCGGCGCATTGCAGAGCCTGAATGGCATTACTGTAAAATGATACAGTGGTCTTGCAGGTACTGTGAAAGCTGTCTTATCCTTGGACCTCTCATCGAGCGGAATCTGGGGTTCGGATACATTTGTGGGATTTAATCGGCGATTATTATTTTTACCTGTATTGAAAGCACAAAAACTTCTTGAAATACAGGGTATGATACCTGCGATTGTTCCGTCACGGTAGGGCGGTATACAAATTGGGATGGTTCAATTTCGTGTACGTATTTCCTCTGAGGTCGAGATTGAGAACACAACAGTTCGGGTATATAACCTGTCCGTGACCAAGTATCTTCATAAGCTACAAATCGTCTGACCATTTCATAAATGGAATTGAATTTCATTCTAGCTAATTTGTCTTAGAGGCCTGGCCGCATTGTTTGCCTTATAAGATATTCATTAAATGAGAATCTGAAATTTGGTTCTCGAGCTTTAATGATAATGACATCATCTCATTATAAAAATCATAAAAACTTTTTCGATTTCTCTGATGCCGGCAACGCATTAATTCCAAGTCTGATCATCGATCTTGAAAGCGTTTAATAAAATCTGACTTGAAATTGTCCCAACTAACTCTGGAATACCTTTCTAAATAATTCCAGTACCACTCAGCAGCATTGCCTTTAAGTAAATAGCTCAGCGCGTCAACTAATTGTTCATGGGGAACTCGGTCTGCACTCGCCAAATGTTCTACTTTAAAAATGAAGCGTTTAGCGGGATAACTACCGGGTGAACCATCATATGTAATATTCCAACCTAATGACCGATGTCACAAAGGGATGTGTTGTTGGCGTGGTGACTCACAGATATTACAAGTGAGGGATCAGATTTAGTTTTTAATTCTGAAAGTTCCTTAGCCAAAGCCGGCACTTGATTCATCAGGTATAACATTATTCTTTGATTGTCCAATATTTCTTCCTTAATGTTCTACCAAATCTTCTAATTTCGGTGGCGGATTTTCAAAAGATGTTTTGGACAAAGCTTTCCCTTTTTCTGCACTAGTATGAATCGACATTGTTCCACTAGAAGGATTGTTCGATGGTAGTTCCACAGAGATAATCGATGACGTAGAAGAATTAGAAGGCTGTACGATAGGTTCTGGTATCTCCACGGATGCTGCTGCGTCCATGGATTGATTAATATATTCCAGATTTTTGAAAATTGGCTCTAAACTAGATAGGAGCTGTTTACAAGACAATCGATTACTCTCGATTCCATTAACCAATTTGTCTCGCGCATGTTTTGAGACATTGGAGTTTTAATATAGTCATCTCGATAACATATTTTGAACTATGAGTTTTGACAGTGTTTGTTAGACGGACTACCGCATCTGCAGTAGATATGATACGTCGGAAATCGAATTGTTTGTCCGAGAACAGTTCGCCCGATAACTTTCTAGGAGTTTCCCCATAACCAGTACCAACATTATTGGTCTATAAGACTTCGGAGAAAGTGAATCTCTATCGCAGGGTTCCCCGATAACTATCATTTCACCCATTTTCAACGCCTTTGGAAAGTAACCAAATTTCAAGCTATTCAATAATTTTACTATGGTAGGCTCTATGATAGGCCAAACCAGTTGGATTGTTTCAGCGTTCAAGTTATCAAGTCCTGGTGACTTGTTACACTTAAAACAAGTAAGAGCACTGGTGACCTCTTCCCACGTAAAAGAACCCCCATTTGTGGAGCATTTGTGGATGCCCTACTGCTGTAGGTGGCGATCTTACGCACTTCTGCTTGAGGCCCAGATTCGTGTGCTGTTTCGTCCGCCAGGAGTGAGTTTAGTAACTCCAAGCGTGTGCCATGCTTCGTATCAATGGCGACTCCAATTATCTTCCTAATGGTGCTCAAAACTTCAAGGCCTTGCTTTGCCGGCGGCAAATTGTATACAAGGCTTTATGGGTTTCTATTACCGTACCCATTGGTCATTGGACATTTAGTTTCTTTCCCAATTTTTTGTTTTAATTTCTAATTTACTATTGATCATTGTGGCATTGCCATCTGTGTATGAGTAGCAATACTATGAATTGGTTCGATGGGAATTTAACGAATTGTTTTTGTGTTTTGTCAATTTAACCGCACTATAGCATTGTCAAATATTGATTTTTAGAACGAGACCAATGTGTGCCCTTGTGCGTGTGTACGAGCGGGTAAGATGCAGATAAATGTTTTTTGGTGTTCTTGTTTTATAATTTTGACGCGTCACGTTCGTTCTCTTTTTGCGCCGCGCATCAACTGCATAAGCGAGAACGGAAAACACCTATAGGAAGGAAAAATATTTTTCTGCATTTTTGGGTTTTTGGTGAGTGAATTTTTTTTAGTTTTTTTAGTCTCGCGACTCATATTGGTTGTGAAAAAAGGTAAAATGCTAGTTTTTTGAATTTAGTAAAAACCGAATGTGTTTTTTTCATATAAGAAAAGTTGAGTTATAATTGGATATTATAAAATTATAAATATAATTAGTATTCTTTAATTGGTAATTGAGCAATTTTTTTTATTTGTAAAAATTGTCATGTGTACAAAACAAAAATGAAAATAATAAAATATTACTTACTTATGATATTTCTGTAATGAGTACAATTTTGTTTTATGAAAAGTGATTTGTCTTAATAAAAAAAAGATTTCGCTGGTTTAGTGATTGGATGCGGGCAATTTACATAATACATAAGACGTGTGTCGGCGCGTGTGGTTGTGGCGTTGAATATCGAAACCACACGATACCGTTTATTGTCGTCGTCACCTAATTTACGGGCAGCCAGTTGAGGCCATTCGCGGGGTACAAATTTTGGCGAGATAAACGCCCAACGGGAAAGAAATATTCTAAATTTATTTACGGGTTTGGCGAAGAACGCCAAATGGAAAAAAAAAATTCTAAATTTATTTACGGTTGGCGAGACAACACCCAACATTTTATTTTGGCAGCCTATCAAGGCCAAATTTACGGTATTTCGGCAAGCCAATGCCCAACTTATTTTGGTGGCCAATCGAGGCCAATACATTTATCGGCGGGTGGACCGCAACGTTTAAACGGTTTAAAGCGATCCAATACCCAACGACACGGGTAGCCAGTTGAGGCCACTCTGTTTACGAAGGATCCGGCGGCCAGTTGAGGGCTGCATTATATTTTTCGGAGGTTACCGGCGGTTAATTTTTTTAGAAGTTTTTGTGCCATTTTCATTTTATTTTCATCTACGAAAATTTTTATTATACATTTATTAAAATATTTGCTGTAATCAAGCGCCGAACGACCGTAATTCGACACGGGCGCGGGGTCGGTTGCACGTTCGTCTCGTCCCAATTTTATTGGGGTTAATTTTATTTAAAATTTTTATTTTTACGGATTTTGTCCGTAGGGGTCGGAGTGGTGAGTCCAGTGAATGTATTGTTCATCCGAAGGCGACCGTAAAATCCACGCGGTCTCCTTGTGGCACTTCAGCGGTCTCATGCTGTCGAAGTGTGAATTGTGGGAGATTCGGTGGAGGGCTCTCCGGGTGAAGAGAGGCTTGGTCTGTTGGGAAGATATCCCTACATTCTAATGCTGCTTTGTTGCGGCTGGGCATCGAGGCCTTTAGAGGTCGATGGCACATTCGGGGACGTGGGGAGGGTTTTTTCAGCAGACTGGGTACTCTTCATTCATTCAAGGAGATCCGGATGTCGTCGAATGGGCAAACCCGGCTATAATTATTTTACTCTGTTCGTCAAGGTTCACTCGACAAATTTCGGCGGAACAGCCGGTTTTTTTTTCTTTTATTTTTTAATTTGCGTTTTTTTTAAATTAACTGTAAAAACGGTATAGACGGTAAAAACGGTAAAAACTGTAAAAACGGTATATGGAATTCGGTCATGCAAGCCTCCAAAACCCCATGACCCAATACCCTGAGTATTAGTCGGCAAAATCAACGTGCGACAGGCCGCTGCACGACTAAGTTGAAAGCTGTGGGTCAGCTTTATTTCTTGCCTCTCTAAAGAGAGACAATCGCAACTCTTTTGTTATTTGGTTCCTTTCCTTCTGGTATGCTCTTCTAAGCTTGTGCATAGAACATTTAAGTTTCCATAGATAAGAGTTCCACCAACTGTTCTGTCTCTTAGCTACACTCTTCCTAGGAATTAAGTTGTTGCAAACATTGACTAGCTGTGTTGTAATCAGCTCGACACAAGCATCAATTTCGTCTATCTAATTGATCTCTGGAAGAACTTCTACACTATCCCAAGAGCTAACAAATTGTCTAGCAAATAGACCCCAGTTATCTTAATGGCAAATCTCAGAGTTTTTTTTACTTGCAAACGGATTATTTTGTGGCGTGTTTGATAACTCAAACGTGATGACTCTATGGTCACTAGATATCCAACTTTTTCTTACACACCATCTAACTATCGAGCCCAGCAAGGCTCCATTGACTATTGTTAGGTCAATATTCGAGTCCCCATTAGACAAGAACGTATAGTTAGGTTTCCTTGCAAGTTCATTATGAAAAGATCATTCCTGGACACGAAGTCCTCTACTCCTGCTCCAGTTTCATCGGTTAAACGGTCATGCCACATTTTACTTCTAGCATTGCAGTCTCCAGGCCAGCGATCATTACCTTTTTTTGTTGACTCAATAGAGAGCCAAGGATCGTTTAGATTTTGCACAGATGCTACTCACTGTATTGGGCGTATATCGAAAACAAGTAGAATGAACCAACTTCCGATTCAACACATGTGCGGTGGCTATCACAAACCTGCACCATGTTCATGCCAACATTATGAATACTAATTGCAGTCTCGGGATTATCAGAGCATCCTGTTGCTACTCTGGCTATAGTAGGCATGCCGCTGATTTGACCATTGATCAAGTGTGCTTCTTGGATGCATAGAATAGCTATGCCGTGGGTGGAGATGCGTGTACATATCTCTAATCCAACTATTTTAGCGCCTTGCATGTTGAGATGGGCGATACGTACGTTGCTGTTACAATGTCTTTGATTTTGACTAATCATGATGTTTAGCATTTAATCTTAGACGTTGCACAGCTTTTTTGTATGCGTTGCATGAAACGCGACCTACTTGGTGGTCATAATATGGTTTTTGCATTTCCTTTACTGGCAGGTTTGTCTTTGTTTAGACGGCCCTTAGAGCTATGACCCTCCCAACTAACATTTTGCCTTATAAATTGTCTTTTAAGAATATTTTTCACTTAAAAGAGCCCTAGAATAACATTCTCCAAGAATGTTTAAACTGAATACTTATTAGCTTCTTGTCAAAGAAATGTCGATTTATAAACTATATTATATTCTTACATGTCATTTTTACACCTTGACAGATTCTGTTGTAATGCTGTTTCTTACACCTCACTTAGTATACTCTTATGGTTTTTAGTGGAAAAGTTTTCTTAGCCAAGACATATTTAGTCTTACAGAGCTCCTAATTTCTTTCTTTATGAGTGTTCTGTAGGATTTCTATTGAACAAGAGTTTTGTAAGATTAAACATAAACAAATTTTTATAGAGAACGCTATAAGATTCCATTATGTTTAAATTCTTTAACAAGAGCCTTTACAGTGTGTTTCTTTTAGAAAATATGACATTTATTTGAGTACCGCAGAAAACAAAACTTAGTGATCGACGTAACTCTAAAACTAATTAATGTTAAAAATCGAGTATTAGATATATTACTGTTTAATTCAGTTTTTTTATTTAAAATAATATAGTAAATATGTCTCTAAATATAAGCCAGTGGCAAAATATTCTCTTAATAATATTCTTGGATAAGTTCTCTTTAAGAAAAACTCATACCTCTCCCTTATTACATACTTACTTTATTTTTACATAGGATAATGATAAAAATATTCTTTAAATACTCTTAGATGTTTTGTATAAGAAAAACTCATACTTTTCCCTTATTAGATATTTACTATATTCTTTCATAAGAAAATAATTAAAAATATTATTTTAGGAGATATTTCTATCAGTGGAGGGCTCAGGGTAAACTCATTTAACTATTTGATGACAAAGTATACAAATACATAGTATAGCAACAGTATAACCGAGTTGTTGTATCAGGTGAATCAGGCCAAGTCCAGGAAATGGTGTAGAATTCTTTGCATATTTTGCTGATTAATTTATATTTATTTCTTCAGTTTTACCGAAGTATATAAACTCAAGCCGACCCTGGAAACTAATTTAAACGTTTTCTTATAAGTCACTTATAAGACATTTCACATAGAACGTCATTTCGTCCATATTGGTTTAGGAATTTCCATTATGAAAAAAGCATCCATTTTCTAATTTTTTAGAAAAGTTTTTTTCAAATGGAATATTTTGGTATATTTTGGCAATTTTAGGAATTTAGTAAGTGATTTTATAGAGTTTCCTCTCATAACAAGTGATATATACTATTTTAATTAGTCCATTTTATGATATTTGTTTTTTTTATAATTTTTATTTTTTTAAATAATAATAATTCTTTGTTTTATTATTCGAATTTTTAAGAGCGCAAAAAAATTAGATCAGGTAGCTATTATATTTAATTGAAAAATTTGAATTCGCAGCTAAATTCTATGATAATTTCAATGTAAATTTTAATTATATAAAAAGCAATTAGTTTTTCAAGCATTATCTGTTTTAATTTAATTTATCTGTTTTAATTGTCAATGATAATACCAAGTTTGTTATAAAACTGAATTAAGAATCATTAAAGTTGTAAAATCCTATAACATAATTTTCAAAGATTATAACGATGAATTATATAGGAAGGAATACAACGTAAGTCTTAAAACGCTTTTACATAAGAATGTATATTCTGATAAATACCTCACGAAAGACTACTGTACGACTATTCTTATAACTTATATCATTCTTTCTCAAGAAAGATGAGCCTTATATGATACTTATATACACCTTACACGTCACTTATTTTAACCTTATATGCTCAAAAAGTTCGCCAGAAGACTCTTAAAAGTTTAATATAAGATGCATTTTAACTCTTATATGATGCTTATAAATTTCAAAATTGTTAGTTGGGCTATGACTATGATGTACACAGTGAAAGCAGGCCTCTGTGCGCGCCCTGCAATTTTTTGCAATGTGACCTCGCTGTCACCTAAACCACCTAGTTGTAGTCACAAGCTCCCGCACATGGCATCGAACCCAGTTCACGTGCAATCTTCCACACTTTAGCAACATGTGTTTGATTGCCGGTTCTAATTCTACTACCCAGTGAGCGACAGCGGTAGACAGCAGTCTATCTCAGAACCTTAAAATCTTTATGAAGTAGCTACTACACCCACGCCTTGCAACTCTTTGTTTTCCGTGAATAACTTCAAATCAAAGGAACAATCAACAGTAACCTTAACACCATTTGGCCCAGCGAAACTTTATGTTAAATTCACTAGGACGCATGACTTCCTTAATTTTCTTGGTTATATCGGTAGTCGAGAGGCTGGACCCATTATCCATTGCTGAGATAGTTATCCGTTTTGTTTGTTTTGTCTTTTTTTGCCAACGCCTTCTGTTTCTCCGTTTCATCCGTTTTTTACCGAGCAATACCCAGAGTCCTTCATTTTCGTTTGGATTTGTTGCAACTTTTCTTGTCTGAATTGACACTAGGAAGTGAATCCTGTGCGGCCGTCTCTGATGTATTTTCCACAGTAACCAGTGATTTTGGTTGCTAGCTGCAAGTGCGCCTATAGTTGCGTGCTTAATCCAGTTTACCAACAACCAGATAAGTTTCCACTACCACCTCTAGAATATGAATTTTCGACGATTATAAATACATAATATATTGGAGATACAAAATTATCTTAAATTAACCAGATAATTTAAATCAACACAATAAACATCTGACTACCACCCCTGTTCTCCCTAGTCGCATCACTTCGAGTAATGTGACTATTCATCTTCTTGGTTACTCGTTCTGGCTGTTTTTTAAATCTTATAGTATGCTGCTTTATAAATATTTCCTTACGACTGCTATCACTTCAAACGATAATTTCACTTGAAATTTTGACGTGACAAATAATAATAAAACAAAAAATTCAAACTAATGCAGCCAACCAAGATTTAAAAAATTTTCATTGAGAGTTTTGCACAAAATTATTTAGTAATTTGCAGTTTTATGCATTCATGCATATTTGCATATTTTGATTTAAAAATCTAATAACGAGGAAAATGCATAGTCACGTTGCATGAAGTTATACGTCTAAGGGAATTGAGTATTTTATGTCAAATTTTTAGAGGGCACTAAACAAACCAAATACTAACTCTTTCGCGGTTCGCTTTGATGCCCTACATTTACGCCGTTGCCAGCAAATTTGAGGGTCCGACTTACGGCTATAGGTCTGATTTTTGTAGAACTCTTTACATTACATAGTTCCATGCCAAGGGGGGTCATATTTGTGTTCCTTTTCATCACAGATCGTAATTTGATGATGAAAATTCCCTTTTGCATCCTGCCCCTATCGGGATTCGAATCCGGTACCTCCCGAGTAAAAAATGTAACATTGTGTAAGGATTCCGCACCAAATCGATAAACCCATGTTCTAAATATTCTCTATGTTATGTATTGCAATCAGCACAAATTAAATACATTTTAGCACAATAATACAATACACAAAGGCATCTTATAGTATTGCACACATAACATAGCATTAACGAAGCAAAATTACATAAAAGTGCATTATACAATAGAACATGTATCGCGCATTCATTGAATTTCGAATATGCACCACACCTCATACAGGCACACACATACACACACACATGTAATAATAACGTGCCAAAGGAAAATTGCAAATGCACGTTGAATTGGAAATTCCCAATTTTTACACTTTTATTTTTTGGATGCTGATTTTTCTTTGCATACGTTATTAGCATAAAAAACTACTGTACACGTATTGGTGTATTTTAACTGTTCATTTTATATACCAAACATTTTATTTATGTTATATATGCATAGATACATACAATCAAATTGAACGAAACATAAAAATAAATTTGCAATAAAAATGAAAATCTATAATATGTAATATGCATATGTTGGTACTGTGTACTCGTATACTTAAATAGAATAAATAAAAATAAAAAATTGAGCGAAGAAAAAATACTTCCTCTATAGAGAGCTAGGAAAGCATATATCTATATGTATATACAGCATAAACCGGAAAAGTGAAAAATTACTTGAATTGTTTTTCCGTGTGTATTTTATATGTTTTTTATGTATTTGGAATCTACGGAAAATTTATGTATTAAACTTAGCAGTTTTATAGTTATGGAGTTTTAGAGCTTTTCTATAGGTTTATATATAGAGAACGTTTTTTTTGTTCCTAGATATGTACGTTAGTTATTTATTTTTTTAATTTTAGTTCTATTTTTTTTCTCTAGAATTCAAATTTATTGTTTTGATGTAGTAAACTCAGCATAGGAAAAATTTTTTTTATGTTTGCATAGCACGAAGCCAATTTGATCGTAATTTTATTTTTCGATTTTATCTCGGCGATATCAGTAATAGGACTTTTAATTAAATTATGAAATTACAATAACAACATTGAAACATTTTTAATCAATCGTTTTTATTCGTGGGTTTATAGGTAAGATAGATAAATCAACACACAAGGTGCGGGCTCATAAATGTAGAAGAGATGGGAACCAAACAATAAGTTGTAATTATTCGTGCCCTGGATTTCAAATTCCGCACTCCACCAGTTAAATTATAATAATACCGTTAGAACAAACAGACGACTTATAAAAAGAAATTTTTAGAATAAAACCTTTTCGATATGTTTTGACTTTCCACAATTACGACAGATTTGTAGAGCCATCTGATACCATTAGATTTTGAATGGCCAAAATACCCATCAAAATTGGTATGATTTCAAAGGGTGTTACAATTTCGTAGAAATTGCTCCATGTTCGAAAAAAAAAGTCTAGTATACATCTATATTTGTTTCCGTCATACACAGTGGAACGCGAGTGGCTGTTTGCCCATCACTGAGTTCGCGAGTTTGAATGTGTTGTCAATCATTTTTGATTTATGTCTATTCTTGAGTGGTCATTTGTATCCGTGTATATAAGTGTACATAATAGGTATACCAAGTACTGTATCCACCACCCAAACAAATAGTATATAAATTGCATTTATATTTACCGAGGTGACTTATTTTCGGACTTGCATCGTATGGTCAGTTTAATTTGGTGTTTTGTGGGTGTAGAATACAAGAAAAAAAAATAATCACATTTCTTTTTGTTTCTCTCAAAACCATTTAATTATTTGCGTACAGGATAATTTCCGACAGACAGGTAAACATGCTTCATTTTATAAGACATGTCGTTATTAGATTATAGTTTTCTCCCCGTTTGCGTTTATTTTAACGTATCTTAACGCATTTTTATTTTTAACGCCTATTTAGTGTTGCTTGGCAATAGAGTCACCTCGGTCGCTTTCCGTGGGATTTTTTTTGGACCGCAAAAAAACAAAAAAAAAAAAAACAAATTGGTACCAATAGTCACGGTAATTATAGAGCATCCTGGTGGAATACGGTTCCTTTGGTAAACCACTATCTAACGGAACGGAATAGTGGTAAATAAAACTCTATTTATTCACGCTATTATTGGAGGGATAACACGGACACGAACGACACACCCAAACTTTAAAAACAAACAAAAACCAGCTAAGTGTATTTAAAAATTAATTATTTATATTTACATATATATTTATAATTTAATTATTTATGTAATTTACATTTGTTTTAAAACTATATTTATTTCGTAAGTAATTTACAATTAATTTAATGCTATAGCTTAGAGTTTTCCTAGGCTGACTACGTCATGCTAAAAAAATAAGACATAAAGAATATGTTTAAGTACTACCATTAATATGTTTTTGCTTTAGGTTAAGTTCTTTATTTGCTATATTTTCATTTAGTTTCTCCGTTAGGGACCGGTCATCCCATTTATAGTAGCATAGGTTTAAAAACTATCTATTCTTCGTAGTATGTTTCGTTAGATAAATAAATTGTAGTAAAAATTTACCGAAAATTTAACGTTTGATTTATTTATTTATTTATATATTTTTTTGTTGTAACTTTTACTGCACATGTCTCGAAAACAGTGATGCCACACAATGTATGTCGTTTGAGTATTTCAATATATTTTTTTTTGAACATGTTAGCAATTTTGTAAGTATGTTTAGCGGTTAATGCAAGGATTAATGTAGTGGTTAAAGATTCCATATTCGGGAGGGAAGTGCCAAGAATTATGTCGCTTCAACAGGGTGGTGTAGGCAACGAGGTCATATGATCAACGGCCTCCAATACGGTTCAACAATGTAAACTGTCATTCTTTAGATTTTTTTTTGTGTGTTTATAGTATAGTAGAAATCTCATTTTTACATTTATTAGCAGCACCTGCGAGCTCTAACTATCATCGGTGAACCAAAACCCCCCCTACGGCTGTTACTCTAGCGGGCAAAAGTGCTGCTGTCACCGAAATTGATAATTAGAGAAAAATAAATTTTCTGGTACCCGACTTGATACTTTATAGACCATGCTCTTTCTCTCGGCATGCTTTCTTACGTACCAAGAAGGTTACAAGGGCCGAATGTCGAAGGGACGAATGGGTCGAAGGGCCGATTTTTTTTTTTTTTTTGTGTTTAGAAGTATATTTTTTTATTTAATTTAATTATTTTTTGCATGATAAAAGTTTCCTTCACCAAAATGTTCCTTTCCTTTACCAAAAATGATATTTTTAAAACAAAAAAAACAAAAAAAAAAATCGGCCCTTCGACCCATTCGGCCCTTCGACATTCGGCCCTTCGTACCCATTCCTCAAAATTGATATGTCACATTCATATAAAAATACCTGGGTGGCCATTTTATGGTGGTTTAATTAATTTATATCACTACCACTGAGCATTATATTAGAGTACTCTTTTCTATGAACGAAACATGCAAACGATTCAACTTCGATCTGAACGAAAAAAAGACACACAGTTTAGTTTACTCATTCTTTCTTTCATGTTTCAACTAAAAATCTTTTTATCATTATAAATACAAAAAAAAATCTTGCTGTTTTCGTGCTGAAATATAATACATACATAACATTACTGGAAGATGTGCAATTTGTAACTTGCATTAAAATTTAAAATCTCAGTTAACTACGACATTAAGTACTTAAGTTAGTTCCCGACTTACCTACTGATATGTAGCTGACAATGTTATGTATTTTGTGAAGTACCTCAAAAAATACCTATCAATTCGCAATTCACTTAAAATTGGTTTCCGATGAAATTACATATTTTAAAAGAAAAATAATTTATCGAAATCACATGCCACACTTATTGGTTCGAATATTTTGGATCAACTCAGAAACAGCAAAGACCGATTTTCTGCGTAACTGACATCGACAATGTAGACAATGTCAACAACGTATAAGAAATGATGTTAAAATCTAAATTTTCGCATTATTTTTTTCTTTATTTTACGTCAGTTAGTCTGACAAACTTGTTGTTTAGCTAATAGGTAACTGTCTTATTATTTAAGGGGCAAAATAATTTTATAATCTGATATTAAAACACGTAAATTATTAGTTAGTAGCGATGTTAGTATAATTCGTTAGTACCAATTAATACGTTAGACCTAACCTAACACTCATTGGCCGTAAAAGAACGTGATTTTACAACAGTCGCCGTTAAACGTTTATTACAGTGGGCACATGATCAACCCGGACAATATTCTCATGACAAACGTCAGTATGATGAACCCACTTTAAATTTCACCACATATAAAAATTTTAATTTAGCACCCATTTCCATCATCCAATTTGGTCTCATCAATAATGTACCTGGTTCATATTTAATTGACTTCTATTTTTTATTTATTTATTTTATTTAATATAAATGTTTGAAGTTCTTATGAACTTATTACATTAGTGGCAACTACTTATTTTAATTTATTTCTAGTTTATTAATTGAATTAACCTATAGGTGTGCAGCAACATTTTAGCGATTCATCAACTTGAAATTGGCAAAAAATAGAATTTTGATATTATTAAGGTGAAGAAAAGTATTTTTTCCTAAACACGGCAGGGGATTTAGATTTTTTAACGTTATTACTTAACGAATTCCACATGCTAACTCCCCTCACAAAAAATGATGAATTCATCAGATTACTTTTGTTAATAGCCGGAGTCAAAAGATGAATGCGACGATTGGAAGACGAAACCAATTTCCCTACAATATAGGTGGGTTGTTTATACTTTAAGAACTTGAAAATGTATAAACAAACTCGAAACTCATAGAATTCAGCAAGAGAACAACCAAGTAATGAATTAGCAAAATTTGAGATGTGGTCGTACTTTCTTAGCCCATATACATATCTCACACAAGAATTAAATATCAATCGAAGTTCATTAAAGTACTTCTTCTTTAATTCAAAGAAGACAATATCGCCGTACAAAAAATGTGGAAGGATGTAAGATTTCACCAATTGGAGTCTAAGATTGGTATTAAAACACTTTGTGGTAGCCCATAACATTCTTAATAAAAAAATTACTCGATTACAAACTGTTTCGATGTGGTAACTCCAGCATAAGCACTTGTCAAAAGTTAAGCCTAAATTATTCACAGAATCAGAGAAATCAACCTCCTCTCCTAGTACGCTGATTTTAGGTAGGTTGTGCGTATCACGAATTGTAGAAGATATAATAATAGATTTGGTTTTCCCAGCATTAAGTTCCAGATTATTTTCTATAGACCATTTTGTAATCAATTGAATTTCGAAATTAACAGTTCCGATAGAATTTGTTATCTCGTTGGGCCTACAACATCTATAAATTTGCAGGTCGTCCGCGAAAAGGTGATATTTGCATTGAGTGATAACTGCAGGTAGGTCGTTTATATACATCATGAATAGAAAAGGACCTAATACCGAACCCTGGGGAACGCCGCAATTAGTATAAGAAGAGCTTGAGATTCCTGAATTAGTTCTAACCAATTGCGATCGATTTGATAGATATGACAAAACCAAACGACAAGCCGACATTGAAAATTTAAAACTGTTACGAAGCTTGCTAACCAAAATTGAATGATCAATTTTATCGAAAGCTTTACTGAAGTCAAGAAGAACCAGCGTACAAAGATAACCCTTATCTATGGCCCTGCGGATGTCGTCATTGATATGTAGTAAAGCACTATTAGTGCTGAAATGACGTCTGTAAGCAGACTGGTACATTGATAGTAAATTTTCCGATTCAACGTAAGTTAGTATTTGTGACTGTAGTATTTTTTCAAAAACTTTAGACAAAGCAGGAAGCAGACTAATAGGGCGAAAATCAGATAAGCATTTGGGATTTTTATTCTTGGGAATGGGAATAATAATTGATTGCTTCCAACTCTCTGGAAAAATAGAAAACGTTATTAAGCTATTGAAAATATGTAGTAAGTAGCAATCAACCTTTGGTAAAATAAGTTTAACAAACTTAATCGGTATTTCGTCAACTCCAACAGCGTTTGATTCAACGGAATCTAAAGCATCCATAAGGTCAGTGATATCGATGTTTTTAAAACTAAAGTTACCTTCCATCGCACGAGAGTTCATTAATACATCAAAAGTTAGTAACCCCGCTGAACCTGCACTGTTAAGAGAAAAATAATTATTGAATTCATTTGGTGAAAATTGTGGTGATGGTTTTTCGTTGGATGATAGAAAGGGACCAACAGATTTTAAATTTTTCCAAAAAACTTTTGATGGTAGGGATGGGTGCAATATAGATGAAAAATATTTGGCTTTTGCGCGTTTTATAATATTATTACCCCTATTTCGTACAGCTTTATATTCTTGGTACAGTTCAACTCTTCTTGTACGCTTCCACCGACGTAAAATAAAATCCCTGAAATTTATGGTATCCCTGATCTCATCATTGAACCAAGGCGGCTGTTTAGGTTTGGGTGATATAGTCCTTAGTGGTACAAATTCTTCAAACAAGTCTACAACTAGTTCTGTAAAGTATTCTACTTTATTAGCAGGGTTGTTAAAATTGTAAACCATGCTCCAATTTAAATTATTGCATTTATCAAGCAAATCTGATGACCTAATGCTATTGTAGTCACGAAATGAAATTTTAGGAATAGATCTCTCATATTTAATATCATAGGAAAAATAAAGAAGATCGTGATCACTAAATCCAACCGAGATTTGGTTATGAAATACAATTTTATCCGTATTAGAAATAATACAGTCCAATAATGAACTAGAGTGTGACGTAAAATATGTTGGCTCGTTGTTCACAGGAGTGAGAGAAAATTCAGTTAGCAACCTTTTAAATTTCTTCGTTGTTGATTTAGTTTCTTTGAGGTCACAATTGAAGTCACCGCACAGTACAATATCATTATAGTTAACACTATAATTTTGCAAGAAGGCCCCAAAATCTTCAAGGAAACGTTTATTCGGCGGTTTATATGCAACAACCAACAACACCTTAGCTGCTCCGAATAATAGTTCTATGAGCATTACCTCCAAATTAGGTGCACAATGACCATGTACCAGTTTATATCGAATGTCTGATTTCAGAAAAACGCAAATACCACCTCCCGTTTTTTTTGCATCCAAATTTCGGTCCAATCGTAATATATTATATCCAGAAAGACAAATTGAAGCGTCCGGAATTCGATCATGGAGCCATGTCTCAACAAAGCAGAGAATATCAAGTTTTACGCCGCACACTAAATCTCTTATTTCATCAATCTTGTGAAGAATACTACGAGTGTTAAGAAAAGAAAAATTCAGACCTTTGTACCTATTAATTGAAGATTTGAGAACCACATTGTTTACTATTGAGGAGAAAGCATGTGAATTAACACGTAGATTATTCATGTAACATCCCAGTATGTTTCGGAAAAAATAAGATATATAAGAAACATAAAAATCAAAATGAAATTAATATCAAAATCAATGAATAGCCTGTCGCTGCACACACCAAAGGTAACTATAACACTAGGAACTAACTTACTAAAACTATATATATTCATTAAATTAGCAATAATTATTATTCTAGTCTCATAAAACAAATGTAAGAAAAGGATGTAATTAATTCAAATAAATGCAATTAAATTAATAATATAAATTGAAACGTTGTACAAAATACATGATTAAGAAAATAATTCATGCGCCAATTCCCGCCACCAAAATGAAACATAACATTTTAATAGAATGATAATATTTAATATTTAAACCAGTAAGTTCCTGTAATATGAGTATCAATTCATGTTAAATGACCGTACTGAATGAAAATAAAAAAAAAAAAATAAAAAAAAAAAAATTAAATAGAAAATAAAAAGAGATCGACGTCACGATTTATTGAATGAAAAAGAAATAAAAAAAATAGGTTGACGTCACGGAACATTCATTCACGATTAATACATAGATAATTACGATAACTCTTTAATCCACAGTTAGATGAAACTTGCATAATGTTTCGACGTAGTTACGTAGAGGTAGTAGATGATGTTTTCGATCTGGTTGTGTAACCACGTAAGTTAGTATTTGTGACAACATCATCACCTTCAAGTGGCATAGCTGGAACAGGAATAATAGCCGCAGATTGATGAGTAGATGGGTGCGTGTGATATTCATTGTCAACCATAGTTCCCAATTGTTGTATACTACTCACTGGAGTTGGCCCTGACGTCTTAGTTTTAACAATGTATACAACTCCTGATTAAATGAAAGTTTTATAAATACCTCCAGATTTGTAGATTTTCTTGGCCACGCCGAATAACAAATTAGTTTTTGTTGTTAAGCCTCGATTAATGTAAATCCGAGTTGATGAATTCATGCCAATTTCATGCCAATATATAATGATAATGATTGTTTAATCTTATACTGGTTAAAAAATTCGATAGCCGATGCTTTTAGTGCGAATTTAATTATTATCGGAGGGGCACTACTGCTCGATGACATTTTACTTTTAGTCCGGAAGGCAGAAAAACTGTGATCGTTACAGTTGAAATTGATTGAAGTACTAATTTTAGCGACAACATCAGCAACAACTTCGTTGGTTAAAACAGGAACTTGCGTAATAACTATATCGCAGGATCTTTGTTCGGTCTCTAGATAATCAATCCTTTCACTTAGACGTACAATTTCGTCACCCTGGTTATTGATTTTAGTGATAATTGATTCAATTTGATTCTTGAAATCACTCAAATGTGAATCAATACATCTAAGTAAGTCTTGCTTGACATTTTTGGCAAAACCATCAAATTCATCAGCGAAGCTTGGTATTTTTGATACGGAATTACTATTAAGTGACATGGTTCAAACAGATGAGTTTTAATATGATATACGCCACACACCAAGTCAGATGAAACGAAAAACTGTTCAATTATAAAATTAACTGTAGATAATCAATCGATTGTACCGTATAATGATGTAATTAAAACACCACACTTTAAGTTTTTAAAATATATCGATTGTGTTTTAAGAGAAAGCACAGATCACATAAAATATAAAACTATGATTGTTTTAATGTATTTGATGATTGGATTATGCCACAATAAACTTTAATTTCATAATAATGATCACAACAAAAAAAGAAAAAAAAAGTACTGTAATATGCGAATAAAAATAGCACTAGGCACATTTAAGTAAACAAAATATCATGAGCACAGTCTTATTAGAACAGCATATCCACAAATTTATATATTATACTCCATATTATTTTAGTTCGGCCAAATGTCAGTAGAGGTCAACAAACCTATGTTGTTGGTGACTATGTGGCTATGTTTAATAAAAATTTGTATTTATTGTGAAATTAACGTTTTTACTGTGTGCATCACGCCGATTTTTTTGTTTAAATTTTCAGCTGACTAAATTGACGGTTGACTCATACCGGGTCCCGGTCGAAATGGCATATTTTAAAACGGCATAAGGTTCAAAATATCATTTTTCAAAATTGGATATTTCAAAACGACATAGGCACAAAAATTGTAGTGGCGACGTTTATTAATAAATAAAAGCATGATATGTATTCCAATATGGAGTAGTCCGCTACGATCATGCAATTGTGGTAATTAACTAGAAGCTCTTGATTGATTGATTGATTGATTGGACTGTAGAACCAAGTACTTGACAAGTGGTATCGGATAATGCCGGGCCTATTCCTACAGCCTGTTTACAAATAACAATAACAGGGATAGAAAAGGTATTCTTTTTGGGACGGAATGACTCGGTTTCAAACATCTAGCGATCGTACGGCACAACATAATTCTAATCTACTTCTAACTACTAGAGGGAGGATAAAGGCTTAATAGGTTTAATGGATAACGATAATATTGGTCTTCGACAATTGCTTCTCTAAATCAGCAACCTGAGGGAAAAATTTTATTATTTCACGTACATCTGGAAATTTTTTGAAATTTAATTCTAAATAATTGCTTTCCGGCTTCCTAAACAAATTGATTGATTGAATGAGCCCGGTTACAGATACCTAGATAAAGTCGATAGTTAGTAACACAATAACAACGCAATTCTAATCTACACAATCTACAAATGGATGCTTCAAAACGATTAACTCCGTAAAACGAAAGGTTGATAAAAAAATGAGAAAATACAAAAATGGTTTTAAAATTCCTTATAAATTGAAACTTTAGTTACTTTTAATTTTGGCATTTAATTGTGTTAACACTTATTATTACAGTAATTTATTTTGAATATATAGAGCCCATCAAGTACGTTGTTATTCAAATTTAACAAAATTCAAAAAATGGAGTTAATCGGTTTTGCTTGTGAACCATCCAATTAATATTTCAAAAGAAATATTATTTCACCTACGTCTGTAGATTTCATGAAACCATAATTAGTAAAATTATATTAAAAATAATTCTAAAATCCATTAGGATTTAACAAAAAATATGTGAGGCATCCCAAAGGCAATGGTCCCCGGAAAAGTATCAATGTTAGGATTGGATATTTTAAATAAATTTAGCTTATTTCGCAAAAAATTCAAATGTTTTATTAATTTCGGCACCAAAGAATAATTACCAAGTAAATTATACTGCAAAGCACATATTATGCCATGCTCAAAGGAGCTTTACCTATTACTGTCAAATATGGTATGCAGGATTGGATTAGCACTCTAACATTATGCTCAATGAAACTAGGACATCTCTCAACAAAAGATGGTCAAATTCGGTGTGTAAAACTGAATTTGACGAAATTTTGGGATTTGGATATAACGAATGAAACCAGGCCGTCTACAAGTTCCACAAATCGACCATTCTGAATAGAACTTGGGAACCATATCCCAAAAATATATATAGTCGAATCGGGAATTCAGAATTTGGTGAGGATTTAAAAATGGATTTAAGAGAAGTTCTGAGTACGGCCGTGCTAGGCCATTTCTTAACCAATCAGATTCGAATCCCGTATGGCGAGCTAAATCAAGACTCCAACATTAATTGCGGATATTCCAGATTTTTCTACAAAACAAATTCGAAAACAATACGCCAAAGAACTATCCAGTTCCTTCATTCACCACAGTCAAAACAAACTTGGCCTTAACCCGCTAAGAGATGGTCCAGCCAATTCCCAAAATTAAAATTTGTTAGAATTTCAATCCAGTCCAATTCATACAAAACATTAATTTATGCATCTTCAGCAGTATACTGTCTAGAAACAGATTATTGAAACAAATCCTGCTCATGTCAGTCAATCAAAAAAGATCAAGGTTTACGTAAGGTGATGGCCCAAACGGAAAATAAAACCACGCGGAACGCTTCTGTTTCAACACATGTTGTTCATAGAAAATAGTGCGAGCTGTAAGCAATGTAAAAAATAGTCAACATTAAAAGCCCGAGGCACATCGAAGATTTACTTGTCGTTACAAACGAAGATAAAAATTAAAAACCATTTTCCCTTTGCCATGCCGTAACACATATCGCACATGACATGAAAAAGTGACGCAACCAAAAAATCAAAATTTTGCAGGAGAGAAGATTAAAAAATACTACTACTACAAAAAATTATTTGAAATTGGAAATTATGTACAAATTTTTTACCGTGCATTATTAGTAATTAGAATTTCACCACCCTACGTATTCACAAAAAAAAAAAAAAAAAAAGACAAACACAGAATTTAATTGGTTTCTGTGACAGCGCTAAATAAATAAATTAAAACGCAGCAAAAAGTCATAACAAAAACAAAATAAAACATAAAACCTGCCCGGAGGCTATTCGCAAACTCTACACCGTTAACACTGTTACAAATGTCATTGTTAGTATGACGTGTGTGCTAAACAATGAAAACAAAACAAACAAAAAAACGAATAAAACGCAAAACAGAGCACTCATCAATATGAAAATAATTATTAAACCAGATAGCCGTAAACTTAAGAGTATTAAAATTATGATTTTTAAATAATACTAAATTATACGCATAGTATTTTTATCAAACACATTGACCAAAGAATATTTTTTAGGCTTGTAGCATATTTAGTACTTTGACAGCTGGAAAGGCAGTCTCGAGTAGGGTTGAGAATGACATTTGTAACAATACCAAAACGAGTTCATGAAAGACAAAAAGCACGTGGTCGTTGCTACAATGACAGTTTCAGAACGATTTAGAGCTGTCATTGTTAACAATATCGTAATAATGCAGTATCAACTAACAGCCCCCTGGCAAAAAATCTCATGTAATCGAACTTCTTTATTATTGAGAAGTATAAGTGCGCTTGCCTGTCACTAATACCAACTCAACGTTATTTTTTATGAAGTTATAGCCATTTACATACTAGCTTTGTTTAGACACAACATTTTTTTGTATTGTTTTATTATGCTAAAAACTAAAAATACACGCTTCACAAGGAAATACATAAACCACGTAAACATTCATACCATTCACACATGTATACATACGTCTACATTCAAAACAAACAACAGGACTTCAAAGAAGCACTGCAAAACCTTTTTATATTGTTTTATTCTGCTTTCTCGAAATTAAAATTTAAACTAAAATCTACATCGCAAAAATGGATGAAAAAAAAATAATAACAAAAAAAAAAAATAATTAGTTTTTAAAATTAAATTTTAAATTTAAATTAAAATAAAATAATTTAAAAATTTTTACTTCACTTCTATTTGTGTTAGAGCTGCTTCACCGAAAATTTTCGTTGTTGAAAAATGCCAATTAAAACTGGTTTCATAGGTAACCGAGGAAGGAGACGAAAAAGAAGCTGCTTCTTTAACATCGCGCGTGAACCAGGTAATTGTTGATTTTGTTACATACCTAAAGTAAATAAAAATATGTATAAATATATTTATAAAGAGGGAACTTCTCTGATTTAAGTATGTATTATGCATTCATATACATAAACAGTTTATCGAAACATTAAAACGAAATATATCCCGTTATAAATATTGCAACTCGGTTTATGTATATAAACACATTTCATCATACACGTCACATTTTTTAATTAATCACTTTAATTGAAACCCACTATGTATATTAGGTATTCCTAGTAATTTAAACACAAATGTGCATTTACGCATTCATGAAATGGTATAAGAACATATACGGAAATAATTATATATATTAAGTACGTTTACGTTCTACACAATTTCAAGGTCGCGCGTTATTCACAAATTAAACTTAAATTTCACTTTATTAAATTAAATGTATTAAATTTCACTTTATCAAGGAAATATTAATTCAACATAAGACGTGATTTGCTGACTGCTATCTCTGAAAGACTGGTATGAATAAGCCATTAATTCGGTTAGTCAGAAGTTTGAACAAGGAAATCGGCGTCAAGCGCAAAGTATAAACTAACTTCAAGTTAGGTCATACCAGTTATCAATAGATGGCGTAAAACTTGTGAAATTGTATTTTAATTTGTTAATTTAATTTGAGTTTTATCAATTATCGAAGTATTTAATATCGATGGTAGACAATTAACAATTTAGGCTGCGGGTGAAATCTTAGGTAAATACTAATTTTACCTATTTTTTAACGGTGTACTAGGTAAATTAAAATACTGTTCTAAAAAGCAGGGTACAATACTAAAAAAACTTAAATGATTGTAGCTGCTTTCTTGTTTCCTTTTTTTTTACGTTTATTTTATTGTGCCGCTCGGTATCATTAGGTGAAATATTTTGAATTTTCATCTAAAAAATTAATTTATTAGAAATAAATTTAATTATTTTTTTATTTTTTCAGATAAAGAATCATATCATAAAATATTAAAACATATTGTCAATAATAGTAACAAACACGATGGAAAAATCAAAAAAAAATTATTCCCAAAGATTTAAGTTTGAAATATACAGTTTCTACATATATATGCTTTGTATTTTGAAAATATGTTTTTCCTTTTTAATTTCAGGGACATTAGAGGAGGAGAATTCTTTGATAAGAGGCAGAATAATGCTGGACTGTGAGTTCCAGAAAAAAAATTGTAATCCACGTCAGTGTTGGGACTAAGTGTATTTTTATTCGATATTGTAGGTTATGTATTTACATACGTTTATTTCTTTAAGGAAGGTGATAAAGGAAAAAATCTTGAGAAAATTTTTAAAAATGGCACACAGAAGTGGCAAAACATTTAAAAAAAATATAAGGTAAGTATTTAACTTAATTATTCTAACCATAAACTTATAAAATTATTTCATTGTAGAAGATGATACAGCCCCAATCGGGGGTATCGACGGAACATGGGGAACTACTGCCCACACAACGGGAGATATTTGGTGAGCTTCACGACTTTTTGAAGACGAAACATGGACTACATCCAAAGTATATAATAGATTGGGATGCCAATGTCAATTATGCTCTATCTACCTCCGTGGGCTCGTCCAGTAGCTTCCAAAATGTGAACAGTAACTCCCCATCGAATTTTATTGACATTTCTACTGACTCGGACAGTATTGAATGCGAATTGCTCCCAAAAAAGCAATGCAAACCCCAAAAATATGTGATTAATGAATTAGACTGAAATTAAGAAATGTGATGAAAAAAACCAATTATTTTTAAAAATTTTATTTGAAATACACAAGTGAGTTTTAATCTTGTAAATATTACTGGTTGTTTCTACAATCGTGAGCACAATTCGTCTCGAAACTGTCCTGCGTCTATATGGTCTCTGGGACTGTTTGTGTAGCTATTTGTTTCTTCCTCTATTTACCCAAAGTCCGGATGACAAACATATAGTGAGCATTACGCAGCATGCACACACCACTTTGACACATCGTTTAACTTCCAACTCTAGAGTTTTAAAAAATATAGAACGCCACCGTGTCTTCATCATTCCAAATGTTTGCTCTATGGCGATTCAAGTCTTCGAATGGGAATGGTTGAACCGAGTTTGAGCCACTATCAAGGATAACCCTTTGCAAGGAGTTACAATACAAATGGGATTCATGATACACTTGTATCCCACATCACCCAAAAGAAAGAAACCATCTGGGGGAAAACTACCGGATCTGTATAGTTTGCTATTTAATAATACACGTTGGTCGTGCACGCGACCCCGGATAGCCAACACACATATTAATAATTTTATAATTTGCGTCGCAAACGGCCTGAAGCTCTATAGAGTAGTCCAACTTTCGGTTTATACATATATTGATCGCGTTGGTTGGGTGGACATTTTATTTTTATATGGTATCCGTCTATTGCCCCACAGCTTTGCTGAATACACCTGAACGTGCTTTTGTGGCAAATTTCGCTCCAATATCTCCTAATGCTGCCATTGGTGGTAGTATTTGCCATTGGAAGTAGTATGTGATTTGACATTTCCTCAAATATTATTAAATATTTATGTATAATCACTATGGTTTTCGGCATTAGTCAAGATACGATGTGCCACATCCTAACAAAAACAAAAAATCGATCAAATCGATTTCAATACTCCATCCAAGGAGTTTAAACGGAATCAACTCAATCAATTTACGAACTGATAATGGTATTATTTGTATATTCGATTTTGTCTCTTCGTGATCCCCATTAAGTATATGTTTATCATTATAGGGGGTTGATGGTTGATACAATACCTCATTCTGGTTTAAAAAATAACAAATATATATAAAATAAGCACTTCAATAGCCTATAAATTTCAACTTCAATAATCTTTAAATTTACCGATTGCGATTTATAAATTTGGTGCAATATTTGTGCTTGCAGCTTGAGGTACTTCTTCACTATTTTTCCTAATTCTCCACACAACGTTATAATTAAAGTCAATTGTTCATTATTGTGTTCCATATTTTTGTTTTCGCACAACACCAACATTAATATGATATCAGATTATTTGACGTTTATGTTATTCATTTTAACCCTTCAAACCCTTTTTTGCAACTGAACTTTACTGCTGATTTGGCACAGTAGGAATGGTAATTTTGTACTAAAATTACGATTTACCGTACTAAACGGTTTACCTTAGATTTCGCCCGCAGCATTACTACTCAATTTAGTACTAAATATTTAACCCAGTACGCGTTATGAAATCAGTAAGAACTAGAAATAACTAGTAGCTAGTAACGGCTATTTAGTTTAGTAAGTAATTTGGACTGTGTGTCTAACGCCGAATTTTTTATGTAACTTTCGACTAACAAAATTAACGGTATGTTCATACTATAGGTTTAAGTTGAATACGTCAAAATGTATGGAAAACCGAAAACATGCTCACATTATTAAGTTCAAGGCGCAACCGAACCGGAACAGGCGATCAAATTTCAATAAAAACTTAAACAATAACCTCAAATTATTTATTTTGGTGTTTATCGTTATCGTTTTTTTGTCAATGTGTAAATCTTCACTCATTATTAAATCAATTGATTGAATTGAAACAATATTGTGAGAAATAAAGAAATTCGGTTTATCAAATAACACAAAAATAACTTAAAACGAAACGAAAGCTATGTGCTTGAGAATATAAAAAAACTTATTGAAAACGAAACGAGTCGTCGGAACCAACCGAAAACTATGTGCCTCGAGCTTATGAGTCTAGTAATTTCAGAGAAACTTGCCTTACAATTTTAACAACAAGTCTTCTACGTTATATATATTCAAAATATATTTCGCAGTTGTGCAAACAAGCACTTTATTGCAATTATTCGTCGTGTGCTAATTTCCGGATGTGAAGATTGATACTTTTTATTAAAAATGATCGGAGACATTGAACCGAAGTTCCTTCCTTGTATAATTTAGTTAAGGTTGTGAACAAAGAGTAACAGATTCAAATGAACCGCTAAGTGAAGTTTCCCCATGAAAAATTGTGAATTCCAACCGAGTTAAACGGATGGCTCACATTCAAAGATCGCCATCGATCATCGTAAGAGAAGATCTAGTATAAGAACAATAGAATTTTAAAACTAGCTGAGGTGAAACTAAGTGAATTGAGACAGTTTTAGTACCACATTAGCAAATTCTACTTCTTGTATGTTCGGCAGCTTCACCGTAAACCTATGTATATTAACCGTTATGGTGGTATTGCCTCCTTTAGTTCTGCAGAAGATTTAAATTGTATTTATCTGTAGAACTAGAAAAGTTGAACAACACAAACGTGAAGCAAAACATTTTAGATTATTGAACAATTTTCCAGTAGATTTTAAATTTGTTCTTAGTTTTTGAACTGTAGGAATTTTTTAAGTGTTACGCAGGCAAAAAAAAGGAAAATTTAGATTTTTTTTTGTAGGGATTTCTATTTTTAAAGTGTTTACCATCACTGACTTAAATGCGAGTGGTTTGGTAAGGTCCTTCGGACGCGTTGAAGACAAAAGTTTGTGGATACTTTTTTTGAATTTTGTTTTAGCTTGATTAGTTGAATAATGTTTAGTATAATTAAGAACATAAAATGCATGGAGCAACATACATATTAGTAAGCCGTTTTGCAAAATATTTCAATCTTTTTTTTTTGGGTAATAATTCAAAAATCACACGAAAAGGGAATCGAAAATAACATACCTACTTGGGCGGGTATTTTCCTAATTTCAATAACAATAAAACGAAAAAGTGTCGATATTTTAACATGCCGAGGAGGTTGAATGCACAGTTTCAATATAACTTCAAGTGGCTGTTATGAAAACTATCTAAATATTTTATTAGAAAGTATTCCACAATTCTATTACACAAAATAATATAATGAGACAAGCACCATCTGAACCTTTAAATTAGGTTAATCCTAGCTTACATAATAATAAATATATATTTGTAATGGTATGTATATTTCACCTTATAAAGCATTGCATGGTACAATGTTCTTCTATAGTCTATGTTATCTAACACTATAAATTTGATTCAAAAGATAAAATTTTAAAATTAAATTTCCAACAATATTTAATGAATTTATACAAAAAGAACTAAAGCATAATAAATTTTCCGATACAGTTTCACAAAAGTCTCCTTTTATTTATATGGGTGTGTGTCTAATATAGAAATAAATTGAATAAAATTCTTTTATTTAAAATAAATTTTTTAAAATTTAAATTGAATATACATTATATAAATAGTTAAATCGATAAAATTAAAATAATTTAATTATTATTATTATCATTAATGTACATAGTAACTATCTGTAAATTAAATTGACATTTCTACTATAAATCACGTAATTTTCTTTTATAACTTATTGGAATGATTTTTAGTTTTATAAGTATTTTTGTTTGTAGGATTAGTTCTTCTTTATAGATAAAGGATATTGCTATCCAAAAAGATAGTTAAAACTATTTAATAAACTGTACAGTGTTTTTTTTTTGTCAAATATTTATAAAATAAATTTATCCGATACACAAATAATTAATAAATCCCAAATGCGAGAGAAAATCGAATTTTAGATATTTATTTTAATTATGTTTTTCTGCATTATAATTTAAGAATGTTTTGTGCCACATTTTGATATATGGCCTGGATATCTATTTGATTTATGGGTATAGACAAATTAGTTATGTTATGTACAAATACGAGTAGCATTATCTAGGCGGTAGGAGTCACTGAAATTTGACAGGCTTTTTAATTTTTGGGGTAATAAAGTGATTTATGTATTTTGTAAAATGATATCCCTATAAAATTTGGGTTGGTCTATTAAAAACTACTCTTTAGTCGAGCCTATTTCACAAAACTAGAATTATATTTAAACATGATTTTTAGATTTTCTGATTTTTTCTAATCATTTTCTTTTCGTAAGGTGCTATTAAAATTTACATACAAAATCAAAATTGATTTCAATTATATTAATAATAATTAATATATTTGAAATTAATTTATACTCTTAATTATTTATGGGTTTTAGGAAGGATAAAATATGGTTATGATTTTATGAAAAAGTAACAATAGAACTCAATAAAAAATATGCTTCAATTCAAAAGCGTATCACTTCAAAGCAGAACCCAAATCGAAAATTGAGTCAAAATCGAAATAAGCACCCAAAAAACAAAATCAATTGACCTAGAAATAATTTTAGGCTCATTATGGTTTAATCAAATACCCCATTAAAAAATTTTGGGATTCACTCGTTTCTGACCAAATTTCAGGTCATTTAATCTCAAGCTAGCAGAGGCCAAATCGAAAATCGGACCGAAACCGAAATTAGAACGCAAAACAACATTAATGGACAAACAAGTATATTTAAGCTCATTATAACCAAATCAAATGCCTTATTAAAAAATGTTGGGCTCCACTCGTTTTTGATAACATTTCAGGTCGTTTTATCCCAAAACTGAAATTAGAACGCAAACTAAGATCAATTGACATACAAATAATTTTAGGCTTTTTAAGGCCTAATGAAATACCCCATTAAAAAATGTTGGACTACTCTCATTTTTGACCATATTTTAAAAGGTCATTTAATCTAAAGTTAGCGGATGCTAAATTAAAAATTGGACCAAAACCGAAATTAAAACGCAAAAGAAGATCAATTGACATACAACTAATTTTAGGCTCTATATGGTGTAATCAAAAGCTCCATTAAAAATTTTGGGCTGCACTCGTTTTTGACTAAATTTCAGGTCATTTAATCTAAAGGAAGCAGAACCCAAACCCCGCGCATTAGTTGGAAGGGATGCAGCCCAAAAATTGTTAATAGAGCATTTAATTGGCCTATTATTAGCCTAAATTGGTGAATATAATACATCAATACATCAATATAATATAATACATTCAAGCACTTTGAATGCAAAAATTAAGGAAAAATGGTCACATTCATCACGGAAATATTATATTATTAATTATACCAAACATGAAGATTTGACTCGGAAAGAGATTTCGGCCAAATGATGAAATAATAGCTGAAACAAAGAATATTTAGATAAATTTGATAAATCATGTTTTAAAGAACGTTTAATGAAATTGGAAAAAGGTAGGAATAAGTTTACTGTTTTATTCTAAAGAAATATCAATCCACCCTTCATAAATCGGCTCGCAGGCGTTATTTAAATATTTTTCAAATTTCTAGTTGAATTTTATTTACGCTCGCTCCTACTACATTGAAGATAACAATTACAATTATGGAGTTAACTTGGATGATCTGGAGTTTGCGTTGGACTCATATCCAGATTCAGCTGTGTATTGTATTTTTGTGGTTTTCCTCCCTGATATGTATTTATTCCTAAGTACAGTGAGCAGAAGTTTCTTGTATTGTTGTATATTTATAATTGTACTTTTGTGCTTTAAATACGTTGGTGTGCTCGGATTGAAAAACCACGTGAACACAAAAGACTTCTATCAAATGCTGCGTTTATACCATAGCTAAAACAGCAATGCTAAACGCAAATGACAGCTGTAGCAACGGTATATACACGATATTTTCATAGCTCATCCAGCTAAAAGTTCAAATTTATATGAAAATGACATTTTTAGCATTGCTATTTTAGCTGTGGGATAAACGCAGCAAAAGAGAATTTAACACGTTCACGCCGGCGCGTTCCACCGGTGGCCCACACTAGACTGCCTCATCGGACGGTGCGTACCACCGGTGGTACGCATTTGATTGTGCTATTATAGACGGTACTTATGTAACACCAAATATTTAGATAAAAAAAAAATACAAAAAAAACCTATTCAGAAATAGGGCGGCTGGATTAGATCCCGTCCGATAGAGCGAAAAGCTTTAAGCGCAGCCGCCAATGTGCAAGAAGCAAGAGTTACAGCACCATCGTGAACGTGTTAAACAAATTTGAATATCCTAAAATGTCAGCTCACTCGTTAAATCTTCAACCGGAACTCGATGTATTGATGATAAACAATATTAATATACGAGGGCTGCCTTTTATATTTCGGGATTAGAGAACAAAAACAAATATTAATCATCGAAAATCGCTTAATTGTTTTTCAAAATATTCGCCATGAAGATCTATACACTTTTGCATGCGTTTGAACCAATTGTCAAAGCACTTTTTCTACTCTGATTGAGGTATCTCCAAAACATGCATTCTGAACGCAGCAACCGCTTCTTCAGGTGTCGAAAAACGTTGACTTCGCAGTTTGGTTTTTACGTACGGGAATAAAAAGAAGTCTCACACTCCGATGTGTGAGAGCTCGCATTGCCGTGGTGAAGAGTGATCCGATTGCAAGTACTTCGTGCGCGAACAACTTTTGTTGGATTCGGCTCATCTTCAAACACTCATACAGTCGACTGCTGTGTACTTTCGGGCTCATACGCGTAAATCCACGATTCACCACCTGTCACTATGTCATAGACGTGTTTTGAAGCACCGCGATCGTATTTTTTGAGCTTTTCTTTCGACCAATCGACACGAGCCTTTTTTGAGCGATTGACAAATTGTGTGGGACCCAACGCGAACAAATTTTTTTGACATTCAAATGTTTAGCAATATTGAATGTATGCTGGTCCCACTAATGCCTAAGGTTATCTCAATCTCACGATAGGTGATATGACGATCTTGCAATATCAGTTCGCGCACAGCATCAATGGGTTCCGGAACAACTGATTCTGGATGACCTTCACGAAATTCCTCTTGGAGTGAAGTGCGACCTCGATTGAATTCACCATACCATCGCTAAACACTGGTCCTTGATGGAGCTTCATCGCCAAAAATTGAATTAAGTGCATCCATGCACTTTTGCTGCCTTAATCCACGTCGAAAGTTGTAAAAAATAATCGCACGAAAATGTTCACGATTTAATTCCATTTTTTCGCCGCGATGTTGAGTTAATGAGTACTGTAAACAACACAAATAGCGCTCGAATGTCAAAACGTTCTGAGTACTTATAATCTCAAAAATGTCAAACTTTACGATAGAGCTGTCAGTTGCCAGATTGCAACACTAGGGTTGTCCAATCCCGAAATATAAAAGGCAACCCTCGTATCAAACTCACTCATGTTACGCAGATTTCAAAAAAATAAAAATCGTTATTACGATCATTCGAAAAACACATATACACTCAGTCAAGAAAGTAACGGGAATTGATCAATTAAAAAGCCCGCTTAAGGGCATTGTAATTTTTTTGTCGTTAAGTTGGCGATCTTTTTCGAACAAAGAAAAGAGAAAAAGATAAAAGTCAGTCGGAGCCATATTAGGCAATTGTTCGATAATATTTATTTGTTGAGTTTTTGGCCAGAACTTCGTTCACAATGATAGCCTTGTGAAATGGTGCGTTGTCGTGGTGCAAAATCCATTAGTTTTTTTCCAAACCTGGTGTTTTTCGGTGAATTTGCTCTCTCAAACGCCGCATAATGCCCAGATAATGTTCTTTATTTACCGCCTGACCTTCTGGCAAGAATTTCGAGTGCACAACACTTTGATAATAAAAGAAAACAAGGCGCCATTCCGAAGCTTGTTGACTGGTTTGCCTGTCAAAATCGAACCATGTTTCAACACCAGTTATAATGCGTTTTATGACCGTGGGGTCGGAAGTGACTCGTTCATGTCTTCAGAGACCTTAACGTGTTTTTGTTTTTGAAGAAAATTCAAGTCTTTCGGAACTAGTCGATCAGTGTCGTTTCATGGCCAAACGACCGTGTACAACGGTAAAAATTGATTAGTGAGGCACATAAGTTCGCAGGCATAGAAATTCCGCGGCTATCTCTCTCAAATCTAAATAATGATTTTCCATTACCATTTTGAAATTCTATTTACATACAAAATTTGAGTCATCATTATACTAATCGGACCCACTTGAGTAGAACTGACCAAATAGAGCACTGGAAACAAACTAAATGACAGATCGCGCTCTAACTTCACGCCAAGATCAGTTGTGCCAACTTAGCGACAAAAAAATGTTTACAATCCCTTTAATCCGGCTTTTTAAATGACCAATTCCCGTTACTTTCTTGACAGAATGTACAAGCGATTATCTGAATTAATAAAACTTAACTATTTTAACCCTCGTCAGGCGGCATAGGTACAATTGTACCTTTTCTGTTTTTAAGTACTAATAAGTCTTCTTGTAGAAACCGGAGAGAGTTAAGGCTTTGTGAGATCTCCACATTTTAATAATGTGGAAATTCCAAATATTATCTATTTACAAAAATTATCTCTACAGTAACGATTTTCATATAAAATATGTGAAAGTACAATTGTACGTCTGCCACCTTTTAGCATTGTAAAATTATGCCGCCGGACGAGGGTTAAAAATTCGTAATTGAATACATTTTGCTGCAAAAACGGTAAATGATTTTGTAAATGTATAGAAATAGGACTAAATTTTTTAGATTTCATATAGCCTACACTAATTCTTGGCAGTGACCGAAGTGTGAGGTATAGTCCTTGTAAAAACCGCCACAGGAGAAAATGTCTTAGTACTTTTTTGTTAAAAATCATTACAAAAAAAAAATAAAATCGACACAAAAGAAAATATCTCAGAACATTTTTTGCTCAAAATCATCACTTATTGAGTCTGAAACAATCCTTATTCCCAGCTCGTGTAGAAAAGGAGCTATATTTTATGGATTCCAAATGTCCTATACACTACCTCGTGATAGTGACAGTGTCAGGTAATAGGTTAAAAACGCCAAAATAAATTGACTTAGTAAGTTTTTTTTTGAAAATCGTTACTTACTGAGTCTGGCACGATCCTCCTTTCCGGCTCGAGTTAGTCGTGACAGTGACCAAAGTGTCAGGTAGTCCTTGTCAAAACCATACCAACCAACATACTGGGTAGATACGAAACTTCTTTCTATTTCGTATATACATAGGATTATATTTTTTGAATTTCGACTGGCCTGCACTAGCTCGTGACAATGACTGAAGTGTCAAGTAATCCCTGTTAAATCGGCCACATAAGAAAATGTCTCAGTAAATTTTTTGTTGCAAATCAATACTTACTGAGTCGACAAGGACCTTTTTTTAGTTCGCATAGAAATGGAGCCAAATTTTGTGAATTTCAAGTGGCCCGCTCTACCTCTTGACAGTGAGAGAAGTGTCAGGTAATCCCTTTGAAAACTGCAACAAAAAAACTGTCTTTCAACTGTCTTCTACACTAACTCGTGACAGTGACCTAAGTGTCAGATAGTTCCCGTGAAAACCATTACAGAAGAAAATGTTTTAGTAAATTTTTTGTTTAAAATCGTTACATACTGGGGTCCAGCTCGAACCTTTTTTCCAGCTCGTACAGAAAAGAGGCGATATTTTTTGGATTTCACATGGCCTAAACTATCTCGGACGCCGTAGCCGAAGAGTCAAGCCGTTCTTGCGAAAACCATTACGGAAGAAAAAGTCTAAGCAAATTGTTGGTTAGAAATTATTACATTTTAACCTGGGCCCGTATTGTTGAAGTCGGTGGAAATTTCCACATGCGGATTATAATATTATTCAAATTTTCTGTCGGCTATTTTAACCGTTTTTTTCAAATTTATTTGCAAGTTTTCTGTTATTTACTTCCCTAATAAAAAAAATCGGTGGAAAATTCCGACTGGCTAAATCGATGCGGATTTATTCCTTAAGCTATGTGTACTACAGTAAAAACCGGTTTTAGGACAGATTGTTCGATCAGTTTGCCATAAACTTTTTGAAAAATAATTTAATTTACTTTCACCTTAAGTTTGGCACAGAGCCTTAGAAGGAAATAAATAATAGAAACTTGTAAAAAAATTGAAAAATAAACGATTAAAATAGCCGGTGAAAAATTCGAATAATATAAAGAATTTTAAAGCAAATTATAATCCGCATGTGGAAATTTCCTCCGATTTCAAGAATACGCGCCCTGGAACAAATCATGTTTCGAGATCGTAAAGAAATGGGGCTAAATTTTTTTTTGATATCAAATGATATACACTACCTCGTGACAGTGGTGGGTAATTTCTGAAAAAATTGCCACATAAGAAAATGTGTTGGTCAATATATTTCAATACGTGTTTGTAATACAGACACAATTTTGTAAATTGTCTGACATAAATTTAAAATTTTCGAATATGCACATTCTTTTAATTCAACAAAATGTTCAGTCGTATTTATCAAACTACTCTATCGTGTTTTGATGTGTAATAATAATACCTTATTGGCGATATTAATGGAATGCAGATACCGTTGCTTTCTACATCTACAAGAGGAGGCAAGAATTATTAAATACCTTGTTATTGCAGTTTGGATCACTTAAAGATGCCTCAGAACAAAGTTACATTCACATTTTCTTCTCCAGTTGTCAGGTATTTAGTTGGAAACCGCAAATATTGATTGTTGCTTTTTCAACATAATTTTGTTAAATGCTATTTTTGATTGGAGAATGTCGGAAAACTTTAACAATTTTTCGAATTTTATCAAAAATCTGGTTGTTACTAGTACACGGAATATCAAAATCACGTTCGACTATTTCGTTAGAGTTTCTTCTAGTTCACGTAATTTTTCATCAATTTCATCATCGTCAGAGTTTTCGTTTAATACTTCACTTCACGATAACACAAATTCTTATAATTTTGTTTTAAGGACATCTAGGGCCTTTTCTGTGGAAAAAATTTCTTGAATTATTACCATCCCCAACCTCCACAAATTAGATACAATTTCACTTTTAGAATAATAAACACTAATATTTAAATAGCGCCGGTAGTGCTTCGATATCCATTCACAAAATTAGAACTCACTGGTGGTTGAATGGATTGTATTTCAGATTTTCATTCTCCATATATTCGCACATTAAACGCGAAAACCAAATCACCGATAGTTTTGTTAAAGTCTCAAAAGAAAAATTTTCTGTCCAATTCATTAACTTAATCTTAAAAGTAGTGAATGCGGACCGGGGTCCAGGCTCCTGTTTGAATTTCGTCATCCTAATGGTATTTTTCTAAACGAATCTTGAGGTTCTATAAAAGTAGAAACATAATTTAATAATTTTCTTCAATTATTTACTGGACATAAGTAACAAAAAGATTGTGGAAAATAGATGAAATCTATATATTGACGACGACGATGGGTTTCTTTTCGAAGTATTTTGTACTTCATATATCACTTAGGAGGAACCCTTAAATCAATAGGATTTCTAATCACTGAAAAGAAAACAGCGACCGGTTGCACAGCGAAAATTAGCTAATCTCGCGCTAACTAAAATTTGTTTCGCGTGCAGAGAAAGCTCACTGCAATCTTTTTTTATAATCTAAGCAAACTGTTCTGGGGCCTAAGCACTCCCAACTCAACTCGCTCGCGGTTCGCTTTAAACCGTTTAAAATTGCGCATTGCTTGCCAAATAGATGACGTACGGCTATGGATTCCATTTACGTAGAACCATATCTGCACCCCTTTTGCATCTACATCCCCCTATCGGGATTTGAGTCCGGGACCTCCCGCACCAAACGCTTAAAGCTGTAACTACTGTGCCGTTTGGTTGGTCAGTCAGCCATTTTGATAATTTTTTTTTTTTATGTAAATATTTAACAGGTGGTTAAAATTCACTAAATCAAAATTGACAGCTTCAATAATACTTACGTTGATTTTTATCTGGTATCTAATTCATTTGCATTTAACTGGCACACGAATGACCGACCGTTAGCAATTTGTAAGCCCAAACGGCCATAGCTCATATGGCCTATGGTTATATTTTATGGTACGCTAATAATCGATTATCGCATTTACTTTAAAAAGAATAGTTTTACTATTATGATATGCAACGAATTCAGCAAAGTGTGTAAAAAACGGCCACCCCGGTGGCAAAGTGGTTAGCATGCTTGCTCCAGCGACCGGAGGTCCCGGGTTCGATTCCCGGTGGTGACAAGGAAAAAATTTCACGGCTGGTTTAGGATCAATGAATTAATCACTCATTATCCGAAATGAAAAAATGATTATGAAACCTCATATGAGGCGGCCAAATCCCTTGATGGGATATAGTGCCAGAGAGAGAGAGAGAGTGTAGAAAAACTTCGGTAGAATAAACCTCCATATTAACAGCTGTGCCTGAACCAAGAAGTTTGTCCATTATGTAAATTGAAGCATCGGTTGTTCTTTTGCTACATACGACTCCGTAATCCAAGTTCACAACAACTCCTGATCAGACTCCTCCTATGAAGAATATTATATTCACATCATCCAAAACTTCGAAATTAACTAAAGCGGCCCAAACTACAGTTCTTCATGCAGACCAACGGTGCTATATGTTACGACTTCAAATTATGTACATAATATTTACTACGGCTGAAATTGTCGTTTCTAATCAAAATGAATTATAGTTGTTACTGTACGAGATTGGCATTCTATCAAAACCACCAGTTATAAGTTATAAGTTATAACTTATAACGATTAAAGGTACGTTGTATGCGTTCTTTTCTCCTTCTAGATTTTCTTTGCTATATGGATGAAATCTAAATAAAATACATCTGTAATGAAGTGTAGATTAAAGAACTGTTCTACTATTGAACCACTCGAACTTAAAGCTGGCTTAACAAGGATCGTTTTCGATAGCGTGGTGTTAATTTAAATAAGAGTTTCCGTCATCTACTCAAATTGTATTATTTTCAATACCTCAATAGATGTCTGGGGCGATTATCAATTCCTAAAGCATCAAACCGCTCCCATCATCGTTGGGGAAAACACGCTCCTCATAAGACGTTCACTCAAAGAAATCAAAATGATAGTTTAGAATTTATTAACCTTAACTGGGAGAATGTTCACTTTCTAAACAAACATCGTGCTGACGCGGAACATATTCACTGTTTATATATTCAACGTCAACTCTTCGAAGCGATCCTTAGTTGTGAATATCTAAAATACATGATCATTCGGCGGTCGAGCAGTTCTTTGCTGCGCTCAAAAGTAAATTGTATTAAACAATAATTTGTCAAACTCACAGGAAAATCTTCAAACTAAATCAAATAAAATTAGTCGTTCAAACCAATATCCCTGTTTCGTGAGAATGAATCGGTAGCACAGTATAGGACAAATCATGTGTTGATTTACAATCAGAGCACGAACGTAGTGACGTTATTCCCTAAGATGGTTATTCCGATATAAATATATATTGCAGTCATGCACGCATTCTAAAAAATTTGATCAAATTTAAACTAAAGATCAACTAATTTCATTTGAATTATTTTAGCAATTTTCATACAATAAATGTAGTAATGAAATTTTTTGTTATTTTTTAAATAAAATGTTGATTTTTTTCAATTATTTGTTTACATTTCATCACCAATATGTTATAAATTTAATTGTTGTTAGAAATTAAACAATACGTTTGTTGAACTTTAATATATTGATAAATTTCCAGTAGAAATGTTGAACAAAATCATTGTGTGGTAAATTTTAAACATAAAACTATTGAATAATCAACAAAATATAACAAAATTCATTTACAGTAAACCTGAAACCATATAGAACTGCAGAACGAATGTAAAACGTTAACAGTCGAGTAAAATGAAATTAAAATAGTTTGAGTAATATATTTTTAAGGTAAGTACGAAATAAAATATTATTATAATAATAAAAATACTATTATAAAATAATATTATTGTAATATTATGATCCTAAGTCAAAATGTAGTATGTATTATGTAATATTAAACAAAAGTGAGACCATTCGTTTTGGATAGTTTACATAAAGCACGCGTCTATAAAGACGGTAAAAATTGTGTAATATTTTTTCGCTTATTATATCTCGTTTCGTAATATGTCATTTCCTAACATATCATTTAGATTATTTTTCATATTTTCAGCATATTCCCTTGAATTGCAAGGAATTAATTTGGTCCTTGAAACAACCGATCTGAAATAACATCATATTTCTTCTATATTCTCCAATATTATGCTGCTCAAAATAATGTGAGATTTATATTGGTGAAATTTGACGAAGAGGCATGGATGTCACCAACACTGCCAACAATAACAAGTGAACCGCATAATAGTTCAATTACCACACCACAACACCACGAAGAAAATCAATGCTCCGAAATATACCTCGACGATTCGCCATTAATTATTTTAACGCCTCATAATAAAAATATGTTTATAATATGGTCTGAATGAATATATCAATCGTCGCCTAGTACCTCGGATCCACGAGCGGATCCTCGTCATCCACTGACCACACTGAAGTTGCTAAACGTCAAAGTCAAAGATTTTAATTTAAATTGAATAATATACAGAAAATATATTTTAAATATAATAAATTTAAAAATAAAAGAAAATTTTGACTTAATATCAACAATTTTGAATTTAAATTCGAACAACAAATGGTTGAAATTAAACAAATTATATGAAAAATTCAGCAAATTTACATGCTAATTTCATCAACTATTGTTGAAAATAATGTTTAAATTGTTTTAATTTAATCCTAAATATGTTTAAAAAGTGTTTAAATTTAATTTATATTGTTTAAATGTAAACACATTTTTGTTAATAATTCAACAATATTCAAAATATTATTAATAACTTTTTGTTTAAATTCTCTCCTTCAAAAATTTATGTTTAAACAGGAAGTTAAATATTTTTTAAGCGTTTAAAATTACTGCAATAATTGAGTGTAATTAGTTACACTCAATTATTGAAGTAAAATTCAACTAAAATCTTTTAGAGTGCGCACGTACTTTATAAAGCACTCAAAAAACCTGTGCTGGCTGGTTTTAGAAAGCGAGAGCAGGGTTCCGACATGTAATAACTGTAGAATGTCATATACCTTTGAAGAAAGGTCATTCGTTGAAAGTGAACAGCGTTCAATGTAGAAATGACACCTCCACCCGCTCCAATATATCATAAACTGTGAAGAATCATATCCAACATGGAAAATGACAAGGCACCTGGTAAGGATGGCATCTGTTATTAAATTACTTAGGAACGACAGCCATTACCTCATTCACTGCATGTTTCAGCTGGTTTCATCGATTTGGTTTGCAAAAAGGATCTCAAACGTGTGCGTAAAATAGCCCCAATTCATCCACTACATAAAAAAGGAGACCGGCTGAATTGTAACAATTATGGTGGAATAGCTCTGCTCAATACCGGCTACAAGATTTTGGGCACCGTAGTTGCTAACAAATTATAAATTTACAGCGCGCGCATTTCGAGCAAATATCAATGCGGTTCTTGTTCAAGCACGCCAGGAACCGGTAAAAATTTTTCTCTGAGGTCAAAAGCCTGCCGTTTTTAGTGCAAATTACTACGTATGATGCTAGTATAAAGGATGGTACAGCATGCGTTTGAATCTCGAGATCGCAAATGATCTGAACAACTTTGATAAAACTGGAACAATTAAATTGTGCTGCCAAATCCCTTCATGAGATGTAGCGCCAGCGAAGAAAAAAAGAAACGATAGTTTACGACGAATTCGAGTTGCTCTTTGTATAAAAGGGCGCATAATTAACGCTATGATTTATTTATTGAATAAATTTATTGTTTCGGATTTTATTTAACGTTGGCATTTATTAAAATTTTGATTATCGTTTGAAAATATGTTCACATTATGTTTTGAAGATAATATCATTCAAATGATGCCCATTGTTTACTTCGACCTGACGTGCTCTTTCTAGGGCATTTTCCATAACTTTTCTTAGAATTTCAGGTCCCGGTGCCCTCTCTTCTTTTCGTATATTGGCCTTAAGCTCCTGGATGGTTCTTGGCTTATCGGCATACACCTTCCCTTTTAGGTAGCTCTAAAGTGAAAAAATCGGGATCTGTTAAATCGAGCGAACGATATAAAATCAGATAAAATCAGAAGAACGAGATATTATTCGATCGCCAAAAAACAACCACAATTCTGGATTGTTCTCTACCTCTGGCCTTAAAAAATTTTCAATAATTGTCTGGTATTGAATGCCATTCACATTAACCGCAACTTGTTCGTCGTCTTGGAAAAAAAGCATACTGTGCATCTAAAGTGGATGCGTCTGACCTTCAACAATTATTCTTGAATTTTGGGTGCCTAATATTCAGCTATTGTGTTTATTTACGTGACCATTGAAGTGAAAATGGGGCTCATCGCTCATTATGAGTTTCTGAATAAACTCGTTATTTTCTAGGCACAATTCTTGAAAACGGCGACTATATTGAATGCGCATTTGTGCATCGTTTGGTTTTAACTCGTGAACCAATTGAATCTCATATGGGAAAAGGTGTAAATTATGTAAAAAAATGTGCAAAGACCGCCTAGATCTAGATCACCAACTGCTGAGAACTTCGCCTGGTAGAAGTTTTGGGGTTTTCTCAATACTTGCTTGCACCCGAGCAATGTTCAAACTGTTTCGAACTGCGCGAGTTCTTACAGCACACGTAAAATCACAGACAGCCTCTTGTTGGCGAAATTGCTGAACCCATCTGTAACAATTTTTGAGCGGTAGGTGCGTTTGGAACATGATCGAAATTTTTTTTATGATTTTTGTGTCGGAATACTTAATCGATTTAATCTGAACTCATCTGAGCTCGATATCTGATCTGACAATCTTGTCGGTACAACTTTTCCCTTCGGGGATCTGAGCCTACAACATTTTGTACGATCGTGAAATATTACCAATTATTGATTACTATATCTAGTTTTTAATACGTTATGTTATGATATTTGTTATAATTTTTTTTAAGCTGCTGCTTATTTTGTAAGGCGTTACTTCCATTTGATAAACCTTTGCGATTATTTTTAATCGCTAAATCCCATAATAAAAAATATGAAAGAAGGCACCTATCTGTAGAATATATGATTGATTATGTCACCTGGTATTAAATTTGTAGCTAACAATTTAATTTAATTTGAAACTGTAAAAAGGATTTTAATTAACAAAATCGGATATTGTTGCGTTCGTTAGATAAATGCCACAGCGGAGTAGCCGAAGACTGCTAAACGTCTTGAAGGATTTAAGTTAAAATTGTTATTTTAACTTGTCATTTTCAACATAAATTAGAAATATCTACGTACATTTCCTCCTTTAAATATAAACCAGATTTAATCCAAAATTGCTCTTATATCCATCTCATATCCATACGAACAAAATACAATAAAAAATAAATGTTTCAAACAAAATTAATAAATCAAACAGACTTACATTAAAATTAATTGTTAAATTTTCCGTAGTCGAATTAAACCACGGAGCAGAACTTACCTGAAAAGAAAAGTAAAAAAAGCAATAGGTAAAATAATGGTTATAACTTGTAAAATCGTTATTTATAAAGGTATACATATATAGTGTTAAACGTATTAAATATTTTTACCGCACCATTTCATTCCTACCCCTTTATACCGATATATAATTCCCATTGTATCCGAAAAAAATGTAATCAAAATTTAATTATTTGAAAATTTAAATTTTGTATACGTATTCGGTTTCTAACCGCAACAATCCCCATAAATTACACACGTTTCAATAAACAAAATCACAAAAACATAGTACAGCTTAAATTAAAAACGATTTCCTTTAATTTTCTCATCTCAACCCAACAACAATACATTTTTCGAGATTAATAGTTTTTATTTTAGTGTATATAACTGTATAGAAGTGCATATTAAAGCAATATTTCATCTAAACCTTTTTAAAATTGTAGAAATAAAAATTTCAAGTTTAATTTAGATTTTCTAACTTGATATCAAATAACGTATATACACCAAATGGCATATAGCAATAATTTTTGTTTAACATAAATAAATGTCAAAAAATTGATTACCATCAACCGCACTAAATAAAAAAAAAAATATTTTACAAACCACAAAAAACATTAAATAGTTAAAAATCTTCAGTAAACATTATATAGAGAGTGGAACAGCAAAAAATAGTAAAGTGGTATATTAACACATCAATTGACGAAATTGTTTGCACTCCTTGATGTAGTACACATCGGGGGTGGGTCTGAATATACAAATCCCCACACAATAATTTATATTTTGACTTATAATGTGCATGTTGGTAAAAATTCAAGCGATAGAAAATCATTTTTATTATAATTTTCTGCACTCATTCCCCATGCGATTTATTACACACCCACACATATACATACATAAATATATTAAAATTTATACATTTCCACATTTATCACTCATTTTCACTTTGTACGATGCGAGAAGTCGAGTAGATCTAGCTACTGCTTTATATGTAGAAAAGTATTTTCACTATAGTCAATTTATATTAGTACGCCGTCACTTTACTACATGGATATCCGTATTACGTATACATAAAACTCGGTATTTTTTATGTATACATAATATATACGATACACAGTTTCTTGTTACAAGTCGTTGGATATATTACTTCGTCTATGTAACATAATTTATTAAAAATAACAACAAATGAAAAGAAAAATGTATACATACAGGGGAAAGAGTTTGTACTTAAAAAATACAACGGAAAGCTACAAAAAATTTGGAATTATGAGTTTCGAAATTGTCGAGAAAGTGCATTTGCACCCTGTGCAATTTGTGGATTGCTATAAATATGTAAGTATGTTGTGACAGAAAATACACTACTTCCTTATACCATGTTAGGACGCCATGGTCATAACAATTACATACTTCCTTTCCTTTTGATTATTTTAAATTTTAATTCCATGGTAATGGAAAGTGTGATGCCTTTTTATTGACGGCATTACCATCTATTATATGGCATTATTATTAAAAGTGGTTTGCGACTAGGAAATTCACCTTGACATTGTGTTTTGTGTTTTATTCACATCCCCTGTTCATGTAAACGTCAAGTAGTTAGAGCGAGACCAATGTGTACCTTGTGAGATAAGATATATACTAATTCAACGATATTTTTAGACGTAGCACAAGCATTTGATAAGGTTTGGCAACGTGCTCTAGAATGTAAACTTCAACGAGATTTGCCAAAACAACATTTTGAATTGCTAAAGTCTTATATCAACTACCGTTACTTCCGGGTAACACAGGAAGCTGAATACTCAAAACTAAAGAAAATATTGGCAGGGGTTTTACAAGACAGTGTTCTAGGCCCCGTATTATACCTCCTGTATACAAATGATCTACTAAACATAGAAGAAGCTAGAATAGGAACGTTTGCTGATGACACAACTGGTATGACCACCGATGCTATAGTATTGTTGAGTCCACAAGGAAACTACAAAATGCTGTTAATATATTGAATAACTGGACAAAACAATGGAGGATAACACTTAACGAATTGAAATCAACACATAACAACTTTACAAATAGGAAATTAGATTATATTCCGATTAGTTTCTAAAAATTCAGAAAAAATGCACAGGCTTATTAGAAGAAACTCCGATCTGCCAACGCACAATAAACTGCTGTTACATAAACATATCGTTAAAACATTTCTGGACGTATGGTATACAACTTTGGGGCTGCGCAGGGAAAGATACAGAGAAGATCATTCAAACATTTCAAAACAAAGTACTACGTAGCATTTACGTACAATATCCATCGAGACTTAAACGTGGAATACGTCAGCGATGAAATACAAAAATTTGGAAGGAGTCATGTTCTGTGGCAGCAGCAGCATGACAACGAGGAGCTGCAGAACCTACTGGATCGCACCAATGGAAGTAAAATTTTGTGAAGTAAAGATAATCTTCTTAATTTAATGTTGTCAAATGCTGGTAACGTTTTATGCTTGATTTTTTTTTTGTTTTTGTAATCGGGTGGACGTCGCTCAAAAAGTTTGTTTGCGCATGTCCACTTCAATTCCTACGGTCTAAGGCGGGAAGACGCCCAACATTTTGGCGGCCTATCAAAACCATATTTACGTTTTTTGGCGAGACCACCCCGAGGTATATTTTTTTTTTTAATTTTTAATTTTAATTTTTCGGCTTTTCAAATTTTTTTCTTATATCAATTAAGTGCAATTTAAATTCTTATTTTTCCAATTTCAATTTTCAATTTTTTTTTTCAATTTCCCAATTTTTTTTTGTATAACTGTGTAAACGTATAACGTAAATGTATAACGGAGACACACATTGGCTTCGCTCAAAATTAATCACTTTCACCGACCATATTTTTGGTATTGTTCAATTTATTTTTCGCGTTCGTATTCGCCATTTTGTTCTCTCTTGATATTTTTTTTTGTTTGTTAAAATAAAAATTTTGTGCTGTTAAAATAATAAAACGAGGTGCAAAAATTGTTGGGTCGGTATGGTGGGAGGAAAGACTCCATTCTGTGTCGCTTCCATATTTACAGGCTGGGCTTGTCACTCCTTGTTATCCCCTGAACGACATCCACAGGGTCGAAGTGGCGAGTCCAGTATATGTATCTTCCGTTCGGCGGCGACCGTACAATCCATACGGTTCCCCCGTGGCACTTCGGCGGTCCCATGCTGTCGGTGTGAATTGTGGAATTGTGGAGGATTAGCTGCAGATCTCTCCGGGTGACGAAATGCCTGGTCTGTTGAAGAGATATCTCTACTCTCTAATGCTACTTCGTTGTGGCTGGGCATCGGCCTTTTGGGGTCGATGGATTATTCGGGGTGGTCTCTACTTCAGACTGGGTATTTGTCATTTGGGAGATCCGGTCGTCGGCGGATGAACCCGGGTGTGTTAATAATTTATTACATATAGTTCCTCAAGTTTCGTTCTGGTATAAATTCTGGTCCACTTCATTTAAATTAAGTTTTTTAAATTTGCTTTGATTTTGATTTTTTTTTGTACCATGGTGTAGGACAGGAACACGCAAGCCTCCATTTCCCCACGATCCAAGCCAAATCCTGAGATCGACGGCCATCCGTAACAACCACTGTACGTAAATGACAAAAACAATATTTCAAGACTATTATGAACGCCACCTAAGAATCCGCTATTTTTTTCTTTTCATATTCTTCCACATAATTTTAAAATTTCAGCGGACACCCTAAATTAAAGGCACAAGAGGTGACCCCATTTCAGTGGTATTCTGCCAAACAGAAGTCACATCAAACTAGGTATCCTAAATTAAATTTTTTTTACATATTTGTTTTTTTCTGCCTTTACGAAATTTATGTTCACACATCACAAATTTACTTAAACTCGACCGATCGAGTATATTGAAATAGTGAACTTTAGAAGCCAGTCTAAGTGACGCAAACGACACGATGTCAGACGAGGAAAATCATGATAATAAAATGCATGCAAATCATGACCAGCACGACGACGTTAAAGAGGACGCGAACATGGGGACTGACAGGAGTCGAAATAGGGGAACGAAAATCTTCCGAGGTGTTTCGACGCATAAAGCACCTAGCAGGAAATAGTTTTACAGACAAAATCGTACGATCGCTGTGGAGTGCGGACGCGTAAAATGACGGACGGAATACGAATAGCAATCGCAGCCCAACCGAAGGGAGTGGACACCGACAGGTTAGCAAAAATGGCGGAGGCACAGAATGTATGAGGCACAGAACTTATCGAAAGCCTGCATCGCCACATTTCAATCGAATCGAAAATACAGACCACCGCTAACCGGAAGAACGAAGTCCGACCGATAAGCGACACCGTCAACGTCTACAGTTGCACCATTACACGAGGACCAACAATTTAAGCCACGATCATGACCGCACTCACGATCGCAGATACCAGACGTATGCTAGTATCAGGCAAATTTTGTAATTCCCGTAAATTTCGCCCGCCATGTGAACACAGTGAATAGCCGATTTTTATTCACGACACGAACAGTGACCTGAATTTTCTTATCAACACCGGAGCTGACCTTGCGAACAATCTAGTTTTATTAGCCGCCAATGGTTCAATACATACGGCACGAAATTGCTTAAGGTTAATAATATGCTTTCGTTTTAGCTAATGAAAATTGTCCGATCATTGGCGCTGATTTCGGCGCAAATTTTCAGTAAATTCGCTCTCTTAGTAGATATTAAACGAAAACGACTGATTGATTTAACGACCCAGCTGTCAATCAATGCCATGTAGATCAGGGCCGATACGCCCACTTCGATACATTTTACAATCGATAATGATTATTAAAGAAGTTTCCTTCCCTAACAGCCGAAACAAACTACAATTTACCCGTTAAACATTCCGTAGTTCATCATATTGTAACAACAGGTCATTTACCTGTATCTCGACCACGAAGATTAGATCCAATTTCTCACAAAACAGCGTTTACTGAATTTCAACATGGTGGAATTACGGATTTACCGCGCATCGGCATCACTCCTCTCTTGCTCTCTTCACATGGTACGAAAAAAAACGATTGGGGACCATGTGGAGACTACGGCCGACTGAATTCCGTAACGATACTAGATCGTTACTCGATACCACACATCAAACATTTTTCGATTAATTTACATGGATGCTCTAGCTTCTCTAAAATCAATCTCGTCAGAGCCTAATATTTAATTCCCGTGGCACCCGAGGATGTATACAAAACTACAATTATGCGACCCCATTTGACCTTTTCGAATCTACTCGTATGCCATTTGGTTTAAGAGATGTCGCTCAAAAGTTTCAGCGATTTATCAACTAAGTTACGCGTGATTTAGACATCAAATTCACGTACATCGACGAAACCCTCGTGGTATCGAAAAAGGAGGAACAATAAAAACTACATCTCGAACATTTTTTTAAACGACTCGATGCGTTTGGTGTCAATATTAAGAGTTCTAACGTTTTTGGTTCGAACTCTTTCGATTTCCTCAGCTATACGATCACGCTGAATGGTATTCTGCCGTCGAAAGAACGAATTAATGCCATTATGGAATTCCCACTCCCAACCACGGTCAAACGTATTAAGCAATTTATCGGCATGGTAAATTACTACCGTCGCTTCATACCGAAACTTGCTGAAACCTCGCCCCAATCTTCGAACACTTGGCTGCTCTACTAAAGAAGCCCAAGATAACGAAAAACTTTTCTTAACCATCTGAATGTCAAGACGCATTTGCGAAATTAATAGCTGATTTGGGTACACTCGCGTTATTGACATATCCGCTGAACGACGCGAACTTCAGTATTACGACGGGTGCATCGAACACTGCTGCCGAAGCAGTTATGCAGCAATACTATAACAAGTGATTGGAACCATTGGGATTCTTTTCAAAAAAAACTCATGACTACTGAACAAAAGTAGTTCTCATTCGATAGAAAATTACTCGCGATCTAAACATTTTAGATATTTCTGATCGGAACTTCGATATCAGAAAATAATGTTGACACAAAAAGTAGACCTAGAACTTAAAAATTATTTACTTTCTGGTTCTAAAGTTCCGAATGTCACATTAGTTCGACTTATAAGCAAGAGCTTGTTAAAATGTCCGACATCGAAATATACTGCGAAGCAACGGCAGGCACGAATCGTCCATATATCGCAGAGCCGTTATGACGCAATATATTCGAAGCGTTACACAACATTTCACATCATGTCATTCGCGTTACTGGTAAATTGATTGCTGCTCGATATTTCTGGCCAAGCATAAAGAAAGACGTAGGTAATTGGGCACACGCTTATTTATCTTGGTCGATTCAAACTCGTCCATTTGGATAAAGTAATGGTCCGCTCTCACCGCCCAATCGATATATGTTCTTATCTCTTAACCTGAGTCGACCGATTCACTCGATTGAGCGAAACTTATTGCAAGACCGACATGTCTGCACACACCATTGCCAAAACATTCGTAAGCAATTACATATATCGATTCGGCGTTTCGCAAAAGATAGCAACCAACCAAGGTACGCACTTCGAATCAAAATTATTTGCCGAATTAGTGAACTCTTACGTTCTCGCCATTGACATGGTCGAACGATTTTATCGACAGTTCAAAGCTGCTCTTAAGGCCCGAGAAAATACGATTCATTGGAGCTCGGAAACACCCATCGTATTACTTGGAATTCCAGCTACGGTTAAAGAAGATCTCAAGTGCTCACCAGCCGAACTTCAACCGACACAGTCGTCGACCCATTACGCAAAAATATGTAAAATCTTATCCACATACTCGACAAACACAATAAAACGATATTTTTGTCCCGAAATTGCTGAAAAATTGCGATTACGCGTTCGTACAAACGGATAAGTTTAATAACAAGGAGCAATCCGTAATTATATCGATCGATTGAAACCGGCCTACGGAATACTTTGCTTTGCGGAACGTATTCCTGCATTGAGAACACGAAAATATATACGACTCATAGTCTAAACGATCTACTCCTAACGACTAATCGTTTGGGTACTAGTTTGGGGTATTGTAGCAACTCAATTATTTACAAAATAATTGATTCTAACAAACTTTAACAAACCCAAAGATTCAAACGATTATGTCCAAATAATTCCAGGTAGAATTTTTCTCAAAATAAAAATATATCTCAGTTTTGTATTTCGGTGATAGATGAAATATCTGCCCAGGCAGCTTCAATTAGTACAATCAGCTTTTCGTTGGATTCGTATTGTTTGCCCTTTTCATAAACTTTGCTAGTGAGCCAGCTCCAAATATTTTTGATGATATTTAAATAAGAGGAATAAGGTGGCCATGGTAATAACTCAACGTTTTGACTCGCAATGCACGACTTTGCAGGACGGGCATTATGTATGGGCGCAATACCATGTTGGAAAATTTACTGAAGAGACCCCAAAAGCTCCCGAATTTCTGAAAAAACGGATTGCAGCATATCCTTATATAGATTTCCACTTCTTTTATTGAAAACAAAATTCAATTTAATATCGCCGCTGTACGAAATTACACCCCATACCATTATTCCCCCTTTTCTGGCATGATGGCGATTCAAAAATTTTTGCGAATGTCATGAAAATAATAATTATAGCTATCTGATCCATCTAAGTTTATTTTTTTTTTCATCCGAAAAAACATTTTTTTTTTTTTCAATAATTATTCATTTATTTGTGGATGCACATCCCTTGTCCTGATTGGCGAATTCCAATCTTTGTTGCTTGCGTACAGGGTTTAGTGGTGGGATTTTTTCTTAATTTTTTGAATGATCTGAACTGGACACTAGCCCATGAATTTTTCTTGTATTTTTAGAACTGTCGCCGATTTTCCGTGGTAGTTGCTTGAATATGATCCACTGGCTTTTAAATAATTTCACACAGCATACTCACTGCTGTCTATTTTACGAGGTATAGTGCGGTTGGAAAATCCCTCTAAGGCATCGATAGGCATCGATTTGCTCTTTCTATTGTATTCTATTGTATTTCTATTGTATTTAAAATACTTAGAATGTCCAACTCTTTGAATAAATTGTACATTTACTTAGTGTTTCTTTGACTTTTCATAATAGTTTTGTTTCAATTTTTTTTTTGTACAGATTATAACGGTAATTTTAAATGTGGTCAACGGTCAACATAAAACCGGATCGTAGCCCTATATTTTACTAAGAAAATATGTGTAAAAATTGTGTATGCAGCTTTACTTGAGGCGGAGGGGGGGGGGGGGGGGGGGGAGGAGGAGAAGTGGTTACTTAAGTGGTGTGCTTGGAAATACAATTGATCAAACAGTCAATTTTAAACAAGTTATGAAAAATCTTCAAAAATTATTCTTTTGAAAATAATTCTCCGAATTTTTTTTTTTTTTTTGTAAAACAAATCTCCTAAAACTAACTCTTCGATTAAAGTCAAAAAGTAACGTAAAGAAGGCGCTGATGGCAGCATCCCATCATTTTTCCTAAGAATTAGTTTTCGAAGGTTTTTTTGCGGTAAATAAATGTCGGTAAATAATGTCGGTAAATTATTATTCCCAAACAACAAATAAAGCATTCAACAGCAACACCCTTAGTAAATAATAACGAAGCGTTCTAGATTTAATTTAAAACAAATTATAAAATACTAAAACCAATTTAAAAAATAAATAAAATAAAATTAATTCGAGAATTGCACTAAAACTGTCCAGATTCCATTTTAAACATGTTTTTCAAATTTATGACCCGATTCTGAAAATATAAAAATTCTATTGCGGTAATTTTTATATAAATTGCTTACGGAGGCGAAGACGTGCTCTAAAAAAATGATATTCACCAACTTTAGCATTTTCGACGCTGTATATCAATACTATTTGTACAAATGAATTCGCCGCTGCACAACAACACAAATTTTAAAATCTTTTATCAAATTCAATGGCGGCACTCTAATATTGACATACACTCGCGATATAAATAAAATCTGTTGTGTAAGTATATCGAAAAAAATTGAATTTTATGTTATAAGAATTAAATAAAATAAGACTTTGTGGTACAGTTGTCAAACAACAATTAGTACAGTTGGCGATATTGGCTTGTACACCTTAAAACAATATTTTTTGAGTATATGGCAGACAAACTATTTGTTTCGACTGTACTTATATGTATTTCATCATAAACATTTAGGCGTATATTAGAAAATTGTGCTCTTAGAAATTGAGCTTTTACAAACACTACAATTAGCATTAGCCACAACTTTTGTTGATATAGTTCTTGCTATTTGTAACAACATATATATGCAAAAATCGTTTCAGAATATAACAATTTTTTCGAGTTATTCGATATCGAAATCTTTATGTGTAACTTCACGTCTTGGTGCTGCAGAGTTATATAATAAAAGTTACGTTTATATAGCCAAGTTAAGTTTTGTGAATACCATTTTGGTACATATCGGAAATTTTACAATTCAAGAGGTTACATAGAGTTTGTGAATTAGGCTATTACTCTTGTTGAAATTTTTCTGGGTATATATACCTAATTCACTAAAACAACATACACAAAAAAAAACATTTACGAAAGAAAACTTGCATCATAATATTATAATTTTGATTTATCATTGCCGGACGATAAGAAAGCTTTCTGAGTTTGTTTGCTGTGTGTGAAGCGAACAAATGAAATTGACAAAACAACTTATCGTAGTTAAATACTGTCGAATGTGAAACCAAGCATAAATTAATTATAAACTTCATTTAAGTATATACATATTTATTTTAACATTTTTAGAATACTGTAGAGATGAAGCGTAAAACTTATTTATGACTTTTAGTTTATAGATCCATATTAAGTATTATAGAATTTATTAATCTTGGATATGTTAATAAAAATAGCAATAATAAATTTTATCCAAAACACTCAAAATGTGGTCATCATTATTTCCGTCGACCATAAAAAATGCAATAAAACTTGTCTTCGAACAATTTAAAAATCATAGATAGTTAATGTTTAGCACACCACTGAACAAATCACTGCGAATCGAAAAATAAATATTCAACCATTTAGTAAAATTAAGCACGTAACACAATATTAAAGATAATAAAGTATCACATATCACATATCTAGGACACACGCTATAATTGCTGGGAAAACAGAAAGCAATAAAATTTTATAGAACTAACATTTTTGGAAATTGGAACTCGTGTGGACCTAAATCCACAATAATAAAAAACCACAAATTCGATTTTCCAGCAATCACTTACCTTTAAATGCGTGAGAGTCTATGTGTATGGGTGTTGCTTCTAAGATACATACGTATGTATGTATATAAAAAATCGGTTATAAAATCTCACATGATGATGCACAACAAACAATCCAACGTTTAATAAAAAGGTGTAGGAATGAAATGTAAATCCATTGTGTCATTTAGAACAGAAATAAAACAACAGTAAAAGGTTGTCATTAAATTTAATAACGAGAGAAATCTTAATTTGAATGAAGAGTTGACATATAAAAATTTAATCACAAAAAGAACATAGTCGTTATTGTTGTGTACCGTATTGTAAATATAAGAAGGTGTTTTCTTCTTCCGTTTATTGTATTGTGTGGCAAAAGTTTTAATTTGACTGTCTTCTCTGAGCCGTATACATAAGTGCTGTGTAATGTAGACGTTGACACATTATGTGCTTAATATAATAATAGTGCGTCGAAGAACAGATGTCAGAAATCGTGATTGATGCTTTTTTGCCAGTAGACATATGAAGAAAAAAAAAACTCGTATTAAAATAATCTAGAACATTTTCGCTAGGGAATTTCTACGGATACAGAATAATAATATAGACAGTATCTACTATTTATGTTGATTTATGTGCAGATTAATCCTCATTGGGAGAATTTTTCAAATATAATTTCATCAAAAATTAAATACCCAATATCGATTGCGGACAAATTTTGGGAGGTCCGGAATTGATAAAATTAGTATGGGGATTATCAAACTATATAGGTATTGTGTCAATCAGACGTAAACTTTTTACAAATCGTCTTAAAGTCGTAAATTTAAGGTTTTTAGATAGAAATCAGAAAAGTTTGTTTAAATACATTTAAACCAATTTCTATTCAGGGATTACAAATATGTAATCTTCATTTAACGATTATATTAGGTGTGCAAGTAGAAACTCGGCTCGGAGGTTGGATGTATTAATATATACTTGAACATAAAAATCACTCGCCGAAAAATATAGAAGGAAGGAAAATGGGTTCCTCATAAGCTGACCGAAGAAAACAAAAACCGAAGAGTTGACATCTGCATGAATTTGCTTTCTCGATACAAAAGAACAATTTTTTTGGACAAAATCATAAAAATTAGTAAAATTCAAAACATTTAATCGAAGTTAACCATGGCAATTTGAAGTTCACTGTCAGTATCCGTTGCTTGGACTTGATTGAGATAAGAAAGTTTTAAAAAATAAAAATTGTCAAGTAAGTAAATTATCTAGCTTCATCCATCTTTTATGTAATAAACTAAAAATAAAATAATGCTTAAATATAAAACAAAATAGAATTGAATTGATTTAAGGCAAATAGGGAACATTTTTTTATTCGACAGCTTTGCTCCATATAAGTATGTCAACGCTTTTGTGTTGCACATCTGCTTTGCCGGTAACTTTTACAACCAAGAGCTGGACCTGGAGCGAAGATTACCGAGCCCAAGGTTTTCACTGCATAGGTAATCTTTGATATATTCATCAAGAAATTCAACAGTCTGCGGCGCAATGATGTGTTCACCGATCGTAGAAGAATTTATCTATATATTTGGACTTATAAACATACCATTGAATACAGCATACAGCTGTTAACCGTGTTGCTTGGCAAACAAGTTTATTGAATACATTTGGAGTGTTTTACTTACCGAGAACTCGCCGGTATGGTTTTTGTCGAATTTGTCAAGAAGAATTTGAAAGTGATTCACATTTAGTTAATCAATTCGCAAGTCATTCAGAAGGTTGAGAAAAACCGTATCTCTTACTTGTCCTATATTTTAAAATAGTGGAACCAATGGAAATCTCTATCAAGCAAACGCCGATACTACTTGCATGTCTCGGCAGCTTCCCGTCGAGTTTAACCGGAAATTTAATAGAAAGTGTAAAATGCGAACAGAACTCTAGCTGCGACATCAGTAACCAATAATCATTTTCGATTATGACGATAGGAAGCCGTTTTTTTTGGCCTACCATTTATGTTTCTTTATCTGTGCAGGCAAAAACCACATTAAGTAATAAAAATTTAAATTATTCTGATATACAAACAACCTAATTAATATATGTACCTATAAAAAGAGTACATCCGTCCAAAAACTTGTATATAAAAGCTTGCCCGTCCGACTGGATGTTTGAATATATGGATGGTATCTCAATAACGGCATATGCGGTTCAAATTTTGTTTTTTTTACCAATCTTCATTTATTTTCAATTCGATGAGTGGAAAAGCTTTTGGGATCTCTACCTCAATGGGGTCGCTTACAAATAACCAAAACTACGATATTACTTTAAATTATGTATTTCAATATAAGTACTGGTGTAGTATATTGTTTTTGAACAGTTTGACGCTGGCAACTGATTTTTTGTTGATTATAAAATACTTACATACTTGTCGTAATCATTGCTGAAAAGATTTTGAAGAATGCTGTACATTTTGCTGAAGCACCTTGATACGCAAAACTACCGTTGTGGCGCTGGGAGCAGTTACGTTTTCTCATTCCAATATAATCATGTGATATATCGTTTGAAAGATCTTGAAAAAAGCAACAATTTTTGTTATGAGTCCTTTATCTGTTCGTTACGGTTTTAGCGTTGGTGACTAATTTTTAATTTATAACAGAATATACAAGTGTTCATTGAAAAGGTCCTCACTAATATCACAAATTTACCTAAAGCGACTTGCTGTACGGAGATCCATTTTTCCTCATTTTATTTCTTTAATATAGAATAGGAAATGAAATCGTACGATCTAATCAGAAGTTCGGTCCAAGAACATCGAATAATTGAGGTAAATCTCTGGTGTAGAGCAGGTAAAGAATAGGTCTCAAAACACTACCCTGCGGGACTCCAACCAAAATCTTTTATAGCTCGGAATATTCATCTTCATATTTTACCCTAAAGTGGCGATTCTCTATGTATGATTTTAAAATCATATGATATTGTTTTGGTCAATCTCTATGTAATTTGAAGAGTAAACCCCTGTGCCACACCTTATCGAAGGGATGTTCCACATCTAAGAAGATACTAGAACATATCTTTTTCCCCTCTAATGTATTCTCAATGACATCTGCAAGTCTACGAACCTGCTCAATAGTTGAATGCTTCTCTCTGAAACCAAACTGATATTCTGGGATAAGGTTTCTTTGATCTATAGGGTTTTTTCAATCTTTTGAGCAACAGCCTCTCAAACAATTTCACTAGTGTTGGTAGAATTGAAATTGGCTGGTAAGATTTTCCAACATTCGGTGGCTTGCCCGGTTTCGGAATCATTATTACTTCTGCTACTTTCCACTGCATCCTATTTTCATGATCACAAATATTATTCAAGTGGCAGTTTACATATTTTGGTAAGTTTATAATACCAAATTACATGGTCGCGAAGCGACTTAGTACTCATAACTACCGCTATAGTGTTGGAGAAAGATACCTTGTTTGTCATTCCGATATAATCATGTGGCATATAATATGAAATGTCCTCGGACCAAGCAACAATCTTGTTCCCAAAAAATTAAGTTCAGAAATGCACCGCTGTGACGCTGTTAATCTTTTGGTATAGGCCAATTTTTACAAAATCAATGAAGAAACAAAATATTTTCCTGAGTCGTTTTGTGACGAGTTTTTTAATAGAATTCCTCGCTTTTCAAATTTCGTGAATTTTCTGGGTTGGTGTACTGTGGCCCTATTCTGGCTTTCCCTGGGATTAGGGAATTGGGAAAAATATTTTCATACCATTTTTGTCTAAATTGTATTTTTCTGGCCTACTGAGGGAACATGTTTGGTGCTAATATTTTCAAAACAAAGTTAAATGGGAAAATATTTTTCCCTATAAAAATTTTGTGGAACAAAAGTTTCCCAATTTACTTGGTTTTGAAAATTTTTGCACTAAACTTATTCTTGCAGTAGGCCAGAAAAATACAATTTAGACAAAAATGCTATGAAAATATTTTTCCCAATTCCCTATTCCCAGGGAAAGATAGAATAGGGCCACTGGTCATTTAATTCTTAGAACATTTTTTCTTCATACACATTTTCTATCAAGTTTTTAAGCAAATCAGAACAGTTTCAATTTTTCGCTTTATTGCGTACATAACCCACCTATAAGAAAAGTAATTATAGAAATTTCAAAAAAGCTTGTGTGGTAGAAATTCCACAAAATCGCATAGCTTTACAGAAATAGAGGCATAGATTATGCTTTTTTAACAGAAAACGATGAAACTTAAACAGGAATTGAGTGAATTTTTCAATGTTTAAGTGAAAATATACAGTCACCTAATCTGTTCTATTTTGGTTGTCATCTCTCTAAATTATTATTTAGCTTTGTTAGCTTTGATGAACCCTAATTTTAACACAAAAATTTAGAGGAATGTTAAGATGCGAATGTGAAGTATGTTTTCATTTCGTCCTAAATTGTTATCTTCAGTATATCTTGGTGAAATCCACGATATAAAGAAATTTCATAGCCATAATCGCAATCAACGTGTGCAATATTGAAAATTCGAATCTTTGAGATAGATACTGCAACACAGCAAAAAAAAAGCTATAGATTTCCAATGTTGTAGCAGAATTAATCGGATCGACGCTGGAGTCTTCTATGAATAAAACAATGGTTTACGAGTGGTATAAGCATTTCCAAGGCCGTGAAAACGTTGAAGATGACGAGCGCACTGAACACCCTAGCACAAAAACAACCGATGAAAACGTGAAAAAGTGATAGAAATGATTGTGAAAGATCACCGAATCACAATTTGAAGCACCCCCAAAAAAATTACGGATTTGTGGATGAACAATTCATGGCTTTTGCACCACGATCATGTACATGATCAGACTTCATTACTTGATCGTCAATTTTGGATCAAACACGAAACTTAATGATGTGGAACATAGACGTGACCCGGCATGACCTTTTCTGTTTCCTGAAATAAAGGGAACTTAAAAAGGCATCATTTTATAAGCATAGATAAGTATAGTCGAAAGGGTTAAAAGCTATCTCAAAAACGAGTTTCAGAAATGTTTCGGGGATTGAAAAAAGCGGTGGCACAAGTGAATAATATCTAATAGTTTCTATTTTGAAGAAAGGCGAAGTAGATGTAGGAGAATGAATAAAATTATTTACAAAAAAAACGGAAATTCCAGAAGAGTGGAAGTTAATTACTGATGATAATTTGCCCACTACAGAAAAACGAGATCTTAACCAATTGAAATAACTACCGTAAAACACCTTCGATAAACAATATTATCAATGTAAACGGCGGCATCTTTAGTAACTTCTTCTAAACAGATCAACAACCAATCAGATCTGAGTATTATATTGGATAACTGATATGGAAAGGTAATTGTTCGCAATCTCTTAAGATCTTGGTCGAATAAAAATATTTCTTTTTTATTTTGACACCGATACGAATCATACCGACTACGATCATAATTTTATCAAATATATTAACGCGACTATTTTTTTACTGAATGCCGATTCAGCTGCTATGTAAAGCCGAGACAACAAAACCCTGCTGTTTTAGAAACTAACTCAATCATTCGACAATCTCTCGCCAATTTGCATTCCTGACAGCCCAATCTCGTTTTAAATGTTTTCGAAAATTCCCAGATACGCAACTTAATTTTTCTAAAATTAATTTTAATTCATTAATGATTTTTCCAATGAGATCGATAAATTTACATTTGATCAGTTTAGCCCATGGTTTGTCATCATAACCAATTCAAGACCATTGGGATTGTGTCGAGGTGTGAGGTGTCCTACTACTTTTATGGCCAAACTACTCGTGCTCCTGGACATATTTTATTAAACACAGCTTGTCGGCCATTTCATGCTCTCGGTGCAATTACTAGCGACTTTAACTACTACCCATATTTTTGCCAATTTCGTTTCATTTTTGAGGACTTCGTCCCAGTTTCATAGATAGCTGAATCTAAAAAAATATAACTTAGCCGCATTGAAGAATCGAAAAACTATCGAAAAAAACTTTAATTTTAATTTTTCTTCGGTCACTAAATAATTTCAGCGTGTCATTTGATGCAAGAGACGCTTGGAAAAATTTCGGAATTCATTAAGGAAAAATTTTTTTTCTCTAAAATAATTGAATTACGGATCGGTTGTTCTTAGCACATATCGTGAATTAGTTTTATTTAATTGTTGGCGTTCAATTTTTTTGATTTTTCTAAATCGTTCTCAAACACCAAAACAAACATTTAGATCAAAAATCACAAATCGGTATATTCGCAACAAGGAGCGAAGACGCCAGACACGAGGACCGGACAGATCCTTTTCCACGCCATTCACCCATGGAACAGGCAATCCTCAAGGACGACCCACTTTCGTTGGCACCGGCTTCAGGACCTGCGTAGTTGTCTGATATTGTGTTCGTAATATCAAAAGATTCATTCGCAATATTTAATCATCCCTTCCTTTTATTGACCCGCGCAACATACGGATTATTTTACGGTAAAAGTTGGTGACTAGTCTAATCGGCGCACTTGTACATGTTAACTTTTATTTGACGAGAAATGTTGCGAGACTTCAAGATTTTGTTGTTTGCTTAAAATTCTCGATATCCATGCTACTATCCTTGATGGCGTATCCACAGAAAAAGAAATTAGTTCCGTCCCAAATATTTAAATTCCTTCAATTTCACATACGGTGTGTCTTACAAAATAAATTCTCCGCGTATTGGAAGGAGAACTATTTTTTAAGGGAACAATGTTGTGGCCCAGAATTCATATATCATCAGTGTATGCTAATAGCTAAGTTCATTTACACTACAAATCATTTGGAAATAAAATACGTCGCTACTCCGAAAGAAGCAAATATTGATTAATTGCTTTTAAAAGAATTCGTGGTGTGAGCATGCATGAATGTGTTTAAAGACGCCTTTATGGTTACATTCATTCGTTCGTTCATTCAATAATTTTGTTCGACCAATCATTTTGCTCTAAATTGATGATTTTTTCTGTATTTTTTTCACGAGAAATGATTAGTCAACAAAATTGTTTGAATGAACGAACGAAGGCAACCATAAAGGCACCTTAAACACAAATTATCCCCATTATTTTAAGTATTTCGCAAAACTACGTTTACTTACGTTTACTTTAATTGAGTTTAAGATTATTTTTTTAGATTTTGTGGTAAGTTTATTAAAAAATTTTTTTCCTTATTTTCAAAAATGTCATTTTTTCAAAATATTTCAATTTTTTGCAATAAACATTCCTCGAAAAATGGGTCAATTTAAGCAAATCACTGACGAGGAACGTGTAGAGCTGCAATTAATGTACACAAAAAAGTTTACTCAAATCGAAAAAATGCTTACATTTTTGGAAAAACTCATACAGCCATTAATAAGGTAATTAATGCTTTCAACGATGAAGGTTGTCTGACTACCAAACTTCAACCATGACGTCCAAGAGTAACCAACACACAATTGGATAGAAATCTCAAAATTATATCGCAATCCACGCCTCTCTGTTCTAAAATTCAAAGTCAAACTTCAAAATGAAGGTTACAATACTCCATTAACGGATACCACCAGACGACGATGACATAAAGATGGTAAGCACGGCCGTGTTGCTAAGAAATTGTTGTTTGCTGGCAAGGCCAATTTAATGAAAAAGATTAAGTTTTATCACGAAAATCCTCTTCAATCAGCAGAATTTTTAAACCGCATCCTGTGGACAGATGAATCGTGTAATGGTATGGGGATGTATCTCGTCGGATAAAACAGGAAAAATTGTGTATGTCGGAGGTGATCATACCGGGAGGAACGCGCTTAATAGGTGAAGATTTCATCTTGTAATAAGATAACGCACCGATACATACCGCAAAAATTATTAAGGTATACATTAAAATTCAAAACATCAATGTGTGGGAATGGCCTCCTCAAAGTCGTCATAGAGAATGTCTGGGATTTGCTTAAATCTCGAATTGCTGCAAAAGAGCCAAAGAATTTCAACAAATTGAAGAGTTTGCATAAAGGAATCGAGAGAGAATATCACTCCTGAGGAATGCAGGAAGTTTACTCTTTCAGTTTCAGACCACATCGAGAGATGTCTCAACGAAACGGTGGACACTGAGTGGATATTAGTATCACTGGAAACTTATTTCCTAATGCTGCTAATATGTTCACTTACTTACCTAAGATTAAAGTTCCGAAATACAAAATAAAAAAGATTTTCTTACAAATTAAATGTATTAAACTTTATTGTAATCCAATTAATTATGTATTTAAATCATTCCTTTAAAAATAAAGAAAATATTACGAAAAAAGACGAACTTTTATTATTTCCATAAATGGAAACTTATTTTTGCGAGGTACTGTACGTAAAATATAGGGAGCTGCACTGGGTGAGTTGAGCTGGCGAACGACGTATTATAGGTAAGTTAAAAAGTATTTGGGCGATAGAATACTCTTGCCGTACACCTGATATTATTTAAAAAGGTCTTCAAAAGTGTATTTTCCGTTCAGTAGATCAGATTTAGACCATAAATGAGAAAATGAGAATAGTTTCTTAACCATTGAAAGTTTCATCCGAAATCATTTTATATGCAAATGTAAATGAAACCGAAGTTCTTCCAAGATTTTATAGATGATGACAAAATTCGAATTAAATAAGGTTTTGATTTTTTTTTAATGAAAGAACAATTACCGGCTCAACAAATGGGAACCGAAGATTACGGAAAGACAGTGAATGAAAGCGAGTGAATATCATATTGCAAAAAACTTCAAAATATTAATGAAGCATTTTGGTTACGGTAGTGTGGTTACGGTTACGTGTAAATAATAATTACGGTAAAACGAACAATTTCGAAAGTTTATTATTTATTCGAGCAAATTACAATCAAACCAAAAATTATAATAAAATTTTATAAAAAAAAATTAAAATTGATTACCAATTACAACAAAATCCATGGTTATCCTTATTAAAATTTAATACCAATTGATTAAATAGAAACTGTGACTATGACATGTACATTAAAAATCATAAAATCACCCCAAATATAGACGTTATATAGGTATTAAACATTATTAAACGATAACCCTTTGCCATTATTTTCAATTTATAAAATAATTCGAATAAAAACGTATTTCAAATTAAAAAATTTCGTATGACATATAAATCATTGGAATCCCCACCCACCCACATACACATACCTTAAATTGTTTTATGACATGATTATGTTGAATAATGTAAAATAATAATAAATAAATAAATGTGTATTCCTTTTTTACCGAATAAGCAAATATAAAACAAAAAAAAAACAAAATACTATTAAATTAAGATAAATATCTTAACCAAATTAAATATTTTTATTTTACGAATATAATGTACATAGATTTTTCAGAATTTATTAATTTTCTTTTTTTACCGGGTGGGTTTTCTTTTAGAACATTGTTTTTTGTTACCAATTTTTTATTTTTATTTCATTAATTTATATTATTTTTTTTTACTTAGCCTATATAAGTTTTTTTCCGTTTTATTTTTTATTTTGTGTTTGTTCGTTTTTCATTTTCTACATTTTTTATTTTTCCATATATAGGGTATGGAAAACATAATTTGTAACATTTTTCCATTTTTGTGGTGTTGCTGTTTTTAAAGGATATCCATTTGTGTATAACTCCAACAACATATTGTATGTATAATACGAGTACATATTTTGCTCGAGTCGGTAAGGACAATGTTTTGTTTTATTTTATGCTAGAGGACGACGTTTATATGTAAAAATTGCAACGAATTATTCTTTATGGCTATATAGATTCCCTAAAACAGTTTACGCAAGCTTAATTTATCCCTGTTCCAATAATTAAAGATAAATGTATTTGAGCAACATTCTTTTACACATCATGTGACTCAAACTCAGATTTTAAGTTGCTGAAGCCAAGGGAACGAATATTTTTATTCCATTAATTTACAAAGTGGAATTTGACAAAATTCTACAATTTACATCGCCAAATCAATTAACTTTGCCCTAAACATATCTGGGCTGCTATTCTTGAAATCGATGGATATTTCCGCATGCGGATTATAATTTGCATTAAAATTGTTATATTATTCGAATTTTTCGCGGGCTACTTTAATCGTTTTTTCATATTTGCGAGTTTTCTATTCTTAGGCTGAATAGAAGACTTGCAAGCAAATATGAAAAAACGATTAGAGTAGCCGGCGAAAAATTCGAATAATATAACGAATTTTAATGCAAATTATAATCCGCAGACGGAAATATCTAGAGGTTTCAAGAATAGCGACCCTGATCTTACATTATAGAAAGAATATAGCTTGGATACTTTACTTTCTTTTTGCTTATAATTATAAATGTTATGTGATGGTATTTTACTCCGACGCCTTGAACCAGAAACAAAATTGCAAAAACACCGACTTTCCACCTTCATTTGTTTATCGGTCCCCTGATACTAGTGGTAGTCCTTCATATTTTCGTTAAACATTAATTAACAAATGGGATTAATAACTCTTAGCTTAAAGAATTGTAAGAAATTACAATTCTAAGGCAATATAATCTCGGCTAAATGATAAAAGTAAGACGAATAAATTACAAATTGTTATGGAAGTTGATATTGCCCGTTGTGTCCTGGAAGAAACTTTTAACATTATCTTTGAATAGAAACCGAGAGAAAATAAAAAATACTAGAATTGGATAATAATCAGAGACTCAAACCTGAACTAAACCTAATACTGACACCGATATTTTTAGCAGCATAGATTAGTAGGCCTAGGGCATCGTATTGTTATTTGATTGAGGAAACTCAGGTTGAACTTGTAATGCATAGTGGACCCTAATGCTTAATAGCCAAACAAACATCAATTTAGTTTATTCTAAATTCATCAACAATTTAACTTGATCTTAAGTATTAAAATTAATAAGTGCAATGCTAATGCATTGTCATTGTCATACGATCAACTTATAACAAGCGCCATTCCTTATTTATACATTATAATAATACTAATGTATTATTATAAAATACAAGCACAAACATCAAACAATATAATATTCTACAATTATCTACCAATTAATTATCTACATTCTCGATATATTCTACGCCAATTGTCTACATTGTCGACGCCAAAAGCAATTGTCGAGACCTTATCGACGCGGTCTTTGTAACGCATGGTCTTTGTAACGCACCGAGCGTATTTCAAAGATTAGTGAACGCAATTTTGAGAGACATGATTCTAACTGCAGACGTTGTAGTTTATATTAATGATATAACTACTCATTGCATCCCAAACATTTCGACACGTTACAAATGGTGCTTACTTTGATTCATGATAATTGCTTGGAAATCCAAACTTCTAAATGCAAATTTTTTAAACGATCCATTGAATATTTGGGATACAATATTAATAAGGAAGGTATCCACCCAAACGATAACCCTGTAAGTGCTATCCAGAGCAATATTCAATTCCCAAAGACATTCGCGACTTGCATCGATTTAAAGATTTGGCTAGCTTCTTTAGACGTTTCGTAAAGAATTTTTCAATTATTGCCGCACCATTGTATTCGTTGTTGAAGAAGGACATCGAATATAATTTTGGTGAGCGTGAACTAAAGTCGTTGCAAGAACTACATACAGACGAATGCCAAGTTGGTTTTGGCGTTGTGCTATTCCAATGGCAGGTAAATATCAGTTATTTGATTTAGAAACTCTTGTGAATGTATATGCTCTCAAAAGTTACCACATTTACTTGCAGGGTGTCGAGTTTATGTTGTGACCGATTATCAAACAGTAAAACAAACTCCAACAAAGAAGGGAGATAAAAACCGAATATTACGATGGGCATTACTTTTAGAAAATTGTTCATATCAAATAGTTCACAAATCGGGCGACAATATGAAACACGTCGATGCACTCAGTAGATCGCCGTGTGATTCGATAATGCATATGACATAATGTTCGTTAACCAAACGACTAACCGCTCTGCAACAGAGTGATGAATTTATAGTAACGATAAAGAACTCGTGATCTTTCAATGGCCAGGAGCATAATAGATATGACATCCTTAACGTGATTTTATACAGCAAATTTAGACAAAAGTTGCTTTTGTTTGTTTCGGCTGTTTTAGACAGCGAAGTAATTCGAAAATCCTAAGGCTCCTAAAAGGCTCCTAAAACTTGTATGAGAAGCATGACGAATCGTTTCATACGATTCAAATTTGTCCATATGCAGTTTCAAATAAAGAGAATAAGTACGTTTTGTGTATAGTGGATATGGTTTCACCAACTTCACTAGATTATTTCCAACTGAAACTACTAATTTAGATGAAGTAATTAAACACTTATTACAATATTTTGGTCAGTTGAGTGTTTCAAAACCAATTCATACTGATCATATTAACCGCTGATTCTAATTACCAAAATTAAAAAATTGGTTTTTTCAATATTAGAATAAAATACGATAACCATAACGTGCAGGTGAAATGCCAGATATCAGTATTAAAATTTAAAATAGTATTAGGTAACACGATATAAAATTAAATGAAGAAATACTTATACTTTATTTTTGTACTCTATTGAATTTTGCAATGAATACAATTTCATTGAATTGACAAATATTTTCTTCAAATTGACGATAGTTTTATTTGATTTAACAATGCTTTCATTAAATTTAATGAATTAATATGACAAAAATATATTCAGATCAACGAATTATTTATTTAAACCAGCAGGAAAAATTCTTTAATTTGGCGAAATTTTATTCATTTAAATAGCTAGATCTTAATGGAATTCAATAAATTTTGCCAATTTATCAATTATATTTCTTATCAATTTATTCGAATCATCAATTTACTGTTCGAAAAATTTCGTCAAATTATAAAAGTGCTCTATAATTTTTAATTTGAATAAAAAGTAATCAAATTGATTAACCATCTTCGTTGACGCTATATCAAACGCCATTTCTTCAATTCACTGACGGTTTATTCAGATTAACGGCCCTAATAAAATTTCCCTTGAAATTAGAGTATTCGTAATCGACAAATTCGTATACATAAATTCATGAAAAAATAACATTTAAATATGTTTAGTTACTGCGAAGAGTGATCTTTTTGAAGTGACTATCACCCACTGGTCATCCCTTTATGGATGTTGATTGAAAACATAATTATTTTTGATTTATTGTACATTGGGTGTGTTAATATGACTCCGCCTTTTTTAATAGGTGTCGTTACTAGTACTGCTCGAGTACTATAAATGGGCAATACTAGTATTCTATAGTTGATGTCAGCCGTCAAATGCAGTATGCGAAATTTGGTTGAAGTGTAAACAACTAGTTTTTTACCACCTTGAAAATGTCGAATTTTATTCCAAATAAACATCATTTGCGGGAAGGTTTATTACATTATAATTATTGCAAAGAAAAATGCAGCGGAGTTTTTAATGTATATATTTAACATTTTTTGGGTTTTTCAAGAAATTCTTTTAATAAAAAAAGTTATATCACATCAGCGTCAATACCAGCTAAGGATGTCGTCATTAATAAAATAATCTTTAATGCTATCTCGCATAGTCCACTCTCCCCTTTTTTGCAATGTAGTAATCAATGGACTACTACTGGAACTGGAGAGGGAAGGAATAAGTGTGGTTGCATATGCCGATGACGTAGCAATAGTTGTCTCGGGTAAGCACCTGGGTACAATCAGGGATGTGATGCAGAATACGCTATTAATCACTACGAGTTGGGCCAGTAAGTAGATATGGATTGGGGACCCATCTAAAACAGAGCTGGCCCTTTTCACTAGGAAATATAACATGCCGACAATGGTTCCACCAAGCCTAAATGGTACTAGACTGGTCCTTACTGAAAAGGCGAAATTCTTAGGGATTCTTCTGGACGCAGTAAGCTCAGTTGGAAACCAAACACGATAGAAAGAGTTAAGAAGGATACTGTGGCACTTTACTCTTGTAAAAATGCCATTGGAAAAAAATGGGGCTTGAAACCGGAGCTGGTACATTGGCTTTACACGGCAGTTGTAAGGCCCGTACCGCTGTATCGTGTGAGCGTATGGTGGCCAGCTCTGGAGAAATTAGCATACAGAAACATGATGGGGAAGGTGCATAAAGCATCCTGTCTGCTCATTAGTGGAGCGCTGAAAACAGCCCCCACTAGTGCGCTAGAAGTCATGCTGTACCTTCTCTCGTAGGATATCCTTGGTAAGCAAATGGCGGTCAATACGGCCGCTCGGCTATCAGCGACTTTGGGGTGGAATTGCTTGCAAAAAGGATACTCAACTTTAGTCAATTCAGTGAGGCAAGACCTGGCAAATTTGGACTATATAACACCCCTGTTGTGTTTTGGCAAGCTTTTTAAGGTGATTCTCACCTAGGGAGGATTGGAATAGTGGTCTCGTTATGGAGACCAAGACAGCTGCTAAATTCTTCACCGATGGCTCTAAGCTCGATGATAGAGTGGCCGTATACGCCACTACACATAATATCTCTAGTATAGGCACAAGCAAATTTAAGGCTCCACCTTAATTCGAAATATTCATTATTTTGTAAATTTCTCATGGAAAGGGTTATAAAATTATGTTCTATGGTCATGATATGGACTAGTGGTTATCATGACATATTAGTGTGACCAAAACCTATCTGGCCGTGAATGCCACTACACATAAATATCTCTAGTATAGGCACAAGCGAATTTAAGGCTCCACCTTAATTCGAAATATTCATTATTTATGAATTTCGTGTTATTTAGTTTTTGTTATTCAATAGTGTCTTTATATTCCTCTAAAATTTTGTAAACGTAGAATTCTATTTTTTATTACAATTGATGAGAATTTAAATCGTTTATTAACAAATTTAATGTTTTTGTTAATCTTCAATTTATTAAATCTTAAGTTTTTACATTATTACTGGGATATGCTTTTCTACGGAAGTGCAACATACAGAATAATGTTTTCTCAATAAAAATTATCATTTCATTTTCTTCAGTACCAAAATTAGCTTACTATTGGTAATGAAATGTTAATTCGGGATGGGGCTACATTTTCTACTTACATTTACACTTTTTCGGGATAGCTACACTTTATCCGAGAAACGCATCATTTTTTCGGGCTGACATTTTTCGGACTAACTTCAACGACTTCCAGATTCGAGGTAAATGTAAATTGATCGGTTTCCGGATTCCAATTAAGACCCAATACTTTAATTGATGACGGATCATCTGGGTGACCATCACTAATCAGCTTCACGTCATCCTTCGATTCATCGGAGTTTGAAGCCGTGTCGTAACAGCAATTCGTTGATGTCCTCTTTCAATTGGATAGTTTCGAGTATAGTATCGGCCCCTGTCATCGAATCATCGACGTATATGTCGTGGCGAATTGCGTTAGTGGCGTGCGAATCAGAACGTACATACTTGTCGGCAATTTTCTTCAGCACCCGTTGCTAGGAACGATGATGAGGCTAGTCCGTAGGTGACGGTATTCAGACGGAAATCGCGAATTATTTGGGATGAATGATCGCGCTGTACTACTTTTTGGTAGCCAGTGTCATCATATGAGCCAATTTTTACATGGCGATACGTTTTCTCGATATCAGCCGATAGAACAAATTTATGTTCTCGAAATCTGAAAATTATCGAATATAGTATTCTTTGTACGGTCGGACCAATTGCGAGACAATCGTTCAGAGATGTTTTCGTTGTCGTCTTCGAGGACCCATCGAAGACAACTCTTAGTTTTGTCGTAGAACTAAAATGTTTGAGCACTCCGTGATGGGGTAAACGGTACCCGATATTGGCTTCTTCAGGTTGCTGAATTTCTTCCATGTGGTTTAGCGCTAGATACTCCGCCATGAACTTTTGGTATTGTGTTTGATATTCAGGGTCTCGGGCGAAACGTCGTTCCATAGCTCTCAATCTCTGTACCGCATTTTGTAAAGATTTACCCAAACATTCTATGCATTTTTAAAAGGTAATTTTACAGTGAATCGCCTGTCGTTGTCTATTCTCGCATGGGAGATGAAGTGGTTCTCGCAAAGTGTTACTTCTGGGGATAAAATGGGCTTAATGTTTTAACCTATTCTATTTCCCAGAATCTACATAACGTTTTATCCAAGTCCACGCCGGGTGAACATGGAAATCAGACTTTCGGTTTTTCTCGTTCAACTTCCGGAGACAATCCAACCCAGTACCGTTTTTTGCAATATGATATCACTATCACGAATTTTCATTTATTCAGGCTCCAACAAACCGAAGAAATAATGAACATCGATCTACACATCTATGCGGGATGATTTGTGAAATTGGGGGTCAGCCAATTGAACTTTCGACCAAGTGTCTATTGAAACGTCCTTGGGGTAGATTGGAAGTGATTTTTGGAAGGATTAATGCTTCCATCAGCATTTCTGGATGAGAATTTGGTCGAACAACGATTACTACCTTTCCCTTCGTAGAACCAACGCTAGAACTGCCTAGTTCTGTTATGGATAATCTTGCGTTCGTTTTCTTTAATCCTAGCTGCTGCACGCATGATTCCGAAATGAAGGTGGATTGGGACCCCGAGTCTAATAGTGCACGACAGACTAATAGGCGCAAATTGCAATCTATAATTTTGATCATAGCTGTTGGTAATATAGTGCACTTGGACGAATTTACGAGCAAAGGGATGTGGATAGCTTGCTTGACACTGACGGCTGCTGAGTCATTTATCGGGTCTTCCTGCGTGTGCAGTAGAATATGGCGACAAATTTGGCAACAATCTTTCGATGAGCAATCCTTTATTAAGTGTTTCCGGCTAAGGCAATTGAAACACCTGTTCTTTGATATCACCCAATCCTTTCGTAGTACAACATTGATTTCGTTAAATTGTTCACATGAGGATAAATAGTGATCACTTTCACCGCACAATGCACAATTATAGATAACTTTTTCGGTACTTACATGGCTCTTAACCTTGCTTTGGGGAATGAATTTTTTGAGCGACATGTTCATTGTTTCTAAAGTGTTGATTCGTCTTGATAAGAATTCCAAAATAGAGGATTTTCCAAGTCGGCTACGTATTCTACCCATAATACTTTGGACTTGTCGTCTAGTTTCTGAACTAATAGAAAAATTAGCCAGTGGTTCCGGGCTTCGGCGCTTTCTCCCAATGCTTTCAAGCTACGGATAACCTCGTAGGAAGTATCCATGAGTTGTTTAACATTATTTGGGTAAGATGTCGTCATTGCTGGCTGTTCGATTAATTATGTGCCTCTTGCAATCTTATCGTGATTTAAGTTTGTTTAGGGCACCGATGTAATTACTTTCAGTTATGCTGATGTGCCTGAGTAGGATTGCAGCTCTAACGCGTAAAAGCCCTATCAAGTATTGGAACTTCTGTACCGAGCTTAACGGAATAGATTGATGTATCGTAGAACAAAACATGTCATACAACGATTGCCATTCTTTGTAATCGCCCGAAAGGCAATTTGACTTCGTGGTGATGACCTGAGTTGGTCATGTTGAACGATACATCCGGCGATTTATTGCTTGCAGCTATAGATTTATCTCTAATTCGTGTATTACCAGTCACAGCTATATAATAATTCTAATTCTTAATAATCGTAAATGCGGACAATAATTGCTCTACGCAGACGAGACGGTTTTTGTATTCTTCAATTGAAGTTTCATAAAATTTATGATATCCGTAAGACGGCCCTTATTAGACGAGCGTTGTTTTTGAGAGCCGGAACATCCCCCATTGTACTTACGATTCTTCATATATACATTTTTTTTTATATATTCCACTTAATAATTTAAATTGAAAATCTCGTTCCTTAAAAATAGATGCCAGTCTCTGCTCACACACCTGGATATTCCTGTTGGCAATCACGAATTCAAAAAGGCTGAGCGCTGTATGGTTTGCTTGCGTGGACGATGCAACTGGTTGATTATAACTTTCGATCGAATGCGAGTGCATTGACAATACACTCTGGTAGCTTCTTTGATCAAATAGCTGGTTTTGGTTTCGCACTCGTGGGTGATTCGGTTTGATTTAACAGGCGACTCAAAATGACTACCCACGTGGACGGTGCAACTCGAAGATAATAATTTTTGCGAAGACAATACACTTTCACGTTAACTAAACACTTGGTATTAATAGAAATAATTTTCGTTCGAATACGTTGATGGCACTTTAATACTTGACGTAGATTTTAGTTGCACTCGTGGGTGATGCAGTTTGATTCATCAGGCGACTCAAAATAGCTACCCGTATATTTAGCACACGTGGACGGTGCAACTCGAAGATAATAATTTTTCCCGACCGAAATGCGAACGCACTGGATAACGTGGATGGCTTCGATATTTTGATTTGGTATGGAGCACTGCTGATTCCTATGCGGCTCGAAGGACGGATCCGCAAGATTTGGACCTTATGACAAACATGTTCAATGGAAGGAAGGAAGCGGATGAACCCAGTATCTTTTTTGTGGCTTTTTCAGTTTCATGTAAGCCACGCCGATTAGCGACAACAGCAACAAATCTATATGAGCATAAATACCCACATTTTAAAATTTACTATCATCGAAATATATGTACAACGAAGCATTTTAAATAATTAAACAAAAAAAAATAAACATTTTACCACAAAGTTAAATGTCAAAATGTCAGTTTGTCAAAAATTACAATAATGTTGGTTTCAATTTAATTTGTTTTGCTCATCGTGGGAGATATTCTTAAGATAAAAGTTTAAGGCAAAAGGTAAAGGCAAACAATGTTCTATTGTGAAAGCTCTGTTATGTATACAGCCTACGAATAAGACTGAAATAAAATTCTTGCTAATTTTCTTATCTAAATTGTTTTTTAACAAACAAAAATTATTCGTTTACCTAGCATCGTTCTTAGAAAGCAGTTAAATCAGAAATTGGCCCAAACTGTTGGCTTCTGTCTCTCGATCTAAACCGATTAAAAGGTTAATGATTGCTGTAACTCAATATATAATCTAACGTAACCATGGCAGCGACAAAATTATCTGCAAAAAGAAATGGTTGCCAAATCACATAAACACAGAAATTTATTCCCAGAAATATAAGCTAACAATGTGCGGGCGGCACAGAAATCCTTTTTTTTAATATTATTATCATTATGAGTATTTTTGTTAAATATATTTATAAATAAAATAATTATAATTATGATTACGTAATTGAAAAAGACAAAACAACTTCGCAAAGCAAAGTTATGTTCAAGAACGTTTCATTTTGTTCCTAGCAAAATATTAAATAACAAAAAAAACAAATTAGATCGAAACAATCAAAACTTTATATCTTGTATTTTGAACAACAACACCATCGTACAAACAGACTTTAAGTAGATTTTCTTTCGTCCTTATACACTTACACATATATAAACGTATTTAAGAATGGAGAGAAAAATTATATATTTTCCGTTTTTCTTTTTTGATAATTTTTTTTTGTTTCTGTTTCCTTTTGAGTTCGTGCTATTGGTGTACACGACGAAGCGAAAAAACACAAGAACATAATTAAATATTTAAATAGTACTTGGTAATACTTCCAGACGCCTTAAGATTGGGTATGGTGTATGGCTGGGTGTTCGTGTATGTAGTACGAGAATGTATAAGGTTATTGCTACTGTTTTTTAAACCTTTTTTACATTTATCCTTTAAAAAATCTTAAATTTGGCTGTAATGACTTTAAAATTGCGGTTTCACTGTTTTTAATAAATTAAATATTTAACTTTAATTTAATTAAAAAAAAATTAACAAAATAAAGTTAAAATGAAATAAGGGAAACTTATTTCTGCTTGTGTATTTTCTTAAGAAAATTTTCGTTTGAGCTTTTTTGCTTCATTACGTTTTTTGTGACTTTCAGTTTATTTGAAAAGTAATATACATTTTATTTTTAATTTGTAGTTGAAATAGGGCGAAACGTTCCGCCTTTCAAGTGTTTTTGATTAATTTAAGTTATTGCAGAAACATATAGAAAATATTTTTAAAGCTCAACCTACATTCGAATTAAAAGCTTTATTTTTAATTTTTTGTATAAAGCGAACACATAAAAATATTTCTTAATTGAACAATTGAATCTTCCTCGTTTTTGTAGGGTCGCACCAGTTACCGCTTTATATAAGTATCTATATACAAATAGAACGTAAGACAAAGCTCAACCCTATTTCGCACAGTTTTTTGTAATGTTTAAACATTTTTATGATTACAAAATGTATGTTGATAAGTATATAAAGAAGTAATAAGTCGTTGAGTTAAAAAAATACACACTAAGTAATTACTTAAATAATTAGTTTTGCAAAGAATTTTATGAGAGTACATAAAATGTAGATATATCTAAAATAATTAACCGCAAAGTACATGAAACAAAATCATTGTTTACTTATTCACAAAAAATTAAAGTTAGCTACGAGCAGTTTGAAAAATGTTATATTTTCTAAAGAAAAGCTGAATTTTTCCTCTTTAATATCGCGTTCGGGGAAATTGGTGAACCGAAAGATTTTTATGCTTAAATGCATTTTATAGAAATAAGCGTTTGTATATAAGGTTTAATTTAATGGGTTAATCAACTATGAGTTTGGATGGGTGATGTTTGTTCATCCGCAGATTTTAGATAGATCATTCGTTCATTCAATTTTCGAACACTATAGGATTATTTTTCAAGATAAAGCCGTAAATTTTATGTAATACTCGTTTGTGTATGTGATTTGGGTGAAGTTTTTGCTTAATTTGAGCGTGAGAAAGTGGAAATTTTTTAGAAACAATTCTACACATTAATGAAAGCTTTCTTGATATTTGGTTTTGTGGTGTAAAATCTAATGAACGCGAAAACCGCGGCCTATTTCGACCAAGCTGAGTGATTTAAATATAAGCAAAGCAATATGCGTGATTTATACCAGAAAAGCCACACACAGATCAGTTATGAGTACCAGCATATTTAACTTGCATATCGATGGACCAACAAATTATTCGTATTAATTATAAGATTATTTTAGACAATTAAGCGAAAACCCACGTGAAACAAACAAATAAAAAAAAATTAAAAGAAAGTGAAACAAAATACAAAGATTTATCGCAAGCATCACATAGATATTCGATATACTTTTCGAGTATCTCAAATTTTTACGTAAGCAAATAGTAATGTGCAAATAATTGGAAAAATACGTGCTCTGCTGTTCTATATAATTATTTAATAGACAGTTAGTGAATTTGTCCACCGCCATTTATCCTGTGACAAGTTTTTTGATGTGCATCGAATTTTATTGACTAAGCTTTTCTATGTAAGAAATAGATAAATGTTATAGGTTCTTTAAAACAGAAACATTAAATTACCCTTACCCAGAACTTATGAGGTATAATCAGGATATTCAATATTATAATAATCTCCATATATCCCTTTTGTGATTTACTAACACAATTGTGCGGGTAGGGCAAAAGTACCATGTCAAAAATTTAGGTTTGTATGTTTTTTGAACCAACTTAGACATTTGTGAATTCCTTTTTAACTTATTTTCGTCCGAAAAAACACTATACCTATACACATAATTGTGTTGGTTGTACTTCAAATCAAGCGAAATTTTTTATCAACAACGCCATTACATACTATGTTTTTTTACTCACACATTTGTGTGGGTTGGGCTAAAATTGGGCCGATTTTTTTGTTTTCTTGGTTGAAAAAGGGATATACGGCGTAATTTTTTATATTGATATTGTTGGCCCGGTAATTAAGAAACGATACTCCTAAATTATATTTCTATATACTTTTTAATTTTTTATCCATTATCGCCACTTAAATCGATCTATTCCTTTTTCAGTCCTATTTATATTCTACTAGCTGAATTATTCCTGAGTTGCAAAGGAAGAAAATTGAATTATTTTTAACTTCAGATGTTTTGCGGGCAATCTTTCGACGTCGCCGCTGTAGTTGTAATCATATGAGCAAACATGACAGAAATTCTTAAGGTGCTGAATTCAGTAACGGTGGCATCATCTAAAGGTATTGTAAATGCCTCTTTGCTAGGTTCTTTATTTTAGACACTTTTTACCCATTTTCAAATAACTGTACATCCCTCTTACAAACCTTCATTATTAATTATTTTAAAATAGTAACGTTTTTTTTTTTTGCTGTAATTTCTTTTACAATAACTATGCTCTAACGATATCGTTCACTTTCAATTTTAGCGTACATATCAACAATGAGTTAAACATAGAAATGCATGCAGAAAACCCCGTTCGTTGGACACCCCCTTCTTCAGGCGCGTTGAGCCGTCGTTTATCCGTCTGCTCTAGTGCAGCTTTGAAACAATATACCAGATGATTTCGTTCATGAAATAAAATCTGTAATCTTGATATTATTTCACGTTTTAGGACTATTAGCGCAACGTCGATTAGTCTTCTTCCCGGCTTTGCCCATAAATAAAATTTGTAAAAACTGGAATCGTTGTCAGGGAGAGGAAGAAGCGATTCCACTTTACCGAAATTTTCTCATTGTACTTTAAGTTTCGACATGAACCCTCCATTGTTAACAATTTGTGTTGCTCCAAAAGATGTCACTTGAAAGATGTCGTCGAGTTGTACTTTCGAAAGTTATGTACAAACTGAGACGTACGCTAGAAGATGTTTAGGTGGATTATCGGGAGAAATTTTAAAGCATGATGTAACATTGGAATGCATGTTATAATCACAGTCTTTATCGTAAATAAATGATGCTAACTTTAAATCAGCTCTGAATTTTTCAGTTGGTCGATTATATCGTAAGCGACTGTTTCAGAGCCGTATCTCACTCTGTTTACTTGTTTCAGCAGCTCTAGAAGAAGACGTTCTGCTGCGATAGTTTCAATTTAAGCTGTGACAGAGACATTATTTTCGACGAAACGTTTCAATAAAAATTCAATTGTTCAATATTTCAGAGTTAAAAGTATTCTCTTCTGTTCATTGAGCCGATTCTATTCCCAATTCCTGATGTTTACCTGACGATAACAATTCTGCTTATTCTATATTTTATCGTTGACTTATATGCGTTTCATATATTTTAGATACAAGTGGAGTAACGAACAATCAAATTATTGAAAATACTATACTTCTTGATATCTTCATACTTACTTCGTAAATTCAAGTTAATAAAGACAAGCATGAAGGAATTTTTGTGATTAATTTGAAAAAAAAAAGTTAAAAAAATCGACATTTTGGAAAAAAATTGTATGGGAGTACCTAGACTAGACAAAGAGCGCCGACGCCTTACAAAAATATTACGAAAGCCTGCTCATCCTGGTATAAAATTAGTATAACTCATTCCTATGAAAAAATTGTAAAACCTCTAGATCCCGGGGTCCAGCCCCTTCAAAAATATCGTAAAGGCGATGCCACATACACATTTCTACGGACGACATCTAAAAACAGATTTCGCATTTACGAATTAATTAGAGCATATTTTTGACTCAAATCAATGAGATAATATGTAAAATATCTCAAGTTAGTAGCTAAAATAATAAATTTGGAATTATTTAATAATTTTAATTGAAAAATTGTCAATTTTCTATTTACCCGTTCCTAGAAACGATTTTTTCTCTGAATGGTATAATTTTACACGTGAACGAACGCACAAAAATCTATAACGATTTCCGAACTCATCAAAATGTTTTAAACGATTTTTTTCTCTGTTGTCTGTGAACTTCAACAAATGTCAAAAAATTCCAAAACAAAATATATATTAATATAAATATACACACATGGCGGTATAAACATTCAGCTCAAAACAAAATATAAAGAATTGTTGTTGTAAAAATCGTCTGTATTTTTTTTTGGTATGTGGCGAGGCAAAATAAATTTACGCACGAATCGTCTGTTATTAGATGTGTATGTGGCAACGCTTTAAGATTAGTTTTGGACACGCACCTCAGACATGGTGAAAACTTTATGAAGATCGGTTGAGCGACTGAAACGCCTGAAACTGAACAAACAGACATTTCTGCGGAAAAATGGAAAAATTATATGGGAGCGCTTAGACCCACCAAGAGGAGCCGACCTCTTTAAAAATATTACGAAAATCTGCAAATTTTGACACATAAAATTTCAATACAAAATATAAATTTGACTGAATGTATGTTGTGGAAAATTATAGAACATTCCCGTGATCAAAGGAATAGAGTCCTTGGATCCGAACAATTAATTCTCTAACCACTTTCGCGAACGTCATGACAAATGCCATCAAAAAGCTTTCGTTTAGGACATGACGGTATATACCGTCATCGAAAATAAGTTGCTTTGGGGCATGACAGTAAACACAGTCAAAATAATAACACTTTTAAAACAGCAATACGTTTTGCTAGGACTATTTGATGTAGATCCAATATAAAAGTGTTATTTTTTGACTGTGTTTACTGTCATGCCCCAAAGCAAGCATTTGCCGTCATGTCCGCGAAAGTGTTAAAAAAAATTAAATTTAGAAAAAAATTTAATTTTAGAAAATTTTGTACTGCAACCCCTAGACCTCAAGGTCTGGTTTTGTATATAAAACGGAAGAAGAAAACAGCCCCACATTTTCTCCAAGAATCAACTCTTCAAATACATTGAGTGTCACAGTGTAGAGTAAATTGGGCAACTAAGTACCCCACTATTACAAAAATCTTGGAACGGCAATTTCGGCATTTTCAAAATATTTGTATCACTGATGATGAAAAAAAAATTAAATAAATTTAAAACAGTTAAGAAATACATATATATTCTAGAGAAACGCTTAGTGGAGTGATTTAGTTTATTGAGAAGTGGAATTAAAAAAAAACTACTTTGTCCAGTACAAATCTCGAAAATAAGGCTCCTGCTTGCAGGATGCCTGTTTTTGAACATTTAAACAGATTTGGGCCTCTTATCTGAGGGAGATTTTGTAGAATTACCCGAACCTACACCAATAAAACGACGGTATGGAAGTTTTTATCAAAATCTAGATAATGATAAATCTATATAAATAAAACAAAGTCGTGTTAGTTACACCATTTATAACTGAAGAACGGCTGGACCGATTTTTATGATCTTTCTTTTGTTGGATTTGACTCCGTTCCGAATAGCATAATAACTATTAAAACATTGGAAAAATTCACAAAAAAAAAAGTTATCAAGAAAATTCATTTTCTCATATATTTAGTACATTTTGTTTTTTTTAATTTGTTCGTCTCAATACAGTGGTGGTTTAGGAAAAAAGAAAAGTCGGAAAAACTCAAAAGGGAAGCCCCAAAAATGTAATAAAAAAATCTTTTTTTTTATATGAATTTTGTAGGTGTAGTTTGTATGTGACGAGTGGTGCAGTGGTTAAAGCTTCGGCGCTTGGACCGCAAGGTACTGGATACGAATCCGACTGGAGGCTGCATGCACATTTACCATTTTATTTTTTATCCAATTTTTTTTTTTATTTCATCTACTTATCTATTTATATAGATAAAATCTTCGTCCGAGTTACGATTTCAGTGCGAATAGTAGATTTTGACAGCTCCAAAAAAAGTTTTTTTCCTTTGCGATTTTAATATTAAATTTAATTTATTTTTGGTTTTGGTTATTTCATATTAGTTAAGTGGTTTGTGGTTTAGCATATAATATTAAAATAAGTGGTGAAATTTAGTGAAATAAGAGGTTGTGTGGTGTATGCCAATAACAATAAGAAAACAGTACTTTTTTGCGTACAATAGTACGTAATTTTTTTAGTGGTACAGAGTGTCCCAACACCGGACACCAGTTTTTTTTTTGGTTTTTTTAATTTTTTTTTTATTCTGCGGAATTCTATTTTCGATCGGGATTTTTAAACGGTAAGTTCCCTTCGAAGATGTTCACTTTGTGAGGTTATCACATTTGTGATTGTGCGCACATCGATAATTGATTATGTAATTTTGGATTGTGTGATTAATTTTCCAGTATTATTTACAATGCCGCGAGCCAGAAGATCTAATCTTTCACCACGAAGCCGTAATGCAATTAGACTTCGGACTATTGCGAATCAATCCACTGCAGATGAACAAGAAATCACACGAGAAGTGCGCCGCGTTAGTATGGCCCGACTTCGCGCTTCACAAAGACAAGCACAAAGAAAGGCAGTACGTCAAATGGCTCAGTTGACAATGAGAAATCGTCGAGCTTATCGCACAGATCAACAACGAGATAATTTTCGACGCGCAAGAAGAAATCCTTCAAGTGTTGATTTGAATCGAATAGCGTTTCAATACGATTGCACAATTGACTACAACTCGCATCCTTTCGTTCGAATTGGCCCAATGGAGTTTGTGTGCGACCATTGCGGTGCATTGAAGTTCGCTGGAGAAACGCCTGGATTGTGCTGTCTCAGTGGCAAGGTGAGATTGCCATTATTGCCTGCACCACCTGAACTGTTGCGTTCATTGCTTCGTGGCGAGACGCCAGAATCACGACATTTTCTATCCAACACTCAAAGATACAACGGATGTTTCCAAATGACTTCATTTGGAGCAGACATTATCGAAGAACGCGGATTCAATCCAACATTTAAGGCCATTTCTGCTCGAGAGAGTAAACATTCATTTTCTTTTGGTGATCAAAAATCTATAATTCTGACTTCGTCTTCGACTTTACAGATTCAAGGCCAAATTCACCACCGAATTGGGTCATTGCAACCGATTGAAGATGGACAGCATAAATTCATCCAAATATACTTTATGGGCAATATGGAGGATCAACTTGATCGGCGCCAAACGATCAATACAGCAATGAAAAGGATAGTTCTGAAAGATTTGCAGCAACTACTCCATGAACATCATGCATTGGTTCGATTGTTTAAATCTGCGTTGGATCGCATGCCAAGTGACGACTGCAAAGTCGTGATCAGAGCAGATAAACGACCCGCTGGAACACACGAACGCCAATTTAATGCTCCAACAATAGATGAAGTCGCAATTGTGATTGTTGGTGAAAGCGTGGAACCGCGCGATATTGTGCTTACACGTCGCGACACTGGACAACTGCAACGAATAAATGAAACACACCGTTCATACGATACATTGCAATACCCGCTGATGTTTTGGCAAGGAGACGATGGATATCACTTCAATATCAACATGATAAATCCATTGAGCGGTGAGTACTGATATCATAATTTAGATTATGACACTAATTTTACTGATTTCATTTCAGGTGAGGAAACTAACAAGAAGGTTAGCTCGATGAATTATTATGCATATCGTTTGATGATTCGTCAAAATGCTGACAACTATTTGCTGCGATTTCGTCGTTTACTTCAGCAATATATCGTCGACATGTACGTCAAAATCGAAACAGAGCGCCTCATTTTCATTCGGTTGAACCAAGCTAAACTGCGTTCGGAGGAATATATCCATTTACGCGATGCAATCAGCACCGAAGGAGATGCAGCTAATGTTGGTCGATTGACTATTCTACCGGCGACGTACATTGGCAGCCCGCGTCATATGCATGAATATGCGCAAGATGCAATGACATATGTTCGTCATTACGGTTGTCCAGATTTATTCATCACTTTTACTTGCAATCCGAAATGGATAGAGATTGTTCAACTGTTGCTACCCGGGCAAATAACAAGTGATCGGCACGACATCATCGCACGTGTCTTCAAACAAAAAATCCGGTCGCTGATGAACTACATTGTTAGGCATTGCGTCTTTGGGGATACTCGATGTTGGATGTATTCAATTGAATGGCAGAAACGAGGCTTGCCGCATGCTCGCATTCTTATTTGGTTAGCCGAAAAAATTCGACTAGACCAAATAGATGACATCATATGTGCCGAGATTCCTGAACCCGAAACCGATCCAGACCTGCATGATGTTGTAATTACGAACATGGTTCACGGTCCGTGTGGCTCCATCAATCCCCAATCACCGTGCATGGTCGACAACAAGTGTTCCAAGCGTTATCCACGAAATTTAACCGCAGAGACTATCACTGGCAATGATGGTTATCCACTGTACCGGCGTCGATCAGCCGATGATAACGGTAGAACTATCACAACGATAGTGAGAGGAAATGAGTTCGTGGTCGACAACACTTGGATTGTTCCATATTCGCCACTTCTTTCCAAAACATTCAAGGCGCATTGCAACGTGGAGTACTGCAATTCAGTGAAGTCCATAAAATACATTTGTAAATATGTCACGAAAGGTAGCGATATGGCAGTTTTTGGTGTTCAAAATCCCAATACAAACGATGAAATCACGCATTATCAAGTTGGTCGATATGTGAGCTGCAATGAGGCGATTTGGCGTATATTCTCATTCCCTATTCATGAACGTCATCCCACTGTTGTACATTTGGCGGTGCATCTGGAGAATGGTCAACGAGTTTATTTCAACTCATCGAATGTTGTTCAACGTGCTGAGACACCTCCAGCAACAACATTGACCAGTTTCTTTTCGATTTGTCAAAGTGATCCGTTTGCACGAACATTGCTCTACTCTGAGATGCCACGTTATTACACTTGGAACGCCTCATCAAAAAAATTTCAACGTCGGAAGCAAGGCGATGAGGTTCCTGATCATCCAAATGTGCGTTCTACTGATGCTCTTGGTCGCATTTACACAGTTCATCCGAAGAATGACGAATGCTTCTACTTGCGGTTGTTGCTGGTGAATATTCGTGGGCCGACATCATTTGAATCACTTCGAACTGTCAATGGTGTAGTGTGGCCAACATTTCGTGCTGCATGTCAACAGCTCAACTTGCTTGAAAACGATACTCATTGGGACATGACAATCGCTTATTCAATTATTTCTGCAACTCCAAACCAGATACGCACATTATTTGCTATCATTATTTCGACATGCTTCCCATCAAATCCACGTGAACTATGGAGCAAGTACAAGAATGACATGTCAGAAGACATTCTACATCGAATTCGTGTCAGTTTCGGAAATCCCGATCTCGAGGTGAATGAGGAGATACATAACCAGGCTTTGCTTTTGATCGAAGACATGTGTTTTCGCATGTGCGGCAGTTTGTTAGTCAAATTAGGAATGCCAACGCCATGTCGTGGAATGAACGACGCTTTCAATCGAAAATTGGAACGTGAACATGAATATGATCGAGATGCATTGAACCAATCAGTTCGAACCAATGTACCACTGTTGAACCTCCAACAGAAAGGAGTGTACGATACCTTAATGAAGGCAATTCATGATGGAAATGGTGGATTTTTTTTCCTCGATGCGCCCGGTGGAACTGGGAAGACATTCCTCATGTCATTGATTTTGGCCACTGTTCGTGCGAGATCCGATATTGCTGTAGCAGTTGCTTCTTCTGGGATAGCGGCCACATTGCTAGAAGGATGCCGAACAGCTCATTCAGCGTTGAAATTACCGTTAAACCTTCAATCGGCTGAAAACCCGACATGCAACATTGCAAAACACTCAGCAATGGCGAAAGTTTTGGTAGCAAGTAAAATCATCATCTGGGATGAATGTACAATGGCGCACAAACGCGCATTGGAAGCACTCGATAGAACTATGAAAGATCTACGCAATGACTCAAGATGTTTTGGAGGCGCAATGATTCTACTTTCTGGCGATTTCCGTCAAACAATACCAGTTATTCCAAGATCGACCGCTGCTGATGAAATAAACGCTTGCCTCAAATCATCGACTCTGTGGTGTTATGTGAAGAAACTTCAGCTGACGACAAACATGCGAGTTGCATTGTTAAACGATCCATCTGCCGAAGAATTCTCCAAGCAATTGCTGACTATCGGTAATGGCCGTGTTCCGGTCGACAAATCGAACGGATTGATTTCGTTTCCTCAGAACTTTTGCATTTTTGTCTCAACGAAGGACGAGCTCATCAACAAAGTGTTCCCGAACATCATTACTAACCACAAAAATCACAATTGGGTGAGTGAACGAGTAATTCTTGCGGCAAAGAACAAAGATGTGGATCACTTAAATTTTACAATTCAAAATCTAATCGTCGGTCCACTCCATTCCTTCAAATCTATTGACTGTGTGACAAACGAAGACGAAGCAACCAACTATCCAACTGAATTTTTAAACTCATTGGATCTACCTGGCTTGCCACCGCACAATTTACAACTAAAAGTTGGCTCGATAATCATCATGCTACGAAACCTGAATCAACCAAAACTATGTAACGGAACGCGTTTGGTGGTGAGAAAACTCATGGGCAATGTAATTCACGCGACGATACTTCAAGGGAAGTTCAAAGGTGAGGAAGTTCTCATTCCGAGAATTCCGATGATCCCAACCGATATGCCATTCGAGTTTAAACGAATTCAATTTCCGATTCGTCTTGCATTCGCCATGACGATCAACAAATCACAAGGCCAATCCTTGAGTGTTTGTGGCCTGAATCTAGAAAATGAATGTTTCTCTCACGGCCAATTGTACGTAGCATGTTCACGTGTCGGTAAACCATCCGCTTTATTCGTTCTCGCACCTAACAATAAAACAAAAAATGTCGTATATCACAAGGTGCTACAATGAAGGGACTCGACTCCATTGCAACTCACCCAGCAAATAGTTTAAAAGAAAGTAGCAATAATGCTACGCGAACCATTTCTATTCAATTCAATAAAACGAAAGCCTTGCTGCCACGTGAATTACATTCATTTCAATGTAATTAAAATATATTTCATTTTGATTTTTGTAATTTCATTGAATTTAATTAATTTGGAGTATTCATTTAATTTATTTAATCTTAATAAAAAACTCAATTTTATTAAGCTAATAACTTTAAAAAACATTTATTGATTTTGAGGCGGTACGAAGTTCGCCGGGTCAGCTAGTATTTAATAATAACTAGTGTTGATGAAAAAATTAAAACCCTTGGAGGATTATCAGTTTTTGCTATGGATAAAGCGCTCAGGTAAGTTATTAATTTTAACAAAAAATAATACCGCGACCAAAAAATTGCTAGCCACCAAAAACATTGACGGGTTAGTTGAAGTCATTGTAACGGAACATGCCTATTTGAACAACTCCGATGGTATTATTTACTGTAAATAGATTCTGAATCTTACGGAAAAAGAAATAGTTGATGGACTCTCAAGTGAAAAAGTAATTCGCCAGACGAATTAAAAAACGCAAAAATGGGATACTGGAAAACACACCTGGAGTAGTATTAACTTTTCCTACGCCTTCAATCCCCACGAAAATTAAAGCTGGATATCTAAAATTAGATGTTCGGTTGTTTATCCCGAATCCTCTTAGGTGTACACACTGTCAGAAATTTGGCCACAGTAAAAAAAGAGATGTATAGCTGATCCCACCTGTGCTTTATGTTCATTAATACTGGATGAAAACCATACCACACCATGTCTTTTAAAATACGTAAACTGCAGCGGTGACCATGCTAGTTTCAATAATGCATGCCCAGTATTTAAAAGAGAAAAAGAAATCACCAAAATCAAAACCATCGATCGTATTCCATATGTTGAAGCCAGGAAAAAATATTTCCAACACTACACCATCTTTAAGGGCAATCCAACAATTGAAGAATTACATCTGATGATAAGTCAAATCAATCCATCGGTTATTTGCCTTCAAGAAACTCACTTTAAGCGTGTATTTAAATTTTGTCCCAAAAATTTTCAAGTATATAGAAATGACGTAATTACGGATCATAATGAAAGAGCAAAAGGAGGGGTAGCAATACTAATTAAAAATAACTTCAGCAGTGTAGAAATAGACATCGATACTGACTTACAAGCTGTAGTAGTCCAAATTTATTATCCTATTAAAATGACTTTGGTTTCAATTTACTTACCAAATGATAATAGCATAACCTCAAGAGATATTCAGCATCTTATTAATCAACTACCAACCCCATTCGCAATCTAAGGTGACTTTAATGCGGATCACCCACTTTGGGATAAATTAGCAACTCGCCCTGATAAACGTGGCAGTAACATTGAAAATTTAATTGAGAAATACAATGGTGAACCGACACATTACACTTACTTATTCTAATGGGTCTGTTTCAGCGATTGATCTAACAATAGCAACACCAATTGTCTCTATGAATTTCGATTGGTACATATGTCCCAACCTTTGTTCAAGTGATCACTTTCCCATTATTCTATCTCCAGTAAGAACAACTAATGCAATATCCTCACCCTCTCGACAGAGATAGAGAATAAATAAAGCAAACTGGGAAAAATTTAACCTCCAACTTAATTTCAATAATTAATACCATCCTCATGGCCCAAACATTGCAAACAAATATATTGTTGATGAAATACGACAAGCAGCAAAAAGTTCTATCCCTATATCTCCAAATAATTGCCATAAACCACCAGTACCACGGTAGTCACAGGAAATCTTTGAACTTCTAAAAGCCCGATGGAAAGCACAGAGAGTCGTAACTCATAATCCTACTTCATCCAATTTACAACAATTTCGAAAATGTCGTGCTCTTGTTAGAAAGCGTATTCGTACCGCCAAAACGTTATCATGGCAAAAATTTGTAAGTTCACTCGGTCAAAATGAAAATTCACAAAAAATGTGGAGGAAAATTAAAGCTATTCCAGAAATCGTTAGAACGATACTTTTGATCATCTAAAAATTGTGAATATTCTCGCCAGCCATTTCTCAATGGTGAGTCAAACAAATCAGTATAACAAAGAATTTATTAATATAAAGATGTCTAAGGAAAATATACCATTTTTGAACCAAAATGTCTATATGGTTACAATAAAGATTTCAACCTTAATGACTCACCCATATTATGAAAAAATGTCGAGGCTCCACTCCAGGTCCTGATGGAATACATTACAAAATGTTGACAAATTTAAACATAAAATCTAAACTATACCTACTAGATTTCTATAATAATTTGTGGAAAAATCATACATTTCCAAACGAATGGCTTCTAGCTCTTGTATTAACAAATCTGGAAAAGATTAAAAACTTCCTTTCAGCTACAGACCAATAGGGGTCATAGCTTATCGGGAAATTTATTCCAGTTTATCAAAAACTATCTAAAAACTCGACTTTTCTGAGCAATAATAAAATATCCGACCTTTTTAAACAGGAAAACGGTGTCCCTCAAGGAGCAGTCCTAAGTGTACTCCTATGCTTCATAGCAATTAACCCATTAATAGAGCAAATTGAACCACCCGTTAAAGTAATTATGTTTACAGATGATTTAGTGATTTTGACAAGATCTAAGAGTATAAACGTTTCTGAATGTCTTCTTCAAAACTCCATTCATAAACTCTGTACTTGGACGGAAAATCATAGGTTTGAATTTAGTATTGAAAAAACAACAAGTATGGTTTTCAGTCGAATAAATCACCCTTTTACATGTCCGAATATCCATTTAAAAGAAAGACAAACTGAATAAATACCTTGGGGTGATTTTGGACAAAACATTATCATTTAAACTTCATCTAGCAACATTAAAAACGCAATGCCTTAAAACGCTTAACATAATCAAATTATTGTCTAAATGACTGAAAGTCCATAGTTCCTTGATTTTATCTAGGCTTGATTATGCTAGTGTAATATACCAAAACGCATCTCCCACTAATCTAAAAATACTAGATACAATCCACACTTAGGGACTAAGATTACAATTGGAGCTTTCAGAAGCAGCCCAGTTGAGAGCATCCTTTGTGATTCTGGGTCCATCCCCTGGGTCCAACCACATCCCTTACAAATAAAAGCACTTCATGCATTACAGGGCTCATTACTTACCGATCCTATATTTAAAACCATTTTATTCCAAATTCAACACTATAATCTTTTAATACCAAATACTATGATGCATCATCCACGAAATCATCCATCCCTTCTTGGGAATTGAAGCTCCCTTTTGTAATAAAAGATTTATTAGCATTTCCATAGGCTATGAAAAAAAGTTCTATTTATCACACACATTTTAAACATATTCAAGCCCAATATCAAGTTTTTCAAGTTATATATACTGATGGTTCAAAGACAAATGATAAGGTTGGAGTAGGAATTTATCATGAATTACATCAGGAAAAATATAATGCCTCAAATGCTGTGTCTATCTATTCAGTCGAAGCTGTAGGGCTCCAAATTGCTTTATCCAATGCATCCAAATCTAATTTTAATCGATTTGTTATAGTCTCAGATTTCTATCCATGCCTAATAACTCTCCAAAATCTCCGAATACAAAATCCCATTATTCAAGACGTACAAGAAAAGTTGCATTCCCTCTGTGGATGACATACAGGAAATTACGGTAATGAGCAAGCTGATCTTCTGTTAAAATCAACGGAAAACCAACATGAAATAATACAAGAAAATGTTCCGATTTATGATCTTAAAAAACATGTTGTAAAGCGCAACTTAATGAAAAAGTGGAATGACAGATGGGATGAATGTATTAACCATAAATTACGTGAGGTTAAAAAAACAACAGAACTTTGGGAAACATCAACAAGAAAAACCCCTTATGAAAGCGTTATCCTTACTAGGCTCAGAATTGGACATACTCGATACACTCATGATTTTTTAATGAAAAAATGTAATCTACCTCAATGCGATATATGTTTCTGCCTCCTTACTATCAAAAATATATTTGTATATTGCCCAAAATACAATCAACAAACAAGAGATACAGGAATTTCTCCTAATCTTGAAGAAGCATTGGAGATAATGAGAGTAACTTACGATGCACTCTGAAATTCATCAAAGCTATAGGGTTTATTAGTCATATATGTACTTATAGTCATAAAAAACATTAAAAAAATAATAATAACTAAGTATAATAATAAGAATGAATAAATAATGCATAAGTAAAATAAACTTTTTTATTTTTATTAGTACTATTAGTCCATTTTATTTTTTAAAACTATCAAAACGAAATAAAATATCCTTAATGTACTATGAATCAATAAAGTTATTAAATCAGAACTACATTAAATAAAGAAATGTTAAAATACCAGATATTAAATAAGAATTTATAAAATAAGTATGTCTATAAATATGTAATAAATAAAATAATTATTTAATAAAATTGTGAATATCCTATGAAAAAAATTGATAAGAGCTTAAAAACCAAAAATTGTGTAAAGCTCAAATAAATATTTAAAGTAAAAAAAAAAAAAATTATTTTCTTCGTAATTTAAATTGCTGCGCTATTCTAAATAACTCAAATCATCAACTTAAATATAAAAATTTGAATATCCCGAAATGTCCTGGTTAATAAAATATCTAATCAACTTATGAAATAGGTCAGTCATTAACTCAATTTTTCGCCATCTATTAAATACATATGTAGAGATATGAACTCCCTCCTGCACGAAAATAGCTTTAATCGTCCCCTCAACATATATTCATAAAAACATAATAAACCAATTCAAATAAAAAAATAAAATTAATTTATCATAATTAATAATGTTTTATTTTATCAAAAAATATATAAATAATAATAATTCATGCCATATACAAAATTTAACATAATTAAAAGCTATTAATTTTCCTTTTTTTTATCAATTCGAATTATTTTTTTTTGTTTTACAACAATTATTTCTAAAAATGAAAATATCATAATATTTTATTATTGTATATTGTACGCTTGCAAAGCAAAGTTATCTCGAGTCAAATTTTTAATTTATCTCTATAACTAAATGAATATATCTTTATTAAAACTTTAATTTTAGAAACCCGAATTATTATTAATAATACAAAAACATTTTAATTCCATTGTTAAGCTTTTCATTTATAGTTTTAAAAAAATATCTGTATGTGTAAAATATTCTGTATAACTATTATAAATTAACATTTCTATTTATATATGTAACACAAAAAAAACTTTGAACCATTTTAATTATTGATTTTTGTGTCAAATAAAAACAATTTAAGCAAAATAATATGGAATAATAACAATTTATAACAGAATATTTAAAAAAAATAAATTATTATTATTATCATATTCCTTTTATAACTTGGAGCAATTAAAAATACAGCAACGATAAAATAAAACTAGCGAGAAAATTTAATCAATAAAGAAAATATTTTGCCTCATTTATTTCGGGGGTGGGTGTTTGTTTAAAATACACGAAAAATGTACAGAGAGTATACAGGAAAATTTGTGGCATTTTTTTTTTATTAGATACATTGTTGGTGTTCCTGATGATTTATAATCTCATGAATATTATAAATTTTTAGTCGGTTGCAACCAAAATAAAAAAGTATGCTTTTATCCGGGCACATGCAAACTATGTATATATTGTTGTATGTATTTTACTTAAATGTTATTTCGGAGAAATGTGAAATTTGTTTATTTTTTGGTTTTTAAATTTACATATCATATCGTTATTTTATTATTGTTATTTTTATTTTATAATTTTGTATGAACTTAATTAGAATGCAATTAAATATATTATTAAATGTTTGCAAAATGGTGGTGGTATTATTATAAAATTTTAATTTAATAGGTAGTGCATTAAATTTAAGTTTTTTACCAAAAGGCTTTAAGTAATTGCATTGTTTGGAATATATTTTTAAGAAGTTTTTGGAGGAATTATCCTATACGTATATAATAAGCGGGAATTTATAATGCTTCTATAATTTTTATGTCGAGTACCGAGTTTATTAAAGCGTTTTGTTTTAATTTGATAGAATCTTAAACTAGCAACTACTTGGTGCATAAATATTTTTTGCGATTGCCGAAAATCTAAAGTGGTGGCGCCTAATCCAGTTATTAGGCGCGTTGAATAATTCTCCTGTTCATTTGCTATCTCATAAATAGTAATATACTCTTCTCTGTCGCTCTACAAAGAATTACATTGAAATGCAAAGTCTACGCGGGAAAAACCCACGTTTGTTTGTAGCTGTCAAAAAATTTGTTGTAAGTTCATAAATTATTAAGTAATCTAAGTGAGAAGTCACCAAAATCAGTTTTTATGTTTAAGAACGGTAAGTACAACTTACAACTAAAATTAAGTAAACATAATTAAAAAGTATTTGTATTGAATGAAGTAAAAATTCAATAAAAATGTGATTTAATTTAAATTTAAGCCTAAAACAAAAGTTAAATTCTGTCCGAAGTTGTAACCAATAGTCAACAATATATAAAATTAACAATTTTAAATCGATTATATTTTTATATATGTATCGAGCATTTTTTTTAAACTTTATTTTAACTACTTTGAATGCAGAACAGCTTAAATCTATTTGTGACCTAAGCAAATTCTCTTATTAAATTTAAAATTTACATAAACATTTGTGGTCACAATTAACCATTTTCATTCGGTTCGGAATACCAACAAATTACTTTTTATTTATTCATAAATTGACAATTTATCAAGCAATAAAACGTGTAAATTTAATTATTATGCAATATTTAATTAAATAAGGATTCATCTTTGTTGCTGTGACCTATCATTTATTAAACAATCTAGTGCTAACAAGCCCAACAATTAATCTGTCACAATTACATTCAACTAGATCACAATTTGAATCTTGTCTGGTTTAACGTTACGATGGGCAAAACAAAGACCGAAAACCAATTAATAAAATATCCGGAAGCAACCGTTCTTCAAGCGATTGCGGCCATCGAAAATGGAATGACCATTCACGCAGCCAGCAAAATATTTGGAATACCAAAAACCACATTATTATATAAAAATAATGGAAAACTTCCAATATTGGGTAAATCTTTCTTCTGGTGATAAGTGGCATTTGGTACCTCATTAAAAATGAGACCGAATTTTCAAGAAAACATTCTGTTGTAGGGGGAGAAAATGGCCTCAAAAGACCTGGAAAATCGATTTTCCGTGAATATCTCCCAAAATATGGCAGTTAGAGATTTTTTGTTCAGATAAACTTTGAAGATCAGTTAATTCTTTACAAAAATGCTCCTAATGACTTTTTCCAAAAAATTTACCGTTTCTGAGATAAACGGGCCCTTGCGCACTTAGAATATTGAGTTTCTGTGTTGTATGCCGGAGGCACAGTCCATGCATTTACACATGAGCGGGAGGACAAATTATTCAATTACTTTGTTAAAAATGCATATTTTTTCATGATTCAAAGTTCATGTGAAAAAGGAAATCTACCGCTATCATACCCTGTGACTTGAGACACGTTTTGACTCTTTGGCCATATTGGAAAAACGGGTTAAACTTTCTGCTCCTGCGCAATTTTGACCTCGCCAGGAATTTGTTCCTATTTTTTTTGTATTGCACTAATTTGCTCCAAGTTTTTTTGAATATGGGTCCTCAGAAGGACCTTTGTCATCTGTGAAATTTGTGTAATCTAATTTTCTTTCATTTTGATTAAAACTTTGTTGAATCCCAAATTTTTGCTGTTTTTGAAGCGCGGGGAAATTTTGTAAACAACCACCAAATTAAAATTCATACATGATCGGATTGGTTTCTATGACATAACATTTGATAGCTGAGAACGTCTACTTTTCGGCTGAGCAATTATTTTTTTTTTCACAAAATCGGCCATTTTCCAATAAATTTTGAAAACGCGTGCTCAAGTAAAAAGCGCACTTTTTCTTGTCGTGGCTTTTTTCTCCCGCCTCTTTATTTCTGACGTTTACACACCGTGACTAGTGTAAAGGTGGATTTCTCCCCTTTCCATCAATGTATATAAAATCATCCTATTGATACGTGGGGAAAAACCCGAGTCCTAAACGTAATGTTATGATTTCATTACTTTCATTTCTTCCGTCGTTCGTTTTTCCTACTATTATGCTTATACTGATAACAGCCCTGACCCCAAAAGATCAAAATTATTTCTTGAAGCCTGGAAAGGAAAAAACCCCAGCAAATGTTTTCCTCCAACAATATTTTATTTCTCCATGCGATATCGGGAAGCGATACCACTTCCGCTTTTTTCGGGAAAGGAAAAACGTCAATAGTCGCCAAATTAGAGGGAAAGGTTACGAAGAACAGAGACATCGGACAGGAAGCGGTCATTGAAAGTTTTAAAATCCATAATCTTCCCCACGAGACCGTATTTCAGGACGGGCAAAATGTCATTGCGTCGATGTACAGTGATGATGATACACAAACCCTGACAAAAATTAGATACGAGATCTTCAAGCGATTCACCAGAGACAGAAACAGAAACCAAACCATCAAACTAGCAACTTTGCCACCCACACCTGAAGCTGCAAGGCAACACCTTTATCGGGTATATCTGCAAGTCCAGCAGTGGCTCGGAAACGAACTGTCACCAGAAAAATGGGGATGGAAACGTGTAGGGGGAATACTCATGCCGGTCCAAACCACTAAAGAGCCAGCGGGTCCGGAACTCTTAAAGATGATATTTTGTCAATGTAAGAAAGAATGTAAAGGAACATGTTCATGCAAGAAAGGAAAGTTCATGTGGGTCCCGCCAGTGTTCGAATTACAAAGACAGCCAAGATACGATATCCGAAGATGTACAACTAGAGGAAACTTTAGAACCAGAAGGAGTTGTTGGCGAGGGCGACGTTGATGATCAAGAATTATTATTGGACTATTGTGAGTGGGACTGGTGATTAACAGATTTATGTCATAATTTCAATGTATTTTTATATATTTTTCTATAATAAATGAAATTTAAAGAAACTTTATAACTCTTTATTCCAAAAATTTCGATCCGGATGGTTGCGAAAAAATTTGCCGAGAATCTGCAAGAAATTGTTGTTGAGTATTATGGGTAAATATTTTTCACTCTTTAGAGATTATAGTTTTCGTTAGGAAAAACCTCATTGGACAATATGACAATATATTGGACATTGGACAATATAATCCATCTTGCTGTAATTAATCTTATGGTCTGCATTCCTAATAGGTATAACTTGAGCCCTCATCTCCGAGAAAAACAAGACGCTCGGGAACATAAAAATTCTTGAAAATTACATGGTTTACGGCGTTTCCCATTTATGGCCCCGAGAATTTTGCCAGTAGATTTATTATAGTGGTGCCATCTACAATTGCTTTCTACAGTCCAAAACATTGAAAATAATGTAGTTGCAACACCCCCATGTCAAATTTTTTAAAAAACTCGCATATTTCATGAGTCTTAAAATTTTGGATTTTTCAACCCGACTATTTGCAAAAAATATTAATGTTGCGAAAAAAATCGTTAGGATTATTTTTGTAGAAAATTAACCGATCTTCAATTGTTATCTGAACAAAAAATCTCTAACTTCCATATTTTGGAAGATATTTGCCGAGAACCGATTTTTCGGGTCTTTTGGGGCCATTTTCTCCCCTACAACAGAATGTTTTCTTCAAAAATCGGTCTCGTTTTCAATCTCATTCAACTAATAACTTACAGGTTGGCTTTCTTCCTCCTTCATTTACTGGACTAAAAGCAGGCTTCCCGATAACAAAAATCCAACTACTTGATAGCGTCGCTGTTTTAATAAAAAATTTGAAAAAGCCAAACAATTTGGTCGAGCATAGTTTGAAGGATTCTTCAGATAGCACACTGAGATATCGCAGCGTGTTACAATCTACAAAAATATCGGTCCATTGTCACGGAGGAAAAAAATCGAAGTTGGTTTCACGAGTAGCAGAATAATTAGGAGAAGGAAATATGATAAACTATCCCTCAATAGTATTTAACTGTGATGAAACCGCATCTTTTTTTAACGCCAACAGGTGAGAAAGTGTCAACGATCACTCCCACACAAAAGGGAGCAAAAAAATCAATAGAATAGTAGTTAATGATTCTTAAGAAAATTATTCTGTTCTTGTAAGAGCGAATGCTAGTGGAATGCTCCCACCACCTATGGTAATAGATCCATACAAGAGGCGTATTCCTTCGGAAATTTTAAACAAATATCCAAAAAGTGGGGTATAGGATATTAGGATATACAGAAAGTGGTTGGATGACTTCCGGTACATTTCATGAGTACATTACCAATATTTTTTACCCATGGATTTTGGAAAGGAAAATAGAATTGCCGGTAGTACTCTTTGTGGATGGGCATTCGTCACATTTGACTTTAGCGTTAAGACAATTTTGTAAGGAGAAAAAAATAATATTAATCTTTTTCTTCGGATTCAGAACTTGCGGATTATCCATTTTCCGAAGATGCCATAAATTATCTATCCCTTGCTACTGGGAAGATCGACAAAGAAAATTTTTTTGACACAAAAGTCTCCCGAATGCATTCTTTGCAATTCCAAATCCGTTTAAAAATTGCTTGTTTTGGTCGCAAGACATTAAAGAATCCGGGGAAAGAGTTAAACGACCCAAAGAGAAGCTATCACAAGTTGCTACTAGTAGCACTTGGATAAAATATAATGAGCGAAAACAAAAGGAAAAGGCTAAAACAGAGAACAAGAAAACAGCAAGGAAAGAATTTAGGGGAAAAAAGCAGAAATTAAAGAAACAACTATTTAATAAGAGAAACGATTTGGATACCAAGAAGCACAATGAGTCGGAACAAATTATCCACAACTCCGAATGTATGAAGAATAATGAGGCAATTAAAATTAATTCATTTGTAATTAAGTATAAGATATGAGGAAGAATATTTTCCAGGCATGGTCTTAGAATCAAAAGCCGATGAATGTATAGAGTTAAGGTTATAGCAATGAGTGGAACCAATTGGAAATGGCCAGAAAAATAAGACATTTTGTGGTACAATATTGTTGATATACATAGAAATATCGAGCCGACCTTAATAAATGATCGCGGTATTTCTTCAATACCAGTACCAACACATCCGGTGGCAAAGTGGTCAGCATGCTTGCTCCAGCGACCGGAGGTCCCGGGTTCGATTCCCGGTGGTGAAGAGAAAAAAATGTTCATGGTTGGTTTAGGATCAATGAATTAATCACTCATTATCCGAAATGAAAATATGATCATGAAACCTCATTTGAGGCGGCCAAATTTCTTGATGGAGTATAGTGCCAGAGAGGCAGAGAGTACCAAAACACGCGAAACAATTCTTTATATTTATATAGTTACTTGTTTTTATTTTATTTATGCTGTGTTATACACCATTATATTTATTATTTATTTTTAATTTTATTTATTCTTGAATTAATTTATAAATACGGGTACACGAAAGTATACTGCACCTTAAATGAATTTTGTGTTATTTGTGGTGAACTCCACGACCCTAAACAGTGTGACAAGTCTCGCAATGACCCATCTGCGTTACATTGTAATAACTGCGGCGAAAATCATCATCATACCGCGCAGTGTATCTGGACTTAAAACGAAAAATAAAACCCTAAAATGAGAGCTGAGTAACGAATGCTCAATATGCAATTTATCAGAGGGCCGTGTTTCCAAAAAATACAATAGTCACCAAACCAACGAATTCAAACACACAAAATGATAACTTGGAGACGTTTGCCAGCAGTTTTGCACAGCCAGGTGTTTCTTGCTCAAGTATCCTAAAAGGTAACAAACCGAAACCAAAAGTTCATACTAATGAGGAGGAACTAAACATTCATACCATAGTAAATAAATTAACCGAGAACATACAAATTTTCATGATGATGATGGAAAGACAAATGAGCATGATGGTGCAAAATGTGAATACGCTTATGCAAATTATAGTCAAAATAAAAATGACAGTTCTTAAAATAGCGATGTGAAATGCGAACGGGCTCTCGCAACATAAAGCTGAGGTACAAACCTTTCTTATCGAACAAAATATAGACATCATGTTAATATCTGAAACACACTTCACAAACCAAATTTTTTTTAATATTACCGGCTATTCCATTTATGACACCAAAAATCCGGATGGAACAGCACACGGCGGCACTGCAGTCTTAATAAAACGACGATTAAAGCTCTACGAGCTCTAGAAATATGCTAAAGATCACATTCAAACTACAACTATACGTTTAGAAGAATGGTCTGGGAAATTTTTAATATCAGCTGTCTACTGTCCACCGAAACACGCAATTAAAAAACAGCAAATTCATCGATTACTTCAAACAGTTGGGAATAAAATTTCTAGCAGGGGGTGATTACAACGCTAAACATGTGCAATGGGGTTCGAAGTTGATGTCACCCAAAGGCAAGCAACCATACGAAGCAATAAACGAGAAAAACCTAGATTATTTATCATCCGGACATCGTACATATTGGCCTACAGATAGAAACAAAATTCCTGATTTAATATTATATTTAATATTTCTGTGTAATACAAGGAAAAGCACGCAACAATGCTCAAGTCGTTGACTGTTATGATTTATCATCAGATCACCCACCAATAATAGTAACACTAGGTTCCCAAGCATTAAAAACTGAACCACTTCAACGTTTAACAAACAAAACTAACGAAATGGGTTCTCTGTAGAAACATAGTAAATGTAAATTGTCATCTTGATGTTTCACGATAGAAAACTTAAGACAAATAATGGAAATGGCTGCAAAAAAAACTACTCCAGAGAATAAAAATTCCGTAAAAATAGAAGGCTTTCAAGTAACATTCAAAAGTTATTGGCAGAGAAGCGGGCAATTCGGTGGCTATGGCAGCTTCACCGATCTCCTTTGCACAAATGGAAATTAAATAGAGCTATTAAAGCTCTGAGAGAAGCAATACGGGAAGAACAAAATTTAGGAATACAGAATTATCTAAGTGAGCTCGCAGCAACAGAAAAAACAGATTACTCACTGTGGAAGGCAGCAAGAAATTTAAAAAGGCCAGAGCTATCGAACCCACCGATAAGGAAACCAGATGGTCACTGGGCCAGAAGTGACTTAGTAAAAGTCATCGCTTTCTCTAACCATCTACAACAAGTGTTCACCCCAAACGAATAAAATAATGATTGCGTACTACCACAGTTTCCGAGGGACGAGTCGAACCCAAAACCAGTATAAAATTTAAATGGAAATGCGTCAAAACTGTTATCAAAAACAGTATAAATCCTAAGAAAGCGCCACGTCATGATCTAATAACTGGAAAAATGATCAAAGAATTACCAGATAGATGCATAAAATATATAACATATATTTTTAACGCGATTATGAAATGTGGATACTTTCCACAAAAATGGAAAATATCGCAAATTATCATGATTCCTAAGCCAGGTAAAGACAAAACCCAAGTCTAGTCGTACAGGCCAATAAGTCTACTTGCGATAATTTCAAAGCTTTTTGAAAATATACTACAACAACTAATATCTATATTATCTGAAGGTCGCATTATAGCAGATCACCAATTTTGATTTAGAGAGCAACACGGCACAATAGAACAGGTGCACAGAATTGTAAATACAATTAAGCTTTTCTTAGAAGAAAAGAAATATTGCTCGACAGTTTTCTTGGATATTGCGCAATCTTTCGACAAATTATGGCATGAAGGATTAAATTACAAAGTTAAAACTCTTCTGCCTAGACAATTTCATTCAATTTTTGAAAACTACTTAGCCCAAAGGATGTTTCAGGTGAAACAAAATACGGCCACTACTGGTTTAACCGAGATAAAGGCAGGAGTACCACAAGGTACTGTATTGGGACCTGTGCTATACTTGCTATTCACAGCTGACTTACCAATAACTGAAAAAATTGTCACTTTAACTTTTGCTGATGACACAGCTATATTATTTTCACACGAAAATCCTCAAACAGCATCGAGAGAATTACAAAAACATCTACACAAAAAAGAAGATTGGTTAAAAACTTGGCGGATAACGACGAGTGAATGTAAATCAACACATGTAACATTCACATTGAATAAACGTACATGCCAGTAGTAAAATTAAACAATATCGCAATTCCTCAACAAACAAACGTCAAATATCTCGGTCTTCATCTCGATAGAAGATTGACATGGAAAAAGCACATTGAAACAAAACGCAATCAATTAAAAATAAAATTTTCTAAAATGTACTGGATAATCTGTTAAAGAGACAATTAAATCATGCAATCTAAAATGCCAACTGAAACTGGAATCTCACCCTAACGAATTAGCTAGAGAACTACTAAGGCAACCGAAATACAGACGGCTTCGCAGATCAGATCCTCTAGATTTAATTAACTGAGAAATATAATCTAATAATTACGTGCATGTTGACCTAACACACTAAAATTAAGTATATAATAATAATTTAGTAATAATAATGCATAATGATATTAAGTATTAACAAAGTTTAAGGCTTAATTTAAAATAAAATATAGTTTTTAAGAATTTCACACTTCTTGTTAGTTTCGTATAAAAAAAGATTCAAGAATAAAACCTTTGGCAATAGTAACAAAAATAAAATGTGATAATCAATACATGAATTTATATGTGATACTTTAATTTTATTTATGGTTTATATTATGTAATAAATATATTATATAATTAAATAAATGAACGCTTTTTTCTTTGAAGAAATGGTATAATCTATAAATCTAGCATCAAGATGATATACTAAGGCCTCAAATAAGGCCTGACAACTGCTATGTCACAAATACCCTCAAATATTTTATTTGGAATTTAATACTAAAAAATCGACTATTCAAATTGTTAAATCTTACTAATTTTAATTATGATAAAAAATAGTAAAAATGGAAAAAAAGCTTTCAGCATTGGAAGACTTAAAGACTATTGTAAAATCGTTAGAAAATGATGAATTAAATAAAGAATGTGTCTTTCGGAGGAACAATTGCTTAAACAAGCCTCAAAACTACATCGACTAGAAGCTAATATACATAGACAAACCGAATCAACAACAAAATATTTCCAGCATCGTTATCACTGACGTGAAATAATTCCTAAAAAAAATCCTAAGTAAAAATTGCGTGTGTGTGTGTATTAGTGGTTATACACGAAAAACAAACATTTAGGCGTAAATAATTTTTTAAAATTTTTTAAAAAATTTAACCATAAAGTAAACATATTGTAAAATTTTAATACGTATATCTCAACGTATTAGTCAAAATTTAAAGAAATGCTCATAAATCTCGCCATGCCTTTGTGTTACTTAAATCCAATAAACGTGATGATTTAAAGAATTTTATCATACTTCTGGCATGGGCAAATATGGCCCCGAAACGTGTGAGTTATAATTTACAGTATTTTTGCCATTCAAACGATTACTAATCGGGATCGATGAGAACCGGGCAAAATCTCGATTAGTAATCGTTTGAATTGCAAAAATACTGTAAATCATAACTCACAAGTTTCGGGGCCACAATTGCCCATGTCAGAACTATGACAAAATTCTGAAAATTAACATGGACATTGGAATTTGATATATCTTTCTACAATATTCAATCTGATGTAAGTTCTTATTTGGAAAATAAGATTTCCCGTATTTGTAATTAGATGGTGGTTGATGATTCAATAAAATTATTATATTGGTAAAAAGTAAAGTTGATGGTGGATGGTCAAAAAATTAAATTGATATTTTATACGGCTAACCGAGAAACAAAGTGGAATTGATGAGTAATTGGCAAAATTTCCAGTAGAGTTTAGTTGTCGATGTTTTTTATGCTTAACTTTAGTTTAAATTTTTTAATTCGTTGGTATCCATATTTTTTTAAATAGGAGTTTTCCTAAAATATCTTCTCGCCTAAATGTTCGTTTTTAAGACTATTTTCACTAACACTAGTATACATAGGATTTCGTTAGGAAATATTTCACGGCTGTGTGTAGGAGTGTGAAATTTTGCCTAAACCTTTCCTAAAAAATTTTTACACTTAGGCTGTGTGCCAAACTTAAGGTAAATCGTTTACTAAGGAAAAAACCGGTTTTAGGACAGATTTTTCGATCAGTTTGTCATAGAGTTTTTGAAAAATAATTGAATTTACCGAAAAATTTACTTAAAATTGACTTTTACCTTAAGTTTGGCACACAGCCCTAGGATAGATTTAGTAAATATTTCACGCGCATTTGTTATCAGTAACTAACAATCTAACCATGAAGACATTCGTGGACTAATCACTTGTTTTATTTAAAAAATTGGGGTTAATATGAGTGGTGATAACGTAGTATCTGGAAAAAGGAAATCCATAAAAAATTTATATCGGCTTCATTAAATCAAAACAAATCAAAGCTTTTGCAAAAAGATTTCTTTAATATAAAACTAAATTCAACTGAACCCAAAAACAATATGTTGACGCAAACTCGAAAACACAAATCACTATTAGAAGATTTGGATATTTCTCTACCAATAAATCACCCTGGACAGCGCATCTATATAATGCATAAATTGACAGCGTTGCAGTCCAAATTATACCGGGAAGCTAAAAACATCAAAACACGGTATAAGTGTGATTAAGTATTAGTGGTGTAAAGCTGGACAAATATACTTATGTAAATTGGCGGAGTCCGATGTTCATCGAATTTATTATTGCACCGAGCAAACAAAATCAATTCTGGAAGCTTTTAAGCAAAGACTGTCAAATTAAAAACTACAGGAGTGTACAAAATCTGGCAATGTATGGATGGGCGACATTAAAGATGATATTCTATTTTACTGTTTGGATGACCTAAAAAGGAAAGTGTCAATGTACTACCCTAACATCGATAATACTTCTATATTATTAGAGATCACCCTGGATCATGAACTTTTGTCTGGTAACGAGAAGTTATTGGATTGCACCATTAGACCTGACGATATTGTCATTTTGCCTATATAACGATCTATTGGCACCAGCTAAGACCCCATATATAACACCAGCTTTTCTGAAGGAAATTGTGCATATTTCATCAAATGCAGTCGAGCAGAGTTTATCAAAAAACCATTTACCTCTAAGAAATGAAACAACAATTGCGATATAGCACAGAAAGGAATTGTTAAAATAATTTACGCTCGTCCGAACGTTACATCCACAATTCAGTTTTTTTATGAGGTGAATTTGTTACCTCTGAGATATCTATACAAGTCTAAAGTATTGAAAATGTGTTTTGTTCCCAACAATATTTATCATTAACATCCATTAAAGCAGTCTGCAGAAATTCTAAAAAACACGCTAATTATAATATTTAACAAGGGATAATACTAAGTACTCGAGGCAAATCATTATTAAGCAATCTTCATTTTAAATGATAATAATACGAGATTATGATACGTACTCCATATTCTAAAATAATATTGAATAATTTAACAAATTTCGAAACATAAACATTTTGCAAAAAAAAAAATTCAATCTAAATAAATTATACGTCGCAAGAAAGCGCAATAAAATGAAACGATTCCAGACTAAACGTCACGAAAAATTTCCATGAAAATATTATTTGCATTATAAAATTAAGAAACATCTTTGAATTAAAACACAATCGTTGACTCAGCATAATTTATAAAGTCACTCGACACCAAATTATTTTCTAAAAGCTTTGAAACCTTACTAACAAAAATAAAGTATAACCGGGAAAAGCTTTATTACGCAGTTTTAATTTATTTTTAAATTAAGTATTATAATCCATAATTATATATAGGGTTATAATATAAAAGTATCTCGTATCCATTTCGAGAAATATGAGAAGCAATTAAAATGTTCGTTTATATACTTATTTAAACAACATCGAACATTAACCCAAATATTTTTTTTATACATAACCTTAAATAAATCTTATAATATAAATTTACTTGAAGACAATTTTCTGTGTCGCTTCATTTTTATAGCATTTTAACTACATTTATCAAAATATTTATACTATACATACATACAACAAGCAAAATGTGTGAACAAAATAAAGTTTTACTAAGAGGTACAAAAAACTGCTACAAATATAAATTTTAAATCATATAAATTTATATGGAGACATATTTTTAAAATTACTACCGAATTACCTTGGCAATAGGAGATCGTAAAGTATACCCTAATTTTTTTTGAGGAGTCCATACTGTGAAAAACTTGGTGATGCTGTTTTTTGCTTTGTGTATTATTTCAAGATTAATATACCAAAAATCGTAGAAAGGGATATTATAATACCATTATCAATCAAAAAAGCACAAAGTGAACACAAACACAAAAAAAAAGTTAAATCCATAAAAATAAAACTTTGTGTGTGTCACTTGAAAATAATAAAATAAGAAACTTTTCACTTTTCTCGAATTAAGAAAGAAGCATATACGAGGGCAAATCAAAAAGTCTTGCAATATCATATGAAAAAAAAGAGTGAGAGAGACAGCAATATTTTTATTTTTCGACATAATCTCCTTTAAGGTTTATACATTTGTCACATCGATCAATTAACTTACCTAAACCCTCTAAAAAAAAAGATTTCTTTTGCTCCATAAAATATTCATTTACAACAGACTGTACTTCATAGTCACTGGAAAATTTCCGGCCCCTTAGTGTTTTTTTCAAATTGGGAAAGAGAAGTAGTCACTGGGTGCCAAGTCTAGACTGTACGGTGGATGCGGAATTTCCACGAAGCCGCAGTCCTTTAATGCAGCTTGAGCAATATTAGCCTTGCGCACTGGTGTATTGTCGTGAAGAAGCAAGATTTTTTTCCTAACTTTCCTTGGCCGTTTTTCCCGGATCGCTTTTTTCAATTTTCGCAAAACCTCTGCGTAATATATGCCTGTGATTGTGGTTTTCGGTGGCATATAATCGATTATCAAAATTCCTTCAGCATCCCAAAAAATTGTTGCCAAAACCTTACCAGCAGACGGTTGAGTTTTGAATTTCTTTGGTGGTGGTTCACTACGTTTAATCCATTGCATCGATTCTTGTTTGGATTCCAGATCCCAGTGATGAAGCCATGTTTCATCGCCTGTTATTATGTTACCCAAGAAATTTTCTGGATCTGCTTTGTACATATCTAAAATCGCCTTTGAAGTTTAAACACGCATTTTTTTTTGTTCAGCATTCAACAAACGGGGAACCCATCGCGCACTTACTTTCGACATGTGAAGGTGGTCATGTAATATAGTATATGTGGTACCGTATGAAAGAGAAAGTCTCCACGCTAACCGCGGAACAGAAATACGCCGGTCCTCCAATACAATAGAATCAGCCAAAATTACGTTTTCATGGCTAATAGCATCTGCTGGCCGACCCGAGCGGTTATCGTCTTATAATGACTCCCAACCACTTTTGAATAATTTTACCCACTTTGTTACTGTGGCATATGATGGTGCAGATTCGCCGTAAACTTTTGATATATAGTTGAATATATAAATTGCATTTCGTCCATCTTTATAGAAAAATTTAGTAACGGCGCGATATTCAATTTCATTCATTTTAAGAAAAATTCAAAACACATGTTACTAAATTGACAAAAACAAACGAACCGTAAAATTTACATCGAAATGTTCTTCTAGAAGTTTCATCGTGACAAAAAATGGTTTTGAAAAATATATTGTTGTCTCACTCACTCGTTTTTTTCATATGATATTGCAAGACTTTTTGATATACCCTCGTACGTCGTATAACGAAAGAAAATCAATTTCTTTATGGTTAAAAATTTTGGTTTGTATCATTTTAATTTTATTTGTAAATTTTGTTTTAACAATTTTATGAGCTTTTTGTATTTTATGAATTTTTTGTTTGAGAAAAACGTCTTATTTAATATTTACTTCGATTTTTTTTTATTATTATTTTGTTTATGTTTTTAATGTTTTATTACATATAAAAAACTAACACTTTTTGATATAACGGGTGGCCCAACTAGAGTTAACAATTTCAACTACCCGCTATTTCGAGTTTGACAACACTAACGTATCGTGTTATGATAGAAAAATCACGCTTGAATTGGAAAATACTGAAAACTTATTTTTAAGGTGGTGAGTCTTTTACCCAAACTGTGCGTTATTTACGTGGAAAATTCAGTAGAAGTGAAATGCCTACAAGGAAATTTGTGGATCAATTTGTGAAGCGAGTTCGAGAAACTGGATTATTGTTGAATAAACCAACACGAACATGTGCACTTTCAGAGCGTACAGTCATAGAACATTGCAGCTGTTGCTCAGAATGTGGTGTTCATCAATATCGACTCGCTATCGTGCTGAAGAATTGCACATTCCACGCAGTTCTGTGATACAAATTTTGCATATAGACCCGAGTATAAAGGCGTACAAAGTTTATTTAGTGCAGGAGCTGAATCAAAATGACCATCCGCAAAGTTTTCGGTTGGCTATAGTTGGGCTGTTTAATGCTCGGAAGTAAATGAGCATTTTTACCGAAATACATATCATCTTTTTCGACGGAGCCCATTTTAACTTCAGAGGCTACGTCAACAACCAAAATTATCGCATTTTGAGCTCAGAAAATCTACACGTAACCATGGAGAAGCCGATACATCCACAACGAGTGACTGTATGGCGTGTATTTTGGACCGGCGGCATCATTGGTTTATTTTTCCGAAAAATTCCCAAATTTTTTTGTTAAGTTACGAATTGCAATGAGATCAATTTATTAGTTGTGTAGTCTGATTCAAAGTTCTCGTCAAAACAAGTAAGAGTGCCTTGAATTCTAAGGTTACAAATTACATTTTTGTGATAATTATTGTATGGCAATAAAAGTTATGTACTCATTTGAGGACAAAAGCTTTCAAAGGTGGAGTCCTTATTTGGGGGGCATAAATATCCCCCATCCATCCATAAATTAGTACAAGTTATTTCAATACTAACGCGATTATACAATTTAAAGGTATAAAATGCAACTGTGATTAATGTCTGCGTCTGGATCAAACACAATTATCTAAAAATGAAGATCGATTGAGTTACGAAACCGACGAAAATATTTTACAGGATGATGAACAAGTTGAATTGATATTTGGAACTGAGACCGTTGTAGCTACCAGAAATGACACGGGGTCGGACGTAAACATTGAAAAAACCGATTTAAATGAAGAATTGGTTTATACGAAAAAAGCCGATATTCGGTGGTGTAGACGTGCATTTGAAGATGAAGCAATTCCGTTTGAAGTAAATATTACCGAGTGTACGCCCAGCAATCAAATATAAGTATTAAACTTCAAGGAGACCACCCCTGAAGAAATGGTAAGATTTTTGGAACTAAGCGAGGGATTCATTCCCTGAATCTGAAGTTAAGCAGGCTTTCGATGGATTGGGACAAATGTTTTGTATTTGATCTCGTCAAGAACGTAATGAGCCTTGAAAAGATTTTACCAATTATGTAAGAGTTTGTAACGTTCATGTCGTTACACCACCGACGTCCTCTGTGTTAAATAAAGGGAACATTTTTACGATACAACGCAGCTATTGTATAATAGGTGGCATAACAAGCGCTCATTATTGAAATTAATTACTGTATGGAACATTTGATATTGAGCGTAGGCATCGAGAAAAATTGTCTTTTCAACTTGACAGGCGAACCATAAGAATTAAGAAAAAAACAAACTAAAAAAATATATAAAAAAATCGATCGATAATACTACGGTGCATCTAATTCGATCGAATATGTAACAAGAGCGCAATAATACTACGATGCTCATCATTCGATTGACAAACGTGCAATATAAACATTATTCGAGCGGAAAATAAGAGTGTATTATAACACATTATGGTGCTGAAAATTACGAGCTATAGTCCAGTATACGGTGCAGAAAAAGTCGAGCGATATTCCATTACGTGCAGGAAATTCGAGCGATAGAAAAACACGGTGCAGAAAAATTCGATGATTACGTAATGAAAATTTAAATAAAATAACTACTTAAACATTTTATTTCAAAAATTGTATTTACTTCATTGAAGAACAGAACAACTATTACTATTAATAAGCATTTCAAATTAAATTCAGAAAATCTCTGAATAATAGGATTATTAATAGTTGATCTCTAAAACCTCCTAAGCGGCGAAGTGCGCTCACAAAAAACACATCATCTGGTCTTCTTTTTTTTAGTGCCAAATCCAATTTTTCTTTGAAGGTTAATATTCGAGTTTCCTGTGATGATGGTTCAATTTTCTTTATTGAATTAGTATCGCTCGGTTGAGCCATTTCGAATTCCAATTCTTTACAAGCAAAATATCTAATATTGTAGGCAAATTTTCGAAGCACCTCAACAACTTTTTTAGTAATCATGTTCTTAATAGTGTTTATCCATTTGAAATATGTGGATCAAAGAGATTAGACACATCGGAATAAACTGTATGTCTTTCTATGAATCTAAAAATAAGAGCCTCATTTAGTTTCTCGCTGAAGGGAGTATTCTGTTTCGTTAATTCATCGAACAAGTAATATTCGCAATATAAAAATGTACATCCTTACGGCATAATGCCTATACAGCTGTTTTTATTGGCAACAAGGCTGTTATTATAGTTGACATGTTTTTTTTTTGAAAAACTCGCTCCAACATCATCAGAAGGCTGTCCCAATGGGTATCGCCGTCGATTTTTATTTATTATTTCGAAATCTTCTGTTTCCACGTAATCAGAATCTTATTCACCGAAATTGATATCAATGAGATCGGCTAAAAATTCCGAAACACAAAATCCCGAATTATCAAAATCCCGACAAAAAAATCCCAATTTTCGGAATCCCGAATTTTAAAATCCCGATTCTTAAAATCCCGATTTTAAAAAATTCCGACTTTAAAAATTCCGATTTTCAAAATCTCAATTTTCAAAATCCCGATTTTCAAAATCCCTACTTTGCTCAAACTTTAAAAATCCCGACAAATCAGGACTTTTTTAAAAATATTAAATTTTGTTTTTCTCCATTCACTTTTATTAAGAAGCCTAATTAAAAAAAAAAATATCAGTTCGGCCGGCCGGCTCGCGGGCGCCTGAATTCATATATTTTTTTAAATCGGTGTTTTGAAAATCGGGATTTTGATAGTCGGGATTTTGAAATTCGGGATTTTGAAAGTGGGGATTTTGAAATTCGAGATTTTGAGCGTCGGGATTTTGTGATTCGGGATTTTGATTTCGGGATTTCTATTTCGGGATTTTGATTTTGGGATTTTAAATTCGGGAAAACGAGCCCAACCCGATATCAATGTTCAATTGAACTTTCTTCTTTCACAAAATCGTTTCTTTTGTATACCACTTTAAGCATGGCGAAGTTACGCTTTTGAGCGAAATACCAAATTCGATTAGTTTAGTATTGAGAATGAATGTTTATTACTTGAATGAGCGAAACTACTGGAATGGCTGATTTCACTTGTATAGAATGAATTGTTTTTCTTTTTATTATTTTTATCTGGTGTCGGCTCTTTAAATGATTGTGTAGCCCACTTGTGCTTCCACTAGTACATTTAATATCCCGACTGCATTTAAGCATGCTGGCGAGTGGCGTGCAATTAACACTCTAATATTTACCGAAGTGCCGGTATTTTAGACACGATTTACCGGTATGACGGTAAGCAAATTTGAGTCGATTTATCGGTAAACCGATTTACCGGTATTGCGAACACCCCTTATGAAAACGCTCGCAGTGGAAGAATAAATCTTACCATTTAAAGGGCATAACGATATAAAGCAGTACATGAAGGGCAAGACGTACCCATGCGGGATATCAAGGTATTCGCGCTCCATAGCAAAAGTGTATATCATATAACATTTTATTTATCTTTTATAAGAGTTAATCGGGTTGCATATACCCATCATGTAAATTGTCCAGCAATTTACTGCAATTTCTACTTGCAAATGTATTGTGAAGTGGCAAGACAATAACCCAATTTATTTAGCAGCATATTGCATGTGCATGTGAAACAGCAAGGCATAGTAGCCAAATATAATTTTAGAATGGAAGGACTGAATCTTTTGGATCAATTAATAGCGTATTATAGAATTTTCATAAAAAGCAAAAAATGAACGCTATGGATCACTTCTGGACCTTTCGGTTGGCTCATTATTTATACTTATTTTAACAAATTTAAAAAAAACAATTTCTCAGCACTCGGATTCAACATTTTTATAAATCTGACATGAAATTTCATAATAAAAATCAACAAAAAAAATGTTCATATGGCTAACAAAAATTATGCAGTGAAACGGTTAAGTAAATGTGCAGTAAAGGTTTTATCAAAACTTTAGATACTTAACAGATAAAAAAAATATTCTACTTTTAAATTCCAATTTTGTATTTAAGTAAATTAAATACTTGTAACGTAACCAACAGGTAAGAAAGAATAACTTTATTTGCACTTTGCTACTTCTTTCAATAAAAGCGTTTTTTTTTTAATTGGAATACTTATTGGTTATCATTGACAACGTGCGTGTTACGTCCTAACACTAAGAATAAACCGCAAGTGAATAGTAGACGGCGGTAGTAGAAAAATAGTACATGCATATTGTGTCTAGCACTTCCTCAGCAAAAAAGAATAATAAGCACTGTAGTACTAAAGTACCAATATAATTATTTAATATTTACTAGTTTTGTATTTTGGATCTAAAATGCTTGGTTTTTGAACGAAAAAGATAGTTCGAGTTTTGCAAGCATTCGAGTGCAATTATTTCTACGTTCACCTTTCATGGAAGAAAAAAATCACATTTGCTTTAAATTTTCTGTCTAAAAAAATTTTAAGTTAGTTGCAATTTTTATTTTATCCTTCGGGCGTAAAATACTTCTAGGGGCCGCAAACAAAACGACTAAATTTTAATGAAAAAGGCATGTTTTAGGGATAGCAATCAATCCAAAAACTGCTTTAATGAAGGAAGCAGAAAATATAATATTTCGTAATTACCTGTTGTTTGAGATTTAAATTGTAAACTTCTCTTATTGATCCAATGTAGTATTAAGAAATTACTAGATCTTGGAAACATCTAAATAAAATTAGTTTTAAAATTTACTTAATAAAATACAAACTTTTTCACCATCCCGCTAAAAAGTAATTTTTTGTAGTATTTTTCATTACTCCACTTGTTAAGAGTTCTGTTTTATGTCATTATGGGACACATTAATAAAATAATTTTACCGTTAGGAACCTGAAAACGATAACATATTGTCCTTATTATTCATTTTAGTTTCAGCGGAAAATTTTTCTTGGGCATTATCCCTTAAAATTAAGTTAAAGGTTACATTTATTATTAATGAACTCCTCTTGGAAAATCTTTACCACAAAAAGAGTTACGGCACCCAGTTTTTTGAAGTCTTAGCCGACCGTCAAAATATGATATTTAGAAAAACAAATGAGAGAGAGAAAAGAGATGAAATTTTCGAGTATACTTATGGTTAGATAAGATTGATTTCTTAAATCAAATACTAATTCAGAACCATTATGAACACCTGTGTGAATTCGTAGGGGCAGATAGTAATAATAGGCATAATTTCAAATGTTTAGAAGTTCTCGTATTACACTCAATGATATTTTCTCTCGAATAACAAAAATCTCAGAGATTTCCGAGTATATAGTAAGTAAGACTAATTTCTAATATTAACTCAGGACCACTTCGATCGCATGTGTGCTATCCGTAGGCTCCGAGTTAAATAATTTCAAATTTTTAAGAATTTTTGTATTACACTCAATGATATTCTCTCTCGAATAAAAAAAATCTCAGAGATTTTCGAGCAACTGATTAGGTAAGATTTGTTTCTTACATCAACAACTAGTTCAGAACTACTTCGAACACCTTTATACGATTCGTTGTGCGTGTTTTGTTTTAAACAATTTTATTTTATAAAATTCCCTCAAAACTATTCCCCAAAATTAAATGTTTCGTAATTAATAATGTAGAAGTACTTATTTGTGTTTATTAGAAAAATTTCAAATATTATTAAGAAAGTTAAAATTTTGAGTGTTTTTTCAATTCTAAGTACTTATACATAAACTTCACTCCTATATATAAGATCTGTACGATTGGCATACTTTATACCGCCTATTCACAGAAGTAAGCCCCGCCTTGGTTAAATGTTTGTTGTTTGTACATCTCTTCTTTGAAGGTACTACTCCATGACGTATTAACAGAGCTTAATCAATTGTCATCAAAATCCCAACAAGTTTAATTTAGCATTATAAGACTTCACGAACCTTCACGAGTGTACACTAGCAATATCAGCTTCCTTAGATCTATAGACAAGTAGATGTTTTTTTCGGCACTTAGGCTGCGTACCAATCCAAGGTAAAATCGTTTACTACGGTAAAAATCGATTTTAGTAAAGATTTTTCGATCAGTTTACCATAGAATTTTTCAAAAATAAATGAATTTACCGAAAAATTGACTTAAAATTGACTTTTATTCTTGGATTGGTACGCAGTCTTAGAAATTACACCAACATAAACTCTCTCTCTTGCTTATACAGTCTAATATGATGACAATAAAGCCGTATAAATAGGAGCATATTTAACCAAATCAATTTGAGCAATGGGCATTTCAAAATGGCTTTTAGGTTTTTTATTCAGGCTTTTCAACATTATTGCAAAAATTGAAAAGTTCCCATGGTAGCTGCCAATTCCGGTACACAGATTTTCACCTAATTTCACAAGCATCTACGCATTAACATGAAAAGGTTAAGTATGAAAACACTTTCAAAACAATTGCAAAAAACCAAAAATGTTCTATCGAAACTGTCACTTCCGGTAGGCGGATTCTGACCAAATATCACAGGGATCCCTTAATTCATGGAAAAAGTTTAATTATGAAGTTTCATTGCGTTCAATCAATCCGCCTGAAGGATTTTATGATATGCAAGGTAGCCCAAAAGTCACAACACAATTTAAAATTCAAATAACTTTCTACAACTAATTATTTTTTTCTATCCAAATTCAGATTATTAAAGTGTTATCCTTGGAAATTAATTATGGAGAAATTCACGACTGAGCAATGAATTAAAATAATCGAATTCTATAGAGAAAATAAACCATCAATTGTGATAGCGCAAAGAGCTTACACTCGTCCTTTTGGGGTTATTCGACCATCATATAAACAAACTATACTTCCTTTATTTCGGGGATTTCAAATTCAGAGGTATGTGAGTGATTTATCGCGTGCTGGCTGACTACGCTCAGGGAACTCACAGGACAATATTCATCATGTACACCGAAGCATTCAAGAAATGCTGCATGTCTATCCGTATAAGATACAGCTAATACAGGAACTGAAGGTAGCAGATTATCAGAATCAATTAGCGTATGATGTCCAGATCCAAAAATTGGCAAGACAAGAAACTTATTTCATTCACAATGTCATTATGGGCGACGAGGCCCACTTCTACCTAAACGGATTTATTAACAAACAAAATATGCGATCCTGGGGGACAGAAAATCCAAGAATAGTCCATCAACGTAGTCTGCATCCCGTAAAAGTAACGGTTTGGTGTGGTGTAACTGCAGCAATGGTTCTTGAGCATTACTTATTTGAAGATGACGCAGAAAACGCATTAATCATCACTGACGAGGATTTCGTGTGTCCTGAAAACTTTGACGCGCCAGAGGTATGGTGATAGCAAGATGGTGCTACTGGCCATACAGTTCGCTTGACAGCTGAACTCTTAAGGCAAATTTTTGGGACAAGAATAAATTCGTGAAATTATATAATTACTTGACTGTCATGCTCACCTGACTTAACAGCACCAGCCTTCTTCCTGTAGGTTTATTTGAAAGAAAGAGTATACCGTAACAATCCTTTAACCATTCAACAATTGAAGGCCAACATACGTAAAGAAATTAAAGGAAGAAGCCAAGAAACATTACAACAGGAGATGACTCACACTTTAGAAAGAGCGCGTCAGTGTGAAGAGCAAAATGGTGGTTATTTAAAGGATGTAATTCTTAAGACTAAATAAAATTTATTCCCAAGAATTGTGTATTGTTTTTATGAAAGAATAAATATGAATTATTAAGAAAAAAAAAAAGTTATTCCATTTTAAAATGGTGTTGTGACTTTTAGCCCGGCACTTCAAAATATTTACAACCAATGAAAAAGCTTCTATGGAAGTTACCTCTTCTGATCGTCCGATTTCGGTCAAAAATCACTGGGATCTTCCAATTTATGCAATAAGTTAAAGTATGAAATTTTGCTCGGATTCGTTTGGGCTGTAGTATATATATACTATAATTTATTTTACTACGTAAAACAAAGTAATAACATCTATAAGAATACGATTAAGGACTAAAAAACTCATAATTGAGTTGCCTAGAAAATTTATCCTGATGGTTTTGTGAGTTATGTTTTACTGATTTTGGTTTTGTCATTCTATACCACGATTTTATTGATCGCGGAAATTAGAAGATTCAACAAGTCTATACAACCAGAAGGGACAGTCTCTTGACAAAAAATTTTGGTACTCATTAGAATTTTTAGTAAGGATCTGAAGAGGTTGAAGAGGATAAAGGATCTGAAGAGCAAAAAACAGTGTTTTTTTGGTTTTCCTAATATTTAACTAACGCGAATCAAAACATATAATTAGGCTATCTATACGTGGGAAAGCGGCTCGCAGAAATTGGCAGTTAGGTTGAGTACTGAAATTTTTGATGAAATAGGGTAACAAGATTATATGCAGCATATGATGATATGACCTCTAGTTGTGAATTAAGATAACCAAACCACTCGTAATATAACTGGCTATTAGTGTCCTGGCTATACCATAACTAAACTAACCGTTATTAATGAACTAAACAAAACGAAATAGGTTAACTACATTTTTGACATATTTGAGTAGTTTGAAAATGACTTTGCTGCGGTTCGCCCTAGTTGTTTATGTGACAATCAACGTTATCTGTCGAGCACGCTTATGGTTGGCCTGTACATCTCTCATCATAATATATCATAAGCTAAGAAATCGTGTCCTCAGCCACTTCATACTGTACAATAAATATTAGCTGATTGTGATTCCAGATATTTAATTTTACTTGATTTGCATGAGCAGTTACGAAATTCTTCATTTTTTATATTAACTAATCGTCTCTTGAAATTGTCTTACTTAAATATTAAAGTCAATTTTTCTTTAGAAAAATCTCTTTAAAATTCGGTAGCCAAAATAATCAATACAAAAAAAACGCGGTTTTGTGAAAAAAAATATCTGGCATGTAATCGCAGACATTCCATGCGACATATGGCAAAAAAATTTCATATTTTAAAGATTTATTAATATTTCCCAAAACAAAATGAAAACATTAAATCGAATATTTTGTTAGTATGTACAGTACGTTCAACTTTAATACCCAGACATAAAATCTGTATAAGTAATATACCTGAAAATATTATGAAGAATTGAATCCAAGATAAATTTATAAAATAAATAATGAAGTCTCCTTTCGTATCTAATATTCTGATGTGTATGAACTTTCAATTTTAAAAGTATGGAATGAAAATGTAAACAGTTAATTTAGTTTAGAATTAGTATATGTCTGGAAATATATAAGTAAGGTTATAGCTATATTTGGATATAGTTGGTTACGAAACTAGCATTCCTCGAAATATTTACCAGTGAAGATTTCGTAGTTTATTTATAGTTGTCTCAAACTGTACCAAAGTGTTTAATATTGTCAAACTTCTTAATTATTTTACACCTACTTGACAGTAAAAGTATTATAAAATAAAGAAATTATTAATAAAATTTTCATAAACAAATATCGATTTTATAAACTATAAGCAGAATGTCTAACACAAGCGTTTAAAAACTGTTAATGATTTTTCTCATTATTTTTTGTTTATACATTTTCTTCTTTATAGCCGTTTGCTTGTTATGATTATAAGTAGATTTTCATAAATTTATTTTTAGAATTTTCGTATACTTTCTTGTATCTTTTTACATATTAAAAGTTTGACATTAAATTATTATTATGATAAAGTTTGATGATAATTTGATTTGTTTCTCGTATACAAGAGTGCTTCGCGTAACAGCGTGTCGCTTTTCTATATTAAAATTCTAGCTAAACTTAATAAAAATAAATTTTCAGATCCCAAGTGGTTCGTTTCTGACAGGCGTACGCATGTAGAATAAACTTTCCATTATAATCGATAAAAGTTAGAAAATCTCCAGCGGTACTATATTGTTGTTTTCTTGGTATGGGGTATTGGTTAAAATATCTACATAGCTTCTCACCTAAAAGAAACTACTTAAGTGCTTATGATACAAATGATTTCACACGTCGAAATATGTCAAAAATATAAATGTAAAGTAAATGAGAGAGTGAAAGAGTAATCACAATTACTTCTTAAAACAATTTGTGTGCCTTTAAAATTCACAATATTTGTTGCTATATTTGTTTACCACACACATTTTTGTGTTTCTTGCTTACCGCTCAATAAACGTTAAAGTATTTACGAGTATCTTCTGTCAAATAAAAATAATGGTTTTTTGAAGTTATTTTGTTTCCCAAAAATTATAGATAGTAGGCTGACGGAAAAACAAAGGACTACAAAAAGTTGACCAACTACTTATCCGAAAAACATGGGAACTAAAAATGGAATAACTTTGGGTTTTGTTTTATTGGAGAATTGCACGATTGTTACAAAATGCTTTTGTATTTTCATTAGCTGATCAAATATCGCTAGATAAAGGTCACCTACTATGAAATTCAATATTGGAAGTAGGTGAGAATAATAATAATAAAGTCTTCATATAGGAAAAATTACACATCCAGGAAACAGAATACAATTTTCAAAAGCAATGCGAAATTTTTAGCATTACGCTCGCTACCATTTGGTGGAATGTGAACATACATTTTACATACAATTTTATTCTTTTATTATTTTTCAAATTTAAAATTTAGTCTTAGGGAATTATATTGATAATCCATAATTTTTCCTGTTTCTATGTTTATGTTTATGGATTCTCTTTTATTTTTATTTCATTTCAAATCAAAACCGAATTATTTTAATTGGTAATGAGGCGACCTTTCTACGTGGAATGCATTTAATCCACATAAGGCAATGGTGGCTTAAGTCAGGATAGAATTTGTCTACCTTAATGGAATTTATAAATATAAAAAGTGGTTTTTGTCGTATTAAAATATGATCAACCTGTGATCGACTATGTCCATCTATCCAGGTGTGAATGGGTTTGTGCCTTGCTTTAGTTATTTCAATAAAAAGATTGGCTAAACTAGCGATGAGACCTAATGAAGAACCATTTTCATTGGATTTGTCGTGGTATAAATTGGTGTCAATGTTAGTAGGATTACAACAATCGTTGACACCAAGGCGAGCATTAAAATCACCTAACACAACTAAATCTCGTGATTTTGGACATCGGTCAATTATTGAGGATACTGTTGAGAAAATATTGTGAGGTTTGAGGTGGAACATAGACAGAGATAAAGAGGATTTCTCCTAATTTGGGTAAATGTCCGAGTAGAGTAATTATTGACCCACAGTAATGTTTAATATGTTTAGCACGAAAAGAGGATGTCTTTCTAACTAATATTCCTACGCCGCGCCGTTTAGTGTGAGTAACGTAAGATAAGTACCATGTATAATGCTCTGAGTGAGGAACAAACGCCTGAACCCATATTGATTTCCTGTATGCTACAAATATCGATATTATTTTTGGTCAATTTGGTCGCGATTTTGGGTATGATTAATTCCGCAAACATTCCAGGTACCAAAACAAAAAAAAACTAGATAGATTAGCTATTTTTGAAGGACTAGGTTGTGTTATGTCAACAAATATGTAAGGATTATTTTCAGTGGCCTGAATGATGCGTTCTGTATTTCGAGCATTACTTAGGTGATGTGAAATTGGGGTAGCTGATAACTGTAGTGGAGATGAATTAAGTTGTAGAATCAAACTTTCATAATGGTTTCCCGTGTATAATAAATTAATTTTAAATTTGTATTCTGGAGTTTCAGGAATAAAATTGGCTTTGCATTGTGAATTAGCGTAATGCACATTAATTTTTATGTTTTTTATTTTGGAAATTACTGATAGACATTCAGCACCACCTCAGAAATCATCTTCTTGTAAATTAGTTAAATATTTTGTTATTAAATCATTTTTAGACATTTCAAGGTTAGATGAATATATAGAACGGCAATAATTCAGCAAAGTTGGAATATAATCATTAAGATTATTCCTGAGGTACTCAGTTACAATAGTCCGTAGCTGATTAACACTGCAGGATGGTTTCTGCAGTTCTTTCATTTGTAGCTGATGTAGAATAGCATTAAAAAGGCAATTGCCATCTCCTGGAATTTTATAAACTTCCATAACTTAAAGCATTACTAAATAAGTTACAAATGAAATATACTAAGAAAATGAACACTACATGTAATTAATTTTAATTTTATCTTACTTAGTGTTTTGATGTTATAAAGTATTGATGAAAAATTAATTATTTATTTAAATCACTATATGATTTCTTATTATTTTGTATAAACTCTTAAGATTTTTATTTATGTACTATTACGTTATTTAAAGGATAATTAGGATGAGTAATAAAGTCAAATATGAGTAACCGAATATCTATAGTGTTATCAAAGTAACATGATGGTAACTTAAGGAAGTGACATCTATTAGTGAACATTTGTAGTGTTATAAATGCCGGTAGATGGCATCAACAATAAATAGTGAAGTTATTTAGAATTTATAACTGGTTGATTGTATTTATTGTACATAATTGTATTTATGCTAATTATATCATATATTACATTTTAAATTTTAATTTAGGGCTGTATTGTACTGAGAAATCAAATTTCTTTTTAAGTATAGATATTTAATTGCCCATTTAATGTATGCAGCTGGTTTGAGTCTTTGGTGGGTTTGAGTATTAAAGTTTTGTACAATTTGCTTGTTAGTCCTTACCTATATTGCTCATAGGTGTAAAATTGATGACTAGTTCAGTAAATGTTCATTGTCCTGAACTAACAGTGTTTATTGTAATAACTTGTTGACCTTTTTTCTTGGACACATTAATTATAAATTGATTTGCTAGAGATAGTAAAATTACCCAATGAAGTCGTCATTGCGGCGTAAAACAAATTTCATCGTTGATGTATTTTTCGAATGATAAAATTGAAATTTCAATATTTTACTAAATTTTGCAATTTCTACGTCATTTTGGAACTGATCTGGGAAATATGGATATTTCGATTTTGTGTTTCTTAACAGATTGATGTAAAGTGTTTCGCTGATAAAGGATGGAATATGGAGGAATTTATTTGTACGTTTTAAAATAATAAACTTTGAACCTAACCTGAAACAAACCAAATATTTTTTTTTTAATATATTCAGTGCACATCATTTGTATCAATTTCAGTACCATACAGCCTAACCTTGTAGAATAAGTAAATATAAGATTAAATTTTTTAGTACGGCCAGTTTACAGTGAAAATATTAAAGCCTACTGGATTTTAGTTTAGTTTAATTATTAATATACTTAATAAACACATTTTTATTAATCACTTGTTTTTGTTTCGCAGAATATTTTGAATATTTTTCAAAAAGTTTAAAAAATCACTCGATCGATTTCGACTTGTTAGGTCATCATCAGGAGTATCTACTGATTTGTATTAGTAAAAATTTTGTTATATAGTAGAAAAATGCAAAATATAAATAAAAGAAGGAGGGACAAAAAATAAGCAATAAAAATTAATCTATGGATCGCGCAGGTAGGCGATGAGTCATATGTTGAGTAACAAAATTCAAGGTATATTATTGCGTACGTGAGAATAGAAAAGGGCGGGGTCTGTAATTGGTGAGAACCGGATTTCTCTCTGTTTGTTAAGGATATTTTGGTTAAGAAATATTGATTTTCTAATTTCGTAAGATTCTAAGGTATCTAAACGTCTGCCTTTGGGTTGTATATGTAATATGTCTAAATTGTTCAGGCTTGCTTTGTGATTTTCTGAAGTTAAATGGTTATGGAAAATTGATTGATTGCAACCAGATAAATGTTCTTTAGCTCTAACTCCAAAATTGCGCCCAGTCTGACCAATATAGGAGAAACTACAATCATTGCAATTGATCCTATAGACACCAGATTTGGAAAGGCGATCAACTCTAGGTTTATTGTTAAAAAATATTTTCTTTATTGTGTTATTATTATAAAAACCAAAACTAATATTGGTATAATTGGACACGATGTTGCTAATCCGTTGGCTCGTTTTTCCTATATACTCTAAGCGACGCCAATTTTCCCGCGTTGGACTATCCGGTGGATAAATAACCGTTAGAGTTGAACGCTTTAGCTTTTTATTCAATAACTTTAATATAGTCCTAGTTGCATACCCGTTATTCGTTGCTATTTGAAGAATTATGTTAAGCTCAGTGTTGTAATTTGAATTTGTCCAAGGGATGTTTATTAGTCTGTCTATCAGTGAGTGGAAAGCTGACATTTTAATATTATGAGGATGGTTTGAAGAACTAGGGATAACAGCGTCTGTATACGTGGGTTTCCGATAAATTTTGAAGTCTAAAGATGAATTAATCCTGGTTATTGTTATATCTAGAAAATTAATACATTTATTTTCTTCTTTTTCTAACGTAAAATCAATGGTGGGATATTGAGAATTTAACCAATTAAGGAAAGAGTCTAACAGTCTATCAGTTCCATTCCATAGACATAATATGTCATCAACATATCTATACCAAAAGATTATATGACGAAAATAAGGATTATTATTTGATATGATCATTTGTTCGAAGAAATTCATGAAAATTTCAGCCAACAAAGGTAACAGAGGAGAGCCCATGGGTAGACCATCAGCGAATTTGAAATATGTATTATCAAAACAGAAATAATTTTGTTTAATACAAGTCTCAAAAACTAACTTCAGTTCACGACATAAGCTCTCATCTACAACATCCCTATCTAAGTAATTACAAACTATTTGGGACGAAGTATTAATTGGAATAGAAGTGAAGACTGGCAACGTCAAATGAAACTAGTTTTGAATGTAACGGAATGTCGACGTCTTGAATTTTGTTAATCAATTCTACCGAGTTCTTAACCGAGTAAGCCGAAAAGAAATTAGTAAGACAATTGAAAACATTTATGAAACCCTTACATAGCTTATAGGCAGGAGCATTGCAATACGCCACTATTGGTCTAATCGGAATGCCTTCCTGATGGATTTTTGGTAAAGCATAAAGGATCGGGGCAGATGGATTCATGACAGAGTACTTCCAACCAGTTCCATCAAATAACTTCTGGCATTGGTTGATACACTTACTAACCGAAGTCTTAAAAGACTTAGTTGGATCTCTGCCAAGCTCTATTGCTTTGCTTTCTGTAATAAAATCAGAAATTTTATTGCAGTAGTCGACTTTTGTGAGCACGGTAATTGTATTGCCTTTATCCGCTTTACACGCTATAAGGTCATGGTCACGTAGTTTTTTCTTTATCGCACCAATCACTTTGAGGTTAGTATTAGAAGCAGCAGAAGAAGAAGAGTTTATCGGAGAAGAAGAGTTATCAATACCTTTCTTTATTTGTAACGCACACACTGATTTTATTTGGGTTATCTGGCCAGATAAGGCTATTTCGGCATCTACAGCCAGATTCTCGAATGATCGAAGGTCGATTTTGTTTGGCGTAGGGGCAAAATTCACTCCGTTGCTAAGCATTTGCACCTCTGTATCACGGAAAACGACTGAGGACAAGTTCTTAAAACGTGGATGAAATTGGAAATCAGACGAACCACTATTACCTCTACGGTTAAATGGATAAACCTTATCTCGCAACACATCCAGTTTAGCTTTTTGTTTCACATATTGAATATGTGAAATTTCAGCTACCTCTGCACGAACTTTTTTGTCAAGCCAATCGAACTCAACAGAGTGCAAACGAATTGCTAACTCAGTGTGAACAACTTTAAGATGGAGATATAAGTTGTTCCTGGTATCATACCCTTTACGCAGCTCGTTATCCTTCCAGCTACAACGCGCTAGATTTATAGCTCTTCTTCCCTCCAAAGATTTACTATTGAATTTAATGTTAGTATAGTTAGGAAGCAATTTTAATTTTTTACAACAACTATTAAACCATATTTGATTATTATTATAACAAATTCTTACCAACAAACGATAAATTACGGCGAGGGTGGCCAAATCTGCCAACTTAATACTTTTTACGCTATTTGCCGTAGGCACTTCCGTAGATTAATTTTTATTGCTTATTTTTTGTCCCTCCTTTTTTTATTTATATTTTACTTTTTTCTACTATATAACAAAATTTTTACTAATACAAATCAGTAGATACTCCTGATGATGACCTAACAAGTCGAAATCGATCGAGTGATTTTTTAAACTTTTTGAAAAATATTCAAAATATTCTGCGAAACAAAAAACAAGTGATTAATAAAAATGTGTTTATTAAGTATAAGTGTGTTTCGCCAAGTGCCTACGGCAAATAGCGTAAAAAGAATTATTAATATAATTCAAATAACTATGGTTTCAGGAAATCCTATTGTAAGTTGTACTATAGATTTAAAAGTGGATTGAATTAATAAATGTTTACATTACTTAGGAAGTCAGAAAATATTAATGCTGACTTAAATTTCAGAATCTTGAGATGTTTGTGGAATAATAATTCTTTAAAATATTAATTGATGATTGTGTAGTTTAGAATTGTGTTGTGTTTGTGTTATTAACTATCGGATTTACCTAGGTGGCTGTATCCGGAGTGATTTAATCAATCAATTTTCTTTTAGAAAGCTGAAAAGTATTAATGTTGAATTATATTTCAGGAAATTTCCAGATGCTCGTCAAATAATAATATTTTTTTGTCTCAAGTTGCTGATTTAAAGCGGCAATTGTTGAAGACCAATATCATCGTTATACATTGAACCTATTAAACCTTTATCGCTCCTCTAGTAGATTAGAAGTAGATTATAATTGTGTTGTACCGTACGATCGCTAGGTGTCTGAAACCGTGTCGTTCCATCCCAAAAAAAAAAAAAAAAAAAAAAAAAAACGTTTCCTATCTCTCCAATTGTTATGTGTAAACAGGATGTAGAAATAGGCCCGGCATTATCCGGGACTACCTGTCAAGTACTTGGTTTTACAGTCCAATCAATCAATCAATTTCAAATCAAAACCGAATTACATATTTGATTTACTCCATTAAATCATTCTGTGAAAATTAATTTTTTTTTTTTTGGTTTGTTGTTATCGTAATTCTTGGCAATAATCGGTTCGTTTTAATTTCATTGGTCGAGAGTACCGATCGCGATACATTTACGTTATTCTTACGTTAAAATGAAACACTTCACTATTTAGTTGTACATTGGTGATTTTAATTCCTGTATGGTAATCTGAACCCTGTCAGACCGGAAGAGGCTGGCCCGCTCAAGAAGTGTTTTACCACACACTGCATTGGCAACCAATCGTAATAAAATGGTACCCGAGCAGGGACCTGAATGAAGGTTCTCGAATATTGTATAGATACCGTTAATAATAATGTTTTCCGCGGCTTAAATATATACATTAAAATTGACACATGTTTTCAGATCTGTCGACCATTGGCTTAATACCGATTTGTTGAGGGTATGACGTAAATTGCAGTATTGCAGTGGTATTAGCGTTGCAACCTTGTCAAACAACGACTTTGACTTCCAGTTAAGACTGAGTATCGCATTGGTTGCAGATTGTAGTACAGTAATAATATATGTATCTAGCAAGTGTTCAAACTTAGATACCTCGTTTAGAATTTTATTAATTTTTTTTTTGAAAAATTCTTGATGAAATTTACAAAATTTTTTTTTTTGGCTTAATTTTTTTTTGTTATTAAGTACATAATTAGTTAAACATAAGTATTAATTTTTTTTTATTATTTAAACTCTTCGAAATTCAAAAGATAAGTTCTTTATTAATATTTTTTTTTTTATTTTACATATTTTGGTTTACCGATAATCGATACAAATTTGGTTGGCATTATTTTTTTTTGTTAAATTCAGAAATCATTGAATTAGTTTATTTTAAACTTTACTAGTACAAGTAACAATCATGCCTCAAGAACAAATAGAATTGATATTCGTAGCTTTGACCGAAGATGAATTAACGTGGAATGCATGATTTGAGATATTGATGCGACAGATAGTAAATACAAAGATTCTCCAAGAATAAAGTCGCGATGCATCACTAAAGCCGACAAAGATGCATGCCATCGATTACAAGGGCGAACTTGAATTGTGCCTTAAACAATATAAAATTATAAATGAGCTAATGAAATATCCAAACAAAATAAACGGAGATTAATTGCGCACCTTAAAAGTGAGAACTCACAATTGGCGCGGTCGAACATATCGATTAAAAGGCTCCTTCCATCAAGATAATGATGTGGACAAGTTAATTAATCAGTTTTGTCGCCTTAAGCAGATTAAGCGCATGCGGACCATTTAGCTGCCCCTAAGGCAATAGAAGCAACGTCGACAAATACCATTTCGATAACAATATCTAAAACAATAAATAATCCTCTAAGTGACGCAATATACCAGAAGGCGGTGCAAACTATTGTTTGGAACAAGCTACTGTAAGCATACCAACTACGCAAGTTTCATGGTCGAGAAATCCATGGACAGCAGGTAGCAGATAAACCCGCTAATGAAGACAGATTTGTAATTCCTCAGACTTACGTTAGCGACGGCAAACCTTTCGCTAATCCAACGATTGCACATTTTTCTATGATCAATCAACATGGTAGTATAACTGAATATGCAATTGGTGCATCACATCCCCAATATCAAACAGAAATCGTACAATCAAACGACAAGGTATAATACGATTGGCATGTATTATGCTCCTTCTGCGGCAGTCCAAATGGTTCCAAAAATGTATAACCATAACTGGGACATTTGTTTTACGGGTATGCCTCTGGAATTAGATGTCCACGATTTTATTTTTAGAATAGAGTCGCAAGCAAAAAGAGAAGAGGTCCCTGTGACTAGTCTAGATGCTTTGTTGCCAAAATTTTTAAAAGGTAAAGAAAAATGGTACTGGATCTTAGCTAGGAAATTTCAGAATGCTACTTATTTGTAGCTTAGACAAGCTATCGATTTAGCTCAACAGAATCTGAACGTGAAATACGTAGATCAATTGAAACAAAACGGCAAAAGTTCAGAGAACAAATTGCAGATTTTTTTGTTGGAAACTGAGAGTTTAAACGGTCGTTTAATAAATCCCTTTTCGGAACAGAAACTTCTTCAAATCGTGCGAGAAAATATAACACTAGAACTACAACAAGTTACATTAACCTTGCAAATATAATCAACAGTCGAGCTTCGTGTGATTTGTCAAAAATAGGAGAAATTGTAGGTACGTACCCCCAGGGCCGTCCACGCTAACGTCGGTAGAGTCAATTTTGTAGAAAAGTTCAGTGATGTAGCATATCAGATGGTGCATTCTAACATTCCGGATTCCTCGCCCTTAGATTTTGCTTCCTGCTCAAGTACAAGTACGCCACGCGTTGATGCTATCTATAAATCTCAACCACCATTAGACAATCGGAAATCATATCACAAAATTTCTTCACGTGATGGAACTGTTATGATATTGGCCATCGCTATCAGGATTGTCCTTTATCACCTCAACATGTATTCTGCTATGGTTGTGGGAGAGACGGGGAAATCAAACTACGGTATCCTCAATGCCAAAAGCTACAGTTAAAAGGCCAACCAGGTGTAACCATTTCGAGTCCATTACATCCGGTGCAGATAGCGACTCGAGAACCAACTTTACTAAGAAATTCGGATACCACAACCAACGTGAACCTAACCCCAGGGTGTTCGCACTCCAAATAAAAGTTTTTAACACACAAAATTTTAAAATGCACTCTGATTCGTCGTCAGCATGTCCTAAGAATACTTGAACACAAACAAATTATGTTCCAAAAGTCTTATCCAACATTCTGACCGGAAAGGCAAGTAATACCAAATCTAAAAGACTTGGGGGGGGGGGGACCTGTGGGAGGTCTGTTAGACAGTGGAGCTTCGATGAGTATATTAGGACAAGGGCCAATGGAGTTTATAGAAACATTTGATATTCCGTTCAAGAAAATACAATTAAAAGTAACGACAGCAGATGGTTCGTCAAATTAGATAAAAGGAGTTGTAGAAGTCCCAATAAATTTTAATGGAGATACTAAAACATTACCACTATATTTAGTACCACCTCTCCAACTTCTACTATACCTCGGTATGGATTTTTGGAATGCATTTCGTATTTCTCCCACGTTAAATTCTCTAGACATTAATGTAGAAAAATCGGAGGATCAGTATCTTTTAACATTCGCACACCAAACGATTTTGAACAAAATTTTCGAGAATTAACCATCATTTGATAAACACGGCTTAGGTAGGATGACACTAGTGAAACAGCATGTTGGAGATAAACCACCAATTAAACAGCGAGACTATGCTGTTCGAGAAATACAAGAATTATTATATCAAGAGTTAGATCGTATGCTAAGCTTGGGGATTATAGAAGAGAGTACGAGCTCTTGATCATCACCTATCGTCCTAGTAAGAAAACCAAATAAAATACGTTTATGTCTCGAATCAAGAAAAGTAAACACGATCACCAAGAAGGTTGTCTATCAGCTACCTTTGATCAACGGACTACTTGGAAGATTAACTAACACCACCGTGATATCGAGTATTGACCTTAAAGATACCTTCTGGCAAATACCGTTGAACTGGCCACTTTACCATTTTATGGTTCACCGTTTGTGTTATGTAACTCATCCCAGACGATGTGTCGTTTAGTGGATAAAGTGGTGCCGCACCAGTTACACGATAAGATCTTCGTTTATTTGGACGATTTGCTAGTCACGTCGTCCAATATAGACGAGCATTTCGAGCTACTTAGGTTAGTGGGTCGATTAAAAGATGCGGGGCTAACAATAAATTTTTCTAAGAGCCGATTTTTTTATAGAGTGAACTATCTGGGATTTATTGTAGGAGACGGGGGGCTAAAAGCAGACCTCGAGAAAGTGGAAGCAGTTCGTAAATTTTCTCATCCCACTTCCCTAAAACAAACAAGGAGATTGCTAGGAATGACGGGATGGTACCAGCGGTTCATTCCACGATACTCAGAAGTCACCAACAAAATAACGGACTTACTTAAAAAGAACCGTAAATGTATATGGACGAAGGAAGCACAAGTTGCATTTGAAAGATTGAAATACCTCCTAACTTCTGCTCCAGTTTTGACTAACCTGGATTATTTAAAACCATTTTTTATCGGTAGCGTACTTTATCAAAAAGATGAAGAAGAAAATGAGCGTCCGATTGCTTATGTGTCAAAAAAATTAAATGTCGCACAATCAAAGTACTCAACCACTGAGTTAGAGTGTTTGGCTGCGGTCCTTAGCATAAAAAAGTTCCGCGCATACTTACATCGATTATAATTTTTCCATCATAAGAGATCACTCTAGCCTAAAATGGTTGATGTCACAAAATGACCCCAATGGTAGATTGGCCCGCTGGAGCTAGAAATTGCAAGCATTTGATTTCAAAATTCAACACCAACGAGGAACGTAATATATCGTACCAGATACGCTATCGCGTATAATTTGCGACTCCGTAATAACTCCTATTTTTTGCCAAATAGATCTTTCGTCTAGCTCTTTTCAGGATATTGATTATGTAAATTTACGTAACAAAATTGGATCAGCCCCAGATAAGTATCCACCATTTAACATAAAGGATGATCATATTTTCATTGGACTTGGATCCCGAATCGATATAGAATTGACCGATACATCTTTATGGAAATTATGGCTCCCTTTCAGCATGACCGGTTCAGTAATACGAGAATTACATGATTCCCCTTCACCTTCTTACGGAGGAATTTTAAAAACGCTCGAACGAATCCAAACTCTTTACTACTGGCCTGGGATGTGTAAATAAATCTATGATTATATAGCTAACTGCGAAGTATGCAAAACAACCAAAGCCTCAAATTCTCAGACTAAGCCTCCACTTGGACACAAGAAGTTTGCGGAGAGACCTTATGGGCCCTTATCCGAGATCAAAACATGGCAACACTGTCATTTTAATCACATTGGATGAGCTTTCGAAGTTTGTGCTATTTAAGCCTTTTAGTTCGAGCACGACCGACAAAGTAATCACCTTTCTAAGAAATGAGGTATAGTATTTCTCGTGTTTGGGGTACCTGAGCAGCTCCATTCAGATAATGGGCGTCAATTCAATTCCAAAGCATTCCAAGAGTTGTTAAAGGTAAGTATTTATATTTATCATATTAAATCAGCTCTTTATTCTCCAAAAACAAATGCGTTGGAAATTGTGAATCGCCCAGTTGTGGCAGCTATCCGCGCATATGTGAAATCGGAACATAAAACTTGGGACCAGAATATTGGTGATGTAGGATGTGCGTTACAAACGAAGTGCAATTCATCAGTCAACCCAATATTCTCCGTATTATTTACTCTTCGGTTATAATATGATGATGAATGAACAAGATTATAGGTTTCTTCGAGATTTGCATTCGCTGGGAGAAAATACTATCCCTCTGCCTATACCGGGGAAACTATCGATAATACACACCAAGGTTTTTAATCTGGAAAACGCCTTTAATAAATATTCTAATCACTACCATTTTAGAACCCGACATATTATTTATCAGCCTGGACAATCGTTACAAACTTAAATTAATCCTACCTAAACAGTACAGCATAATAATAGAATCGTATATAACGGAATGATATTTCAGGCTTAGGCAAAATGAATATTCTGAGCTTAAGGAGATAAGAGCGAGAGTTCCACAAGGAAGTGTGCTACGGCCACTTTTGTATTTGCTATACACCCGAGATGGTCCAATCCCACAAAACAACACGATAGACAACACGATACAAACCGCCATAGAGCTAGTACACAACTGGAGAAAAAAATGGCGCAAAAGAAGGCAAATGGCACATAAATCTACTTAAAAAAGCGTTTAAGTGAAAATTACAATCAAATATTTATATTATCCATTAAATATATTTTTAATTAAGTATTTTCTGTAAAAATACTTTTATTGTACGTGTCCATAAAACTGCTTGAAGGAAAAAATTCAATCATCTGGGGAATTACGATAAAGAGTAAAGAAAACATTGGATTAGTTTTTTTTATACAAGGACTCCCTGTATTATAAATTTGGACACGTCTAGATTAGAGATAAATAAACGCTTTTCTCATATTCAAAGTTGTTCATTATACGATCTAAGTATGTATACTTATATCAAAATGTATTATTAAAACTATGATATATAACAACTTGTCAATGAGATTGCGTGCCGTGATAAAATGATGACAGTCAAATCTATACATGACATTTGGTAAACCATACCACAGTAAGAGAAGCAGAACCGCAGATAATCATAATAGAAGTGGCAATGGTTAATAATATTACTTAATGTAAAAATTCAGGTTTCAAATTACACAACTGTCATCACAAATATATATACTTATATACAATAGAATTTGGTGTCCGGTTTTATCTTCAATCTAGAATCAAACAGCATTGTATATGGTGTAGCATCAAACAAGTTAAGTATTACAAAATTCAACTTTGGCAAAAAAAAATTATCACCCTTTAAAAAATTAATTAAAGAATTCTTCGGAACTGACCATCTCTGACAAAAAAAAATATATATATATAGCGAGTAACTTTAAATAATTGGTTTTCCAAAACAAAGTATTAAATTTCGTGCGTATATATACTTACTTACTTATACAAAATAAGAAAATTGCAAATCATTTTGTACAAAACAGAAAGAAAATTGGAAAAATTATTACGCAAATTTAGTTCCCGGAATTGACTAGAAATGTCAGAAGTTTTCGAAATAACAACAAAAAATTTAGATTTGATAAAGGATTAAGCAAAATGAACTAGAAAAAAATAATTCTGTTATATACATCAAAATTATAGGTTATGTATTCTAATTTTAAATAATTTACTAAGTATAACAAAAATGTTTGTATATTTATTCAAGTCGCGTGTATCATCCAAACTTTTCAATAATAATTTGTAACGTGTAAACGATAATTATATATACTCGTAATAAATGAATAGACAAATTGCTATGCTGTCGTTCCGTTTCGAAAACCGTTCGATCGATTAATTATTTTTATGTAGTGTAACAAAACTGTTGTTGGTAGCTTTAGAAATAAAGCATAAAACACAAAAATCGATAAGATACTTACTTAAAGAAATGTAAACGTTTTTTTACAAGCATTCTAATAATTAATTTTACTGCTGAATATTCAACAAATTAAGTGCCTCAGGTTTAAATATATCAGGATTACAAAAAAATAAATTTGGATTCGCTTTTATCGTCCATATTAGAATAAAGATCCAAGACTCACCATTTTCCAATTATAATTTCGTTATAAAAGTAAAAAAAATTAAGTATTGATTAAATCGAACTTAAGCAAGAGCCCAATAAATAACACATTGAGAGGTGTCATAAGGAACGATTTTTGTACACAACATACATAACATCAGACCACATGAATACAAATTACATTCAACACCTTTGTAACAAAGTTTACGAAAAACATTTATTTTTAAATTTAAAGCAAAACGAAATCCATAATAAAATTGATTTTATATTATTTTATATCTCGTCTGTGCTTTAAAAAAATATAAACAGAAAAAGTGTTACAAACCATACAGAGTTTAATGTCGTTTGCATGTCGTTAAATATATAGACGAATTAATTAAATGGCATAACACCAATAGCTCGCAGTTTGAAATGGTATATACTCGTATATATTTATTAGTAAAAAGAAGATAATCAAGAAGAGATATTCTGTCATTGTGTATACACATTTCTTGAAATATAAAATTTAATTTCGTTGTTGAAACCAAAGCAATTCACCATTCGATTTATCTCCATGTGTCCTTTGAGTTTACAATTTTGCAGTACGATTTTATTTCTAGTTTTCAGTTTTTAATTTTTTTTTTTTGCTTTTGCCTTTGCCTTTGCTTCTCTCAATCCAATTCGACTTCAGGGACAAAATGTTTTAAGATTGAGGACGGATTTTACATTATAAGCTGGGGTTTCTTTCGGATTATATTATTTATGAATGTATACGTCTAAGTATGTAAGTTTATGAAAATCCAGTGTGGAATTCAAAGGCCAAATTAGATTAAAATTAAAAAATATTTTCAAATCTTCGAATCCTTTTATAAAAAAAATTCAGATAAATATATCGGGATTTGAAAATTTATTATGTTTTGAGCCGAATAAGACTTGAAATGAAGTATTTATTGACCAGTTTCATATCTTTTAACTATATATCGGAGTGAAGTTTCTGCCAAAATAACAAAATATGTCCTATAAGTACTTAGAACTGAAAAAACACTCAAATAATGAACTTGAACATTTTTATTTTTACACTATAAGTAGCAAAAATTTAAGTTTTGTGAACAGTTTTGAGTGAATTTTATAAAATGAAATTTTTTACAACAAAACACACTACGGATCGCACAGAGATAATCGAAATGGTTCTGAACTAGTAATTGATGTAAGAAACAAATTTTATTTATCCACATGCTCGGAAATCTCTGATATTTCTTTTATTCGAGACAAAACATCATTGAGTGTAATATGCAAATTCTTAAACAATTGAAATTATTAATCTCGGCCCCTACGGATCGCACAGAGATGATCGAAGTGGTTCTGAACTAGTACATACTGATGTAAGAAACAAATCTTATTAATCCACATGGTCGGAAATCTCTGAGATTTTTGTTATTCGAGACAGAACATCATTGAGTGTAATATGAAAATTCTCAAACATTTGAAATTATTAATCTCGGCCCCTACGGATCGCACAGAGATAATCGAAATGGTTCTGAACTAGTAATTGATGTAAGAAACAAATTTTATTTATCCACATGCTCGGAAATCTCTGATATTTCTTTTATTCGAGACAACACATCATTGAGTGTAATATGCAAATTCTTAAACAATTGAAATTATTAATCTCGGCCCCTACGGGTCGTACAGAGATAATCGAAATGGTTCTGAACTAGTAATTGATGTAAGAAACAAATCTTATTTATCCAATGCTCGGAAATCTCTGAGATTTTTGTTATTCGAGACAGAACATCATTGAGTGTAATACGAAAATTCTTAAACAATTGAAATTATTAATCTCGGCCCCTACGGGTCGTACAGAGATAATCGAAATGGTTCTGAACTAGTACATACTGATGTAAGAAACAAATTTTATTAATCCACATGGTCGGAAATCTCTGAGATTTTTGTTATTCGAGACAGAACATCATTGAGTGTAATATGAAAATTCTCAAACATTTGAAATTATTAATCTTGGCCCCTACGGATCGCACAGAGATAATCGAAATGGTTCTGAACTAGTAATTGATGTAAGAAACAAACCTTATTTATCCACATGCTCGGAAATCTCTGAGATTTTTGTTATTCGAAACAGAACATCATTGAGTGTAATACGAAAATTCTTAAACAATTGAAATTATTTATCTCGGTCCCTACGGATCGCACAGAGATGATCGAAGTGGTTCTGAACTAGTACATACTGATGTAAGAAACAAATCTTATTTATCCAAATGCTCGGAAATCTCTGAGATTTTTGTTGTTCGAGACAGAACATCATTGAGTGCAATATGAAAATTCTCAAACATTTGAAATTATTAATCTCGGCCCCTACGGATCGCACAGAGATAATCGAAGTGGTTCTGAACTAGTAATTGATGTATGAAACAAATCTTATTTATCCACATGCTCGGAAATCTCTGATATTTCTTTTATTCGAGACAAAACATCATTGAGTGTAATATGAAAATTCTCAAACATTTGAAATTATTTATCTCGGCCCCTACGGATCGCACAGAGATGATCGAAGTGGTTCTGAACTAGTACATACCGCTGTAAGAAACAAATCTTATTTATCCACATGCTCGGAAATCTCTGAGATTTTTGTTATTCGAGACAGAACATCATTGAGTGTAATACGAAAATTCTTAAACAATTGAAATTATTAATCTCGGCCCCTACGGGTCGTACAGAGATAATCGAAATGATTCTGAACTAGTAATTGATGTAAGAAACAAACCTTATTTATCCACATGCTCGGAAATCTCTGAGATTTTTGTTATTCGAGACAGAACATCATTGAGTGTAATACGAAAATTCTTAAACAATTGAAATTATTTATCTCGGCCCCTACGGATCGCACAGAGATGATCGAAGTGGTTCTGAACTAGTAATTGATGTATGAAACAAATCTTATTTATCCACAAGCTCGGAAATCTCTGATATTTATTTTATTCGAGACAGAACATCATTGAGTGTAATATGAAAATTCTTAAACAATTGAAATTATTAATCTCGGCCCCTACGGATCGCACAGAGATGATCGAAGTGGTTCTGAACTAGTACATACCGCTGTAAGAAACAAATCTTATTTATCCACATGCTCGGAAATCTCTGAGATTTTTGTTATTCGAGACAGAACATCATTGAGTGTAATACGAAAATTCTTAAACAATTGAAATTATTAATCTCGGCCCCTACGGGTCGTACAGAGATAATCGAAATGATTCTGAACTAGTAATTGATGTAAGAAACAAACCTTATTTATCCACATGCTCGGAAATCTCTGAGATTTTTGTTATTCGAGACAGAACATCATTGAGTGTAATACGAAAATTCTTAAACAATTGAAATTATTTATCTCGGCCCCTACGGATCGCACAGAGATGATCGAAGTGGTTCTGAACTAGTAATTGATGTATGAAACAAATCTTATTTATCCACAAGCTCGGAAATCTCTGATATTTATTTTATTCGAGACAGAACATCATTGAGTGTAATATGAAAATTCTTAAACAATTGAAATTATTAATCTCGGCCCCTACGGATCGCACAGAGATGATCGAAGTGGTTCTGAACTAGTAATTGATGTATGAAACAAATCTTATTTATCCACATGCTCGGAAATCTCTGAGATTTCTGTTATTCGAGACAGAACATCATTGAGTGTAATACGAAAATTCTTCTAAACAATTGAAATTATTTATCTCGGCCCCTACGGATCGCACAGAGATGATCGAAGTGGTTCTGAACTAGTACATACTGATGTAAGAAACAAATCTTATGTATCCACATGCTCGGAAATCTCTGAGATTTTTGTTATTCGAGGCAGAACATCATTGAATTTAATATAGAACAAGTATCGTGTCAGACAAATATTATTGAAAATAATATTTTTTCTGATGTCTGACGGCGAAAAAATACGAAAGAATAGCGACGAAATTGGAATTCATATATTTTCTTTGGTTATAAGTATGATGAGCATGTGTTTCAAGCATAAGTTTCATATTTCGTTTTGAAAGGTTTTGAACGAAAGGTTTCGATATGCATGAAAGAAAATTCTTTTTTAACAAGATAAGATCACTTAAAATTAGAAATTCTATAAAATATCAAACAATTTTCTATAATAATTGGTTTCTAAACAGAAAAATCAAATAAACGGAATCTAATTGCGAACCGACTTAGATATTTCTAAATATTTAAAAATTTTCGAATTACACTCAATGATGTTTTGTCTCGAATAACTAAAAATCTCAGAGATTTTCGAGCATGTGGATAAATAAGATTTTTTTCTTACATCAATTACTACTTCAGAACCACTTCGATCATCTCTGTGCGATTCGTAGTGTGTTTTGTTGTAAAAAATTTCATTTTATAAAATTCACTCAAAACTTTTCACAAAACTTAAATCTTTGCTACTTATAGTGTAGAAATATAAATGTTTATTAAAAAAGTTCAGATATTATTATGTAAGTTCATTATTTGAGTGTTTTTTTCAATTCTAAGTACTTATAGGTCACAGTGTATATTTTTTTATTTTGGCAGAATCTTCACACCGATTAACTATATACTGTTTAAAATGCTAAATAAAGTAAGATATTCACATCGTATAAACAGCCATATACCAGGGGGCCGATTTTGTTCAAAATTCGACAAGTTGACGAAATATTCGGAAGTATATAGTAGTGGTATGTATGTTTGTGTTAGTGCGAATGTGCGCCATTTAATTTTTTTGGATATGACATTTTTAGATATCATTTCCATTTATAATTTAAAATTTGTAAATGCAATGCAAATATGCTTAAATAAAATCAAGTTTATTTAATTATTTAATTTTAGTTTTAAAATAATTTCTAATTCTATGTTTCTCCGAAAACAAAACATTCATTCGACATCGCATTGAAAAAAAAAAATTAAAATAAGTACTTAAGTAACTAACTACTTAAGTGTAGTTAAAAAAAAAATTCTTAACAGATTGACGCACACTTTCTAAATGTGTGTTCTACTCAGGAAAACATGCTGAGTTATTCTTCAAAAAATGAAAAATTTTTGCGCGAACGCGTTAAAAAACGAAAAAATTATATGACGCTATAGCAGTCATTTGCGCGAACACATAATCACGAATACAGATCTCCAAAAACATATACAGGACCATTAGTTGGTTACCTCTACAAAAAAATAAAATTTGTCTCAACGTTAAGTATGTGTGTTTATACAAATATATTTTCAGGTGAAATTTTGTGCGAAAAAGGCGAAAGACATCTTACACAATCGACAATTTTACAAAAAAAATGGCCTATACTTATACGAAGTAGAGCCATTAGATGACAAATCATTTGGTAAGTCGAGTATTTAGAATTTCCGATGCAAAATTAATTAATTGTTTATTTCAGCTACTTACAGAGAAGCTTTATTAGCTGAAGAAAAATTGTCAAACAAAAGTGACTTGGATACTACGGATGTAGAAAATATTGTCGGTATTGATTTAGGACAAACTGCATCGCGTAAAAGAAAATGTATGGCTTGGGAAAGTGTAACTTCTGAATCTAGCACTGATGATGATGATGATGATATTTTACCATCAGTGCCAGTTTTCCGATAAAACGCATTTTGTTTAAATGAAATAAATCGTGCGAATGCCCAAAGTTATGTTTCCCAAACAACAATCGAAAATGAAACATCTGGCACTGTTGCGACAAATATCTCAAATATAACCGATTTTAATTACGAAAGCGGAAATGAAATTCTCACCATAACAGATGCCACAGTTTCTGAGTGTATCAATATTAATGACATTATCACCACCAAAAATTTGCAAAACTTCAAGGAATTTTTGTTAAAAGACTTTCGACAAATAATTCAGCAAGAACTCGCACATTTTTTTACATCAAGCAATTTTAATTTTAAAAGTTCATTGAATATCACACAGTCGGAATTTGAGGTGATTTGAGGAGTAATGGGTTACTCCTAAATACGATGGAAGAGATTATCAAATTAGATGAGAAAATAATTAACGGAGGAACGTTTTCCGACGAATTGGTTAGTTTTACTTATTCAGTTAAGTAATATACATTTTCAAGTTTATAATATATTTTCAGTTTTCATTTTTAAAAAGAATTGGCGGACGAGATGTTAGAGAACATACAAAAATGTTAAACCGTTTGCATTCTTTAACGATACAAGGAAAATTAACTTTTCTGGACGAGAAAAAAAATTTGCCATGGGAAAATTGAAACAAATGAAAATAATTATAGGCTAGTTTATTTTGAAATGCATTTTTATTTAGTCATTTTCATAAGTATTTGTTTAAAATTTATGTATTTACAGATGTTTTGGTTGAAAATTGTGGCGTTTCACAAGGTAAAGCAAAGGACGAGGTAATGTATTTTTTACAGCACTTGAACGATCGGATTCGAACGTCTGCTATACGAGAAAACAAATATACTTACTAAAAAATTTTATATGAAATTTATTTTATTTTTATTTACATGTTGAAATAAAAGGGGACTGAATTTGTACTAACATGTTTTTATTTGAGAGATTATTAGGAAATCGCTTTCAATGTGTGGTTTAGAGGGACAACAAAATATCTGTCGTTAAATGGGCAGCAAAACATTTTGCAAAGGTTATTTTCCATGTTCTCTATAATTTCATATTCTATTAATGCCTCTTCAAACACGCCAGTCAAAAAGCCATTTTACCCTAATAACTTGACATGAATTTCTTAACATAATGCAACAATCACTCTTGAGGTCTGAACGGATTGTAAAATCACTAAAGATTGCTGTTTGGAATTTATTTGTGCCACGTATACGATGCGTAAAATAGGTATTTTGATTGTTTGACTTCGTAACATGTTCGATATTTGATTGAATCATTTCACATAGTCGATTATGACACTGTTCGAGAGGACGATTAAATGAATGTAGCATTTTTTAAATATTTTTAATGTATGCCTCAAATTTGTAGCAGATATTTTCATCTAAGGGACTAACAACCCTAGAATCATTTGCCAGATGTATTAGTCCATGGATATTGAACGTTGTTTTCTCCATATAATTTAATGTAATTTTTTACAAAATATTTAAGCAATTCGTCACCATAATCATTGTACATCAAATAGTAGACTGAAGATGTTAGAATACGTATTGCCAAACTCAAGCATAAAAAGTGCGTATACACATCTTTTGGCAAAATGCCTTTTAATATTGCGGGACCACTGTATAATAAGAATGTTCTACATTCTGATGCTTTCAATAATTTGGCATATTGAAATGACCTCGACTTTCGCTGAAATTTCAAACAATAAAATTTGGTACAACTCTCTAATCTGTTGTTAATTTGCCGTATTTGCAGTGAATTCAATTTTTGCTTGTTTGGTTTTCCTATCCAAAGGAAAATTAATTTTTTCACTACGCCTTCATCAACTAGATGCATCTTGTCCAACAAAAAATTGTTAACCATATCAATAGGAAGACGTTCAAGCTCACTGCGAATTTTTTTATTGTGATTTTTATCAGCCTCACCAGAGGGAGTAAGTCTTGCTCTAAAATTTGAATCTGTCCTGGGTGGAGCATTTATTTGCGGAAAGACTACTTTACATTTCGTTATACATTTCATCGACGAATTCTTTAAGATAATTGTTAAACGATTTGGGTTTGGCAGGTCCACTATATATGCCAACGGGAAGCACAATCGCCCGCTTTAAAATATTGTCAATGCTACCTAAAATTACCCAAAAGCTATTGCTTCCACTATCAGAAATTGGAGTTCCATCTACGTTAAATGACATTTGAATATCAAATAAATCTATATTTATTTCTGCCTTATTTGAATTAATTATACATCGCAAGTACTTTTCAACTCTGAAATGTATGTATTGGCCATTGTCAATCTGACGTAGATTCACTTGTCGCGGTGTGGCTAGAAACGTTCTAGCATCAATTGACAATTCGGGATGTTGACCAGTTGTTCCTAATAGTTTTAGTAATTTTGAAAGCGTAATTTGCTCAATATGGCAATTTATTGCCCACTCTCGTAATTGGTTTGAAAATTCATTATTGTGTTCCTTCGTACTCATAATACTTTCTCCTGAGATACATACATCATTCAAATCTGGATTAGTATTATTCATAATACTGATTTTAGAGGTTTGCACATCATATATGAAGGTGAACCTATTTAAATTAAACAAAATTTCGTCATATATAAATACCTCCATACAAAATCACATACTCTCTCCGTGGATCAGATTCCATTAAAGTTTGACTATTTGTTACGACCGGTGCAAGTGTGATCATGATGGAAATTAAACTCATTATTGCTTCTATTATTTGATAAATTACTTAAACGACACAGACAATACTTGTTTTGATCTCGGCGCCTATATTTATTTATGATTATTTTCTGCATCTTTGATTGAAAATAAATTTTGATACATCATAATTTCAATTTGACGTTTGATTTGACAATATTCATTAAAGATAACTCTAGGTGGGATCTGTATATAACCTATACATAAGGTACTCAATTTAAATAATTGAATTCGGATATTTGTAAGCACGCCATGGTATAGCGGCTAGAGCGATGGGACATGAAGAAGTAGACCCGGGAGCGAGCCTCACACTAAGAGTTTACGTGGTAAGTAAAATATCGAAATTTCTGTGATATAAAATGAATTTGAGTAAAATATGACTGTAATATACAATGAATTAATGTAATATAGCAACAGAAATTTGGATATGAATTTTTTATTGTGCTAGATTTTCTGTTGTAACTTTATCTTTACAGGAACTTTATAAAAAAATATAAAGAGACTAAATAGATAAGTACTGTAGACAAATCGATATCCGGACTTAGTAGGTACTGTAGTAAAGCATGTAAAGAGACTAAAAAGAAACTGTAACAAAGCGGAAATTATCGGTCAAGGAATCTTCATCCAAATTTTACAGGTACTGTACCAAGAATATCTATAGTACTACTGTAGCATAGTACCTATACCATGTGCAAGGAGCATGAGTCTTTACCGAGATATAGATATCGTTACAGGTCATATACGAGTACAGGAGTTATAACTGTTGGTTGTACGGGTAAGCACAAAAAACTGAACCGATTTGTACCGATTCATAATTTTTGAGGCTTACATTCGCAGAACACAAAAAAAACATAACATTAGAAAAATTATACACAATAATATAAAATTGTATACTATACTCCTTAATACGTGTATACGAAAACGTCATATTTCGTCTGCCGAATTTTGAACAAAATCGACCCTAAGGCGTGTAAATATGAAACCGGATTTTTTTAGTAAAAAATACACGTTTATCATATGATAATGATTAAGAAAATTTTATTCATATTGCCCATTATGTCGTAGTACGTTTTTTCCATCTTTTTGGCAATGCGTGGATGCAACGCCAAGAAACTGTTCTTTTGAGGCAAACCAGTTATCCAGCCATTTTCGTACATTTTCGTAGGAAGTGAAGTGCTCCTCCTCAAGCCCGTGCCCAATCGATGCAAATAAGTGATAATCGAACGAAGCCAAGTCTGGCGAGTAAGCAGCATGTGAAACTATTTTCCACTTAAGAGCTTCCAACGTGCCCATAACCAGTTTTGCTTTGTGTAATAGTTTATTATCATGAATCAAAATCACTTTGCGTTGCCTTTTATTATGTTCTGGTTGTTTTTCACGCAAAGCTCAATTTAAATTGATCATTTCTTATTGCCAGCGTTCAGTATTTACGGTTTCACCAGGTTTTAGCAGCTCAAAATAAATCACACTCTTCTGATCTCACCAAATACAGAGCGTTATCCTCCGTCCAAAGTGATTTTGTCCTTGCAGTCGATGTCGGTGGTTGTCCTGGATCAACCGAAGACCTGGATTAACCGATAGTCACAGTTCGATGGAGAAATGACTTTCTTTTGTATCTGGCGAGCAACATTTCGCAAGTGGGATTTCTATTTTCCTGTTGCCTTTCATTCAGTTTATGCAGAACCTACTTTCCCACCTTTTTGATCTTTTCCATGGCTTTTAAACGTGAGGCTGCTTCTCGTGACACATTCAATTGATCCTCGAGTTGTTTTTGCGTTTGAGCGTCATCCTCGTCCAACAATGCTAGCAATTATGGGTTACCATCCGTCCTCTTTTTAGAGGACATGTCCGCTATTTTACGGTTGCCGTTGTGTCCTCTTTTTTATTTTATTTAAAAATTTATTTTTTTCTCTTTTTTCGCATCGTCCACTTTTTGTCCTTTTTTTCTATCGATGACTTTTTAAATTTCCAAAAATGTATAACGTTTTCTTTCACTATTCCAAGCTGTAGAACGAACCATTAAAATGCTTGAACCTTTAAAATCGTATTTCTTATTAATTACAGGCGCTTTGCCTGTAGTATTAAAAAAAAAATTTCAGAACCCGTAATGGTATTATGATACTGGCTTTTTTCCAACTTTTTCAGCCGCTGAAAAATTTAATTAAAGGGAGTAAAATAATACGTATACATAATTTTAATGAAAGTGAGTGTATACACAGTAGCCAAAACAAAAAATATGAAATGTCAGAAAAAAGTTGTTGCTCAATATTTTCTAGCAGTTAATCGAGCAAAAAGAATTCAATTTTGATTCTTTTTTTTTTGACAAGAATTATTTTGTCATATTTTTTCAGTCAAAACGAATATTTTTATGCAAATTAAACAAAAACATTGTACTCTAAAACTGTTTGAAGTGATTTGATAACCGTTTCAGATAATTTTTAACATTTTTATTGGTACACAAAATGTTTGTTTACCAACAAAATGAACTGGACATTTGAAAAATTGTGTTGTCTCATTCATTTTAGTTGTTTCTGTCCTAGTAACCGTTTACTTTTTTTACTGCACTCTTTTCAAGAAAATGTCATAATACCATAAGTGACGCTTACTTGTTCTTTTTCCATTACTTACACATATCTTTCATCGAAAAATGGAGCAGGTGGATAAACAAGAAAATTTTATTAGAAATCATGCGTATTTTAAAAAACGTTGAAGACGAACACAAAGGATTTCGAATAAATTTCTTTTGATGGCAGTGTTAAAAATTTTAACAATTAATGGTGAAATAAGCAAGAAACGTATTGTATTCAAGTCTAGAGCTGTACAGATTTATGAAGATTGTCTCTGTTATCTGCAACAATGGACGAACATTTTTGAACCCTTTAAGAAATTTTGAGTGGATGAATCATCGCAAAAAACCAACTTGGAAGAAAATAACCAAGCTTGAACTTTTATTACGAATTGGCCTAGAAATTGATGATACTCTATTGATTTCGCAATTCACGAATATACTGAAATTTTATGACACGGTAGCTACTAATGACGAATTGAAGGCTTTATTGGCTCATGACAAATGGAAATTGTTTTCTACAAAAATTCAAAATTTGGAACAAATATTCGAGTTTTTGAAAAAAATGTGAATTTTTATTTTGAATTCCGGCACATAATACTGCAGTGGCACGGATGATGGACTAATAATAGAAACCGTTTAACTATCAGCGCTATTAAAAATATATTATTAGTAAACTTTAATTTAAAATTAGAATGTGCTGACTACTATTAAACAAAACAAAGATTAACTATTTTCTACTCAGTATTTTTCAAAAACATGTTTCACTCCCGCCTGTGCTGTTCATTTTGGTGCTCGAGTAGCTATGTGTATTTAATAAGTCAAGCCAAATTCTTGGATATGCAAATGATATGAGCTTCTTGGCCGTAGATCTAACGACATCTGGGACAGTTTCATTTTGCTCAAACGCTTTGGTTTGAAAATCAACAGCAGTAAAACAAAAATTCTATCAACAGGAGCATCTGTATGAAAAATATTGGAATTTCCTACGTCGCGAAATTGAAGAAATTCAGCCTGAGATGTTGCGGGGATGTCATAAAAAATGCCTTAAAAAGAGCTGAAAGTTGCATAGCGAATCGCGGTCACCAGCCGATATAATTTTCCAATCATAACGAAAAAAAATGTAAAGACCAAATAAACTTTTTATGAAAACCAAACTTACTTATCTTTTCTTTGAACAAAGTTATAGGCAATCAAAATGGTAGAGGGACTTTTGCCCCACCCGTTATTTTGTTTGTAAATATTTATAATATAAAAATGTAAAGTGGCAAGAGCTAAAATTCACGATGCAATTAGAACTTGAGTTGCACCAATCCTAATTGGAAAATCTGCGTGAAATGTGGAAAATCGAAAACCACAACTCAAAAAATTTCCGGAAAATGACTCAGCAAGTTGATCATTGTAGGGTTTGGGTTTTTGAATGTAAGGCAAATACTTTTGTTCTATATAAACAAAACACATGTGATGGCTTTTGCAATATTTTTCATATATCTGACCCTCGTATATGATGATAAGTATTTAACCATATGCTCGCAGTTCAATAAACGTAAAGCCAGTTAATTGGAAGAACATTTCACCGTACGGACAGTTAATCGTAAGGACAATTACTCGTTAGGACATTTAATCGTCCGACAAGTTACACATTATGGACTCGAACGGACAACAATCATCATTTCTTTAAACGGGGATTTTTGGAGGAAGTTCTGGAATATAGCCAACTGTAAGGAACTAGGGTATTCTTGAACCGATTAGGACCATCAAATGTATAAGTATATGATGATGATCTGTCCTAAGATATGACTATGTAGCAAAATATTTATGACGATGTGATTTATGATTAAATGCTCATCATGATTTGTATACGTTAATCGCATTTTTCAAGACATTTACCATGATTTACCCGTATGAAAAAAAATTGATTACATGAAGATGCTTGGTTCAAAGATATGCGGCATATAAGTATTCTATAATAAAACAATAATTTGCTACCAGTACCAAAACGATGGCTTTGTGCCCTAAACTGCTGATAAAAAAAATGTTTCCTTTTCAAGATATATCAAGCGACGTGACACAAGATTTTATCGAAATAAAAGGAAATGTATCTGCCTCCAGCGCTATGGCGGCAGCTTTTAGTACTTACTAGACATTTTCAGTAATATGTAATGTACATGCATATATCGCATACTACTAAAACGGTCTAGAAGAACGTACCTTTCTATAATAAATGAAAATTTAATATACATACGGAGAATTTGAGAAGTGGTGATTGAGATATTATTTTATTAGAAATAACTTAAGAAAAGTGATGTCCTCTAACCGGATTATTGTTACAACCCGCCAAAAACGACGGACGTAGTTTTAAAAATATAACAACAGCCATTTATCGTGATTAACAACCAACATTATTAGTTAAATAATTAGTGATTTTAAAGGTCTAATTCTTTAAATTCAAAATTTCGGTCGACTCATCAGACTGCAGTGACCAAAGTACAAAAGTATTGAAAATTCTTTGAACTAATCAAAGTGTAATCACAATGCCTTAGCGAATTTTAATGATTCGCTACGCGATTACCAACCTCACCTTGATGTAAAAATACTCGCATCCCCAATAAAATTAATTATGACTTTTTCCTTACAAAAGTATGAAAAAAAATTGAGAAAACAAAATTTTTTGTGCTCCATTTTTTTTTCATACTTATCAATCCAGAATAACCCAAAATTATATAAAAATCGCATGTATGCGTTAAATACAATAAAATTCGAGATTACCAAGGGGTTGGAAATTGCGTAGCGAATCACTAAAATTCGCTAATGCATTGTGATTATACTTTGATTAGTTCAAAGTATTTTCAATACTTTTGTACTTTGGTCACTGCAGTCTGATGAGACGACCGAATTTTTTAATACAAATAATTCAATGTTTCATTAGTTCAAAACCAAACTTTTATCGTCTTGATAACCTCATCTTGATGCAAAAATACTACCTGCGGAGCAAATTATTATATTTCATTTCTCAAGTGTTAACGCTTTCGTAACTTCAAATTGTATTGCATTTATCGTAAAAATGCAATGTATGCATGAAGTTTTTTTTGGATTATTCTGGATGGGAGGAATGGATGTAGATGCAATTGTTTAGAATTTGTATATAAGTAATTATATTAAAGCAGTGTATCTGAGAAATAGCACATCATTCTATAAATTTACAACCAGTTTAATTTTTTAAATAAGCTTATTCCGATTTAAGTGAAAAACTTGAATTTTTCTAAAAAAAAAAAAAAAAATGTTTGGTGATTTTTTCCGATGTTTTAATAGTTATTATGCTATTCGGAGCGAAAACAAATCCAACAAAATAAAAATCATAAAAATCGGTCCAGCCGATCTTGAGTTATAAATGGTATAACTAACCCGACTTTGTTTTATATATATAGATAAGTAGATAAAATAAAAAGATTGGATAAAAAAAATAAAATACTAATTTGCATGCAGCCCCCAATCGGATTCGAATCCAGTACTTTACGGCCCAAGGAAGCTTTAACCACTGCATCACTCGTCACATAGAAACTACACCTACAAAATTCAAAAGGTTTTTTTTATTAGATTTTTGGGGCTTCCCTTTTGAGTTTTTCCGAGTTTTTTTCCCCTAAACCACCTCTGTATTGATACGAACAAAATAAGAAAAAACCAAATGTACAAAATGTATGAGAAAATGAATTTTCTTGATAAATTTTTTTTTTGGTGAATTTTCCGATGTTTTAATAGTTATTATGCTATTCGGAGCGAAGACAAATCCAACAAAACAAAGATCATTAGACCGGCCCAGCCGTTCTTGAGTTATAAATGGTATAACTAACCCGACTTTGTTTTATATAGATGAGAGACCTTAGAAACCATATTTGCTGAAACATTCTTCGGTTTAACATGAACCGGTACTTTTAAGATATCAGCATACGAGGACTGCTACATTGTTTAATTTAACGTCCATTATCTTTATGTTCGCCTTATTATCTACCACAATTTTTAAAATTTCCACCAACTTGTTTTTCAAAAATTCAAAATTATTGGAACACTCATCACAAATAAATTTCACGCCAATATCACTTCTGATCAAATCAACATGGTAGACAGTTAAACCTACACATTTTTTATGAAACCGTTCACTACAGAAACCACCACATGTAATATCTAATTTATCACCTCTATCTAGTTTTTTACATTTAAAACAAATCATATTTTAAATAACTTCTAGTTATACTGTTTATATTACTACTCAAAAGTATTACAATAAGAGCCTAACACCGTTACGATCTTTCAATCGAAGATGTCCTTAATGACGTCAATTTTTTATTTATTTTTTATTTATAAACTATTTTAATATTCCTTTTAATATATTTTGATATTCAATTTGTGAAGGATTTAAAAGAGCTGGGGCACGTAAATTTTAAAGTTGCTTTTTTAAACATTAAATGTAGTGTGATTTTAATTTATACTCCCAAGAAAATTCCTTTTCGGGCAAATTAGATCCAGCAACCGTAAATAATACCGAGTGGTATTACCCAAACTTAGTTTCACGAATTAACATTTCGAAGTGGTATTATCAAATGGAAAGGTTATACAATTCATAACTCAGCCAATTTAACCTTTCCCAACTTTCAAGGACAAACAAAATATTATATAAAATGTGGGCACATTTGCCTCAAGTAAAATATATATCAATCCAGAAAAAGCAAAATGAAAACTCATTTTTAAGGTCAAGAGTCTCATCATCAGATTTGCTAACACACACACACATTATTTTACCAACCTTATTCTCAGTTGTTGTTGTGTCTACAAAAACAAAAATTGAAGAAAAACTGGAAAACCAACCTCATCAAAAATATATCGTTCGTTTTGAAAATATAATGAATTCTACGAAATTAATGTACAACATACCGCACTTGACAAATTTCCATGCATAGAATTTGGATATGGAAGTACTTATGTACTTACATACACAAAAACGTCTATGATGATATACGACATTATTTTATTCACGGGGGTGGTTGGGTTTTTTTTAAACACGATCAGCATACGTATTGAGCTTTAATTTAAAAATCGATTGATTCTTTAATTTTAACGATCTAACAATAAATAATAAATTTTATAGAGATAGAATTTTTAATTTATATTCCAGTCACAATTAAAATGTAAATCTAATTTAAGCTAACTTGTATGCAAAAAGATTTTGATTAATATTTTATTTATTTTTTTCTAATCAACACATAACCCTCAAATATTAAGAGCATATACACGCACACGTTGAACAGCACACCAAAAAAGCAAGAAATCGAAAGAAATTCTACCTACAAGAATTTTCCGTTTTTCTTCTGTTTGCTTTTTACCCCCAAATCAATACAACAACATAAAAAATTAAAGCATTAAACGGAATATCTCCTAAAACCAAAATGTACAATCAAGCCTAACAAAGTAACCTTTCGGCATTGGAGTTACATATACATCCTCTTTAATAATAGATTTTCGATACCCCAGAAAAAAAAATATTTTTTTTGGTATATTTGTACGAGATTACGATGAGAAAATAGCAAAAAATTGCAGATGGAAAAAATAATTACATTATTAAATTTAATTAAATTAAATTATATGTGAAATCGAATTACAAAACTTACTTTTTGCATTGGTGTCCCCCAAAAATCATTTAGGAACACATTTTTGATTGGCGTATGCGGACGTAAATCACGATTTTCTTTAATTGCACTAATATCGTCGAATACAAAACCACATTGTACGCTATTATAGTAGCATACAATGCTTGTGATTAGAACCACAGCACCAAGAAAATGTTCTTGGGCCATTCTCATTTTCTTTTTTCTTTTTTCGACAAACACTATTAATTTAATTATATCACAAATAATATTTCACAAATTAATTTTTTATCAAGCACATTTATTATTTTATTTGACACTTAACTTCTTAATTAAAATAATATAAATTCTTTTATATATTCACTAATATAATAATATATTTCTTATCACTAATTAATAATAAAATAAAATTAATAACTTTATCGTTCCTTTGGTTTTAATAAAGTTGGGGCGACGGAGAGAGAGAAATGACTTTCAATTTATTTAATAATATTATTTATGTTATTAATTTATTATATTATTATAACACAGACTTAATTAATTACTAGCGAGATAACAAACAAAATAGAAACTAATTTCTAAACACAAAATAGTTTAGTTATTTGAATATTATATAAAATTTTTGCTTGTTTAAGCCAAAAACAAAAATATAAAACGTTGGACAAAAGCTAAAATTAATTACGAGATACTAGAAATAAATAAAATTTTGTATTAATTAGAATAATTTACAAAACGACAGATCGAAAATATAAAATGTTATTTGGTTGTTAGTACATTTATACCGATTTCTTTAATTTAATTAATGGTATTTTGCTTAATTAGCCAATCGTCGCGTATTGATCTAGGAATGTTATTTCATAACGAAATGGTAAGCGGTTCGGTTTCCGTTTTCGGTAATATTTTTCACATTGATTTATTGTAGTTGGTGATATAATGCGGATTTTTTGACAGTTTGCTTAATACTGATAAATTATGGTGAATATTTTTTTGTTGCCTGCTTGGTAGTAAGTAAGGAGCGGCAGATAACGAGATTAATTGGACAATTAGACCAGGTATTTTATTTATATACCGAAACTTGTTTAACAAACACGTCAATAGAATCTGGAAGTCAACAAACGCGCATCTCGTTCCTACTTTATAATGATCCAAGCTTATTTTAACTAATCCATTCACAGACTAATCAAATTTAAAAGTATTAAATAAAAAAAAATTGAAGTTACGATGGATGCAAAATAAGGATTTTTTGCCGATCTGCAAATTTTTTTCAAGCAGCAAAATAAAATTTTATATTTTAATCCTTTGCAAGATTTTCTCGTTTAAGTTAAAACTGGTTAATGAGGACGAGAGCGTATTATAGCTAATTTATTATGATGGGCAAGCATTAAATTATCTTTCAAAAGAAATAAGTACTTTTGAGATTGTGACCTTGAAAACAATATTATTAAGCTTATTATGAAAAGTACTTCCACTCAAAATAAATTTTTAAATGAGTGAATTTTTTCTTAGTATGAAATCAACACAAAAACACCAAACAAGTCTATAAATCACCGTAAATTTGATACTTCTTATACAGATCCAAGTCAGTGAAATCTCAAGATTACGGACATACGTCATATAAATCAAATCACTGTGATGATTTATTTGCTGATTGTCAGTTTGTTATTCACACAAATCATAAATTTATATATTCCAAGAATATTAAAAAAAAATTGGATTTTCCATCCGAAACTAACATGTGGGTGATAAATATCACTCAAAATTGAGATGGTACCATAAAAAATTTAAAACCCCAAGTTAGTAGGTAGGTTTAGGATAAAGACTTGTCAACGGTTTTTGATATTTATCCGTAAGGTAAGTATAGCAAAGTTGTGCCACAAATGAGTTCAAAGAAGGAAAATACACCAAAATATTGTTTTGTTTTCCTTTTATACAGGTTTCAAGTGACACAGTACAAAAACATGTTTTTCTCGCCCACTATCCATTGATTTTCGGTTTAACCATATATCAAAAACATATACGGAAAAACGACGGATTACGCTAGTAGAATATTTAGTCACCAAAAATTACAAGTACCCGCAATTATTGCAACTACCCGGTACGCAATATACAACAACGTAGAGCAATGTACTAACAACCAAATTGACATCTAACAAAATAACATTTCTAATTTCTATAATTTAACGCACGAATATTATCAAGTCACCAAAAAAAATTTCGCCAATTTATCAAATCGATTTTTTTGCACTGATTTACATAAATATTTTGGCAAATTCGATCACTTTTTATTAATTTTATCAAATTTTTCTGAAAAATTTGACGTTTCACATAACACCGAATGCAAAATAAAAAACAAAACACAAACAAAATATATATATATACACAGACACACCACCAAGAGAAATTCTCTTCTTTATTTTTTATTTTATTTCTTCAATCCAATTGGATTTTTCTATCGCACTAAACTGACACAACACACCGTAAAAAAAAATTCAAGAACACAAATGTCATTTGCATAATAATATAAACACAAAATAAATCCGAATTAAAATTCACTTAACAGTTTTTTATACCGTTTCAAAATATTTTTATCAACTTGACTTGTGTTTAATTAATTATGTTTTGATAGAATATATATAAAATAATTTTATTCTTTTATGTTATGACAGAGTATCGATGTTCAGTTAACAAAGACCGTCTATCTGCCATTGTGGTATTCGTTCGACTGCTGTTTATTATCACGTGACCTTCGCTTTTGCTCGTTAAAAATCCCAGAATATGTTTATGCGCATACGTAAAAAAAAATCGTTGGTTTTTTAGTTTTTTAATTATGTTTTCTTTCACATTCATGTTTTGTTATTTTTGTGTAATATTTTGCTGAAAATTCCAACAAAAACAATCAAAATACAACCGAGATTTCGTTCAAAATTCAAATTACAACAAAACGAAGAGATGAGTCTTATGCGAATGTATGTGTGTTGAGAATAACAAACGAAGAAAAATCATTAATGGCGGTTTTACAAGTGGTATATTTTTATTGTAGGTTGAACAAAAAACAAATTTTTGCTGTTTATGTTTTGTGCGTAATAACGGGTAAAATTTAAACAACAGATTTTTTTAATTTGCGTTCACGTGTTCAACATATTTTGTGTTTAATTTTATTTATGTTATAATCGGAATTGATTATTGTGTAATTTAATCGAAGATAATGAACAGACACGCGTGGTGATGTTAGATTTAGAACAAGGTAGACAATTTAAATTGCGGAATTGAACTAACCGCAAGCAGAAACGTTAAAATAATTAGTTTCGCTTTCGTGAAATAAAAGCTGACACGTTGGTTTGGTTTGTATCGCCACATTATCCTAGAATATCGTTAGAAAATGTTCTAATTTGTTCATCTAACTCTGGATCGAATGTTACTTGTTTACGAGGTTTATTGTTAGAAATTTAAGTGGATGCTGGATTATATATCGGAATTAGCGAACGTGTATTTGAATCTTGCTCGTTTTAATGATTGAGACTCGGTTTCAGTCTTCAACATTGTTCGTCTGTGTCGTTGCCACAAAGCACGGTTAGAGTCGGTTGATTTGTAGTGATGGGGTGGTTATTTTATCTCGGGACACGATTGAATTCCCCAAAACCACGATATTGACAAAACTACGCATTTTGTAGGATTTATGTTTTATATGCTCTGATGAAAACATTTATTTTACTTTTCACTATGTATAACCTTTTTGTATGTTGGCGTGTTGTTCGCTTTCGCTGTATTCCAAACAATATGGTGGTTTTGCTTTTGCCCTTCGTCTATCGTGACTGTCACGCTCCGGTGGTAGGAATTTGCGTCCTTTTCCTATTTGATTCTTGACAACGGGTGCGTCCGGTTATGTGCACTTGTCAGCGTTTGTTACCAGGCGTGTTGCTGCAGCCATAGTACCCCACCCCTAGTGAGAATGGTATGAACGGTTATTTGAACCGGGCGGGTCGCTTGATATCGCGTCCTGTGAGCGTAGTAGTTAGCGTTTCTAGACCCTTTGTGTTGTCCGGTTCGAAAGTTACCCGTATTTTATTTGCTTGGTAACTTTCTTTGGGTGATGACGTAGTCTCGGATATTGAATTTGGATTAGCATGTTGGAAGTTGTGGTTACCTTCGTCAGCCGTTTTTTCTTTCTAGTGCTGATGGTTGCTTTCGGTGTTTGTCTCTTCGTTTTCAATGAAACATAGTTTGATCCGATTTATAGCCGGTATGGTCCTTCGTACAGAGGTTGCAAGGCCCTGCGTACCGCGTCTGTGTGAACTAGTAGTGTGAGCACATCTTCAGGTCTTTGAAGATGAAGATTGCTGATTTTTTTACATGTCTTGCTGGCGGAGTTGGTCGGACGAATCTGAAGAAGTTTTTTACTTGTGCGATAACTTCGTTCTGTAACGAAAATGATGACGGTTGCAACATGTCTCCTGGTAAACGCAGCTTTCCTCCGTAAACGACTTCAGCTGAAGAAGCTTCGAAATCGTCTCGAAATGCGGTTCGCAAACCTAGCAGTACTAATGGTGAAGATTTAGTCCATTGTGAGTTGATGATACACATTATTGCTGCCATCAAACTACGTTACAGGCCGGGTTAAAGAAAGTATTTCGTTTGTGCTGGAAGCCGATTAGATTGGCTAAATTGTTGAATAATTCCGATTCGAATTGTGCTCCTCTGTCGGAAACGATGCTTGATGGCACTCCATATCGACATATCCATATTTTTAGCAGAGCGTCTGCGACTGTTTTGGCTCTTATGTCTATTATTGGAACGGCCTTTGACCATCGCGTAAGTCGATCTTTGATCGTCAAACAATATAGTTAGTTTTCGGAGATCTCTAGAGGATCTACAATGTCTATGAGTATTTCTGAACATCACTTGCTTATGATGGGATGATAATCACCGCAAGGGCTTTTAATATGTTTTGTGATTTTGCATTTTTGACATTTGATGCAACACTTTGCTCATAAACGAACATCTTTGTTTAGAGCTTGTTACAGGATGGCTACTGCCATCCTGCAGATATCACTAAGTGCATGCAGAGGCCTCCACGGTGATTTTTGCCAGCTACGTTCTCAGGGAGAAGTGCTAAGGTCGTGGGGTTTGAGGCTTGCATGTGCTCCTGGCTTACACCGTGATTAACAGAAAGTGGGGGGGGGGGGACGCAAATAATAATAAAAAAGAAACCCGGAGTTCCGCCGAAATTTGTTGACTGGAACCTGAGGAACGAACAACGAAATAATCATAAGAGAGAGAGAGAGAGAGGTGCCTTGGTGTGCGCATTCATTCGAATTCAAACAGGGCTAAACCCTGGTTACGAAATTGGATGCGGGCACCAAGGGACCGCAATCAACCCTACACCGACACAGAGGAAGTCTCCGCCCCCATCACACCGACCGAAAAATTTAATAATTCATTTTATAAAAAAAAGAAAACAAAGGCAAACGAAGAGACAACTTCCCCCTCCACCAGCACCACGACAAGAGAGAACGAGAGAGAGAGAGCCATGAGCATCGAGCGTGCACCCGCTGTGCGGCGCTCGATTACAATAAACAAAATTTAAATTTTAAAAATAAAAAATGTAAAAAAGAATATAAAATAAAATAAACAAAAAAAAAATTGTACCTTAAATATATATGTATAAAAAAAATACTGGTGCGGCCTTGGTGCCGTCATGCCACAGGTGGCCTTGCCCCACCCGGCCCGTTGCGGGGCCTTTCCCCGATACCAAAAAAAATTATACGAGGTGCTGGTTGGCCACCCGTACCGTTGCGACCTTGTGCGATCGGGCCTTAAACCGTAGTAGCCTCACCTGGCCACCCGTAATTACGATGGTACAGACTTGTTGATGATTATCTTGTACGGACAGATTGTTACCAACACACGAAAGTATTACGACCGACGCTAAATTTTCGCGTACTCAAACACTCAACACAAGGTGTGGGTCCCAACACACTTTCGTACAAATATACAAGAAATTATTTTTCCTTCTTTTTGTTTAGGAAATTCGTAGGATCCGTTGGCCAATAAACTTTATATTTATAAAACTCACAAAATGCCAAAATTATAATAATTTTACATATGTATTTATTAAATTTATACATTCATTAATTGCACAATTGTAATGTTTTTCTATTTTTAATCGAACAATTTTTGTAACCTGGATTTTTATTCAAAATTCTAACCAAAAAAAAAAACTGGATTCTATTTTTAATTTACAAAATCAAGACTTTTTTTTTTATTCACAAAATACTTGTTTTAACAAAACCAAAAACTCGACTTTTAATATTTAAAATATATAATAATATATTTTTTTTGTTTAACAATATAATTCAAAAAAAAATTCCAAACAAAATAGAACTCGAGCGTTCTTTACCAAAAATCCAAACTCTAATCAAAAATCACAACTCGAATCCTCCAGAAAAAAATTCTCGCGCCACACAGCAACGCGAATAAAATGTTCTAGAACAAACATCTCTCTTCTCTGTTTTTCATTTATATCAATTCGCATTGATATAAAATGAAGCATATAAGAAAAACATTTTTCTAAAACATTTTACCTTGTACACGCTCGATACGCATTGGTCTCGCTCTCTCGTCATTCTTCTCACCCTCGCGCCACCATAAGATCATAAGATGAGAAACAAAACTACAAATGTCGCCAGTGTGTTCAGCACACCACACCAAACAATCCGCAGCAAAGACACCAACCGAGTGGAACATAAAAAAAAACAGCAAAGACAACGATCAACGATCGAGGGGAATATAAAAATATTGCAGTAAAGACACCGAGCAATAGGAAATACAAAAAAACACAGAATGGTGGTTGCGACCACACAGTCGTAACAAGCTGGCCAAATAATTTTTTTCGAATTAGATTGGCAGAGCTCCGTATTCCTGGATGTGAGAGATTGTGATATGTTCCGAAGATTAAACGTCAGAATTCTTGACCAACGTAAGGTCTGTACACCTGTTAGAAACATCGCAGTACAAGAACTTATTTGTTCCGAAGATTGGCATTTTATCAAACTTAAGACTATCACTGCTCTCCATTAGTGCTTTCAGGTCATTGTCCTTGGCTTTTTCATCCGCCATGTGAGCGTAATATAGAGCACCCATGGTTGATAGCGCTTTGATTCGAGAGAGTGTATCCGCCACTACGTTGTCCTTACCGGAAATGTATTTTAAATCGGTAGTATATTGTGTTATCATATCCAGATGTCTGCACTATCGTGGTGATGTGAAGTGGATATGTGAAGAATTTGTGGTCGGTTTAAAGCATGAACTCGCGACCGTCGATGAAATGTTTGAAGTGCTTAGTTGCAAGCGTATAACGCCAGCAGCTTCCTGTCCTACATATTGTATCTCTGCTCTGTGTCTGTGAGTTTCTGTGAAAAGAAGCTCAGTGATTGTCCCCTTCTGTTACGAGTTGCTGCACTACTGCTCGGAGACACTGATTTTGATTGGTCGTCGGGTGAGCTAACTGAGTTACCTCTGCCATTTGAATTTTACAACGATCGACTGCTCACACCAAGTTATTTTGCTGTTGTCGTTTTTCTTTCGGTTTTTTTAAAATTCATACAGTTTTGCTTGCTTCTGAGCTGCATTTGGTAGAAAAATGCGGTAGAAGTTTATCATATCCACAAATCTTTGAATGCCCTTAGTTTTAATTGGACGTGCGAAATTTATTATTATCTCTTCTCGAGATTGAGCAGGCGAGATACCTGCTGCTGATATGTCTAATCCTATATGAAACTTATCTATCTCTCCCCGAATATAAATTTGTTCTGGTTGATTATCAAACATGCGTCCTGCAATCGCTGTAATATTATTTTCAGATAATCGATATGCTGTTCTCGACTGATCGATGCAACTAGTATGTTGTCGATGTATTGAAACGCAAACAAGATGGCGCGAAGAATCGAATGGATGAGTCTTTGGAATGTTGAGCCGCATTCCGTAGCCCGAAAGTCATGCGAGTTAACTCAAACAAACCGAATGGAGTGCATATAGTCGCTTTTCGATGTCCGCTACATCTATCGGGATCTGGTGGTAGGCCCGCACGAGATCAATTTTTGAAAAGATATTGCAGCCGTGTAGCTATGATGGCTGAAATCTGTTACGAATGGTATTGGATATCGATCCGGTTTTGTTTTTTGTGTTAAACCGCGATAGTCTCTGTATAATCTCCTCCCCCCGTCTTTTTTCTTTGCGACATGGATAGGATTCGCCCAATTACTGTTTGTTGGTCGACATATTATGCCTTGCTTTAACCAGAGATCGATTTCTGTTTTGGCAATCTACATATTCTCTGTGTTAAGTCGTTGTTACGTTTTGCTTGACCGTATTGAGGGTTGGTGTTTCTAGCAAGATCTGTTTGAAATTTTGTAGTAGGTTAGTTATCCACGCAGTTATGTGTGGATTCCGTACGTCCATGTTTATTGTTGTCAGCTGATATGACGGAAAAAAATTGATGTTCCATTTGTTGATAAAGACGTCAGTAGATCAATCAATTTTTTGTTTTTGTTGTCAATTAATAATCCGTATTGTAATAGGAAATCGGCTCCAATGATACATCTGTCTACATTGGCGATTGTGAACCGCCAAGCGAATGGACGTCGTAGTTCTAAATTTAAGGATAAGTTTTTTGTGCCAAATGTATCGATCGTCGTTGAATTAGCCGCGAATAATTTTAGGTCGAGTTTTACGTATTTTTCGCGAGAACTTGATGCTACGATGGATATTTCGACACCTGTATCGATCAGGAAATGCTGTTTTGTATTTACCTCGAGTACGACTAAGCGACAATTTGAGTGACTTCTGTCACTTGCCACGAAGACTGATGTAGCTATTGGTTTTCGGCTTTGATCGAAGTTGTGCATTTCTTTCAAACTTATTTTCGTTCGAAAAAAAAACACTATAACTTTACACACAATTGTGTTTGTTGTACTTCAAATCAAGCGAAATTTTTTATCAAAAACGCCATTACATACTATGGTTTTTGACTCACACATTTGTGTGGTTTAGACTTAAGTAGACCCATTTTTTTTGGTTGAAGAAGGGATATAAACACTTGTAGATGGTAAGAATTTGTTTTTTCGAATTTTTCGATTCGTATTTTGACAACAATTCACAAGATACTTCATTTCAATGTTCTAAGTTTTCAATGTTTATTAACAAACGATGCACTAATACACGATTCACTAACTGTTTTATAATATTTTAGTTAATAATATCACGATTTTTTAAGAACCCAGGCTATTCTTTGACATATGAGACCGCCATATGCATTTTTTATATAACCATCCTGCTCTAATGTGTCTCAAATGAAATAGCAAGTTTTATATGGGAAAAACTTCACTTCAACTCTACCGTATTTACCTCTATTATGGTGACTGTCACGCTCCAGTGGTAGGATTTGCGTCTTTTTCCTATTTGATTCTTGACAGCGGGTGCGTCCGGTTATGTTCACTTATTAGCGTTTTTTACCAGGCGTATTGGTGCAGCCATAAATTAATATGTATTTCCTAACGCCTTGGTTAGTATAATGAAATATTTCTTGTTGTGTTCAATGACTGGAGAGGATCCCTTGTAAGTAGGTTGTGAAAAACAACGCTGTGCATCTGTTACTAAAACTGCTTTGCAATCGCACAACTCTTTGAAAACAAATATTTTTTCTTTGGAATAACGTGCGGCTGTCGATGGTTGAATATTATTAAAGTGCTTTCGTAATTGATTTACAAACTTCTCAAAGTGTGTTGTTGTCACTTCAAGGAAAACAAGTATCATTATTCACAACTAATTAGAAGATTCAAGCTTTTAACAAAAAAATGAAGTTTTAGATCATTTGCCTTCGCGCTCGTGAGCTAGATGCAGCTTCCCAATACTTAAAGAATTTTTCGGTGAAATTAATGAGGATATTAAATAAAGTGAATATTTTATGTTGTGTGATGAAATTCGTCAACATTTGAAAGATTTTCTAAACTCAGTTAAACAGTATTTTCCAGATGAGCAGAATGAAAATCTTAAAAATTACACATGGATTCAAAACCCTTTCATAGTTCAGAAAAGACCAGAATAATTCACAGTTATGGAGTACGAAGTTCTCTTTAGCATGATTTCAGATTCCTCACTACTGCCCATATTTGAAACAGTATCTTTGTCAGAATTTCGGTCCATAAAATATTTCTCCCTATCGTTACGATTTATCTGTGCGAGTCCGGTTTCTTTCGTATGTTGCCACAAAAAAAAAATACTGCACCGCAACATGAGGATTCAACATAAAACTATAAAGGCAGATATACAAGATTTATGTACAAATAGGAAACAAGTCCACTTGTCCCACTACAATGTTCATTTTTTTATAATTTAATATAATTTGCAATAAATAAAAAAGTTCTGTTGAAGTACAAATAATTTCATTTTTACGTTTTATTTAGGAATTTGTAAATATTACAATGTATAAAAAAATTAACTATACTTAATTGGTGTAAGGCATCATCGATTGGCATCAAGTGAAGTTCTGTGTACATTTTTATGGCTTTGGAGAACTCCGCAGCTCAAAAAGATTGAGAAACGCTGCGTGTTCATTAGTAATAATGAAATCTGCCGGTAGTCTTAAATTTTGCCCAAAAACCAATTCCGCTGAAAATCTTTTAAAATCTTCACGGAATGCTGTGGTCCACTGAGTATTAGCTGTGCACATATTTGCATTCTTTACTATTCCATGCCAACGCTCAATAATTCCGTTGTAGGCCGGATTATATGCTGTTGTGCGTTTGTGGTGCATACCCCCCAAGTAACAATGAAAATTTTTATTAGCTTTTATAGCAATATTTTGTCATTTTTTTGGTCATAGTGACCAGGTTCTATGACTAAATGGTTAATAGCAGTGTAGCATAATTGTTTATGTCAGGAAATCATTTCGGATATGACTAAAAAGTGTTTAGACGGGCATTTTACTCACAAAAAATAGCAATGCAGCCACTATACGACAACCATTTGGCTTAATAGCAAATAAGTCATCGTAAAAGGTAATATGCTAAATTGTTGCTAATTTGCATTGCATGCGGGCAAATTAACAAGAAAATAAAATAGTACAGTAGTCATCTCAATAGATGTTATGCTATATTATTGCTTTCGTGGCAGCTAAATAGCAAAAATGACTATGTAGCGTTGATCGAAATTAAATGGTTATTTTAGCAAATTAGCTATTTTTTGACATCAATTGCAAGTTCTATTTTAACATTTTTAATATAAGGAAATATAAATACTGGCAGTACGATATGTAGAAGAGAAGAAAAGCTAATCGGCAAATTTCCTGACAAAATAGCAACTTTTATAGCATTTTTGTCATCAGAATAGCTAATTAACTATATAATGACTACACACTTAGAAATTTTGCTGCAATTTTTAATGCAACCCTTGCATTAAAGCTTATACGATGCAATCATGTATTACATTCTAATGTAAAGCTTGCATTAAAAATAATTATGATGCAGTTGCGTCAAAAATTATTGCAGTACTGCGTTGAAAGAAAATTTTTATATAATCTGGGGTCAAGGTATATGAAATAATAATGGTATACTATTCCCAAGTTTCATTTTCGTCTTGTTTGCGCATTACGTCATTTGCATGGTACAATTTGTATTATCTTTATTGAGTTTATTGAAATATATGAAAATGAATACAATTTTAGGTAGTTTTATCATCAGCAAGAATTGAATTCATATAAATGGAATTGGATAATATATTTATAAATCTTCATTAAAATAAACAACTGTTTTAATTTTAATTTATGGTTTTATTTAGTTTCCGTTTTTTGGTATTAACATTTTCCAATAACCTTGCATTTAAAATTCTCATTTTGAAATACAGTTTACATCGGAAAAACAATTTTTTTATTTCTAAATCTAAATTAACGTGTTTTGATATTGATACCAATTCGTTTATAAAATTTCTACCTACTTTCAATGAAGTGGGATTATAATTATTGAATATATCCTCCAAAATTTTGAGTGATTTAACAAACTTATCATTTGGTTTTCTTAAGCCGCCTTTACTTATAAAGTCTGTCCAAGTGAAACATCCACTAGGTTCAGTTTCGCAGTGATTTTGTACCATATTTGGAATCTTATTTTGTAGGCGCTTTATAATATAACCAGTTAAGTATTCTAAACCATCATAATGCAAATCACTCATATGATGATCCAGTAAATCTCTTAAGATAGGGCTTTTTTCTGTAAGACCACCATGTAACTTTGAAGTCAAAACATTTTCTGGATTGTTCGTCTCTTCCCTATTAATAAATTGTTGGTCATCAAGTAGAGTGTGTTTCATTGATTCGCCTAAGTCCATTTGTAAATTTTTGCAGTTATCTCGTTCAACATTTGCCGATTGTGAAACGATACCTTCGTTTCGTCCCAGTAAAAAGCTTCGCAGGCGATACTTAAACTGCAATGTAGGTTGGTCATAAAAGCCCCCTTTCGCACGTATAACTCCAAAACACATTTCTAAATGGTCTTGATTCAGACGATATGTAAGTATATAGGCAGCGTTGTATTGCTCTTTGACATCGTTGAATAACATTCTCAATACTTTTATATTCGTAATAATCCCTTTTTGGAATTGTAAAATGGACTTGTTACTTTAAATTCGCATTTTTTTACATACATTTTCCATATCACCTAAAATTTCTTCTTGTTCTGGCATTGCCAACCCGTAGGCAGCCATTCTGGGACGCGATTCTGTTTAAGGAATTCTTGAATTGAATAAATCGAACCAATCGTTAACCTAAATGATACGAAAATTTTAATGCAAAAAATCAACTGAGCATATGAAAATTTATGAGTTAAATATACCTGTTTAAGTAAAATGGCCAATTCATTCCAGAAATTGAATTTTGCAATACCCAAACTGCCTACTCTAAGTAAAGCACAAGAATTGGTGTGTCAAAATAGTTGCGTTGCAAATTTCACCTTCTGCCTTTGGCCACCTTTAACGAATAGATGAGATGTTGTTAAGGGATGAGCAATTTTTAAATCTGAAGTAGATTGATTGCTTAATAATTCTTCAAGAGGTTTTTTAGTCAACAGGTTATTATTTAGCAAAATTCCAGAATCCAAAAAATGATTTCTCAGAACTTTAATGAGATGAGGTATGAGGATTTGCAAAACAAGGGTGACTTTCGTTTATTCCCATTTGGTTCCACAGCCCTCAGTTACCTCCACCCAAATCGGTAACAATGGCCACAACATCATACTCAAGGGCACTAAGCTTTATTATAATTGTCTCTAAAATTTCCTTTGTTAATTTTGCATCATAATTATAATAAACCGGCTGTTTCCAATTTTCAAATAAGCCTCTTGCCATTATAACCTGGACGTAGTTAGCTGGAGCTAGCAACGTGTCAGATTTTTTTTCATACTCGTAAAATTTTTGAATTTTCATTTCATCTGCCATCAGCACACAGACTTTTTGATAACGAGACAAATCCGCATTTCCCATAAGCCTAAAAACAACATTTAAATACCCTGGGTTGATGTTAATTTTTGAAGCCCAATTTATTAATGTTGAAACAGCTGGAAACGGATATTTTTTCTTCAATAATAGGCGATATGCTTTCGGCTCGCTTGCATAAATGGCGATGGCCTGTGAAATATCATCTACTTTCCGTTGTACTCTTTTTCCTTGATTTTGAATTTTTTTCCATACACCTGCTGTAAATATTTGTTTCACATAGCTATTTTCCTGTTCCAACTGATGACATTTTTTCATAAGCCGTTTATTGTCCTTCATTAAACAGTTTATTTCAGAGTTTTCATCTAAATTTTTGCTGTGTATAAAATAAAATCAAAGCCTTTACATTTGCATGTGTTTTATGACATTTGGTATTTACCTCTCTTTTATCATGTTATCATTTAAATCAGATGTACTGGTAGTTTTATCAAATTGTTTCACAAAGAAATTGTCGGTAGCGTATTAAAATTTCTAATTCTATTATTTATGGCAGGATTAATAGTAGAGTTTTCACAGGCTATTTTCATTTGATTTTCCGAAATATTTAATAAATATTTATTATCTGAGGACGAAGTATCACGAGCTATCAGATTTGATGAAGTTCTTTTCGTATAAAACAGACACGCGTATTAGTTTTTGAATATATGTAATATGTATATGTTAATATTAAACAAATAAATAAACTTACTATAAATTTCTATAAATATTAAACACTATTTTACTTACAAAATATTATTTACTATTTCCTTACGTTGCTTTTTTTCTTGGCAATCCTGCCGTTTTATAATTGATTCAAGTAACGCTGTAGATGATGACAAATTTTCAGTAGGTATTGCATCGGTTTTTAATTTCCTGCTGTTTTTCGGAGAGTAATTTAATAGTTCATGTTGTAAATTTCGTGCAAAATGAACTTTAGTAAAATGTAATGAACATATGTATGAAGTTGTATAGTTAAATTTATCTTCTCGCCAATTGGTGGAATTTGCCTTATACTTTTAGTTTTAATACAAAATAATATAAAGGTATAAACAGAACCAGAGATACAGCGACAAGATAAATCGACAAAATACATTTGTCTGCCGGTGATGTCGCTTTGGTAAATACAACAAGCGCGTCAGCGTTGAAGCGACAAAACAAGAAAAATAATAATAAATTAACTCTAAAATATTTCATTTATATTTTTATCGACTCTATTTAAATTTTTTCACATAAAACATTGTGTACAATATTCAGATTTGGTTTAAATTCATTAAAAACAGTTGTAAAAAATGTTTACCAACATAATAATCTGACACTTATATTGGTGGTATTGCAGCGCCAGCGACAAAATTAGAATAGATTCTAAAAAAAATTCAGCGACAATGTCGTCGTCGCCAGCGACATTGGTTGTGTTAGCATCCTATGGTTTATGTGTATTTTAACATGACAGGCGTTGTATCTTGTAGCTGTATCTCTGGTTCTGTTTTTTACCTTAAGTGTTAAAACAATTATTTGGGAATTTTGAATGTAGTGGGCTTTACTGTTTCAAGTACTGGACTATACAATTTAATGCCACTTACGACAAAAAATGATGCTCCCGAATGGATATTTTGATTATTTTTTAACGCAATGTGCTATAAATTTTAATATAACTTGTATCAATTTTAACAAAATATTCCGTTAAAATTTAATGTAAACTATACAATAAAAATTAATACAATTAGCATTAAAATCTGATATAATGCAACTTTTGCATTAGTTTGTAATGCAAGCTTGCTCCGGGCCTATATGTAATGCAATTTGCATTACATACGGCATATTTTTTCAACTGTGTAGTTAGCATCCTACGTGTCCATTTTGTCATATTGTCTTTACTGCCTCTACTACAGCTACTATGCCATGCGTATTTTGAAAAATTAATTGTTTAATGACAATTTTGTGGTGTGGATAGCAATTAGTCACAGATAAAAGTTATTTTGCTTTTCAGACGACAATTTGCTAAACATGCTTTTGGTAATCTTTGGAGGCAAAATAGCATTTCTTCATTGCATTTTTGTCCCCAGAATAAATAATTAGCTGTAAAATAAATATTTAGCAATCTACGTGAATATTATAACGTATTGACATTTTTGCATCTGCTAAAGCTATTTTGTTATGGCTGCCATCTTTTTCCGCTATTATGCCACGGTTGCCATGTTTCTCCATTTTTGCATTATTTATTTTCTTAATTTTCTTCGTTTTTCATTGTCACTGTCGTTCATAGAAAAGGAATATGTTTTCATTCTATTTTTCAATTTTGTATCGATTGTATTTAAAAATTATCCTTAATTAGTCCATATTTTGGAATTTGTTTAAAAAATCTATTTTCTGTATACAATAAATAAGACGTATTTCTGAGGGGCGGTATGCTTTTTAGAGCTACTTTGAAAAACAATCTGATGAAACTTTCTTCCCAACTAATTTTAGGTCGACAATTGCGCGTATTTATTAGAAAATACTTTCATTATTATTTCATTACGCATAATGCTTCCGTTATCATTAATATTTTCAACAGTGTTAAAAAGGATGCGTAAAGTGTCAATACAAATTCAAAATAACTAGACATTTTATAAAAATATGCTTTTACAAAAGTTATTTTGTAATTTTTGGAAACAATTTAATTTTTTTATAGCCATATGGTCATGTTAGATTCTTAGCCATGTAAAATGCTTAAATGCTTGTTTGACTAAATGGCTACTTGAAACGCTATTATATACCAAATAAATATTTTGTCTTTCAAATGACTAATTTGTAAATGACTATTATACTTTATAGTAATTTTGATGAGCACACAGCATTATAGCCTAAGAATTTAGCATTTGAGAAAGCTAAAATCATTCCCCACTTTGATCAGCATGACACATTTTTGTCAGTCATTTTGACGTTATCTTGACTTTTTAGCATTTATAGCAATGCTAAATAACCCACAAAAACTAGTCAGCGTGACCAAATTTTGGACACAAATTGTTACTTGGGCCATAACTCGCAAAATTTCACCAAAGAGTGCAGACTAGAACTGAGCAGTTAAATTTGATTCTGCAAGAGCTGTCAGTTCCAAATCGTTTGTTTGTGCTTTGATATAAAGAATTGTCCATAACATTGGAGATGCCCGCACTATGTCGAATATCTGAAGTGAATTGCGGGATTAAATACAGGTGATGTTGTTGCCTTAAAAAGGTTAAAGGTTTATGATCGATAAATAACACAAACTCCCTTCCTTCCACACAATTTTTGAAATGTTTGATCGCCGAATATGCCGCTAGTAACTATCGATCGTATGGGCAGTACTTAATTTTGGCGTCATGTAGTTTTCGAGACAAAAAGAGTAATGGTTGCCATCCTGTTTCTGTTAATTGTTGTAAAACCGGTCCCACGGCTATGCCGGATACGTCACCGAAAATTGCAAATTTTGCATCCGAGATTGAGAACACTAATTGCGTGCATAATGCGAAACTTTTAATTGTCTCGTCAGTCCGACGACTGTTTGAAATATTCGTATAAAGATGCCTGACTGTTTGCTGCTCCATCCATGCTGATCATACCAAAGAACCTAAGCAGTTCGTCTGCTGGCTTACCATGTTTGGAAATCTGGAAACCTAAAAATGATTTTTATAGTCTCAGGAATGCAGCGCAAACATTTCAGAGATTCATGCATTCCGTATTGTTGGCGCTTAATTTCACATTCATCTACTTAGGAACATCACGCGTATTTCGAACTAGTTTTCCAAAAATTATCTGACTACAGTTCAATAATCAATCCTGGAAAATGTGTCTTCCTTCACCTGAAGTTAAACGATTAGGACATTTTGTTAATACTAATGGCATTTTACCTGTTCCAGAACGAGTTGAAGTTATCAAAAATTTTGAGCGTCCGTTAACGGTAAATCAATTCAAGAGATTTTTTGGGATGATTGATTTCTGCAGACGTTTCATTCCAAACGCCGCGGCTGACCAACTTTTACTTAACGATTTTCTTAAAGGCTATAAGAAAAATAGTAAAATTTCAATTAATTGGTCAGCAGAATCCATTGATGCCGTTGACAATTGTAAGAAGTTGTGTAAAGCTACTCTTCTTGCACATCCTTCAATTACGGCTAAACTCACTATCATGGTAGACTCTTCGGACACAGCTATCGGCGTGTAAATCGGCGATATTTGGCAACCACTTAGCTTCTTCTCGGTTCGTCTCAACGAAACGCAAAAAAGATATATTGCTTATGACAGAGAGTTGTTAGAAGCGTACTCTTGCATCAAGCATTTCAAATATCTTTTGGAAGGACGACAGTTTACTTTGTTTACGGACCATAAACCACTTGTCTACGCTTTTTGTCAGAATCCGGAAAAGGCATCATCGCGTCAATTCCGACATTTGGATTTCATCGGACACTTTACAACCGACATCCAACACATTGCAGGCATGGATAATGCCGTCGCAGATACACTTTCCCGCATTAATCAAATTTCTATTCCTGAAAGTATAGATTATGCGCAAATTGCGGATGCCAAAGCTAATGATGTCGAGCTAAAAGATCTGATGCGCGATAATTTGACTTTAAAGTTTGTCCAAGTTTCGTTGAGTTCTAACTCTAGCAAAACTATATATTACAGTTTTACGTTTTTGAAGTTACAATATTTCGCATCCCGGAACTAAACTAAACTAACCCAAAATTTCAAGATACTCCGTTTCACCTCTCGGATTTTATCAATTGACTTCGCAACACTTCACAAAAATTCACTTCGACATCATTGGTCCTTTGCCTATTTCTGACAATCAGCGCTATTGCGTTATTACTGCAGCTGCTGTCGCTTCTGCGGTATACTCCACATGAATTTCACGCTTTGGGGGTAGCAAACGTCATAGTCACCGACCAAGGTTCACAGTTTAGGAGATGGCACAGAACATTAAAGACCGCAACCATGTGCAACGAACGAACTGATTGGGTAATGTTCTTGACAACCGTACTGTTAGGTTTATATGCACGTTACATAGTAAGGAACTTAAAACTTCTTCTGCTGAACTTGTTTATGGAAGTACGTTGAGGGTGCCTGGTCAATTTCTAAATTCTTTTTCGGCAGATAAAATTCAAACGGACACTCCAATGTAAAAACTTTCGTAAGCTGAGAACTTTCAACGTGTTCACATGTGTTTTAACACACAAGATATGTGATATTTTTGGATCGCTTCAAGCCGTGTATGGCTTAATGCAAATATCGTGGGGTTGCTTCCATTGGTCCCGCTGGGTGAGAGAACTTCAGATTATACGTCTAGTTGTGATGGTGCTAATGGGTTAAAAAAGGTTCGTTTAAATCTTACACTGAGGGAACCAGTTCAAACCAGGACTGGAAGAAAAATTAGACCGCCGTCACGTTTTAACTGAATGCAACTTCTGGATCACCGTCGGTTCTTGGATTTAGTTTATTTTCGGCCTCGGTCCATCTCATTTTATTGAATTCTTCCGCGTTCATTGGGGAGGGGGCATCTTCTTATAGGTTTCTTAACCAGTGATAATGTAAGAGAATCAAAATGTAACACGATAATATTCTCGAGAATCACCAATGCCATATTCGAGAGATTACGACTCAATTCGAAAGTAATACTAACAACTTAGTGATCACAAACTACCAAGTTCAACAACGTCTATCTACCTGGGAGTTTTTTGGAAAGTATTTTGACAAATTCAATTGTTAAGGGGCTTCAAGGCAGTTGGTCTTGGCCATTGCTAATGCAATGATATAACTTACTATAGGTTTTCACTTTCCGTACTCAGACGTTTCACCGAATTCTTCGAAATTACTAATAATGTTTATCTCATTTTGAATTTATTTCACTCACTTTCGACAGCAAAAAGACAAATGATCTTCCCAGATTATTAAAACTTCGAAATACCGACCCCATCCGCTGAGCATTAACAAGGACCAATCACCTTAAAGCCCTTTAATAGTCGAATAAATTATTAATTCTGATAACGATCGAGAATTTCCAGGAGGGAATCATGTTTTACATGATTTCTAACCCACTCATACTACTTGACGATTGTTACAAACCTTACACATTCGAAGCTTATTTTTTGAATACTTAGCCGGTTTCACAGCTCGTTTCCAATGATATTCCAGTAGTGCTGGGTTAGATTTAAGTGCGGGGTACGAGCGGGCCAATTTATAGTTTCAATATCTACAGTATTTAGATACTCAAGTTTAGAATAGCAGAATATCGCTAATACTCCTTCTGCTTGTTAAAGAACCGTCAAGTATCCAGTATAGCTTCAACAATAATAACAAGATAGTTTAAGACAATCGAAGTTTTGTCAACAGGTATAGAATTAATTTTTGGTAAATTTAACAGATTTTGCGTAAAAGCCATTTTTTTGTAACACCCGGTAAAAAGTAAGAACTTCAAACTTCTTCTTCTTCGCCAGAATACTTGGCAATGTTCTCAAGTAATTGCCGTTCCAACTGAAATCGAATTAACGGCCTTTGGGAAAAAATGGTTTTACCTTTAGATAAATTTGCATTGTTACGAATTTCAGACGTTCGACATGGATTCGTACTTGATTTTGCAAATAAAACACTCAACGGTTTAAGTTATAAACTTTATTTTCCGTTTACTCCACACTTTTGAAACTGTTTACTTTTTACTTCTATCTTAAATCTGTTAGTCCCGAACAGACACATTCAATGTGAAATCGCTTCGATTTATGAACCTGCACAATTTTTCTTTCACCTCGCCCGATACACATCGTCCCTGATCCTATTGGTAATTTTGTATAGCGAGCTTTCCAATAGCGTTGTGCATCTTGTGATCTACTTTTCCTCTTTCTGGAATACAGCCACACTAAATCACCCCGTCGAAATTCGGCCAATCTCCCACTCTGATCGTATAACGCTTCAGATTGTCTCCGGAATCAGGCTGCTGCGACACACCATTATTGCATCGTTGCGTACACTCTCGTATACAATGACCTATTTTCCCGCATCTGAAGCATCTTCTTTGAGTTGTGATGTCAGATTTCGGTGCCACTTGACTGTTTTAATTCTCCGTGACCCTTTGAGTTGTTCTCCGTAGCTTTGTGTTAATTGTCTCAACTCCACTCTTATTATCTTATTTATCTCTGCAATATCCTCGAAATTAGGTATGCACGACTTTATTGTAACTGTAGTTAAAGTTGTTCTAGCTGTCTTATATTTTAACGCCTACCTTTTACCTCTAGTATTGGTTTTGAATAGAAATGAAGTTTCGGATGCTCTTCCTTGACAGCGCTGATTACCACGTCCATTGTTATTCCGTTCAACACATCTGGAAGTGTACTGTGTTGAAGGTATTTATTTATACTTTTCCAGAAGCCGATCAGGAAGAGATAAAATTAACGTGTTTTACAGTTGAGGTACAGCAATAGAAGAGATTTATTAAAAACTATAAATTTGACATTTCAATAATTGTGTTGCACTGCTGCTTGGAACTACACCTTAAAATTCTCGAATGTGATTTTGCTGTCGAATGTCGGGAGCTTTAAAATTCCTCTTGAGGTTCCAGCAACTGGTTCGGTCGACAACGATTTATTTAACTGATCATCTTGAATAGCTTGCGGTGTGTGTGTTTCGAGGCGGGCCTTCACTTGCTTAATTTTATTTTCAAACTGCTCGAGTTGGTCGTTGTCTTTCTCCTCAAGAGACTTTATTTTTCATCTTAGCTCTATAATTTAAAGATCTTGGGTACGCTGAATTTGGTTGAGTTATTCATGCTGCACGCTCTGATGTTTACGTAGATCTGCAAGCTGAACACCTTGATCCGCTCGTAATTCTGGTTGATTTTTGCATCTTGCTTGTCTAATTTGACTTTTTGCTGTTCTAATTTAGCGTTCATTCTCTTGAGCCAAAGTACCTAAATCATGTTTCACAGGCATCTGGAACTTGAAATTGAAACCAGTATGGCCCTGCACGTGGAAGCGTCTTTTGGGCCAGATCGACTTAATTCTTAATTAATTTAAAAAATAATCTGAACAATTAGTGCTGAGTGTGGAATTTAGTGTATACAACATTGAATGGTATTGCTATTTGTAAAAAAAAATCAAGACTATTTGCATATTGTGATTTGCGATATGGCCCTACACTTGGTAGCGTCTTTGGGGCCAAATTGACTTAATTCTTAATTAATTCAAGAAATCATCGGAAAAATGAGTGAATTTAGTGTTTTCAACTTGAGATGATGTCTGGAATTTGTAAAAACAACTTCAAGACAATTGGCAATTTGTGATTGGCGGTATGGCCCTACACGTTGTAGCGTCATTGTTCAAATTCACTTAACTCTTTTATAATTCTAAAAATCACGGGGAAATAAGTGCTGAGTGTGGATATCAGTGTTTTCAACTTGGTATGGTGTCTGGAATTTGTAAAAAAAATTCAAGCTAATTTGCTTTTTGTGATTGGCGGTATGGCCCTAACCGTGGAAGCGTCTTTGGGGCCAAATCGATTTAATTCTGAATTAATTCAAAAATCATCTGAACAATGAGTGTCGAGTGTGGAATTTAGTCTTTTCAACTTGAGATGATGTCTGGAATTTGTAAAAACAACTTCAAGACAATTTGCAATTTGTCATTGGCGGTATGGCCCTACACGTTGTAGCGTCCCTTTTATAATTCTAAAAATCATGGGGAAATAAGTGCTGAGTGTGGATATCAGTGTTTTCAGCTTGGTATGGTGTCTGGAATTTGTAAAAAAAATTCAATCTAATTTGCTTTTTGTGATTGGCGGTATGGCCCTACACGTGGAAGCGTCTTTGGGGCCAAATCGATTTAATTCTGAATTGATTCAAAAACCATCTGAACAATGAGTGTCGAGTGTGGAATTTAGTGTTTTCAACGTGAGATAACATTCATAAAACAAACTGACATTTGTGAAACAAATTCAAGACAATTTGCATGTTATGATCGACGATATGACTCTGCACGTGAAAGCGTATTTGTGGCCAAATTGACTTAATTCTTAATTTATTCAAGAAATCATCGGAAAAATGAGTCCCGAGTGTGGAATTTAGTGTTTTTTAACTTGAGATGATGTCTGGAATTTGTAAAAACAACTTCAAGACAATTTGCAATTTGTGATTGGCGGTATGACCTTACACTTGGAAGCGTCTTTGAAATCAAATTAAATTGAGAGTAGAATTCAGTGTTTGGGGGGGGGGGGGGGGGTGGTGACTGAAGGGGGGTTCCAACTTGGGATAGTGTCTGAAGTTTGTAAAAAATAATTCATGGCAATTTGTTTGTTGTGATTGGCGGTGTGACGCTACACGGAGAAGCATGTTTGGAGCCAAATTGACTTAATTCTTAATTGATTCAAAAAATATCTGATCAATGAGTGTCGAATATGAAATTTAGTGTTCTCTACTTGGGATATTGTCTGGAATTAGTAAAAAAAATTAAGACAATTTTCTTGTCGTGTTTGACGATATGACGCTACACGTGGAAGCGTATTTGGGGGCAAAATCGACTTAATTCTTAATTAATTCAAAAAATCGTCCGAACAATGAGTGCCGAGTGTAGAATTTAGTGATTTACACTATGCGACAATTTTCACGTTGTGATTGACGATATGACCCTGCACGTGGAAGGATCAACACGATTCAACATAAAATCCCTAATAAACGATAAATAAAACTGTTTACATTCTCAATGCTTTAACTAACCATGCATGCTACCTATATTTTTCTTATCAACCATGGAAACTTAACGAAACACAAACCTAACTGAAATTGTACTCGCCTTTGTCGGTTAAAAACGAGAACCCCAACATTTTTCCCATTCGTAATAAGCAAACAAAACAAAAACATATCACGTTCCCATTACCAATTTACCCGCATGCGTATTACATTGCTACCGAATAGAAAACTCCGAATGATAAGTATCCAGCATTTTCCCCACGGTCATAACACTATATGCACAGCAAAAAAAAGAAAAATGAAAACGGAAAAACTAGAAAAACAGTAGAAAGTAATAACAACAAGAAAAATAAAAACATTAAAAATGAAATCATTATACCTTGCGTGTTTGTTTGTGTGTGATGTCCCGCAGGTAGGAAAGAAATTCGACTGGAAAAAATATTTTCTTTTTAAACTAAGCATCAGTTAAAAAATTTAATTCATGAAAAACACATCATGATGTTCTTTCCATAATCTATTTTTCGTATTTCGTACGTCGTCGACTCTCGAATCTTTTCGAATTTTTACGACGAAAATTTTGAGTGATTTTCGTTATTGTGTTTTGAGTGAAATTTTATCTCGTCGTTTTTATTAAAATTCATATTAACCCACATAAAAAGTAATTTATCGTGCCTTATCTCTGGGTTGTTTATGAAATTTGCGCATCCCTAGACAACATTTTTGGCTAAAAACCAAGAAATATATTATGAAGATGATGAGTTGGTATATTAAGTAGAAAGGAGTCGCGCTAGGCACAAGTAAATAATAAATTTTTATGTATTCTGTGTATCTCTGCAAGCATAAAAATAGCAAAGGAAATCTTACTAGTTCCTACACATAATGTATGCTGATGATATTCATAATGTTGTGTTAAGCAAATTTATATAAAAATTATAAAAATTTATAAAGTTCAGGTTGGTTGGCTCGGAAGATATATACACAGACGTTTTATTCAAATAACATTATCAGTTTGGAAATATGTTTCTACATAAACGCGAGTATGTACAACACATAAACAGGAGTTAAACGTATGCTCGTTGATGCGCGCGGTTCTTGTGGGGTGAGGAAAATTTAAATCATCTTATTGAGCGAAATATACGTTCGCTTTAATGTTAAATTTAGTTTTGCATTTATGCTATTTATTGTGCTATGTGCTAGATATGCATTTACATACTCGTATATGTATATGACATATAAAATATTATAATTTACGTATGGAGAAGGATAAAAAAAGTGAAAAATGATACAATAACATCATTACAACATAAGAACTAGAACATAATATGTATATGCGCTTAAAATTTATGTTTGGTTTTGCGAGAAGAACAACCGCAAAATAATGGTTTGGGTGCGAGGATTCAACGAGCCATGCAATTTCTCGTATTGTTTTTTTACGCTGTGCATGCGGGGAAGGAAAATATGTATACGGAGCATTTTGTTGCATATATTATGATGCTGATGGTCTTTTAATATCTGTTGTCGTGGCCTATTTATTATGTGATTATATGACCAAAGAAATACGTTCGTGTTGTGTATATGTGAAAATATTATTTAGATTGTCGTCGTCGCATTCTGTTGTGGATTGCGTACCAGGCATGTGATTGTTATGCGCTATGTTTGGCTTTAAATACAAAAATATTTAATCAATTTTGGGACGCTGTCTGTGATTATAAATAGTTATGAACGAGATATATTTTTAACGTTTATGAGATTTCACGAATCCCCTTCTTATAATTTTCCGTCGGAAGGATTTAGGTTCTTGTATATTTTATATAAATGATTATTAAATGAAATGCCACAAATTTACGTTTTTCTGTTATTCGTAGTTTACTAACAACAATTTTTTTGGGTTGGGGTCTCTTGCCCGGTTTTCAAAATCCCGAAATCAAAATCCCGATTATCAAAAGCCGGTTTCTATATTTATTTTTGTGAATTCTAATTCATTACAAATAGCCTAAACAGCAGGCTATTGATATTTTTTTTCTTGTCAGTAGTAAACGCATAAAATAGTTGTGGGTTCCGGATCAAACTGAACTATAGAATTCTACAAAAGAAGAAATGGCTTAGTAAAGTTACGCAATATAAAATTCCTTAAATTCGTTTACAATTCATTCAAATTGAAACCAAAATTTACCAAACCGTGGGTGGAAAATATTAACTCTGGGGTTTTCCAATTAAACTGCCAAGTTTTCGGATATGACTCAAATTCCGTTAAGACCAAAAAGACCTATGAACCTTAGTCATTGATGTTTTTATGCCATAAGTTTTAGTTATTTACAAGCTGTCATTTCGTCTGTATCAATTTTAAGAGATGGATGTCAATAAATGATATTCACGCCATTACACTATTCTGTTTTCAAATGAAAACAAAAAAAAATGCTGCTCAATTAGCTATAGGATTGAATAATTCGACTTTGAGTGAACATTTTGTGAATCATTCAACAGTAAAAAAGTAGTTTGCAATATTTCGTGGAGGAAATTATAGTCTTGATCGCATCCAGGTGCAGTCAACTTCGGCCTAAATATGGACATCAGCATGGGGATGCAAGGGTGTATTTATTTATTTACAATAAATTATAATCCAAAGGATAAAAAAATCCCTAATGATTATTACAATATAATTCCAAGAGCTTAAAATTACACAATAAAAATAAATTATTCACAAATCGATTACATAAAATCTGAAAATTTACAAAATTTACCTCTTTATATCTGTATTGCGTAAAACAACGGAAATCTTATTAAAACACGACGCAGATTAAGTCACTTCAAACATAGAAATTTTAAAGTTATCTTTCAGTTTATTTTAGTCATTCCGAAATCAAAAATATCACAGAAATCGTTAAAGTTCGTAATCACAAAATTAATTGATCCTGTATCAATAAAGATTTTGTTCTTAGTTGTCTTATGGGAGGGAGCATGACTATTCAAACGCGAAAGTATAAATGGACAATCAATCCTTGCTTCAAAAACATCAGCCACACTTAAAGCCGCAGCAAACCAACGTCTGATTGACAAGGGCTCTAAATTTAAAACGAAACATCTCGTATTGTAACTAGCTATATATTAAGAAGATTATCCAAACACGTCAGTCGTCTGTCCATGTTAACGAGATTAAATTTAAAAAAGATTTGTCGAATAAATTTTCTTTGAATTTTTTCTATTCGTTCAATATGTACATTATAACATTATAACAAGGATCCCACACGACTATAGCATATTCTAATTTTGACCGAACCATTGATGAATATAAGATTTGAAGAGACTTCGTTTTTTTCAATCTTTAGAGAAACGCTGTATAAAACCCAAAAAATATGACGATTTTGCTATTATTACTAGAAAGAAAAAACATCGCACTTCTTAGTATTTAACTTTAAATGATTCCTGCTACACCACAAGAATACCGAACCCAGGTCAGATTATAATTTAGTGGCATCCGAGGGTTCAACAATGAGACAGGGAAATTTCAGATCATCCGCATACATAGGTCCCTTAGAGTAACGCAATACATCCATCAAGACATTTACAAATATTGTAAATAATATAGGTGTGAGCCCTGCGGAACACTTGAAATAACGTTTATTTTATCTGATTTGACACGATTTAACTTAATATTGGGGGTACAAATTGAAAATGCGGGATTTTTTTCTATTTTTGAACGTTTATTCTGAAAAAATGGTAACAAATGAATTATTCAAAATATTGTCCATCGCTAGCCACAACTTTTTCCCATCTTTCTGGCAATTTACGGATACCGTCGCGAAAAAATTCGGCCGGCTTGGCTGCTATCCAGTCATCGACCCATTTTAGGGCTTCTTCGTAAGAATGGAAGCGCTGGTCAGCTAGGTCATGTGTCATCGATCGGAAAAGGTGGTAATCGGAAGGAGCAATATCTGGGCTATACGGCGGGTGGGGTAAGACTTCCCATTTCAGCGTTTGTAGGTATGTTTTGACCGGCGCTGCAACATGTGGCCGAGCGTTGTCATGTTGCAAAATTACTTTGTCGTGTCTTTGCTCGTATTGTGGCCGTTTTTCTTTGAGTGCGCGGCTCAAACGCATCAATTGAGTTCGGTATAGTGCTCCTGTGATGGTTTCGTTCGATTTCAATAGCTCATAATACACCACACCCAGCTGGTCCCACCAAATACAGAGCATGAGCTTGGCGCCGTGAATATTTGGTTTGGCCGTCGATGATGATGCATGGCCGGGGTAACCATATGATTTTTTGCGCTTCGGGTTATCGTAATGGATCCACTTTTCATCACCAGTAACAATGCGATGCAAAAAACCCTTCCGTTTTTGCCGTTCGAGCAGCAGTTCGCATGCAAAAAAACGGCGCTCGACGTCTCTCGGCTTCAGCTCATACGGCACCCAATGTCCTTGCTTTTGGATCATTCCGAGGCCTTTTATACGATGGGAAATGGCTTGTTGTGTCACTCTCAATGAATCTGCGAGCTCTTGTTGAGTTTGACACGAGTCTTCATTGAGTATTGCCTCCAATTCAGCATTCTCAAACTTTTTCACTTGGCCCGGCCGCTCTTTGTCCTCAACGTCAAAATCACCACTTCTAAACCGCACAAACCATCTCTCGCACGTTGAAACCGATGGAACATGACTCGGATAAGCCTCGGAGATCAATCGATGTGCTTCAGCAGCACTTTTCTTCAAATTAAAGAAGTAAATTAAAACTTCCCGCAAATGCTGTTTTGTTGGCACGAAACTCGACATATTGAGAGCTCAAAAAAACTATGAATTTGACACTGCGACAAATTGACACATACTGAAAATTAAAGCTATAAGACGTAGCTTTGACATGAACATAGTCACAGTACTGCCTGATGCGTATAGCGTTAGTAACGCCATCTGTTATCAATCCCGCATTTTCAATTTGTACCCCCAATATATTGAACACGGTCAGATGACCCTAACCAATTAACGAATTTTTCAGATGGTCCAAACAACTTGAGTTTATTTATGATGATTTGGTGTTGAACAGAATCAAACGCTTTTGTGAGATCAACAAAATCGACATTAAGATTGGTTGTTGTAGATCTACCTTTGAAAAATACCGTGGTGAGATGTTGAAATGCAATTCTTTATGTTAAAAAAAATGTATCTTATCAATATGGCCTCTAAGGGCTGAGGGATTGATGATAAAATAGAGATACCTCTGTAATTGGCTACATTGCACGATCGCCTGCCTTATAGATGGGATAAAATGAAGTATTTAAAGATTTATAATAATTCAAATAATAATTTCAAGAGATAGCTGATATTGAGAAGTTGATATTTTAACAATTTCAAAATAAAGGAAGAAACTCCGTCCGGACCACAACCATTTTCTGAAAGAATTTAATGCATTAATAATTTTAGATTCGGACACATATGGAACATCAAATTGAACGGGATATTTAAAACTTAAGTTAGAATTAAAGTTAGAACAGTCATTTGTATATACTTTCACTGTGAAAAAATTTTCTAAAATAATCTACAATTTCGTTTAAATCAGAACTATTTTTTTGATCAAAATACAAAGTTGTAGGCAGCTCAGATATTTTACGTTTGGAATTAACAAATTTACAACATTTAGGATGATAATATATTTTATATTCAATAACCCGTAAATACTCATTATAAGCCTTTCTGTTTTTGTTAATGGCTGGTACCACCGCTTCATTTCGAATTATTCTTCTATTACAGCACCCATTCACACCTCGCCTCAAGTGCAAACGGGTTGACCCAAAATGGCAACGAAAACGGCAAACGGGGTTTTGTTGGCAATTAATAGTACATTAAAACCCCGCTTTCGGTGAAATCCTAGCTGATCATTTTCTCGAGATTTTCGCATTTTCGTGATTCAAGAATTTAAGAAATGATTATAATAAATTTAAATGTTTTGGCAAAGATAAAAAGTATGCGAGGAAATGTCATAGTACAGTGAATATGCCTCTCTTTTTTTATGAAAAAGAATCGAAGTTTAGATATGTCATTAACGAGGAAGAAGAAGATGACATTAACATGTATGTTCTGGAAAAATGTGTTTTGCCCGAACTTCATCTTTTACAAGGATTTATAAACCACCTATTCTGGAACCGCATAGTCCCTGCCGTAGGGCGTGAGAAGGCTCTGCTTTGGCCAACAACATTGAACTTGGTAGCAAAAAATTATTATGGTGAAATTTTTGAACGTGTTGCCTGCCGAAAGCTTCTCCAAGAATCGGATAAATTGCTTGATCCTGAAATTTGCGAGCATGTTGGTCCTTTCAAGGTACAGCCATATGTCGCTGCTTTTAGGACAATGAACAAAATTGTAAATGCCTGCTTCCCCACAAAACTTGCGGATATAACAGATTTAGATCAGGACTTGGAAAAACTCCGGAGAGATCTGGAAAGTACTGAAACATCTCAAACTCTGAAAATCCATATTATACTTGATCACTTGAAAGAGGGCATTTCATTATTAGACAACGTTGGTTTAGGTTTATGGTCAGAACAGGCCGGTGAATCGGTCCACAGAGCATTTCTGAAATTTTGGGATAGATTCAAAATAAATTTAATAATCATTCATCATACTCGAGCCATTTAAAAAAAGCTGTAGTCACTTTTTCTTCACAGTATTTATAAAAAAAATGCCTTAATTATCAAAATATAATAAAATATATATATAATGCCTTAATTATTTTATTCTGAACCCGAATATGATAGGCGTTTGGCCCGAAAACGGGCCAGTTGCCCACTATAGACAACTTTTGGTTATTGTTTGCAGCTTTAAAAAAATCAAAAAAAAAACAGCAAAAAATGATCAAAAGTTGCCTATAGTGGGAAACTGGCCCGTTTTCAGTTAAAATGCCTATCATATTCGGGTCCAGTGACCCAAAAAACCATATATATACAGCATAAAAATCTTGGAAAATAAAAAGCACAAATAATTGGGACAGAATCGATTAATTGTGATCAAGAATCACGAAAATGCGAAAAAATGATCAGCTAGGATTTCACCGAAAGCGGGGTTTTAATGTACTATTAATTGCCAACAAAACCCCGTTTGTCGTTTTCGTTGTCATTTTGGGTCAACCCGTTTGCACTTGAGGTGAGCTGTGCATTACTGACCTGCTAAAAAGGGGATCAACATTTGTTTGGAATCCGAGTGAATAAGAAGCTTTTCTGAAGTTAAAAAAATTCCTTATTTCGACTCCAGTCCTGATAAGCCCCGACTTTACAAAACCTTTTTTCATCCAATGCGACGCATCTACCACTGGCATCGGGGTCCTGTTTCAAAAGACCAATGGCGGCGATGGCGTTTATGCCACATAAACTGAATAAAACTCAAAGGGGGGACTACAGCGTTACGGAGTTCTGTGTGACTGCAGCAGCAGTGATGAGCATGGAAAATTTCAGACCTTATATTGAAGGATACACATTTACGATCATTACAGACCATTCCAGTTTGCGTTGACTTTTGGAGCAAAAGGAGCTAGACGGTCGTTTGGCAAGATGGTCAGTAAAGTTGTAAGCTTTTAATTTTAAAATAGAATATCGGAAAGGATCATGGAATGTTGTGACTGATACTGACATACCAATATGAAAAGTTGTGGTCCTGAGTCCCTAACTCACATCGCTAATCGAGCGAACACACAATCCACTCTCACCTGCGCATCACGGAATTGCGAAAATCACTGAATTGTTAAGGCGGTATTACTATTGGCCTTTGATGATATCTCAGATCAAAAAGTTCATCAACAATTGTGATTGTTGACGCTTTACCCAACCCTTGTAGAAATATTGATGTTTTACCCAACCTTTGAATTATAAATTTGTCTCTAAATAAACCTGTTTTCTTTTGGTTTATTTTTATATAAGCAGTTTTAAGCAGTCGAGTAAAACCCTTTAACGAGGAAGTGTACGAAATAGCAATATTGTGTAAAAATAGTAATAAATATTAAATCAGACCAATATTTCATTTATTTCATTATTGTTATTTGGAAAATAAAGGCTCTAACGAATCGGAACCATTATCATCGAAAGATAGCTGATACAACAAAATTCGTAATACAGTCCACATCGCAACATTTTGGTCCTTTGAGACGAATTTCCACGTAAGTAGTTTGGAATAATTATCGTGAATTGGCTTATTGAATCGTTTAAGTGAGTCTATACAAATTGAAATAGTGCTGAGATAACGGGTAGTCTGGGTGATTTGTTAAATTTGTGGTTAGGTAAAGGCTGGAAAGTAACATGTTATATTCCATTAGTGTGTAATACAGTGTGCAATTTATGCGGTTTCTCTGTCTCGTGTATATGTAGGTGTACAAAGGAATAAAATCGAAAAATATATCGAAGTAGCAATAACGCGTTGCTCGTCAATATAAATTTACAAATTTGATTATAGCTTAGCGATTATCGATTTATTTATTTAACTGGTAAATTGTTTAAGGTAATTTTTAAAATTAGTTATTGAAATTAAAAGCGAATTTGATTTGCTGAAAAATGGCTTATAAAAAAACGTGTTTACTCAAAACAAAAAATATCAAAGCATCAGAAATATAATGTATGTGCAGCTGGCACGAAAAACCAGCCCGAAAACACCTCTTCAATTTTGGTGTGTTTCTTTGCTAAATTAAATGCTATCCCGAAAAATTTATTGAAAATGCAAGAAAAACGAAAATTTCATCCCAAAATATTTTTGAAGTTGTATTAAATAAATAATTATTAATATCGGTGAAAAGGAATAAATATCACGGTTTTATTTGCTCTATTAAGACTACACATTAAAGTAAAGTATGTGACAACAAACCACCTTACCTGGTAAACTATGTGACAAAAAAATTTTAATGTGTACTGTTATTAAACAAAATAATTTTTTATTATTATTTAACTACAGAAGCCACAAACCATGTAATCATCATATGCATACACGGTGTCGAGATTGCAGAAAAATATTCAAAAATTTAAAAATACTTAGGAATAAACAAATCAAGCAATTTGTCCTTATGATTTGATATTAAAAATCTGTTAAACTAATTATTTGTGGAAATCCTAGAGATTACCGCATCGGGAAATTACGTTTAAAAATAAGGTCCATCTATCACCTAAACCGTAACAAAAGCTCAACTTGGAATCATGACTATAAGATCCTGATCTTAAGCAATTTGTCCTTATGGTTTCGATGTTCTTCATGTTTGATATGAAAAATCGGTTAAATTAATTATTTGTGGAAATCTATATATATATATAGATATTTTTCTTTGAAGATTTTTGGTCTTCCCATATTATCTTGTTGATCGTAATCGTTCATAAAGTTCAGTTTGTATGTGGGTAAGGGCATGTTTGTATTAACACGTTCGCGGACGTGAATTCTATAGCATTCATACAACATTTTCGTTTTTTAACAATTTCGCGCAAATCAGCCATAGAATTTTTCCGTTTTTTAGGAAATAAGACGACATATTTTTCAATTCTAAACAATACATTCCTTTCCGCGACGAAATATCATTGCAATTATAAAAATTATCAAATTTCTGTTAAACACACCGACCATTTGGCATTTTTATATGAAAGGACATAGCAAGCCTATCAACCATGTCTATATATGGGACTTTTGACTTCTGTAGAACAAAAATTTCCATTGAAGTTTCGTGCAACAACTGTTGCAGTTAATGCTTGTTATTCATATGGCCGACCCCAGGGACTGACCATTTGACATTTTTATATTAAAGAACATACCAAGCCCATCATAAAAAATCATGTCTATATATAGGACTTTTGACTTCTGTAGAACAAAAATTTCTATTGAAGTTTCGTGCAACAACTGTTGCAGTTAATGCTTGTTATTCATATGGCCAACCCCAGGGACGGACCATTTGGCATTCTTGTATTAAAGAACATACCAAGGCCAATCATACAAATTATATCTTTATATGGGACTATTGAATTAATTTATTATAATTATTAGTTTGTTTTAGCCTCGCAACAATTGTGGCCAGAGTATTCCGTCTAAACGTATTTTTGTATATTCGCACACACGTAAAGTTTTTGTTATTTGGTAGAAATTTGACTTCAGTAAACATCTCTGGTAATGGCAGTATAAATGAAAACATGAATTCTATTACAGGCATAGCCAAACCCTGCCAATTACTATAACGGTAGAAAACGCTCAATTTCTAATTATAATTTTTAATAAAACGAATCACAAAAATATACTTTACTTAAATCTTAAGAATAGGTGTATGCTTTACCTTCTCAAAAATGTCAACCAGAATCTGTAGATTTTTCTAGATTCGACGGCACAACTTTTAGAATGAATCCAATTTTATAATTTTCATTTGAAAATAAATTCCAATAGGAAAAATAATAAATTTAACAGTGTAATTTTTTAATAATTTTTTTAGCACAAACTTCACTATCATCAATTTAATCATATCTGAAGTGTATGGATAAAGTTAAAACTATTACAATAGATGAAAGATCGAACAATAATAATGAAAATTCCCAAGTCGCTGTCAAGTTGCCACAAATTAAAATTCCTCATTTTACTGGTGAGTACAGCAAATGGATTACATTGCGCGAGATATTTACGCGCCATATTCATGAAAATTATGGTTTGCCTGATTTGAGTAAATTTCATTATCTTATTGGATATCTCAAAGAAGATTCTGAGCATATAATATTGAAATTAAGTCGCCAATATCGGATGCGAGATACAAACGAGCCTGGCAGGACTTGAACGATCGGTATAATAATTCTCTAATGATTACTAAAAAGTATTTAGATGAATTTTTCGCGCGTTGCCTAACGTTAAAGTGGCAAACTCAGCGGATTTTAGAAAACTTGTTCAAGGTGCTGCAACTATTTTAGCAAATTTGAAATGATTGGACCATCCGACTGAACATTGGGATACCATTGTTGTTCACGTAGTGTCATCCAAGCTGGACATCGAGACCATGAAAGCTTGGGAGTTACGTTTAGGTGATAACAGTAATATCAAATGGGGTGACATGTTTAAATTCTTGACAGGTCAGGCGCAAGCTTTGGAAAATGTTGAAAAGTTAGGTTCCCAAAAAAGATCAAAATAGAGTGTTCAATAAAAAAAAAATCAAATTTAGGCACCAGGACGTTTATTGTTTCGTCAAATAAAAATTCTAATAATTCACGCGTTAAAATATTTTGTAACATTTGTCGATCGGAAAATAATTTTGCAAGTTAATGCGGACCATTTCTACAATTGTCACATGATCAAGATTTCATAAGGTTATCGAGCTGAAGTTGTGTGTAAATTGTTTGCGCTCCGTTCATAATCTTGAAAATTGTTTCTCGCGTTAGTGTTCTGTGTGTAACCAAACCCATCATTCTTTGCTTCATAACTCGGCTCTGGTTCAAGATCGCAAGGCTTCTGAGAAATTGTCAAGCTCCGGTTCAGTTCAGATACAATCATCTAATACCCTTCATATGATTCAAAATAAGGGTAACCTCACTGGAATGAGTCCAAATACAGGTGCTGTCAGTGTGGGCTCATCGGTGGTGACTCATTCGACAAGACCCAATGAAGTTATGCTGCCAACAGCAATCGTTTCAATCGAAGACGCAGATGGAAATTTGCATCAATGTCGTGCACTGTTAGACTCCGCATCGCAGTTTAATTTTATTACAGGTGGTTTGGCAGGTCGTCTTGGATAGCCCAAGATTCTCAGCATTCTTTCAATATCAAGTATAAATGAATCTTTCTCTAAATCTAAATACCGCGTTAGTACAACTATATTCATGCGAATAATGGTAGAGTTCCTTACAAGGATACGTTTGAGTTTCTTGTTGTTCCAAGTATTACGGGAAATTTACCCCCCCCCCCCTCCCCATCCATCAAAAGGTTCCGTTAAAACCCTATCCTCTTCCTAAATACATATCGGATCCCAAATTCCATAATCCTGCTCCAGTTGATTTGTTGCTGGGATCTCACTGTTATTATGATATACTGTCTACTGGTCAAAAGGAACAAATCGAATTCAAGCCAGGGCTAACATCAGAAGAGAAACAATGCGAAGAACTGTTCACATAAACAACGACGCGTGATATAATAATGGAAGATATATAATACACCTACCTCTGCGCACCAACCCAAATTGTATTGGTGAAACTAAATCAAACTACATTAAACGATTTCAAGTGCTTGAATGATGATTTCAGCGAGATCCAGAGTTAAAACAACAGTATGCCGATTTCATCAATTGTATGAAGAAATGGGACACATGTACGAATATAAAGAAGAAAAAAATGAAACTATAGCCAAATTCTATTTACCGCATCATGCAGTGCAAAAACCTGAAAGACAATAACTACAATTCGTGTCGAATTTGATGCATCATCGAAGTCGACCACTGGTATTGTATTGAATGACATTTTACTTACCGGTCCAGCTATACAGGATGATTTATTTACGCTTGTGCTGAGATTTCAAAAACATCTTATTGTTTTTACTGGAGATATTGCGAAGATGTATCGCCAAATGAGGGTAGTTGAAGATCAACATCCTTTACAATTAATCGTATGGCGTGAAAATGAGCATAATCGTGATGCTAAACGAATATTATTGGAAATGTGTCGGATGTTAGAAAAGGGAGGCCTGAAGTTACGAAAAAATTACATCCAATTCTATGGCATTGTTATCAACAGTTCCTGAAGAAGATAAAGAACAAACTACATCACCATCATCAATGAAGCTCAATGAGTCGATCAAAACATTAAGTCTCACTTGGAATCCCAAAAGAGATCATTTTTTGTTCAATATCAACGTAGATACTAGCAACACGGAAGTTACAAAGCGCACAGTCCTTTCAGAGATAGCCCATATTTTCGACCCAATTGGACTTCTAGGTTTAATAATCGCGTTGCCTTAGATCTTTTTGCAAGGATTATGGTCGAATCAATTAAAATGGGACGATCCGTTGCCTAAAAATGAATATAACTCATCAATTCAGACAATACGGATTCCAAGATGTATATCCTCAAAAGATGAGCATAATACCTCGAAATACACGGATTTGCTGACGCTAGCCAGTGTGCTTATGGTGCATGCTTATATTTGCGGACTATCGGTGCTAATTCGTGTCGTGCCATTCTTATTTGCAGCAAGTCTTGTTTTGCGCCATTGAAAAATAGTACAATTCCACGGTTGTAGTTAAATGCGGCAGTACTGCTCTGTCGATTATTGTTTAAACACTTGAAGCCACGAAATTACAACCAAGAATCATCATATTATCGAGCGGTCCATCATCCATTGTAGTGTCGTGGTTGCAAGTATCACCACGTTGGTTAAAGACATATGTGTCCAATCGAGTATGCGAAATTCAAGAAATCCCAGTTCCGGTCAAATGGTTACATATACCATCTGAGATTAATCCAGCGGACGTGATTTCAAGGGGTTCTATGCCTAATGCGTTAGACCATTTTTAACAAGAAATCTTTGCGGACCATTTTTAACAAGAAATCAGAGTCCACGTAGCAAGGCTGAATATAAAGCATATGTCTCAGTGTTTATTTGTTTCAACACAAAGGCCGTGCATAATGAAATAGTGTCTGACCTATCGACCAGCAGTTTTCTGGCCGCTTTAGATCGATTCGAGCAACTAACGAATTGAAGAAAATTAAATTCTTTTTTAACGAGCAAGCCAACATCAATAAAATACAAGATCACTGTAACAACGAAGATATAATTTGGAAGTTTATACCCCCACGGTCTCCAAGCTTTAGCGGGCTATGGGAAGCTGCTATCAAGTCGTTTAAGCTTTAAACCACAGCCGCAGTGTGAATCTTCGCGGCAATTAATCGAAGGAAAACATTTAAGTATCTTCATAATCGGATATGCAATAAAATATACCAAAAGAAAACGCGCAAGGCATTGGATGAAAGAAATCAACTGAAGTAGACGTCCATTTTTAAATCGGAGATAAATGTAAAACTGTTTTTAAGCAAATATCTGCACCTGGAAAACAGGGTGACCTAAAATCTTCATATATTTTGAAATAAATTATGTGTGATTTGTATGATTTTAAGTTTTGATAATTTCCTCGGACCATGGTTCATTAATTAAATAATTAAAGTTTTAAACATTTACTCTTACCAAATTTTGTTGGTCAGTAATTTAAGATATTCAAAAAATTACATTTACAAACTATTTATTTAAATTATTTATTTTATTACCTATATTTATATATTGCAATTATTACATTTATTATTATAATATGTATTTATTTACAATTTACTATATTTTGCATGCAATTTATTTACACTAATTATATTACTAACCACCCTTTAAATTTTACTATTATACATATTATATATTAAATTGATTGATTGCGCCTTAATAGAAAGATTAATAATTATAAATTCTGCTGATTGTTCAATAAAATTGTGGTTCGTATACTAAAAGAAATCAATTTTCTTGCAGTCGTTTTCTAATTTACAATGAAAATGTTTATAGTGTTAATGTGTTTAAATCGTTCTACGATCGTGGAATTGTGTTAGATATAGTTTTCCAAAATATGTCATTAAGTTCAAAGTGATGATTTAAGTTCTGTGCTCCATTTCAAATATGGGGTATACACTTATTGGTGTAATATATTCAAAGTGATAGGGTGGATTAAGGCTGGTAGTCATGGACATCAGATCACCATTACCTCAGATATATCAAAAAACATAGGTTCTTGTTCATTAGTTTGTTCAGTTTTTTTTGCTCATCGTGCGTGTATATTTGGCGTATGATTTCCTTTTTGTTTTGTTTCTTTTTTTCATAGCAGCACAAAAGAATTCCCTAATCTGACTGCCACTCAGCTATGCAATGTGCTGCGCCGCCAGATAACCAAATTAGAAATTCTGTTATCGATGGTCGCGTGGTTTACCGGTTAGAAAATATCCTGTTGAACCAGGATCTCCAATTTATATAACGCATCGTTACGCCTTCTCCACTTGAACGAGCAGAAGAATAATCATTTCAGGCAGGCGGCCCCGTAATATGTTGAGTTCCAGCAGTACAAATAATATTTACATAAGAAGGTTGTATGAAATCTCTGAAATTTTTTTTTCAGAAAAATCTGAAAAGTTTTCGACCTAACAAAGATACAAGACGTTTTTCTTCAAATTTATTTTTATTTCCCTACATAGTTTTCTTGTAAGTCTCACTTCTCACTTCGATATTCCTATCTCATCAACCCGCCCAAATAGGCCTCTTAGGGAGCAAAATAAAGCCGCTTGGCCACTAGTAATGATTTTGCCTTTGTGAATATAATCGAAAGATAACATGACTGTCCCAAAACACAGTGGTTATGACTTTCCCAGCTGAAATAACAGCCTTTTGCCTTTTTTGGAGCCAATTCTCTCCGGGCAGTCCACTGTTTTGACTGTATTTTTGATTCTGGAGTGTAATGGTGTATGTGTATCCAAGTTTCATCAACAGTAATTAGCCAGCGTCAAAACTCTGATTTACTGCTTGTGGCTCACACAACCGAAAAGCTCGTTCAATAAAATGAGTGGACTGTATTTGGTTCGATTTTAATTACAACTTTATTTATTATTTGATTTTTTTTTACAACTTTATTCATTCTTTAAATTTTTACAATTGGTTGTGCTGCCCACTACGATGATTGGTTTTTTCACACTGAAACTTGTTGCCCTTTTTAATTTCCATCGTATTTTTATTCGCGTCGTCAACATAGTTTTCTCCCTTTGATTTATCCATCCTTCTCGTTCTGATAAATATAACAATTGAGCTACATACATATTTCGGAGTTAATCTGCTACAATATTATTTTCGCGTAATGCGACAGTATTTATAAACGTCAAAAATCATTATGTCAACACAACCAAGGTAATTACACGATTTAGTTTAATCAATTTAACTTAATTACAATTCTTGCAGATACAGATAAACAATATACAGACAATGAAATAACTTTGATTTAGACTTGCCGGCATTGACCATCACCCAGTTCCATCCAGCTTCATTGTGTGCTATGGACTCTTGGACGTTAAATGTGATGTGAAGACAATCAGTGAATAACATATATAAAAATAAATGGTTAACAAATTTAATGGTTCTAGTGTTATTTTTTGTTATATCTACGAATTGCGGTGTTGTCAAACACTGCTCCTTAAATGCGCATTTCTTGTTAATTATTGGTAAATGATGGTATAGAATCCCCGAATACAGCATCAAACTCGTCTTTGACTTGCGTAAGCGTTTTGTCTTTCAAAATATATTTTTTTGTCCCATTAAAACAATTGTTAAACAACAACTGCGTGTCTCAAATGACTGACATTTCTGTAAGTACCTTTCAACGCATGCAGAAACACCCCTTTTTTTGTTAACGAGTGCTGCCATCTTCATGTTGAGGTCGGAAACTTTTCAGACAACCAAGTTGAATCAGCATTTAATTTTGAAGTGGGTTAGATTGTAATTTTGTTTTTTTGGTTGTATAATATTTAACATCAAATGGTCAGCATTTTCAAACAATATAAGGATTTAAATTTCCAAAATAAAATCTGAATTTATTTTGGTAGCTTACCACAATAAACGGAACTTCAGCCAAATTCTCGAAGTTTACGTAGATAATTTACAAGCCCAATTAATACAAGTAAAGATTTAACCAAAATGTATTATATTTACTCTTGAAGCTTTTTAACACACTAAACTTGTTTGTTACCGATTTTTTATTCGTTTCCAACACTACATAAAAAAACTTAAAAGTACTTATCACGAAAATAAACGATTAAGTTTGTTTCCGTTTTACAATGTCTTGACGTGGCTGAACCACGTTTCGGGGAGGGTGTATAATTAAGTACTTTGAATAATTTTCACGTGAGTTCAAAATTTTAAATTGAAAAATGTGATTCCTAACTTTACACGAGATATTATAGAGACAGGTACTCGTATTCAATTATATTTGGTTTACTGCATAAAGCAACATTAATGCTCATAAAATACATATAATACTATGTTTTATGTGTATAGAGAGGAACGAGCATTCACATTTCTCGAAAACTATTTTAAAAGTTCATTCTATACATTTTTTTTGTTTGTTGAATGCTAAGATATTTAAGCACTGGGTAATAAAAAAACGTATAAACTTTAAAATAAAAGAAATCCGAAAGAAGTAACATAAATATGATTAATGTTGGAAAATATATTATGTGACTTTTCATGCAACGTAAACATAATTTCGGTATGATTTTTTTTTTGTGTTCTATTTATTTACCACTGTGCGGTTGCTATATACGATTGTTGTTGTTAGTGGTCTCTGTCTCTTAAATGTATCAAATTGTGGACATAACTTAATATTTCATAATCATATCTCGTATTTCGGTTTATATTTCATAATATTTTCCCAGAAACGTTTGTAGGCGAGCTTAAACTAAATTTATCTGCAAGATGGGTACAAGATAAACGGATGAAATATAAAAGAAATCTGAATTTTGCGCCACCTTCAATGTGGCATTTTATCACTGAATCTACTTCCCTACCGGATTTACGGTCTAACATGGAAACGTAATTTATTACAGTTGTTTATGTGTTTTATAATTAACAAGAATTATTTTTATTTAAAATGAGCACGAATTTATGTGTAATGGAAATCATCCAGCATGGTAATTTAATTTAATTTTTCCGTTAAAAGTTCGTGTAAGTTTTGTTTACATGCCGTTACAGCTGTTTAAATCCAATGGAAAATGTACATATAGCGAAAATAATGTAAAAATGTTATCCCAGTCTTTCATCCCATACCATAAACACCAAATTTATGCTTTAGGCAATACTTACCAAACTGATATTATGAAACTATGGTACTACTTTTTTGTGAACATGTGTGAAGTTTCGTGTAGATCTGTCAACTCTGTCGTATATTAACGGCTGTTCAAAGTTAACATGTCACAGTATTAAAATAATTTTTCATGAAGGCAACATCCACCTTATTCGCCAGATTTAATCCCCTCTGACTTTTTGCTGTTCTCACATCTAAAAATTCATGTGTGTGGAACTTCCTGGTTCCCACTTCAGAGATGTAATCCATAAATAAGAAGAACACTGGATCAAGATTATTAAGTTCTAGGAGATTATATTGAATAATAAAATGTATTTCAAACCATAAACTCGTGTTTTTTCTTATTGAACGACAAAACTTACTGATCAACCTAGTAATATACTATCACGACACAATAATAGAAACCTAAAATAGAACGAAAAATATCGTTATAGGATTATGATTCGTGAAACTTCTTTTTATATTTTTTTAGAAAGTCTACAAATACAAAAAATTAAACCACAAGAAAATATAAATTTTCTTGTTAAAAAATAATTAAACAAAGTCGACTAAATTTTTTTTTTTCAATTTACTTTTAAAACCGTCTTTGCTTAGGAAAAAGTGAAAAGATGGTCAATTTTGTTAAAAAGGTTCTGCTTGCTGCTTTTATTCCAATAGACTCAAGTTAGTTTGGTGAATCGATTTCATCCAGTAAAGAGTTTTCAGATTGTAAGCTCTACATCCAGTGAGGTATGGCTATAGTTCTTGCACCAGATATTAACAGTTTACTCAAGTTGAGATCTCACGTATGTGAAGTACAATATCATTTTCGTCTCAATATCTTCAATAACCCTAGTCCACCGTTTAATAAACCCAAACATAGAGTTAGCTTTAGCTACGCACTACTCGATTTGATTAAAGAAACTCATATTTTCAATTTTACTCCTTGGTTTTTAAATTCAAATACTCTTTGTAGAGTGGTGCATAGGGTTGTCAATATCTTGTTGTAATTTTTGGTGTTGTTTTAAGGTCATCTGCAAACATAAGGATCTTTGAATTATGAATTAAATCGGTGATTCTATTAATGAAAATAGCGAAAATTCAAGGGAGCCGGAGGTATCTGAGATCAATGCAGAGCTTTTGTTCCTCATTTCGATGTATTGGGAGCGGTTGCTTAAGTATGATTTAAACCAGATTACAAACGGACTTCACAACCCAAATTTGTTCAACCTTTGTAGGGTTTTATAATTATTGATGGAGTCGAAGAACTTAGCAAAACACCACATCAACTTGCTTGTGATTTTCTATTTTTTTATCGAGCTGCTCGTGAATTCTGTAAATTTGGTTGCGTACCCATCAAATTCATGAAACTTCTATGCGTCGAGACGGATGGTTTTAGATGTGCTAACATCTTCATACTGGGTAAGTTTCATGAAATGTTTAACAAAAATTTAGTACTTTTCTATTTTTACATGCAAATAAGAGATAAAAGGATATCAGTAAATCTTGAAGATAAAAATTCATAGCGATAAACCTGAAGCTGCGTGCATTATGAAAACTATATGGGTTAAGTTAGATGAGTCAATGATCAACTTAATGTACTTGGCGAACCTGAACCAAGAACTCCAACAATGACCGATAATGCCCATTCAAATATGAGTTATAATGACATCAGCTCTATAAGCTCAAAATTCGTAGCGAAAACCCCGAAGTTGGGCATTACTATATCACTTGGTAGTTTTGTTAGAAGATCAATTTATCAATTTTAATTGCATATTTCATATCAAATTTATATTTATTTATGACTTATTTCATGAATCAAGATATTTGAAAAGGGGTAGTTATGTACTTAGTAGTACCCACTGTACTGATCTCATGTTACCTTAAATTTGGCTATAGTACATTAAGTTGGTCATTGAGTCATTTAAATAAAACCAGCTAGTGCTAAAAATGCACAACTTGCGGTTTTTTGCTGCGAATTTTGATGTCCTTGGTGTACCTCAATGGCATTGTAATTCAAATTTGAAAGGCCATTATCGGTCATTCCCGGAGCTCGTGATTTAGGTCTGGCTATATTACATGATGTTGGTCATTCAGTCATCAATTATAACCGGGCTAATTAAAGAAATCATTTTGTTAGAATTAAACAGAACTAAATAAACAATAAACAATTAATATTCTCATACTACCTTCTAGACCTCACCCAAGTAATCTAGTTTGCATTTTATTAGTTGTCGAATAAATTTTCCAGGCCAAATGGTCAATTCAGATGCTTCGCTAAAGGGAATTTCAACAAGGAATATGAGTTCCGAAAAAAGTAATCATTTTTATCGAACGCAGGAAACCACTGCCAAACAACTTAAACGTCTGTTAGCCTGTTATAGTTTCAATATGCGTGGCACGGATGACGCTGATGGTTTGTGCATTTTTTGCGTTCTGAAAACCTAATCAAGACAATGAGATTTAATTCATTTAAACTCAGAGATGCAAAACTACTCAAGGATTCCAAAGCTGAGCAATATGTGTGCGCATTTAAACATGGCGAAGCTCAAACGGGCATCGATATTAAACCAACGCATAACAAATCAATCAACTCATCATGTAAATCTAAACTTATATTAAAGAGAGGCTCAAATATCAACCACCCTGAAGACTACATTAAAAGATATGAATTTGTTATAGATATCCCATCTCAAAAATCCCTGTTTGCTGAACCTCAGATATCAACCTGGATAATTGGTTAAGACTTAGTAACTTCATCTATTTTAATTTGTGTCTCCTTACACCTGTCTTGAATCGAAAAGGACTCATACTACATAGCTTCAACATTAAATCCATCAATGCAGTTACAAAGGTTTATAAAATACGTTATTGTGGTTACTCATCCTAGAAAGTTTAACATCCTACTTGGAACAACGAAAAGATGAGTTTTTTAAAATTACTTTGGATGTTAATCATCATGTCAACAAAATTATATCGGTGTTGGACTATGAACGATCCTAGTAACAACATCAAATCGATTTTAAATATTCCTTTAAATAAGTTACCTCAGTATATGAAAGAGTTTATGTTTCCATTGGGTTATTGGTGAACCCTCGAAGTTAAGGGTAATTGTTGTACCGGACAAGTGGTGCAGTGGTTAAAGCTTCGGCACTTGGGCCGGGAGGTACTGGGTTCGAATCCCATCAGAGGCTAGATGCAAATCGAATTTTCATCATCGATTACAATCGGTGATGTTAATAAACACAACTAAGACCCTCTGATGGAGTGCAGAATTCAGCGCCGACCCACCTTCCATGTCAATGTACTACAGGTTGACATGGAGCTTGCAATGTGCAGGTGGTATACTGTAGTTGTGTAAGTAGGTGAGTAGGTGAATAGGTGAATGGGTTAATGATGTGGCGTGAATGCGTGGTATCACAATGGGCCAAAAATGGCCTAAGTGTCAACCACTGAAACCTAAGGGTAATTGTACTGATTTACATTTTATAAGGTGTTCTTTCCAGACTCCAGTAATAAAAATCATGGAAATAATGTTTTACGCATGAAACACTTAAACAGCCTAATTAAAATCCACTTACAAGATTATTACATCAAGAACATTCATCTACTTCCATTCTTTACTTCTTAATGCCACCAAACAATATATTGAAGAACTGACCACAACAAATCAGTTTTGCTTTGATGGGAATATTCTGTAATACGCTGTAATGGTCTTTAATCCATATTATGCTGTGCATATAAAAAGAATTGTAAGCATTCAAAAGAAGTTTCTCATTTTTTTTTATTAAAGAAACGGCTCGATTACCACGTCCCTTAAGTTAGCAGAACCCATACAGCAGAACATTACAATATAGTATGAATAATTATAAGCTAATTATAGGCTAATTAAATGCCGCATTAAAAAATTTTGGGCTCCACCCCTTCCAATTAAAACGCGGGATCTGCTAGCTTTAGAAAAAGCTAGCAGAACTCATATCAAAACTGATTTAAAAACAATTGGGAAATTAAAGGTTAATTTTAGGCTAATTAAATGCCCTATTTAAATTTTTTTATTCTGCTCGATCTAGAAAATGGAAAAGGCTTTACCATTTTAAAGCTAGCAGAACCCAAATCGAAAATCGGACCAAAACCGAAATTAGAAAGCAAAACAAAATATATTGATAAACAAATAATTTTAGGCTCACTATGGGCTATTCAAATGCCTCATTGAACAATTTTTGGGCTCCACCCGTTTTTGACCAGACTTCAGGTCATTTAATCTTTACGTCTAGGTTTTGCGTTCTAATTTTTTTACTAAACCTAACCTAACCAAAAGTATGTAGGTTCAAAATTTTAATAAATCCGCATTTGAAAATCCAAGCAATCTTTTGAAGCTCGATCGCTTCCACAGCTCATTCTATAAAAGTGTCGGATCATAACAAATGTTTTTAAATGTGGCACAGTATAACATCTTCATATTGGGTTAGTTTCATGAAACTTTTATGCGTCCAAGCGGTACAATTTAATTTTAAGTTTCGAAAATTATTAAATTACTCATATTTTGATGCCCAATCGCTTCTACAACTCATTCTTTAAAAGCGTCAGATTAAGAGGACGGTTTCTTAGATGTGACATACTAACATTTTCATAATAAGTCAGCTTCATGAATTTATATGGGTCCTCTCACTCTCTCTCTCTCTCTCTGGCTTTCACATCCCATGAAGGGATCTCGTCGCCTGCACTAAGGCTCTCCATCCATCTCGATCCACCGCTCTCGTCCTCCAGTTTCGACATCCTAGTGTTCGTGGATCTTGTTCAATGTCGTCACGCCAGCGCAGTCGGAGTCTTCCTCTACGACGTACTCCGGCTGGTTGTGGGTGGAACACTTTGTTTATCATCCGTTGTTGTGGAGACCTTGTAGTAGCTCTCGCTTCCGAAAGCCAGCACAGGTCTTATGAGTGCTTTATAAAGTGCGAGCTTGCACGACTGCGATAGATGTTTTGATCGCAATAATCTTGATTTGGCGTAGAAAACTCGTTGTCCGGCAGCGATTCGGGCTTTTATTTCTGCCTGCATATCATTCGACGATGTTATAACTGACCCGAGGTATTTAAAGTTTTTGACGCTATCAAAGTTGTGGTCGCCAATTCCGAGATTTGCCGTAGAGATGTTCCTAGGTGTTACTAAATATTTGGTTTTACTGCTGTTCACTTCCAAACCAAGTCTTCTTGCGCAGCGATCGAGCGGTATGAAACTGTCTTCGATATCGCTAGTTCTTCGGTCAAGAAGCACGATTACATCTGCATATCCAAGAATTTGGCCTGACTTATTAAATATATAGCGCGAAGTTTCGATATTGATATTGCTTTTCCTCACTACATACTCAAGCGCCAGATTGAACAGCAAAGGGGCGAGTGCATCACCCTGTCATCTGCCCACCAGATGTTATTTCAAAGGGGTCTGACACAGATCCTGCAATTACGATTCTACAAACAGAACCGGACGTTGTTAATTTACACAGAGAAACGAGTTTCTCTGGGATTCCCAGGCATATGAGCGCGGCCCATAGGTTGTCGCGGTTTATACTGTCATACGCCTGTCTGAAGTCTATATATATCTGATGTATGGTTATGTTGTACTCCTAACATTTTTCCAAGATCATCCTCATGGTGAAACACTGGTCAGTGGTCGATCGGTTGGGACGAAAACCACACTGATAGTCTCCAATGATGTTTTCGGCGAAAGGGATGAGTCTGGCAAGTACAACATTAGCCAACACTTTGTAAGCAGGGTTCAATAGAGCTATGCCACGAAAGTTTTCACATTTAAGACGGTCGCCTTTTTTATGCAATGGATATATGAGTGCGGTCTTCCAATTCTCCGGCAACTCTTCTTGGTCCCAAATACAAACGACGAGATCGTAGAGACTTGTTGCAAGTGTAGCGCCTCCTAGTTTAATCAATTCTGCGGGGATTCCATCGAGACCGGGTGCCTTGCCGTTCTTCAATCGTCCAATAGTTGCGTCTACTTCCTCTACTGTGGGATATTCGACAAAGACCTCTTCACCTGGCGGAGCTATTGCTCTAATGAGGGTCACTTCGTCATTCCGATTTAACAGATTTTGAAAGTAGGTTTGCCATACTAAGAGAACATCAGCCACGTTTGTTCTCAGCTCTCCATTTCCGTCTTTGATGGCTGTACTTCTTGGGTGGAAATCTTTAGTGAGATTCCTGGCGTTAGCAAAACAGTCCCTTGAGTTTCCTAGTTCCGCTTGAAAGCTGATGTTTTCGATGCATAATCTCATAAGTTCGCGCTTCTTTTGTTTAAGGAATTTATTCGTGGCTTTCCTAGCGCGGAGATATTCTGCTAGAGTGCTTCTGTTGCGAGCCAACCATTTTTCAAGAAGCGTTCGTTTATTTTCGACGACCCTTCGGCATTGATCATCGAACCAATCATTGCAGGGCCTCGGAGGTCTTCTTCCGATGGTATTTTGCGCCGCGGTGGTTATGGCTGACTGCATAGCGTGCCACTGCTCCTTGTTGTTAGGAGGAGCTTCTTCGATGTTATGTGGCCGGTCTAAATAATTAGTGACAGCTGATTGGTAACTCTGCAGTGACAATTGGTCTTTTAGAGCATCGATATTCCATCGAACGGTCTTTTGTGCTTGTCTGTTAAACGTAGATGACAGTTTGCACTTATACTTAAATATGACAAGAATGTGATCGCTGTCCGTGTCTGTACCTCTGTAGGATGTAACGTCAGATATGCTGGTGGAGTGTTTCTTGGACATCATGACGTGATCGATTTGGTTTTCCGTTCTTCCATCATTCGATCTCCACATTACTTTGTGGATTCTCTTATGTGGGAAAAACATACTTGATACAACTAAGTTGTATGTTATTGCTAGGTCAGTGATTCGTTGGCCGTTGTTATTATTAGTTAGGTGCAGGCTGTTGGGACCGATGTGCGATGAATTTTCTCACTCTACCGATTTTTGCATTAAAGTCGCCCACGATGGTTTTAATGTCGTGGTGCGGTATATTGTTGATGACTTCCTCGAGCTCGACAAGGAAGAGACCTTTGATGTCATCTGATGTATCTTCGGTGGGTGCATGCACATTAACGATCGTGATGTTTAATTTCTTAGTGCGAAGTCTGACCATGCATATCCGCATGTTGATAGGGCGGAAATCGATGATATGGTGCTTCACGCGCCGATGGATGAGGAAGCCAACTCCAAATTCTCCTCCGTTCTGATGGCCGCTGTAGTGAAGAGTGTAACCATTGGTGGTGTCATGGATCCCACTCCCAGACCATCTAAGCTCTTGTAGTGCAAGTACGTCTAATGTGTAACTCTTTGCTTGGTTCGAGGCTAAGCACGTTCCATGTTACCATTTTTAAAGCGTTGTCCGTGTACAATTTCCGAGGTCGAGTTTGTGATGAATCCGATATGGTAATCCGAGGAATATGTTTAGGGTTCATAACTTAAATGTTTTCTATGAGGGTAGGTTGTTGGCCTGCCGCTCAACCCACTTATTACGTGTGTGAGTTACGTTCTGGTGAGAATCTTAAGGCATCCAGTTCTACCTTGAAACACATTTATATAGCGAGCCGGTTGATACAAGACAGACGCCCGCTTCAGCCGCTCCTAACCTGGAGCTCGTCTCCACTACACCGCCTGATTCATTTAGCGTTACCCAGGGAGCCCCGGCGAGGAGATATGAATCTAGGACTTTGCCCCCAATATATGGGTCCAAGAGGCACACAATTTCGAAAATCATTAAATTGCCCTATCTTTCGATGCTCAGTCGCTTTCACAGCCCATTCTATAAATAGTCATTTTTGCTATAATTTTGGAAAACTGATACAGATGTTGTTTAAGTTAGTATAGGTCATTCAAATAAATCAAGAACTTTCATAGGAGACAAGGAACATTTTTGCGGCAAACAAATGCGAAATGCTTTTGAAATAAGGGAAGACACAATACTAGAATCTTTAAAATTTTCAATATATGCCTCCCAATAGTGCATTATGTAAGCAATGAGATCATCGGAAGAGCAGATTTTCCGAAATATCGGAAAGAAGAGCATGCGGCTCTAGATAGCCTGTAAGATAGAAGTAGACGATAGACTCCATTACTTGCTGGTGGAAATAAAACGTATAACAAAGCGACCACTATTCATCTTTTTTAATTCGAAGCAAAGACACCTGTCTTCATTGGAAATAGTTTGTTATCAGCCTAACATAAAAGAAATTGTCTTAATAATCTCAAACGAAGTGGAAGCCCAAGAATTGCATGTTCACTGATTAACATCAAAAGAGTAGGTAACAGTTTGACGCAATCCACAGAGATCAACAAAATCAAAGCCCAATAGTTCAGCATTTCTCAGCCTTCCGCAGTGAGTACATTGAACAAATATTTATCGTAAAACCTTACATAAAACGTAAAATTCACATAGTTTCAACAAGCTACGAAGAAAATCGGTGTGAAAGTGTGTTTTCATCACTTGATTGGCACTTGATAATGATGAGTTATTATCATCCTAGAAGAGGCGTAAAACTAGCCAGGCCACCGACTAAATGGCACAGTGGTTAAAGCATTGGCATTTACGTAAGCCAAGCTACGAATAAGGGTATAGCACCAGTTAAATGGAATATAAGATTTGATGGTCTACCAACAGGAGAAAACATTAAACGTTTTTTATTCAAAGTTGAGAACCTAGCGGATCACAATTATATTCCTAGGTTTCAACTGGTTACTGACTTAAATTATTTATTGAAAGGTACTGCCGCCGATTATTATTGGACCCTTATTGAGAGAAATCCTGATGTTACGTGGTCCCAGCTCAAATTTGCATTGCTTAAGCGATTTCAAGACCGGCGTTCTGATGACGAAATTAGATGGTTGCTGGAAGCACGAAGACAAAAGCCGCGCGAGTCATTTAATGAATTTTATAGTGACATCTTAAAAATAGCTTTACAATGTGAAACACCCCTGAATGATAGGCAACTTATTAATATTATGCGACGCAACATGAGACCGGGTCTTCAAGATAAATTGGTTGACCACGAATTTACCCATATCGAAGATATGGTCCGTAAATGTGTTGCTTATGAAGACACGTGGGCGAGAACCGGGTTTGTTCCCGAAATGTTATGTGCAACCGTAAATTCGTGTATGAGCTTGTTAACCGTGACGTTAATCACGACGAGAATAATGTAATAAATCCCAATATCGTGCCGAATTATGGGAGTTATGAAAATGAACTATTCGAATTAAATCGGAGTATGCAGCAAAACCCAAGCTCTTCAAATGAACTAAATCGGGGTATGCATCGGAATCCAAGCTATTCAAACGAACTAAATTGGAGTACGCATAGAAATACAAGTTCTTCAAATCAATTCAGCAAACCAATTCAGCCGTCTGCTTATAAAAACCATGGTTCACACCGTCCTTACTGTTATGGATGTGGAGAACCTGGAATTGTGAAATCAAACTGTGTGCGCTGTGGAAGTCAGGGGGGAAACGAATGGCGGGAGCAGAGGACTGGCAATGTTCTGCCTCCCAAAATGAGGGTTGCCACAAATTCCAATCGAGCTCCAGTGCAATCTGTAGAAGCAGCATCCAACACGGATCCAGAGCTTGCTCTCTTGGGAGCGAAGCGAAAAACATAGCATCGCCGTCTAATTTTTATCCAACAGTCCCTTATCCTGTCTCTTCTAGTACGAGCCGTCGACCGAGATTTTTTAAATATTGGGCCATTCGTCGTGACATTAGAAATTCAATCTCTGCTTCTTTAATTACGGACGATATAGATGGGAGGCCTTACGCAGATGTCCTTATTTTAACTAAACCGTATTGTGGTTTACTAGATAGCGGGGCAAATATATCAGTTTTAGGGAAAGGTTGTGAAGAATACCTAACTTGTCCTGATGTTCATTTTCGGCACATGCTCTGTCGAGTTAAAACGGCAAACGGAACTAATGAACTTATAATAGGACATATCTCGGTTCCTATCACATTCGCAGGTCAAACTCATTCGATTAAATTACATTTAGCGCCTAACTTAAGTCAAACGCTATACCTGGGAATGAATTTTTGGAACGCGTTTGGATTTAAAATTCATATTCCGAAATTAAACAAATTTGCATCATCTGTTAGTGAAGTAAATTCAACCGGTAATTTAGACGAATGCCTTTTGCAACACGAACTAACGGCTCAACAACGTAATATTCTTCGTAGCGTTATCACTCAATTTCCATCATTCGAAACATTGGGATTGGACAAAACTGACTTTATTACTCACGTGATAGATGTAGGCTAGGCTAAACCGATTAAGCAACGGCACTATGCCATATCACCAGCTAAGGAAAAGGAACTTTACGATGAGTTGGATCGCATGCTTGCTCTTGGAGTGATAGAGGAGAGTTACAGCTCTTGGAGTAGTCCTGTCACTATGGTTCGAAAGGCGAATGGGAAGGCCCGATTGTGCATTGACGCTAGGAAATTGAACTCGGTCACAGTAAAGGATGCCTACCCTCTTCCTCTCATCGATGGGTTGTTGGGGCGTCTCGACAAGACCAGGTTTATTACAAGCCTTGACTTGAAGGACGCCTTCTGGCAAATTCCATTAGATGAGGGGTCGAGGGACAAGACAGCTTTTGCTGTGCCCGGCAGGCCGTTGTACCATTTCACCGTAATGCCTTTCGGGCTTTGTAATGCGCCACAAACAATGTGTCGTTTAATGCACCGCGTGATCCCAAATGAACTATAACATCAGATTTTTGTCTATCTGGACGATCTGTTAGTGACATCCGAAACATTTGAGGAACATATTGTGTTATTAACTAAAGTAGCAGGATTATTAAAACGTGCGAACTTAACAATTAATATCCAGAAAAGTAAGTTTAGGCTCCGCGAGATTAAATACCTGTGATATGTCGTTGGTGACGGAATCGTCAAAACAGACTCGGATAAGGTCGCAGCAATTACGGTGTACCCAGCGCCTAAGAAGGTAAAACAGGTGCGGCGATTTTTAGGGAAGGCCGGCTGGTACCGACGGTTCATTAGGAATTTTTCAGAAATTGCAGCAGGACTAACCAACTTTTAAAAAAAAATCGAAAATTCCTTTGGGACCAAGCAGCAGCGCAATCGTTTAGTAAACTTAAGGAAGCCTTGTCGACCTCACCTGTATTATGTAATGCAGACTACAGTCGGCATTTTTATATACAGTGCGATGCCTCAACCACCGGTATTGGGGGAGTTTAATTTCAAAAAACGGATGAAGGCGACGAGCGCCCCATTGCATATATTTCAGCCAAGTTAAATCCTGCGCAACGACGATACTCTATCACCGAACTTGAGTGCTACGCTGCAGTGGTGTCAGTAAAAAAATTCCGCCAATACGTGGAGGGATTTCCCTTCACGATCATAACAGACCATGCCAGTCTCAAGTGGTTGATGGACCAGCGCGATTTAATGGGGAGATTAGCTCGCTGGAGTTTGAAACTCCCAGCTTATAACTTTACCATAGAATATCGCAAAGGTAGTGAAAATATAGTGCCGGACGCTTTATCTAGACAGACTGCCGAAGAGTTGAAGCTGAATGATACTGATATGGTGAACGTTAATCTCAACATTAACGTGGGCGATGCAGCTTTTAAAACTAATGAATATTTATCTCTGATCGATGCAGTTCTCGCTCAACCAAAGCTTCAGGAAACTTTTCGTGTATCCAATAATAAAATATATTTCAACGCCGTTAATACTCCTTATAAAGTCGAAACTGATATTCCAGAGTGGAAATTGTTTATACCATCTGAGCTTAGAAATAATTTAATTTTTCAAGTTCATTGCCCTCCGACCGCCGCTCACATGGGTTTCCATAAAACATTAGATATACTACAAAGGTATTATTACTGGCCCACCATGAGTAGAGATGTATCGGAGTGTCTTAAATCGTGCGTAACATGTAAGACTGTAAAAGCCCCAAATTATTCGACTCGTCCACGTATGGGGTTCTATAATCAAATTGATCGACCGTGGCAAAAATTATATATCGATTTTCTAGGGCCTTATCCACGTTCTCTTTCTGGAAATTCCTTTCTTTTCATAATTCTCGATCAATATTCAAGATTCATTTTGTTGGAACCTATGCGGGACGCAAATTCAAAAAAGGTGGTTATGTGCCTCGAAAAAAATTTTCACTTATTCTCTGTACCAGAAATCATACTAAGTGATAATGGTAAACAGTTTGTGTCAAAAGCGTTCGAAGACTTTACAAAAGAACATGGCATTAAACATATCTCCACCCCGAAATATTCTCCACAAGCGAACGCTGCTGAACGGGTTAATCGTTCAATAATCGCGGCCATACGTGCGTATATCAAACAAGAACATCGAAATTGGGACACTCATATCCACGCGATTAGTTCTGCTTTACGAAATGTCCAGCATCAAAGTACTCAGTTTTCACCTCATTATTTGGTATTTGGTCAACATCACATTGGTCACGGATCCTACTACGGGCTCCTTAGAACTTTGAATGAAATATCAGGAAGGGGGGTTGCTATTTCAAATAGTGACCGTTTATCGTTAGCCCAAGAAACAGTCCTTAAAAATCTTGAAGACTCTTACAATAGAAGTTCACATACATATAACCTTCGCAGTCGCAATCGCAAATTTCAAATTGGTCAAACTGTGTACGCTCGAAACTTTGTACAAAGCGATAAGGCACGAAAATTTAATGCCAAATTCGCACCAAAATTTATAGTAGCAAAAATTATCAAAGCTGTTGGTTCTGTAGCTTTTGAATTAGCTGATGAAACTGGGAAATCTATGGGAGTGTACCACATTAAGGACATTAAAACTTAATTCTAGAATAATATGCCCGGCTTGTTACTGAGACCTCTTCTCTAGGGTGTGGGACGTTCCCACGATTTGTAGCGTCCACGTAAGTCTATCGCTACAAGTTGAGGGTTAAGATAATTTAAAAGTATTGATTGTAATTATGCAATAGGGAAATTTTTTATTTTGTATTAGTGATGATGATGAAAAAAAAACCTGAAAAAAAGCTAGGGCGGGTGATGATTGATCACTTCTTTTTTGGTCTTGTGGTTGAATAGATCAACCATCCAAATTTGTTAAGATTATTAAATTTTCTTTTATTTTTTTAATAAAGAAAAAAATATTAACTAAAACAAATTGTGCGATAATTAAAATAAAGTAGTTACTTTGAGTGTTGGAAAAAAATAAAAAAAAATGGAGGAAAACTTTGTCCTACAATCGAGTGCATTGATTATACCTATACGTGTATATAAGTTAAATTTACTTTTAGTGATAATAATGTTATACATATAATTGACTAGTATTATACATATGGTTTTCCTTGTAAATATTGTTAAGACCGCAAATCGAATAATAAACTGTATTTTATTGTGATACCTCTATACTAAGAATATACAAGTGCTCACCTAATGGTATGTGTATGAACGCTGATACAAACGTACGTGCCAATAACAAAATAAGAACGTTAATAATAACTAATAAAATTATAATACACAAAGTAACCAGGAAATTATAATAATAATAATATTGACATAAATACTTAAAACAATAATCAAGTTTGTACAGGGGGTAATTGCATATATTTTTGCTACCCGCTTCGATACAGCGTCGTAACGTGTGTACATGTGCTCACAAAGAAAAATCTCGTGATGCTAAATTCGGAATAATATAGTTGAGTAACTGTACTTAAACCATTACATTTACTGAATATCATCGGGTGTCCGGCCGTGTTAACCAAATAGGTTAGTTAAATTTTAGTAATAAGAATTTTTATTGTAAATTTAGTTTTAAGTTTTTTTTTGTAATCTCAAACTTATTTTCTTTTCTTTTGGTGGGGATATAATTAAATTTCATTAGTATGTATATATATCTATATAAATTATTTAATTTCAATTTTGTTTTTTTTTCTTAATTATTAATGTAATGAATTAAAGTTATTACAAATTCAAATTTCTTTTATACAAGTATATGTATAACCATGATATGCCCGTAAAATTTTATTTAATTATTCATTGGTTTTTTTTTTGTTCATTTGGAGTTTATATTTCGATCGGGTTCGCAAACTTCGTACGTTATGTTTTTCCAGGTTTTATTTTGTGTGAAATAATGTAGAGAATCAATTCGGAGGAGGTGAGTAGTCGAATGGATTGATTGTGACAAGGAATAAAATGTACTTGTAGTAGTAATTCCCTTTAAATCGGTCTTTCAAGGCTTGGTTATGTTCCGATAAACCCCACGCCGACCCTGAGTTTTAGCTGGCTTATAACGACCGAATCGGAACCGCTAACCTAGCAATTTCTGTAACGGAACGGCAAACAACATGGTGGTCAGTTCGTTACAAGGACAAAATTCCTCCATTAAAAAGGCTAACCTCTTCACGTATTGCATATAAACAAAATTTATAGCGCCCGTTAAGTAAATTTTTTTCATCTTTCGGTATTTTTCGTTTGCTGTCGTGAATTTTTTTTTTTAGGTTTTTTGTGGTTGTATATTATATCTATTTAAAATAAATACAGTCAAACCTGGTTTTGTGTGGTCTTTTTTGTGGGTTTTTTTGCGGTATGCAAAAGTTTATTCAGTACAATCTACTTAAGTTCTTTCAAAATGCCAACCAAATTAGATCATAATTGAATGTGATTAATCGAATTAGTTAATTGACGTAAGCCATTTTGTTTTTTTCGATTTTTGATATTTTATCACATTGCGTAAGTTTTGCGTCAGGTTGCGTAATGTTTTGAGTGATGAGTTTAACTTTTTTATGTGGTTCCTATTCACTGCATATACAATCAAATCAATCACAATATGAGATGAACTTACCGGGACTACGTGCCTGAGTACGTTCATGTCATTCTGGGCTGTGACCCAGGGCTTGCACAGTTGTACACAATCACTTTTTAAACATCATAAACATGCATAAACTGATATACACCAAAACCAACGAACATGTGTAATATTGCAGCCATCAACGTATTTGGTTGATAGGAAATAACAGATCTTATCTGATAATATACTTATAGTCTGGATTCGAAACGTACATTAAAAAACCAGCATTTCTATCTCACAACTATCAACGAAAAATACCATAAGTTTAATTCTTCTTTTGCTGAAGAACCCAGAGTGAACGGGGAGATTCAAAATATTTTGCTGAGCCACTGCCCATAGTAACAGAGTATCTGTCGCTTCCATTTAAATACGGACATAATTAATCTTGAAACGGCCGTTGCTACTAGATATATCAAAGTTTTCATGAGAAAAACCAATGAGAATTTGCCAATATTTTTTAGATCCAAAACACCAGCAGTCTTTAGGTGAACTGGAAATAATACCACCGAATTAGATTATTATTAGATATATTAGATATATTTTTAACTGATGTGAGCTGAAAACATAACAGCTTTCAGTTTTGGTTTCCAAAAGTTAAATAAGCGAAACATTGGAGATACATCTCAGATCTACCCAATATGTAAAGCAGTATATTTAGATGTTTTATTTTCGTCTTGGAGAAAAATAATTATCTCACATCGCTCGAAAAATGAGCGATGCGATTTACACAAAGAAATTAACACCCCTATTATGGTTTTCGCATTTGACATTCCAGACGAATCCAACTCACATTTTTGGTATTACGATATTCACCTAAACGAGCTGAACTGTCAAAATGATTCGCCATCTTTTTGTAGGCGAATTTTATAAAATTGGTTTTCTGTTTTAACTTCACAGTCAAAATCAAACAATGGAGGTTCACGTGTAAATAATTATATTTTTATAATATGAAGAAAACAACAAATCCCAGCCAATATTCCCAGCTTTGGTAAAATAGACAATTCGTAATCCAGTTTTGGAAGGATTTGACCGTAATGTTGAATAACTTGGGGCCTCCTATAAAATAATGTGCCAGGCAGAGTAAACGGATTACATTGGTTTCTTAACGATTTTCGCATCGTACCATGCTAATATTTTCATGTGGTTTATCAGTAAAAGATAGAACGACATTAGATAATAGAATTTTAAACTGATTTTAGATTAATTCAGATAAAAACGTAATTTATTAATACAAAATCTGAATAATATATTAATACAACAACACAACTATTGACAAAAAATCACAAACGTCTAAAAAATTGTTATAAAATTTATTATTCGGCTAGTATTACTAGATGTGCACTCGCCAAAATAAAGGCGAAAGCCATAATACGAAAACCCAACTCATACGGATTTAAGATTCACCGTGAATCGTTCGGCGAGGCGAAAACCATAATAGGGGTGTAAATAAATCAGCGCGTACGAGTTGCTTCAGCTAAGCTCTACGAATTCGGTTTCACTTTTTCTGCTTTGAAAAGTAAACCAAGTGTCCAAACATAGCTCACTTCGCTTAAAAAACATAGCGCTAGTGTGTAACGGGTCTTATTGTAAAATACAAACGATAAATGCGCATCAACCATTTTATTGATTAATTAATGTCAAATACAAAAAGATGATAGAATTGTATATACTGGACCGTGTTTAGATAAATCAACGATTTTTGGTTGACTACTATAATTTGCAACAGTTATATTTACTACCCTATTGTGTAATAGCAAAGCATCGCAAAATGATTTACTACACACGCATGAGCTGAGTCCTATAAAATATAAATAAAAAACTTAATTTAATATAAACATTGTGTATGACACATTCTCTCAAACAAATAAACTTTTCATATTCCAAATCAGGTTCATAAAACCTTTCAGAAGATTGATTAGCTTATATACAAAAAAAAAAAAAAAAAAAATAAGATTAAAAGAAAACCAAAAGGAAAATGTTATTTAAAGTTACATTCATATCAATGAAAGGTCAAGTCTATATAAAGCAACTTTGTATAGAACTACATACATATGCAATGAACATACATAGTTGTGTACGGAGTCTATGGCAAATTAATCCATCAAACTATTTTTTTTATTTGATTATAAAACAAAGCACCACACATGCGGATTTATACATATAAAGATTGATCTGGCTGTACGTTACATAACATATGGAGCCACAATCACTATATGGAAATGGTAAACCAGACAATATAGTTAAATTATACAGAATGTTAAATCATAAAAAATTGCAATAAATTAGAAATACAAGTTTAGTTTAGGTGTCCTCTAACCTAAACTATAACCAGAGATATAAACCGAGCAAATTTTGGGTTCAGGTTCAAGGTTCGATTCAGTAAGAAATAAAACTGTAGTTTCGATTGATAAATTCTGTTAAACTTGATGTCAAACCGAATTATTGATAGGATAAATTTTGTTCTAACTTTACTTTTAATCAGGGGGGTGCATTCTGCATCACGCGTTCAAAAATACGTAAAAGGAGCTTTTGATTAATTCGAATAAGATACGTTCACGTGTTAGTAAGAATTTGGTGTCAAGGCAAACACTATTTGGATCGAAGCAAATTTAGGATCCATCTTAGAGTTCGGTTCACATCCTTGCAATGATAAACAAAATTAATATGGATACAACCTTTGATATCCTTTTTAAATGTAGTGGTACCATTTATATCGATGGTATCCTTTTTATTGATTAGAAAATTTTATTTTTAAATTCTTAATTCGGGTAGACCAAGGAAGTTGGAGGTTGAACTAAAAATTTATTCAGGTTATATAGAAATATACTGCATTTATATGCTTTAAAATTAAGATAACTCCTATGAGGTTCCCTGAAATCAAAACGCATCGATTTAATTAATTATATTGGTCTGCTTTCCGAACTCGAAAAGTTCGAATTGTTCGGGAAGATTTATTTTCAACGAATTTTAGCGAAATAGGGATGCACAAATGAAAACAACTAGTGGTTAAATTTCTGTGACAACTGACCATATAATTAAACACTTCGGATCGTGCGGAAAGACGAGTTTTTAACAAATTTTTAAACTAATTTAACTTTAAGTTTTAACTAAAAATTGATGATTTCAGATTAATCAGGCCAATTAAACTCTGGAAAATATGTGAGTCTATAAACCGTTATCTTCCACTAGATCAGTTTAAGTTTTTGTAAAAATTCAGTTTAAATTTTTGTAAAATCTTTTTTTTACGCGAGTTTATGGACACCGGCCCATCGTATTGGGCTACTTGATTAATATTTACATGCAAAATTCCCCGAAGTTTAACATTTAATATTTTAAAAGGTTCAGCTGGTTCAAATAAATTTTTATAATGTATTAAACCAAAATTTTTCTATATCGGAGCTATTTCACTTTATCTCACATGAAGCGATTTCATTCGGAGCATCAACATTTCGAAATTGAAATTGTGTTTTTGATAATTTCGAAAAAAAAACCTAAAAAATCTAAATTATTCATTTCAGTTATGTGGAATGGGTTATGTGATCGAATTGACTTGACGTACTGATACCAGTCGTAAGGATGATGAATATCAATCGAAGTTTCCTTTTTTGTTTCTCTATATGATCGCATGGTCTAAATCACATTCCATGCGGGCGAGTACAACTTCTAAAAATTGGTAATAATCAATGTTTGCCCAGGGCAGGAGTCGCTATAAAAGGTTAAAGTATTAACTGACGTAAGTAAAGATTTCGGATAGCTGAATAAGCACGAAGCTATCTCATTCCCACCTCTATTGCCGATGGATTCATGTCACATATGATTAACCACCCGATCTGATACGCAAGCATGTATTGTAAAGTTGAACGTCCGAAGATTACGCTTGTAATAAGAGATCGAAGTATTCAAAAGTGGAGTTGGCAAGCACTTTTGTAATTCGAAATCGACTTGTTACATCACATTTATTACATACATCGATGCTAAGTTGCTTACATTTTAAATTCATTGTCTTAAATATTTGTCTGTAAGTCCAAATCGTGACTGGTTTGGTTTGATTTTCAGAGACAATTTTGTAAATTTGCGACAAATTTTAATCATCATGTAGATATTTTTTATTCGTATCGCAATTTTTACTACATCTTCGGGTATCAGATTTGTGATCGCGCAGTGTTTATAGTTGGTCTTTTGAGACAAATTCTGGCTGGTTAAATTTTTTATTTATTGTTGTAGTTATAGAAACTTAACTGTTTCGCCCAAAGTTTTTTTAAAACATTTCTTACGCGTTTCGATTTTATCGTTATTCAAAATTAAGAAATATTTGCAAGATATTTACGGCTCTTTATGACGCTTTTTGACGCTCAATTAAAGAGCTAACCTATGCAGGTCTGACATCGTTAGCGCCTAATAACCCATAATGACCTATCCTGGATAATCCGAATACTGCATTTATCCCAGCAGGGTGAAAGCGGTTGATATTTCCGTTCTCGAACTTGTAAGCATTGGATGTAACGTAAGCTTTTCCAAAATTTCTTTGGATTTGTCTTTTTCTATCTGTTCAGCTATTTGTTCAACAAACGTATAAACTTCATTCTCAGAAGAATTTACTTGGCCTTGTGGTGGTTCGTAAATTGGGTCAGCATCGCTATCATCAATAACTGAATTCTCAGAAGCTACATATAGAGAATTATTACCGTATTTGAGATAACTGGTTCATTAAGTTTGGAAGTACTTGGAATAGATTGGTAAAAACAGCTTCATTTATTGTTGTTGAAGAATAATCACGATTTACAGGTTTAGCAGTAGTTTCAAAAGCTACTTTTATTTTTTCCAATTCACGTACGTTAATCGGTGAATGCATTAAAGTGCTTGTCTCATTAAGACTTGTCTCATGTATGGATGATAATAAATTATTTTTTGAAAATAGTATTTGAAGTAATGTCTTATGTAATGCAAATAAATTATCGAAATACTTAGTGAGTCCTTTAGGACCGAGGTATCAGAACACTTAATTATTTTGGCTATGATTTGTCGATAAATTTGGTCCATTGCCGTACTAGTAGTAATAGAGCTAGACATGATTGCTTCAGAAGCCATTCTGAGCATCCGTTTTCTTATCGATTCAAAATAAGCCATTCAGACTGTTTTAGACTGCCATTTGATAGTATCCATTATTTTTTTTTTTGAGCAACATAAGCAATTAAATTTTGTATTGGAAGTTGAAAATATTTTTAAATAATGGTCCGCCACTCGGATTATATTTGACTCACAGTTCCAGGCAGTTTCAAAAATTTCGTATACTGCATCAAATCGAAATTTTTTGGCTGCCATATAATTGTTATTTAATCGCTTATGAACAATTGCCGACAAATGATTATCTTTAAATGCGTCAAAGCCACAAGTATTTTTGTAAAAAACATTTTTTCCAGGTTCCCGTTAAGGTAATACGCAAAATGTGGTAATTAATTTTGTCATTTTATTTTTTTGAGAATTGTTTTCTTACTTTGCTATTTCAAAGGTGGTTTCATTTTCTACGAAAAGCGCATAAAGCCGTGCTCGTTATTTGGTATCCCGACCTGCATCAGGGCACTATGACAAACGGCTATTAAAATTTTTTTCTTACTTTGCCATTCCTTAGTTGGATCTTGGATGCATTGTCTACGAGACCCGCCTTAATATGAGTTTGTTGATTGTTAACAAACAGTTAATAGAGGTTTTCTGCGGATATACCACACACTGCATAAAATGATACTTGTTAATTAGAAATATCTAATGCTTTTTGTATAGTTATGAATTTTTTAATTTGGCACTTATTATTTTTTTATGATTTGAACTATCGTCACATATTTTTTTCGGGATGACTCGCACTCGGTAAAACATCTATTGCAATAGTTTTGTTTTTCGTGCTGATATAAAAAAATGTCACGATAGTGAACTTTTTCCGGAATGATATATAAAAGATTAGTGATAGCGTGGATTTTCGGGATGAATAGAATTTTAGTGTTGTCATCGTGTTTTGTCGGCATATTTTTCGGGTTAAAATCACAGACATTACTGAAATTTGCTGTCGTGGAATTTTTTTTTTCGGGATAACAAAAAAATGTCATGATAATAAAAATGTTACGATAGAAAAAAATTTTCAGTATGACACTCAAAACTAGCGTAATTTAGTAAATTTTTCGGGTGGCACTTAAAATGTCGCGATATTCGTTTTTGCCATTGCACTTCTTCGGGATATTTTTCGGGCTAACTTCACAGACATAAAAATTAGTGACCAATAGCAACGAATTCAATCATCATTTTTGTCCAAACTTTTAGATGGGGTGTTCAAAAGGCGGAGTACATAAAATGATAAATTGTCGATACGCAATGATATTTGGAATATTTATAGAAATGCTGGTAGTGGCTTTGTGGCAAAATCTGTACTATTTTTCCCGCCCAATTTTATTTTGTAAAATTTTTGTTGTTTTGATTTTATTTTATTTTCACACGTGTTGTAGTGGTTAAAGTTTCGGTACTTCGGACCGGGAGATACTGGGTTCGAATCCGATGATGTTAATAAACGATTGTTACAGGATGGCTACTGCCATCCTGCAGATTTTCACTAAGCGCATGCAGAGGCCTCCACGGTGATTTTTGCCGGCTACGTTCTCAGGGAGAAGTGCTAAGGTCGTGGGGTTTGAGGCATGCATGGCTCCTGGCTTACACCGTGATGAATACAGAAATTTAAATTAAAATGAAAACGCAAATAATAATAATAAACCCGGAGTTCCGCCGAAACTCGTCGGCCGGAACTTGAGGAACGAACAGCAGATAATCAAATAAATAATAAAAAAATCATAATAACGGAAGAGGTGCCTTGGTGCGCGCATCCATTCGAATTCAAACAGGGCAAAGCCCTGGTCACGAAATTGGATGTGGGCACCAAGGGACCGCAATCAACACCGACACAGAGGGAGTCTCCGCTCCCATCATACCAAACTCGAAGATTAGTACTTCATTTTAAGACTCAATTTAGACCCATAAAAAAATAAAGAAACACAACTTCCCACGAGAAAAAAAAGAAAGGAAGAGAGAGAGAGCAATGCGCACCGAGCGCGCACCTGCTGTTCGGCGCTCGTTTACAAAAATATAAAATTTAATATAATATATAAAAATATAAAAGAAATAAAAATCAAAAAGAAGTAAAAATAAAAATAAAAATGGTACCTTAATTAATTAATTAAAAAAAACTGTTGCGGCCTTGGTGCCGTTGGGGTCGCGGGGCCTCTCCCCGATAAAAACTGGGTTGCGGTCTTGCGCGGCCGTCTTGCCACAAGTGGAACCACACCCGGACCGTTGCGGCCTTGGTGCCGTTGTTGTTGCGGGGCCTCTCCCCGATAATAAAATAAAAGAACAAAGTCGGGCAACCGGTTGGCTACCCTGGCGTTGCGGGGCCTTTCCTCGATACCAAAAAACTAAATCGGGCAACCGGTTGGTCGGCTACCCGTTCGTTGCGGGGCCTTTACCCGATACCAAAAATTAAGTCGGGCAACCGGTTGGTCGGCTACCCGTTCGTTGCGGGGCCTTTACCCGATACCAAATAAAAAGAAAAATACGAGGTGCCGGTTGGCCACCCGTATCGATGCGACTTTCTATAGCAGCCGATAACCAATATAAATGCCGAAAATAAACCGTTAACCAACTTCCCGCCAAAACCGCGTTGGGCGTTGTCTATAGCCAAAAAAAAAACGTAAAAATGTTGGGGTTGTTCACCAAACCCGTAAAATATTTTGTTTGGCGTCCTCCCGCCGTTAATCGAAAATTTAAATGGTCTCGTTGATTATGTGGTACCCGTAGAAATACGGTACCCGCTGGAAATAATTTGCGTACCGTTGATAAATGGCGGCACCCGTTATACCGTGTTTTGACCGCCCGTGAAATGTGGCTGTGTCCTCGCCAATTTTGGTGCTCGACCGCCTCAAATTAAACCAAACCACAATCACTAAATAACAAAATGACCTGGTAAATAATATCACTAAGGCTCAAGTTAAGATTTTAACTTTAAATTTAAACCGATTTTTCCAATTAGAATTCACAACCAAATTTCAACTGGTCAGTATACTCTTATAAAATAAACGTTTTCAACACTATAGATCTAACGAGGAATTTTCTGTTCTTCTCGTCTAACCAACTAATTTCCACTTTTTATGAAACTCAAATTTCACTTTTAACTTATTACAAAAAAAACTCAATCATCAAATATAATTTTTTTTTTAAAACATTTTTTATTTATTGGTAGCCAAAAAGCCAACTCAAAAACTAATTTTACAATTTTTCGTTATTAAAGCCAAGCCAAAAAACTGCACTCGACTACATAAAACCAAAATCCACACTTGACTTAACGAAATTCAAAACTAGACTGTTTTATCAACAATCACAAACTCGAATCACCAAAGCAAAAAAAATTCTCCCGCCGCAACAACGCGCAAAACGTTCTAGAAGAATAATCTCTCTTTCCTGTTTTTCGTTTATATCAATTCGCATGGATATAAACGAGAAGCATATAAGAAAAACATTTTTCTAAACCGTTTTACCTTGTACACACTCGGCGTGCACTGGTCTCGCTCTCTCCCATTCTCGTGCAGTGGAACCAATAAAAAAAAAAAAAACACACAGGAATCCATCCACCATTAACCGCGTTTAGACATCAAATTTACACCCGGACGCAAATCAACCCGGACGCAAAACAACCCGGACGCAAAACAACCCGGACGCAAAACAACCCGGACGCAAAACAACCGAGGAGAATAAAAACACAAAAATTTACAAAAAATGGGGATGTAATCCATAAAATGAACATTTGGTCTTGTTAAAGACAACACAGTCGTAACACGATGAGATGTTAACAAAGACAACTAAGGGATTCTGTTGGAGTCCAGAACTCAGCGCCAACCCGCCATCCGTTCAGTGGACAGGTTGACAACTGAAGCTTGCAATGTGAAGGTGGTATAATGTAATAGTGTGGGTAGGTGAATGGGTGGGTGCGTTCGTGAATGAACAGGACTGACAAAATTTTTGTCGGATTGGGGGTCATTTGGAAGTCCATGGAACTGGCGCTCTATTCTTGAAATCGTTGGAAATTTTCGAAATAGGAATGCAATTTGCTATGAAATTCTTTAAATTACTAAATTTTTTCGCCGGCTACTTTAATCATTTTTTTAAATTTCTTAGTTTTTTAAATTCAAAAACATAATTTTTCCCCCAACTAATGCACGATTTACATGTTCCAATTTTATTTTCCAGTAAAAAATGAAGGGTTAAGTATATTACGATTTTCTTTTGCAAGAGGAGCATGAAACAAATTCCAGTAAAACAAAATTGGACTTTTTTCTGTTCAATTTGAGCAAATGTTGTTTACATATGGTTGACTCTTTTTAACTAGTAGCTTTTTGTTATTTGCGTGCAGCTCTATTTTTCAGTAAAAAATTTTCTGGGGAAAAAAATTGGAACATGTAAATCGTGCATAAGGAAATATTTTCAACTGGGTAAATCGATACGGAATTATTTGCTTAGTAAAAATAAATAATAGAAAACTTGCATACAACTTTGAAAAAATGATTAAGTAGCCGTCGAAACATTTTAGTAATACATATAAAGAACTTCATAGCAAATTGTATTCCGATTACGGAAATTTCCACCGATTTCCAGAATGTGACCCCTGATGCCCTAAGTGTCTAAGATAAGATTTTTTTTTATTACCCAAAATCTCCCCTTTAAGTGGTCATAACTTTTTTGTTTGTAGTCATAAAGACACGAAATAACTTTAAATGTATTCTGCAATGTGATTTTATTCTACATAATCATTATTCATTTTTTCCAAATCCTACAAAATGTGTAAAAGTATGAAAAATGTCACTTTCTAAACTCATTTAACTCTTTGAGGCTGGAGGGTTAAAAACTATCCCACCTTTGGCTTAGCTTTTTAGGAATGGGGGGATACATTTTAACCTACCTTGAAAAGTTGAAGTTAGTGTGTGTGTGTTTCAATTGGTTTAAATGCCGCATAAAAAGTTAAAAATTTATGCGTGGTATTTTTTTAACTTTTGGTTGAGATTGGTTAACATTTTTGACAAATAAAATAACTAAAATAATTCTATTTTAAAATATATCTTTCAATTACGGTCGGTTTCTAACTAAACATTTCGATTTTTATCAAATTTTGTACATGGCATACTTCTGTTTACAAAAATCTATGTTATGTCAGCCAAATGTTTCTCATATGGAAATTTTATCAGCTCTTGAAGCAGATAAAAGTTTGACATTTTTATACACTTCAATTTTTAACATATTAACTTTTTATGCGGTATTTAAAATAAAGAAATACGAACTTCTTGGTGTTATGATGTCTGCAAAGTTCACTTTGTTTTGGTAAAAAGTTGTGTTTCAGTAAATATCATTTAAAGCACGGTGGGATTACATATGTCCTACTCTGTAAAAATCGACTTATTGAAATGTTATTTTTTAATTTTTTATTAATGATTTATCTTAAATAATCGAAATGAATGTTTATTTTCATTTTTGGAAATATTAACCAACTTTATTTATTACATTTAAATTTAATTAAGTATGGGTGTTAATAACCTTCAGTTTTTCAGCCGACATTTCACCATCTGCTGCCGGAAGTTCACGTTGTTCGTGTTCGTCGTTAAAAACTTTTTGTTGAGTTTGTCTTCGCTGTTGTTCCGATACCCAACTTTTCTTGTTCGACGTTTACCGCACCATGAAACCTTCTCAACAACCTATCGAAGCCGGAAAGAGACCGTCATTTTTCATTTTCACGAGCCTCCGGTGAATGTGAGGCAACAAAATGTTGCAGTCGATGAAATTATTTTCCAAGCTTTTGAGGAGAATCCTACTACAAGCATACGAGTTGTCGTTGAAAGACTAAACTTATCAGTCTGGAGATTTTTCTTCTCTCAGTTTACAGAAAATGTATTTCAGCAAATATCACAAACTAACGGATTTAATTAATTATTCCAGGTTTATAATGTATACGAATGTTTAGGATAATAGGTTTTTAAAAAGTATTTTGTGGACAGATGAGTCTAACTTTAATCGCGAAGGAATTGCGAATTTACACAATCTGCATCATTCGAGCAGAAAACGCCAAAATCCTAACTAGAAAAGACAGGTTTCTTTCCAAAGGAAATTCAGCGTTAATATTTGGGCTGGTGCTTTTAGTCGAAAGCTTAACGGCGCATATTTTTTGCCAGAACACCTTTTCGAAGGTATCTGCCTCGAATTTCTTCTAAATGAGTTACCTGAGCTAATTTTACCAGGTTTAGAAGACGATGTGCCAATTTTTTGTCAAAATCACGGCTATCCGACACATTACCAAAGAACGGTAAGATAATACTTCAATCATTCATTCTATTCCCTATTTCTTAGCCCACACGGTCTTCAGATATGACACCCCTGGAGTTCTACGTCTGAGAACGTGCTCAGCAATTGGTATGGTATACGCAACCGCGGTACCCACAAGAGAAATTTTAATTGAAAAGATAGATAAGTGCTGCATTTGAACAAATGAAAAATGAAATGAAACTTCACATTACAACCGTGGAGATAAAAAAGATGGCGTGCATTTATACGGAGTGGTATTTTCTTAACCGTGACACGAATAACCCTAAATTAGAGACATTTCCAAAAATGTTTTTTTCTAAATGAGTTTATAGCGTAACATTTTTCATACTTTTACATATTTTTTAGGATTTGGAAGCCCATAACTACATTTTAATAATGATTTATTTAGAATAAAATCACACGCAGAATACAATAAAAGTTATTTCGTGTCTGTATGACTACAAAACACAGTTATAACCATTTTAGGTAAGATTTTGGATTATTAAAAAAAAAATATGATATCTCAGTTACCGTGGCACATAGGACATTGCTTCCATGCGATGAACACTTCAAAATACTCCCTAATCTGACAACACATTTTTTCGGTCCTTGCGCAAAACACCCTGTATAAAATTCTCATAGGCTAACCTAATGTAATAATTATTCAAACGTTTGTAAATGTTTAATCATTGGGTAGTGCGGGATTATGTTTGTTTTTCAATTTTTTGTTTATTCCAGTTAATTGGTATCACTTAGGTGTTTAATGCAAAACGAGCAAAGGGTTCATAATATGAAAAAAGTGAATTGTCATTTCACTGTAATTAGAATTTGTTTACCCTTCCTCATGGAAATGAATTGTAAAAATATACCAATCCACCGCGTATATAAAATAATGATATAAGCAATAAAGTTTTACGTCAGCCGTAATACACGTGCTACAAAATATGTAAAATATAATTATAACTGAAAAAGTTTTAATGAATATAAATCATCTGACTTGTTTGTGTACAAATATTTACTCTCGTATACCATTATTTCGAAATCCGTATTATGCTCGTATTGTTGGTCTTGAATCAGCTCGTTAAATTTTTAGGTAAACTAAAATCTTGATTGTTGCCCACAGAAAAGCACACCGAACACAAAAATAAACAAATAAAAAAAACTTTAGAATAAAAGTAGAAATTTGGAGATACAAAGATTTGTTTTCTAACACAATAAAACCTAATAAGCATTACACCTATTTTCCTTGAAATATCATAATAACAATAAATGAAAATTCAAATAATAAACTAAACTTTTCTACCTGGGATTTTTCTTACATTATATTCTCAAGTACACAAGGTACACAATGCTCGAATCATCTCAAATATTTGTTTGCTTGTTTTCTTCATCTTAATCAAAATAGAAAAAACACTCACACACACAGAACGTAAGTCGAAAGTTTATTTGGTGAGGTGCCGGCTTTATTTATTATTGTTGTTTTTGTATATATTTTTGAAATATGCTGGAAGAAATAAAATTCAAATTGTTTGCTCGTTAAAAAATTTATTATTTGTTTGTTCGGTTTATATTTTTTATAATAATGACTATCAAAGTATATAAAAGCTACTCGGAAATGTAATGAAAGTTTCATTTTATTTGGAATTTAAATCATCATATCGTTTTATGATTTGATCAGCGAATGGTTTTTTATTTTTTTATTTTATTGCGAAAATAATGCAAAGTGCTCTTCTGCTCGGGTTTAGTAGTGCACAGTATATACATATATACAATTTTATTTACTCGGGTCGTACTTACTGAAATAGAAATTGAAAAAATAATTATTTAAAAGAGATAAATTTGTAATTCTGTTTTGGAATGGCTGATTACAAAACTGTGTTACGGCCGCTGGTCGTACCAGGGGTTCTATTATATATTTTCGGAATTCAAATAATTAGAGCACTGACCTCCACTGTGTTAGCTAAGTCTGTAAGCAACTTCAGTAAGTACGAAAAAAAAAAAAAAAAAAAATTTAATCCGAAACCGAAAATTTTGTTATTGTTGTTGTCGCGCTGAATATTTTTTTTGCTGAACCAAAAATGGTATAAATAGAGACCGGGTCAAGCAGAGGAGGAGAAAAAAAGAAAAAAGGGGGAAAAAAATAATAAGATTTTGATCGATCGCGAGTTAATTGAAAATAATTTTTTTTGTTTGTGGAAAGTATGTATAAATAAAAATAAAAAAATTAGTGATAATCGTTAAAGTTAAAGTTAAAAAGAAAAAAAAAATTATAATAATAATCTAAGATTTTTATAATAATAATCTAAATTAAATAAATTAAAATAGTTGTCTTGTCCATTTGTACAAATTACAAATTATGTGCCATACTTAAGTATTGTAATATTTTATTGTGAACCATGAAGTTAAATAAAATTGTAAAATATATATATAGATATTCGGACTATAAAATAAATATTATATTCCATTTTAAGTGAATAAACAAACTGTTACAATATCTTTTAATTTTAAAAATAAATTTGGTTCTATTTGGATTATGAGTCGAATTTTTTTTTTTGTGAGTTATATGGTCGTTATTTTGCTCCACCTGTCAGAAGTAAAGTGATTTGAACTGTAAGTGAGTGAACCGTAATAAATTTATACATAAAATTAATATAAAATTTTAATGTTAAAAATCTAATTAAGAACAACTAAAATAATTAAGTTCTAAGATAAAATAAATAAAAGTAAACTAAACTACTATGCTACTTTCAAAATAACTAAATACTACGTTAATAAATGTATGTAGTGATATGACAGGCATATATTGATATAATGGTGTATAAAATGTGATGCCGCATCTCGCAAAACTAAGTTGAAGTGAAACCTAAATTTTGAACTCCATATGAAACAAGTGATCGTAATTGTGACACAAATTAGTGCTACATAAACTATTGTGAACCGTGAAGCTAGAGTATACAGTGTTGTATAAACGTCCAATGTAGGAAACCTATTGGTACAATACGCATAAATCAACCCAAATGGCGTAGGCAGTGATACCGCTGATTTTATATGTAAGTTATTTTCGTTTTACACACTATCCCGTTCCAGAATACAAAACAATTTACTACTCTATACGATCGTCATCATTGAGCACGGTGAATTTGGAATCCTATCGAACGTGCACGTAATTTTCTACAACCATTTAATGTTTAAAAGGAGAAAACAAATATCGGTCAAATTCAAGTCTACGTCATCTCTACGTATACAATCAATGTTATTATTCGGTTACGAATCGACGTAAGAAGCGTATTGGAGAAAACCAAAATTGAAACGTTCATTGTTATTCGTCACCATACAAATTTTATTAATGTAAACCATCAAAGTAGTATTATGAAGCTGCGTTGTACCACCTGTATTATAAACTACCGATGATTAGATATTGCCCAAATGCATGCCTTAGGTTTAATTTATTAATCATTTTTACTCGCTCGGCCCAAATTAATTTGCATAGTATTAGTGTATTTCCATATCAATTCATAAGTCTTAATTTAAATTAATTTTTACAATTAGCAATTTTTTTTTGTTTAATTTCTTTGAGGTTAAGTACATAGTTATAGTTCGGTCCGAGTGTTTTTTTTTTCTTCTCAACCTTATCAATCATAAATTTATAATTAATTTAATATTTATATGGATTATTGTATTAACAGACGTTTTTACCAATTTCACATGAGTCTAATTAAAATGGATTGTTAATTAATTTTATCTTGTTGCATGGGGATGAGATCCGGCTGATTTGTTTTTAGATGAAGAGTAGTCTGTATGTGTTTTTCCCGTTTCCCTTCTGTAAATTAATTGCATCTTTAATATCGGTCTAGCTAGATCTATTCCTAAGCGCTATCAACACCCACGCCAATCCGACGAGCCTAAGTTGGAGCTATAGACTGTGATAGTAGCAGGATAGATAAATAATTTGCTTTAATGAGAAGGTTCAAATCTGGATTTGGAATTTATTCTAGATTTAATTCTTAGAACCATGTGGTTTGGATACCGTATTATTAAAAAGTGTACCATATGATACAAGGTCATAACAGAAACCCAAACCACGCTCTCGTTACAACTGCTTGGGGTGAACCAGGCCGTTTCGCAGAATTATTAATATTAGCGACTAGTACCACTAGTACATTATAATATGTCGGCTGATTTTATGGCGAGACAAAAATTGGAAGCTTTCATTGATGAGAATAGCGATCTCAAGACGCAGAGCGGAAACTTTACCTGAAAACTTTGCTTGTGCACTTTAATAAAGTTTGGCCTAAATCTGTCCTTAAATGCAACAATAACAAAAACTGTGTAGACTTGTTTATATAAACTGTCTCGATTTAACGTATTTTTGTAACATGCGGTTTTCCCGGGAAATCACTATAATCCGCATCTTTAATTAGAGGTACTTCTAGGTCCTATATAAGAGATATACACGTTTATTTTGGCCAAATTGGGAACCCAGGGTGTTTAGGAGAGCCAAATTTTTATTGATCTTCCATAAACTGTACGTACGATTTTCCAAAATTTTCAAGGAAAATAGTATAATCCGCATCTCTAATTGAAGTACATATCTCTAAATAAACGCCAATTAGAGACGCGGATTGTAGTATTTTCCCGGTACATGAGAATTGAAGAAGACCTATAAAAATTTGGCGGACCTATAAAAATATATTCCCAATTGGGCCAAAATAAACGTGTGTATCTCTTATATAGGACCTAGTCGAATTTTAATATATACGTTATTTTACATGCTGGTTTATAGGAGACTTCCAGAAAGACTCAGAAAAATGTACGTTCGATTTGTAGTTCTCCAAGGCAAATTTGGCTGACCTGACACAAAAACTATAATTTTGTCTTAATCAGACTGGGATTAAATATTACTAAACATAATAAATATTTCATTAATATTTATTTAATTTTTGTGGCCATTTTCTATTTGTTTCCCAGAATATTAGGTAATATTAAAATTGTAGGAAGTTCAATCTACATTAGTACGTAAAAACAAATGAATCAATGGTTAAATCGGTTTATCCTTTTACCGGATGTGTTTTGAACCAACCATGTGTGTTTCTTTCAAGCTTATTTTCTTTCGAAAAAAAACACTAGAACTATACATACGACATTCTTGGTCGGCAAAGAGTTATTCGAATTTAATATATTATTATACTAACTACCACATTTAAATATTTTTAGGATTTAGGACAAGCTTCACGCGAATGCTTTTGCGGTAATTAAGGTGAAAAATCAAGAAAAGAAAATTAATTAACAAAGGATGAGATCTCAAATAAAGGGTCGTCATCGAGGCAGAAACTGGCTCCAAAAACTGATTGGCTCACAACCTCTATTCATATTTTCAAGTTTTCGTAAAGTAGTAATAGCTTAACAGTAAGAAGTGAAGATGATGAAGAATAATGTAAGACTACATGCAAGCAACTCACACGATTGTTTGGAACGATCTCGCTCGGGGTGTATTATGTAAGCATTACGACTTCTAGCTATGACTAACGACATCAAAAAGCTGTTTTATTTCAAGCAACCTGAGTTGTGGTAACTGTTTCTTTTTATTGTTTATTAACTCATACAAATTTACAAATTTGAGACACAAATCGTAGTGATAGTTTTTCGTTTTCATAGAAAATTTGTCAACATTAGTTTGAGTCGAAAGTCGTATCATAATGCTAACATAATCAGCCTTCTCGTCTGAAAAACAAACAATCAAAAGCTTACTATACAAACTTGTATAAGCTTTTCTCTCTCATTTACTTATCTTCGTGCCGATGCACCTACAATTTTAGTGGCCTCATTGCTTTAAAATTTTTGCAATGTCACGTCATTTTATGTCGACGGTTTCAATCTTTGGCTATAGATGGCGATATAATCAAATAAATGATTTGATTTGTTTGAGTAGTCTTTTTTGGTGAAACGTTATTGCGGTGAAAAAAGAATTCTGTTTTCCAATAATATAACCTTTTACGAACATTAATGCCGTCTACTGTTCAAAAAAAAAAACTGTAGACAAAAATTTGAAAATGCATTAAACAGTACTGTCTGGTACTAGTGTACCTATAATACCAGTCAGTACTGATTAATACGTCATCAAATTAACATCTAAAGTGTATTTTCTGAACTGTAGACAGCAGTAATGTGTGTAAAAGGAAAGTATTTGAAATTTAGGGGTTTAATTAAATGTTAAAGTTATCCGATAGTTTTCAGCTCGAAGAAAAATACTTGATAATGCAGTTTTTATTGTTTGCAACTTGTGTATGAAATGAAAGAATGGGGTTTATTTATTTATTTATTTATTTATTTAAAGAAATCTATTTTGTAATATACATGTATGATTTCAGATTATTTACAGTTATAGTTAAAATTATATTAAAACAACAAAAAACTTTAAAACAGAATAAAAAAAAAAAAAAATGTAAACCAAATTTTGGTTTAAACAATTAAAAATTTAGAAAAAAGTCTTTAAGGATATTTTTAAAGTTGTCCTTTGATAAGTATCCATATTAAAGTTGTCCTTTGATAAGTATCAAGTTAGTGGATAGTGGCTTTTTGGTAAAACCTCCGAACAACTTAATTTCTAATGTAGTATTAAAATCATCCTCAAATAATCGAAATTGCCTGAAATGCTGCTATTTCAATTCGAGAAGAATGCTGAATAAATTAGACGAGATCAAGTTGCTTTTGCAGAATCTTCATTTGGATGTGGTATGCTTCAGTGAAACTTGGTTGAAGGACAACATCAATGAATGTGCTATTTGTTTGCACGGATTTAGAATTTTTAGAGGTGATCGGTCTACCTATAGGGATAAAAAGAGAGGTGCTGGTGTTTGCATGTGTATACAGGATTCTATTTATGCGAACTTTATTTACAGGCATTCAACCGTTACCCTAGAGATGTTTCTAGTGGGAATTGTATACAATGGAATGAGAATACTTTTAGGAACTGTGTATAAACCCCAGCTCTTAGATTCTTTTTCCAAGTTAGATAGTATTTTGCAAGAATATTCTTCAATGTATGATGGATGATATAATTTTTTTGGGGAGTCCAATTATACATGTTATGCAATGCTTCTATAAAGGACAAACAGTTTGAGGATTTATTGAAGTCCTATGATTTGACTATTCCATCCATGCTTGATCTCATTATCAATACTGATAAAATTAGATTATCTAATCAAATATCACTGGGTTTTACTGATTACGACTTGTAATATGGAATTTATGGCGATATCAGTACAACAAAAATTAAACAAGTCTATTTTCTGGATTATAAATCATTAAGTATTGATGAGTTAGCTGGGGGGAACTTTAATCTGCCATGGGAAGGGATTTATTTTATGAGTGATATAGATGAACAAATAGAGCTGTTTAATTTGTGTGTTTTAAATTTATTTGAAAAATATGTTCCATTACGACCTGTTAAAATAACTTAATCGATTTCTCCTTGGATGACAAAGGAAGTACAAAATTTAATAATATTGCGGATATTTGCCTTATCTTTATGGAAACAAGTTCGGTGTAGTGAGTTAAGAATAGTTTTTTGTCGAATTATAAATAGAGTGACGTTTTTGATTAGGGTCATCAAACGTAAAATTCTTAATGATTAATTGGTATTCGAGCAATCTCCTAAATTATTTTGGCAAAGTGTTTAGTTAAAGTGCTAAATGCTATAAAATCGAATAGTACTGGATGGGATAATATTTCAATTAGATTCATTAAAACTATATTTCCATTTATTTGGAAACATACTAAGTTGATACCGATTCCAAAAATTAATAGCCCTGTCTGTATATCTGAATTTCGTCCTATAAGTATTTTACCTACACTTTCCAAATTATTAGAAAGAGTTTTTGAACAAATTATTCAATATATTGAGAAGAATGGAATGCTGGATTGTAATCAATTCGCTTATAAATCATACCATAGCACTAACACTGCTGTGTTATGATATAAGACGAGATCTGGATAAAAACAGTGCTTATACATATATCAGTTTTGCTTGATTTTACGAAGGCCTTTGATCGCGTTGATCATGTAATCTTGCTTCAAGAATTTGATTCGAAATTATTTGTCTCTAACTGTTTTTATAGGTAATAAGTTCTCTGAAAGTATTTTTGCCAGTGTTGGCGTTCCACAGGGATCGGTGCTAGGACCCATGTTTGTCAATAGTATGCAAATACTCCTTCTGTGTGATTAAGAAGACTAATTCCTGTATTGATTTATTAAACATAGAGATAGAAAATATTGGAAAATTGGCAAAGGATAATTATCTACTTTTGAATGCAAAAAAGACTCAGGTAATTGTAATTTATCAGATTAAAGATTTACTCGGATAATATACATTGTATTAAAGTGAATTTCTAGTGGGATGATAGAACTTATTAGCTTATTTTCAATTAAAATAATAATTATCTACCATATATTATTAATATTAATAATATATGTAATTTTGTATTTCTATTGTTATTGCTTTTTGCTGGTGAGAATTTTCCAATGAAACACATACACCAATTTGTTGCACAAAATTTATTAAATTAATCAAAAACATTATTGATTTAGTTAATTGACATTTCCAACTTTCATAGAAAATGTCACACCACAACACTCGCGTTCACCTAAAACCAAATTAAATCATAAATTAATGAACCAAAATGTTACTTACCATAATCCGCTGCGATTTATTAAGCCCTTAAGGCTCATAGTTTTAAATACCTGAAAATACAATAATATTATTAAAATTTATTACAGTAAAAATTGAATTTATAACTATTAATTTGTACTTACCTTCTTAAATACTATTTACACAAATGTCAACAAAAAAATTATAAACAAACCTGTCATTAAATGTAATTTCTATGTAAATCAAAACGTAATAGAATTTTGCGGTACAAATCGGTTCATTGTGCGCAAACGTAATATAATTTTAAATTTGCTATAATACCGGGAAATTTAAGTTTTCTATTTAAAGTTTAAAGAGAGCTTTTTCACTATAAATCTATTTTTTTCTACATTTTTTGGTTAACATATTAAAATGACGATTTAGTTTTTAAGAAATAAAAATTTCATTCCTATATAATCTGGTGAACAGAAAAGTTATAATTTTATAAAAAATAATAAATACAGTGTGTTAATAATTTAAATAAAGTACTTTTTACAATAGTTTGGTTCTAAGTTTTTATTCAGTGTGTGCAGTTTATCAGCTCAATAGTGCAACTTATTTTCTCCATCAATAAATTCAACTCCAGCCATCATCAACCACAATAGTTCTGCAGCAAGTCATCAACCAGCTTTTCATCTATTTTTATTAATTGGCGGATTGTTCATCACGACCACTTGTTCCACATACATTTTTTGGTGCCGAAACCCTGGATTAGCAGATACTCAGCTAAGTAAAACTTTTTATTTATATATCTTGCTGTGTCGTTTGAAAAATAATAAAAACCGCGAGAAATTTGATTATCGAAATCTCCATTACGTGAAAATTATTTTATACAACCTCGTGGTTATAACATTGTGAGAAGCTATACTGTGAATTAAACGGAAATGGCCGAAAAATTAGTAATGTTGCGTGATCGGGCGCACACATCAATGAAGAATATATTACGATTCGCTGAAGGAATAACTGATAATACAACCTTTGAAGCAATAACAGCTCGGCGCGAAGTGCTTGAAAACCGTTATGAAATTTTCAATGAGCTGGAACTACAGTTATTCGATAATCCAGCGTACAAATCGATTATTGATGTCGTAGAAGATACATATTTTAAAGCGCGAGAATTATTAAGCTGTGCTTGTACTAGACTTGGGCGAGGTGAATCTAATAATACACCTGGTTTGAATACCACCCTTGAACAATTTCTAGAACAGCAAAAAACTTTTTTTGAGGGAGCAAATACGTCGCAGCACGCTCGTTTGCCAAAAGTTAATATAGAGCCATTCTCGGGCAACTATAAATACTGGGCCTCATTCCATGATTTATTTAAGACAACGGTGCATGACAATCAGAAAATTAGCAAGGTGCACAAATTACAAATGCTAAAGAGCTTGCTAAAAGATGAAGCTGCCACTTTAATCCGGCATATCCCTATAACGGAAAATAATTATATCGAAGCGTGGGATAAATTATGTAGTCGATACAATAAATTGACACCCATTATTTCGTCGTTAATTCAAACATTTTTTGAGCAAAAGCCATGTGTTTCTACTAACTGGAAGGAGTTGCGACGAATTTGCAATACCGCTGATGAAATAACTCGCGGACTACGAGCATTAGGACCAAACGCTGAGTTACGTGATCCATGGCTTATTCACATTTTGTTAGGGAAAATTGACAATGAATCAAAACAGTTATGGGCAAATGATTCGGTTGGCAGAGACTATCCAACATTTAATAGCTTTATTGAATTTTTGAATAAGATGTGTGACGCGTTAGAAATTTGCGATGCATCAAGTAAGAAGACTGCACCGAAACCTAATACTAAAAGCTTTCTAACTGCTAATTCTAACACAATATTTGACTGTGTAGTCTGTAGACAAGATCACCCGCTATTCAAATGTCCAGAATTCAAAAATAAAAACATTGAAGCAAGAATCAAATTAACTCTAGAAAATGATTTATGTCGTAATTGCCTTAAGAAAGGTCATATAAGTGCCAAATGTTTCAGTAAAGGTTCATGCCTCATCTGTAAAAAGCGCCATCATACTTTACTCCATCAAGATTCAAATGAAAATCTTCAAGTGCAAGGATCCAGTCACTCCTCCACTACTCATCACATCCTAGTCAATCAGCAGCCCGATGAACCAGCTAAGCAACCAACTTCGAAACCAGAAGTCACTATTGATTCAAACCAAAACACTGACAACCAAACTAAAACACCAGTACATCACACACACTATGCATCGGAAACCACGGTACTACCAACAGCAACTATTTACATTAAGTCACGTACCGGTATACTTCAGCCATTTAGAGCGCTATTGGATTCAGGGTCTCAAACATCTTTTGTAACAGAATCCTGTGCACAAAGCCTAGGCCTTAAAAGAAACCAATCATCTATATCTGTTTACGGGCTAGCAAATTCATCGGCTGGACAAACAAAAGGAACAGTCAATATGACCATATATTCACGCTTAGAACCAACCTTTAAGTTAACAGTGACGGCTCATATTATAAATCAAATTACCACTTTCTTACCAACGAAGCAAATTAAACTTCCCACACAAATTCAAGAATTGGAGTTAGCCGATTCACAATTCTTCGAACCAAACAAAATTGACGTTCTGCTCGGAGCTGACATATTCTTCCAAATATTAAATCCCGAAAGACGAGCAGTAAAGGGATTCCCAATTTTGCAATCATCGAAATTTGGCTGGTTAGTTTCGGGTAACTTTCCAGACCAATTACCAAACACGATGCACACTACGTCGGAGTCAACAGTCTATTCAGGATATCACGGCTTACACCATGAGTTGAAGACAGGTTGGGAAATTGAGGAAACGATACCCACAACTAATCCAAAATTATGTATGAATGAATGTGATATGGAACAGATAACCAGGAAAGATGCCAGCTGTCAATTTATTGTCAAGCTACCTTTAAAAAAACCGAAACAATTATTAGGTAGTTCGCGTCAAATAGCACAACAACGTCTTCTCGCTATGGAAAGAAAATTTGCAAAATCACCGGAGTTGCATGAATCATATAAATCATTCATCAAAGAATATATCGAGCTAGGACACATGACGTATACACCAACTAATATGATTCCCACAGAAAATGATAAGAAATACTACCTACCTCACCACGCTGTCTTTAAGTTAAGTAGTAGTACTACTAAATTGCGAGTTGTATTCGATGCGTCATGTAAAACTAGCACTCAAGTGTCACTAAACGACGTTTTACAAGTAGGCCCAAATATACAAACAGATCTTTCCACAATAGTGTTAAGATTTCGAAAACATGCCATTGCTCTAGTGGCTGACATAGAGAAAATGTATCGGCAGATCCAAGTTTGCCCAAACGACACTCACTATCAACTGATTCTGTGGCGTGACAGTCCAAATGAAGGTATCAAAACTTACAAACTAAACACTGTCACATATGGCACAGCTTGTGCACCTTACTTAGCAATTAAATCCCTAAAGAAATCGGCAGAAAGTTATCTTCAGACATGTCCAAAGGCTGCATATGTTATAACGAACGACTTTTATATAGACGATATGTTGACTGGTAGTGACACCGTTCAAGAAGCAATAGAGCTGAAACGGCAATTAATTGACATATTACGACAAAGCGGATTTAATCTACGCAAATGGAAATCTAATGATAATCAATTCCTTGAGTCATTTTCGAAACAGGAAATACAAAACATTCCACAGCTTATTGAAGATGACACGTCTATTAAAACTCTAGGAATTATTTGGAATGCAGAAGCAGACGAGTTTTCATTTAAGGTACAACGAGAGAACGATCCTATAATGTGGACTAAACGAAAAATACTTTCGGCAGCATCCAAAGCGTATGATCCGTTAGGTGGGATTGCACCGATTGTCGTTCTTTTCAAAATTTTGCTCCAGAAAATATGGCTATTGAAAACCAAACGGGACTCTATTTTACCCAATAACATCGTGCAATCATGGGAAAGTATCTATAACGCATTACCAGAACTTGAAACTATTCGTATTCCAAGAAGATTAACATCATTAAATGGCCAGAAGCAGTTGCAATTACATGCGTTTTGTGACGCCTCCGAAGCGGCATATGGCTGTGTCCTTTACATGCGAGCTATCAATGAGATGGGCGAAATAACCGTAAACATCATTTCGGCGAAGAGTAAGGTAGCACCAATTAAACAAATTTCCCTACCACGTTTGGAATTGTGTGGAGCAGCGCTTTTGTGCAAACTAGTAAAATTCTGCATGGAATCACTCACTTACGATCAAATAGATATTGTTGCCTGGACGGATTCCATGATCGTTCTTCACTGGTTATCTGATATTCCACGAAGATGGAAGTCATTTGTTGGAAACAGAACAGCAGCAATTCTCGAAACAATTCCACGTAATAAGTGGCGTCATGTTGACTCAAAATATAATCCAGCAGACGTAATATCAAGAGGAGCTAAACCATCAAATTTAACAAAATCGGATCTGTGGTGGCATGGACCACGATGGTTAAATGAACCAGAGCACAACTGGCCAACATCGAAGTGTACAACAAACTCAGATAGCATAAAGTTAGAAGAAAGGCCAAAATATCTCCACGTTCTCACCGAGACCACAGATGATAATGATATAATACAAGAGCTACTAAACAAATACTCGTCGTGGTTTAAAATTCGGAAAATAATGGTCTACATCCTCAGATTTTGCAGATCAACTCAAAGTAAGCAGAGAGAATTCCAAAGTATGTCAATCGGTCCAGCTGAAATGAATGAGGCAGAGATGGTGTTACTTCGAAATGTCCAACATAAAATATTTTCGATCCAATTTTCTATGTTACGCGACAAATCAGCTTTACCAACAAAACATCAATTATCTTCACTTGATCCATTTGTAGACGCTAATGGATTACTACGTGTAGGCGGGCGACTACGCAGATCGTACTTACCATACTCGGCCAAACATCCAATTATTCTGCCGAAAAATCATGTAGTTGGCAATCTCATAATAAAAGACATACACATTAATCACATGCATGCAGGCAACTCACTAACACTGAGTATTCTACGGAATAAATACTGGATAGTAGGAGCGAGGTACACCATCAAGCGCTATATAAAGGAATGTACAGTCTGCATTCGTTACCGGTTCCACAAAAATGATCAAAAGATGGCTGATTTACCAGCAGTACGATGTCAGCAGAGCCGACCCTTTTTAAAAACTGGCCTAGACTATGCTGGACCTATGTATATCAAAACCTCAAAACGCAAAACCGCTCCAGTTGAAAAGGCATATGTGGCTGTTTTTGTATGCCTTGTTGTTAAAGCTGTCCACTTAGAAGTAGTGAGTAGTCTGGATACCAACTCATTCTTGGCAGCATTAAAACGGTTCGTGTCAAGACGTGGAAGTCCAGAAGAAATTTGGTGCGACAACGGGACCAACTTCATTGGTGCTAATCGGGAATTACAAAAACTGAAACAAGAAATAAAAAATCAATCAACAAATCCACTAATCACTGATTTTTTCTTACAGAAAAGTATTAATTTCCACTTCAGCCCACCTCACGCTCCTCACTTTGGCGGTCTGTGGGAATCAACAGTAAAATCTTTCAAGTACCACCTGAAAAGAGTTGGAAATGTCAACCTGACATTTGAAGAAATGACAACACTCATCACGCAAATCGAATCACTATTAAATTCAAGGCCGTTATGCAGAATCAATGATGATGCTGATGATCTACAAATTCTTACACCAGCGCATTTTTTGGTTGGAGAATCTTTAACTGTCATCCCCGAGCTAACACTACATCATATACCGCAAAATAAATTATCGAGATGGCAGAATATACAGCAACGCATTCAAGGTTTTTGGAATCGTTGGCATCGCGACTATCTTACGTCTCTTCAGCAACGATACAAGTGGAAAACAAAAACCGACCAACTTGAAATCAATGATGTTGTTCTAATCAGGGAGGACAACTTATATCAAAGCCAATGGCTACTTGGCAAAGTAATAGCAGTTCATCCAGGTCATGATGGCATTATACGAGTAGCAACTCTTAAAACATCAAGAAGTGAGGTGAAACGTCCAGTTGCTAAGTTAGTTAAGTTGCCTATTAAGTAATTTCATTATTAAAATTCCTTAAGGTGAGGGAGTATGTTGGTGAGAATTTTCCAATGAAACACATACACCAATTTGTTGCACAAAATTTATTAAATTAATCAAAAACATTATTTATTTAGTTAATTGACATTTCCAACTTTCATAGAAAATGTCACACCACAACACTCGCGTTCACCTAAAACCAAATTGAATCATAAATTAATGAACCAAAATGTTACTTACCATAATCCGCTGCGATTTATTAAGCCCTTAAGGCTCATAGTTTTAAATACCTGAAAATACAATAATATTATTAAAATTTATTACAGTAAAAATTGAATTTATAACTATTAATTTGTACTTACCTTCTTAAATACTATTTACACAAATGTCAACAAAAAAATTATAAACAAACCTGTCATTAAATGTAATGTCTATGTAAATCAAAACGTAATAGAATTTTGCGGTACAAATCGGTTCATTGTGCGCAAACGTAATATAATTTTAAATTTGCTATAATACCGGGAAATTTAAGTTTTCTATTTAAAGTTTAAAGAGAGCTTTTTCACTATAAATCTATTTTTTTCTACATTTTTTGGTTTACATATTAAAATGACGATTTAGTTTTTAAGAAATAAAAATTTCATTCCTATATAATCTGGTGAACAGAAAAGTTATAATTTTATAAAAAATAATAAATACAGTGTGTTAATAATTTAAATAAAGTACTTTTTACAATAGTTTGGTTCTAAGTTTTTTATTCAGTGTGTGCAGTTTATCAGCTCAATAGTGCAACTTATTTTCTCCATCAATAAATTCAACTCCAGCCATCATCAACCACAATAGTTCTGCAGCAAGTCATCAACCAGCTTTTCATCTATTTTTATTAATTGGCGGATTGTTCATCACGACCACTTGTTCCACATACACTTTTATTATTTCACATGATTGATATGTTCATCACTCTTCCAATTATTATTATTGTTTTTATTAATATAATTATACTTATTTCTTTTTTCTTCTAATTATTAGCTTTAGCTAAGAATTTTATTATATGTACTTTATATTATATGTACAAGTTACAGCAAACGATAATGAAGATATTTCTTCAGAAACCCACATACTAAATATTAAGATTAAAAACCCGAGGATAACTATACCACCCCTAATCGTGCAGAACATATCTTACTTAAATACGAGGGAAATTCTGGATGAATGCAAACTCAAATATTCCATCAAAATAATAAGTGTTGGTTTAAAAATATTTTTTCCCACAGACGAGTTCAAACAAATTGCCATAGTTGCATTAACAACCAGTAATGTTGAATACTTCACCTTCGAACCTACCCAAAGCAAACCTATTAAAGCAATCGCCTTCGGTATACCTGGTGCAATGACAACATATGATATAATGTCTGGTTTAATGGAGAAGTCTGATATAAACAGTAATGATGTGATACAAATTACTCCAATACACTACAACAACAACAAAAACAAAATCGAATACCACGTTCTAAAATTCAACAAAACGAATGTAACGAAACAAAAAATTTATAGTATTAAACATATAAACAATGTTATAATTTCAATTAAGCCGCTACGAAATTATATAAACAAACCAACCCAATGCCGAAGGTGTCAAATGTATGGTCACGGAACGAGTTATTGCTACAAGAAACTAATTTGTATGAAATGCAGCGGCAACCACACAAGTGAAACTTGTACTTCAACAGAGAAAAAATGTGCCAACTGCAATGGAACTCACCTAGCAAATTCAAGGGTCTGCCCAGAATTTGAGAAATATAAAATTAAAAGGCAAAACTTAAACACCAATAGAAAAATAAAAAATCTTCGAACAACTCAAGCTGTAGACACACCTCCAAATATCAACAAAAGAACAACAGCAACGCAACTCTAAACAACATAAGAATAATTTCCCTGGACTATCACCAATTAAAGAGACTTCACAACATTTAACATGGATTAACAAATTTTCAACAAAAAGTTCATCAAATATTAACAGTAACATTAACCTCTGGAGATCAAACTAATAATTTGTTTTCTATTACCGAAAAATCCAGCTTAGTTACCGAAATAAAAGCACAATTATCTAACTGCAAAACTAAACAACAGCAATTTAATGCAATAACCAATTTAACAATAAAATATCTATATCTTAAACCATGAAAATAGACATACTCGTATATGTCTTGTCACCGAAACATGGTTAGTTGACGAGGAAAATATTTACAATCCAGACTATAAGGTGTGTACAGATTGGATAGGCCGGGTAGAATAAACTCAAGGGAGTATTAACTGGACCTGGTGGCGTGAGTATCCTTGTTAGACAAAATATTAAGCATAAATTAATTCCCTCCTTTAACTTAAATATAATTGAGGCTATTGGTATCAAAATATATAGTGATATAGGTGATGTTATATTCGTCTCAGCATATTTTCCAGGTAGTAATGAATCTTTCAAACTTAATTTTTTTCAAAAATGACAGATACCTTCTTTATTGGTTGTGATTTAAACGCGAAAAATCGGGAATGGAACTGTCAGAGGGGTAATCGTGCTGGAAAAATTCTCCATAATGAGTCTATAATTAAAAATTTCGACATTCAACCTCCTCCGGAACCTACGCACTATTAAAAAAAAAATCTAAATATCCCTCTACACTTGATTTACTACTAACCAACCCCAATGAGTTAGTTTCCAATATTAGCGATAAAAACAGCCCCAGTTCAGACCATCTTCCCGTCCTGTTCAAAACACATTTAATTGAAACATATAAATACTATTAATGATTCATTTAGGCAATTTGATATCAAAAACGCCGACTGGCCTATTTTTAAACAAGTCATTAGAGAACAAATCAATTTGAGTTCTGACTCACCAATAAACAAATTATCCAGTGCTAACGATATTGAAATTACCATTCAAGAATTTAATAATATTATAAACACTGCCACTAATATTGCAGTTCCTACAGTATGCACTAGAAAATTACTTAATATGCCTATAATCTCGGCTAAGTTAAAACAAACAATTGCACTTAAAAATAGATTAAGGAGATTGTGGCAAGGAAATTGAAATCCTAATTTGAAAATTATTGTAAATTGCTTAATTCGAGCAATAAGATTAGTACTCTCCAAACTAAGGAAAGACCATTATTCAAAACTCATTTCTCATATTCCACAACAGTACCGCATAGGAAGCAATTATTTCACTTAACTAAACTACTTAGTAAAAAAAACAAAAGATTCTTATAGTACGACAAGTACATGCCTTTAATAATCCTGCACTCCTCATTACAGATTTGGAAAAATCAAATGCATTTGCAACACATTTCTCGCGGATACACAGTGGCAATAAAAATTCGATCCTATATTTGCCCACAATCTTCGTCAAACATTAACTATTTTAGATGACACATCTCAACGGCATAATGTGAGTAGCAGCCAACCAACAAAACCTAATGAAATTAGAACTATACTGAACAATCTCAGACGTTCGAAATCACCTGGAATTGATGGTATACCAAACCAACTAATTAAACAAATGCCACGCAAAGCCCTAGTATACCTAACTTACATATTCAATGCATTTCTCAAATTCGGCTATTTTCCTAACATCTGGAAGAAAGCGATGATTCTTCCCATATCCAAACCCCAGAAAGATAATTCCTTATTGGAATCTTATAGACCAATTAGCCTACTTTGTGAACTAAGCAAAATTTTTGAGCGAATCATCCTATCACGATTAGACAATTGGTTAGAGCTAAATTCAACCATACCAAAGAACAATTTGTATTTCGTTCTGGACACTCTAGAGTTCATCAATTATTACGCATATGTAACTATGCTAAAGAGAATCTGCCAATGAAGAAATCAACAGCCCTTTTACTATTCGACTTAGAAAAGGCTTTTGATACAGTATGGCATGACGGATTACGACGGATTATGACTGCCCATTATACTTAATTAGAATAATTAGATCTTTCCTCCGAGACCGGTGCTTTAATGTATCAATCAATAAACAAATTTCTCAAGCTTTTCCCATCCTCTGTGGTGTACCACAGGGAGCTGTTTTGTCTCCGTGTCTGTATAATTTGTACACATCACATATCAAATCTGAATTAACTGACGAAGTTGAATTTGCTCAATACAAGCAACATTATATCTGTGTTCTAGAATTAAAAAGGCGTAAGTCGACTTATGCCCTAATCAACTTTTTCATACTTTCCGTCTTATTAAATATTAATAAGACGGAAAATATAAAAAAGTTAATTAGGGCATAAGTCGACTTACGCCCTTTTAATTCTAGAACACAGATATGTTATTTGCAGAATAATTTAAATAAATTATATGCGTACTACTCCAAATGGGGAATTAATATTAATGTCGAAAAGACTCAAGCTATTTTTATCAGCAGAAAAACCGCCAATCGGAACCTCCTTATGAACAACTCCTTAAAAATCAATGAGGTACCGATAAAGTGGTCAGATGAAATAAAATACTTAGGCATGGTCATTGATAAACGAACCACTTATAAAAGCCAGATCAACTATTCTATTAGTAAATGTAACAACTGTTTTAAACTTTTATACAGTTTGCTTCATCGTAAATCGAAACGAACAATTCCTAATAAGCGCCTGATATATCTATTAATACTCCGAAGTGTTTTGGCAGCCTCAGTTTGGTTCTCTACAAACAATTACAATTAGCGCAAAATATATACCTCAAACTAATATACGACAAACCAAAATTATACTCGACTCGACAATTACACTCACTATCTAGAGTTCCCTTAATTCTGGATCAATTAAATAAAATAAGAACAAAATTTAACAATAAATTAGGTATTACAAAAAATGAATTGATTCGAAATCTTATAACATAAATACAATATACACGATAAGCGTGTACGTATGTATGGGTGTATGAGTGATTGTATAGTATATGTGCTGAATTTATATAAGGTTAATATTAAGTACAATTAAGAATTACGTAAAAATTATATATATGTATGTATGTATATTTATATGGGGAATTCTTTTTCAAACTTACCACCCCCTCTGCTCATTTCAATTTTGGAGGAAAAAAAATTTTGAGCACACGAAAAAATTCGTCAAGAAGTCTAGTTTTTGATACCGTTAGGTGTTTTAAAAAGAAAACAAATTCTAACCTCAAAAAAACTATTTAAAGTGGGGTATCTCGAAATAAAATGCCATTTTTTAGACAAAAATGTTCGAAAAAATTATAATTCCTCAATAATTTTGACCAAATTACTCATTAAAAGTATTTTGGGGATCGCTGAACAAGAATCCGATATCAGTCTCTACATTTTCCGACATCATTTCGGGAAATGATTATGAGAAAATATTTGCCCACCATTTTGGAAACACAATCTGGAATTTGAAATTAAGGTCTGCCATCTTGCATCCGCCATTTTGAATTTAGATTCTGATATTGGATTCTTGTTCAGCGATCCCCAAAATACTTTTAATGAGTAATTTGGTCAAAATTATTGAGAAATTATAATTTTTTTGATAATTTTTGACTGAAAAATGGATTTTTATTTCGAGATATCCCACTTTAGATAGTTTTTTTGAGGTTAGAATTTTTTTCTATTTAAAACACCTAACGGTATCAAAAACAAGACTTCTTGACGAATTTTTTCGTGTGCTCAAAATTTTTTTTCCTCCAAAATTGAAATGGGCAGAGGGGGTGGTAAGTTTGAAAAAGAATTCCCCATATATATATATATATATATATATATATATATATATATATATATATATATATATATATATATATATATATATATAGTTATGTATGTCATCAACCCCAAGACATCCATCAACAAATTCCATATAAGTCAATCACCCATCTAAGAATTGCAACCCGATTCCTCGGCTTGCTCAATGTACACGCGATCCAAACAAAACAACAAAAATGATTAACAAATATATTTTATTATAAAATGTAATTTGAATACAATAAATGCTCTTCAAGCACAAATAACATTTGCAATATTAAAATGCTCATCAAGTATATTTTATAATGTATGTAACTGCAATTTATTAAATGATGTACAAATCAGTTGGATTTAGATACTCTAGGTGTAAAGTTGAAAGCCTCCAATAAATTGAATCCGTTTAAATAAAGTTAATTATTCTATTTGTGTTTTTGTTGTATATCGGAACTCTCTACCGCAGACGTTCGGGACACACACATATATAACTGGCGCAGTGAAAAAAAAATATATATAATTAAAGTTCAAATAAATAATAAACTGTTAGTGGAAAGTGAAAAAAAAAGGAAAAAGTTAAAAAAATATAATTTTACAACTACATATATTAGTGACTGATCAACACCGATATTATGTTCATCATCACGTTTATACTATTGACATGGTGAGTAAATTTATGTAAATTCCTTCTACTAACGCAAAACAAAAAAATTCATTTATAAAAAGTTTTCAATTTACAACTAAAAACCCATACTCAAAACAAATTCTAAAATAAATAAGTTCTTATTCAGTGTGTAATTACATGTCAAAAGACGACATAAATTTACATAAAATCATTGTATCGCCAATTAAAATCGGGTTATTGTACAAAAAATTCAAAATGGAACAAAATATACAAAATATCCTAAACAATTTTAGAATACCCGAGATCGTGCGCGAAATAACACCTTTTAATGGAGATAAAAATTCTCTATACAATTTCATTCATACAGTGGACGAAATTGATATACAGTGTGCGACTATACATGGTACCGAATTTTACAAAACAATTATTAGGGCCATTCGCAACAAAGTAATCGGAAAAGCAAATGATATACTAAATGTAAAAAATGTGAAAAATGAGTGGATAAATATTAAACAAGCGTTAATCGAGGTTTACGCTGATAAAAGAGACGAAGCAACGTTAACACTGGAGTTGCACGGTTTAATATTAAACAACTTATCACCAAACGATTTATATTTAAAAATTATAAATATACAAAATACACTAGTCAACCAAGTTAAAGTGAATACAAATAAAGTAGATAATTCCGTGATCGAAGCGAAAATTGAGTTATACCTTGAAATGAGCTTAAAAATATTTTTGGGTGGCATTAGGGAACCCTTAGGCTCCTGGCTAAGAGCAATGCGACCACAAACTATCGACGAAGCGTTGGAATTAGTAACTCAAGAAACAAATATACGAAACCTAAAAAATATGCAATTGCAATCTCCAAAATTTCAACAAAATCCCCATTATAAAAATTTCAATAGATACAACCACAAACATCAAAAACCTAACAAACATTTTAATTTTAACCCTAATTACAAATCCAATCCACATCAACCTGGCCCAAGCCAAGGTAATCAAACAAATTTCCAACAACGAGAAAATAAATTCACTCAAAGACCACAAATTAAATCAGAACCGAATTGGGATAGAACAAAAAACCCACAAAAATCGACCTTGCATAATAATAATATTCAATCAGCTGAAATAGCGGATAAAAATTTTCAATATGTAGCTTCGGATCCGAACATCAATTGATGGAAATACATAACCATCAAACAAACGATTTACCGTACATAATTCTAACTAGCACCAACAATATCAAACTTAAATTTTTAATTGATACTGGCGCTAATAAATCTTTCATCAATCCAAAATATGTTAATCCTCAGGAAAGAATCAAAATATCCACTAAAACGGTTAAATCGCTAAACCAAACTCAATATATTGACGCAAAAATAAAAATTAAATTTTTAGAATTTCCAAAATCGATCGAATTATTTCTTTTCAATTTCCATCAATATTTTGACGGTCTAATCGGATACGATACATTATCTGATTTAAAACTAAATATAGACATCGTCAATAACAGATTAAAATCTCCAAACATTGAAATAAAATTAGAAAACACACAAACACATTTTTACAGTATACCATCTTTCACTAAAATTACTACCAAAATTCCAATTAACATGGAATTCGGAGAATTTTACACTCCTCCAATAATAATCGAACATGGAGTCCAAATACAAGAAGGAGTATATGCAACTTGTAACCCCTTCTACTCAAATGTAGAGATTATTAATTTAACAAACAGGGACGTCGAATTCCAAATAAATAAACAAATAAAAGTAAACTCACTTCAAAACAATTTTATAGTCGAAAATAATTGTAATTACACATCTAAACATCAAAAAAACAAATATATTCCAATTAATGAACTTATAGATCTGAGACATTTAAATAGTGAAGAACGACACCAATTAATAGAACTCTGTAAACAATTCGAAAACATTTTCTACAGGGAAGGAGACAGTCTATCCTTCTCGAACAATATAAAACATGAAATTAATTTATCAAATAACAAACCATTCTTTACAAAACAGTATAGGCATCCACATTCACAAAAGGCTGAAATTAAATCTCAAATTCAATCATTGTTAGACCAGGGTATAATTAGACCATCCTTTAGCCCATGGTCCTCTCCAATCTGGCTGGTTCCGAAAAAACCGGACAGCTCAGGCAACAAAAAATGGAGATTGGTAATTGATTACCGCCAATTAAACTCACAAACAATCGATGACAAATACCCGTTACCTAACACAACGGACATCTTGGATAAATTGGGTAAATCAATGTACTTCAAAAGCATCGATTTAGCCAGCGGATTTCACCAAGTTGAAATAAGAACAACCGATATCCATAAAACGGGATTCTCTACGGACAACGGACATTACGAATTCGTTCGTATGCCCTTTGGTTTGAAGAATGCCCCAAGTACGTTTCAACGTATTATGGATAACATCCTTGGCGATCTCCAAGGCAATAGAGTACAGTGCTACATGGATGACATCGTTATCTATAGCACCAGTCTTCAAGAACATATCGAAGACTTACGAAAAGTCTTCAAAAAACTATCAAAAGCCAACCTGAAGATACAAATTAACAAAACTTGTTTCATGAAAAGTGAATTTGAATTTCTGGGACACATCGTAACCCGCGATGGTGTAAAACCCAATCCAAAAAAAAAATAGAAACGATAAAATCAATTCCGGTGCCTAAAACACCAAAACAACTTAAAAGTTTCCTAGGTTTAATCGGTTATTACCGCAAATTCATAAAGGATTTCGCGAGAATAACCAAACCACTAACTAAATGCCTACAACAACAAAACAAAATAACTCTTAATGAGGAATATCTTAATTGTTTTGAATACTGTAAATCAATTCTATGTAAAGAACCAATCTTGCAATATCCCGATTTTGCAAAACCATTTGTATTGACTACAGATGCGAGCAACTTCGCGATCGGTGCAATTTTATCACAAGGGAAAATAGGTGAAGATAAACCAATTTGTTATGCTTCCCGTACCTTGTCCAAATCGGAACAAAATTACTCAGTAATAGAAAAAGAGTCGCTAGCAATTATATGGGCAGTCAAATACTTTAGGCCTTATTTATATGGTCTTACCTTCACAATTGTCACAGATCACAAACCTCTTGTTTGGTTGTTTAATTGTAAAGAACCTAACTCAAAAATTCTTCGATGGAGGTTACGCCTCGAAGAATACAGCTACAACGTAGTATATAAAAAAGGTTCTGCGAATACGAATGCAGAAGCATTATCTCGAATTGAAATCGAGAATGTTAGCAAACAATTGAAATGCGACGGTATATCGCACTCAAATGTTACTAACATAAATAAAAAATCAAGTGCCGGTGCACCACTTGAAAATTTACTAATACACTCTCTAGAATTAGATGAGGTAATCCAAAATTATAATAATATATGTATTGATAACGACGGCTTATCGAAATCAAACAAAAGTATTATTCCTAAAACTAAATCAGTACTAAACGAATTTAAAACCCAAATAGTAATCGAACAGAACGAATTATTTGAGGAACTCAAGGAAACCTTCTTCATCAAACACCAAAAATTCAAAAGGTTTGTACTGAAAAAACGAAACTTTGGGACATCCGATTTAATAGACGTATTAAACAGATACCCAAGTAAAAAACATACAACAGCAATTTACTGTTCAGACGAGATTCACAACTCTCTCATAAAACTAATTAAAACGCCAATAAAACTAGTTCGAAGTTTGAAAATATCCGAAGATATAAACGACATGCAAAAGCAAATCGAACTAATAATCGACACCCACAGGAATTCAAATCATCGGGGAATTATTGAAAATTATAAAAAATTAAACAGAAAATATTTCTTCCCAAACATGAAAAATATGATAAGTAATTACATAAACGCATGCGAAACCTGTAGAATAACAAAATATGATAGAAATCCTCCAAAATTAAAGTTCGAACTGTCTGAAACACCTTCCGCACCAATGGAAATTGTCCATTGCGATGTTTACACTATGCGTACTAAAAACTATCTAGCATTAATAGATAAATTCTCCAAATTCGCCACAATACACCATATACCTGACAGAAAATCAACTACTATCATTAGTAAATTTAGAAATTATTTTGCAAACCATGGTCTTCCACAAAAATTAATAGTTGATAATGCCACTGAATTAACATCCGAAATGTTCAAAAATTTCATGAACATGTACAATATACAATTGCACATTACAACGGCAAAGTCTAGTACGGGTAATGCCCCCATTGAAAGATTTCACTCGACTCTCACCGAAATCAGCCGTATACTATTCCAAAAAAATAAAAAACTATCAATAAAGGAAATCAAGGACGAAGCGACATTAACGTATAATAACTCCATTCATTCCGCGACCAACCTCACACCGTTCGAGTTATACAAAGGACATTTAACAAACAATAACCCCCTAAATTTAAATACAGAACAAAGACAACCTCACGAATACTTAGAAATCCATAGACAAAACTATGATAATCTGAAGAAAATAGTACACGACTATAACGAAAATCGAAAAAGGACCATAATTACCAAACGGAATGAAAATCGTACTGAACCACCTCCCATATCGATAGGAGAAACGGTATACGAATTATCAACAACACGTGACAAGTTAACACCCAAATATATAAAACATACAGCTAAACAAGACCACGGAATTAATATTACAACAAACAAGCGTAAAGTACACAAACAACGTATTAAAAACTTACATTAAATAACAGGTATACCATGGGATCAATTCCACAAACTCTCGAGATTTTCAACTTAGAGAATAATAAGGGAATCTTGGCACTAGAACAGGGGAATTCTAGAATTATAACTAACCATGTAAAACTAATACACATCATAGAGTTAGAAAAAATTAAAATTAATTTAGAAACCATAAAAGACAACATCGACAAACTACAAACTATTTCGCAAACGAAAAATATACAGGACGAACAAGTAAAAATATTACAAAGGAAAATTAATAATTTAGAAACCGAATTTTACCACTTGTATCCAAATAATCGATCTAAAAGGGGATTAGTAAACGGGTTGGGAACAATTATTAAATCTATATCTGGAAATCTTGACCAAGAGGATTACGACCAGATTATGCGAGCAATAAAAAACTTGGATGACAATCAATTCGCTATCCACGAACAATATGCTAACCAAATCGAAATTAATAATCAAATGATAAAACGTTTTAGTAACATTCACGACCATATCAATAGTCAAACATCCTTTATCGAGCATACATTAAATGTATACGAAAATTACTCGGAAACCTATTGGCAATATAATTTAATGCACCAGTATATTTATAAACTCGATGACAGTATTTACACATTAGAAAATCAAATTAAAACAGTTCATGAAATATTAGCTTTCGCAAAAATCCGAATAATATCGCGACACATCTTAAATCGCGACAAAATCAATTTAATACACAAAAAATTAGAAATACAAGACATTTCCATTTCATCTGACGAAGAATTATACCAATTATTAGTATTGAAAGCTTATTATAATGAAACTAACATAATCCTAACTATCCATATACCTACTTTCCATAATGAAGTACTCCAATTTTACAAAATAAAACCAATTCCAATTAATGACTCATTTATCATTCCCATTACATCAAACTCCATAATACTAAACCAAAACATTTACATGATAATAAACAATCCATGTCAATTAATCGAGAGAACATATTACTGCGAAAAAGACCAAATAAAACCAACAAAAAGTAGCTGTGTCGCAAATATAATATTAAACAATGACGCACATTGTATTACGGAGCATATCGAGGAACAAGACGAAATCGATCACATCCTGCCGGAACACTTATACATCTCATCAAATGCTGGCAAACAATTCAACTCGACCTGCAGAAACCAGCAAGGCATAATAAAAGGCAAAAAACTGATGTACTTCACAAACTGCTCAATTCGCATAGATAATACAGAATATAATAATGAAAACAAATTTAACTATAATAGAATCTTAATAATTCAACCGTTCGATGATATTAATATTACAATTAATAATACAAATAAAATCACAGTCAATAAATTAGCTAAGTGGACAATAGCAAACGATAATAAAATAATACAGCTACACAAGTTGTCTACACACCAAACAACCTTCTCTGGTATAATTTCGGGTACAACAATCATAATACTTGCTGTAACGGTAGCGACGGCAATCTGCATATATAAAAATATAAAGGCCATGAAAATTAAATTCAACAACTTCAAAATTAAATTCCACAATGAAAATCCCAACGAGGACGTTGAGATACCTAGAGGGGAGGAGTTATGTATGTCATCAACCCCAAGACATCCATCAACAAATTCCATATAAGTCAATCACCCATCTAAGAATTGCAACCCGATTCCTCGGCTTGCTCAATGTACACGCGATCCAAACAAAACAACAAAAATGATTAACAAATATATTTTATTATAAAATGTAATTTGAATACAATAAATGCTCTTCAAGCACAAATAACATTTTCAATATTAAAATGCTCATCAAGCATATTTTATAATGTATGTAACTGCAATTTATTAAATGATGTACAAATCAGTTGGATTTAGATACTCTAGGTGTAAAGTTGAAAGCCTCCAATAAATTGAATCCGTTTAAATAAAGTTAATTATTCTATTTGTGTTTTTGTTGTATATCGGAACTCTCTACCGCAGACGTTCGGGACACACACATATAACTATATATATATATATATATATATATATATATATATATATATATATATATATATATATATATTTATATATATATATATATATATATATATATATATATATATATATATATATATATATATATATATATATATATATATATATATATATATATATATATATATCGATCATCCCAAGCCAAAACATGGTAACTACTACAGGAATCCTATCCAGTTACCACGTTTTGGCTTGGGATGATCGATATATATATATATATATATATATATATATATATATATATATATAAAATATAGAATTAAGATTATGATAAGTAGAGTTAGTTACAAAGATGTTTTTTCCCATCGTCCTACTTTTTCCGCTACTAAATAATGATATTATATACAGATAATATGCAAACGCAAAACAGGTAACATATTCATCATTAATACAAGTAGTTAACAAATTAATAATGAAGAAGAAAAGCATACTGCTGTACTCCACATACAATTTTTTATATGTAAATCTTATTTGTTATAATAATAAAGGAAGCTTGAATTTAATTGGATTGAAATAAGTTATAGCTTAATATGTGTAACACATAAATAAATATTTAAATACATGTCATTCATACAAAGTTTGAAAATTTCTAAAAATTTAAGATTTAAAAGGTTTTAGTGATGGCTATCCATGGAAAAAGTTTCAGTTCACTTTTCTTGTGGAAAACATGGGAAAACTCGTTTGAATATATCGTACAAACAAAATTTGGAAATTTCCAAAAATTTAACGTTTAAAGTGTCATGGTCGGAAAGTAGATGACATAAAAGATTTTATAGTGCTGGTTATGAACGGAAAGCCTGAGAAAACCTGGTTGAATATATCATACATACAAAATTTGAAAAATTCTAAAAATTTAAGATTTTAATAAATAAAAGTGTTAATAAATAAATTTAAAGAATTTAAAGTTGAATAAAATAATTTTTTATTTAATTTTTTATTTTAAACATTGTACGAGCAATTTTCCAATTTTGTACAATTAACATTTAAAATGTACAAAAGCTTTTAGTGATGGCTACTCATGGAAAAAATTTCGGTTTACTTTTCATATGGAAAGCCTACAAAAAATCGTTTGAATATATCGTACATACAAAATTTGAAAATTTCTAAAATTTAACAATTAAAATGTATAAAACGTTTTAGTGATGGCTAGGGCTACCCATGGAAAAGATTACGGTAAGCCGGGAAAATTCGTTTGAAATTCGTTCATACAAAATTTGAAAATTTCATACAAAATTTAGCATTTAAAATGTTTAAAAGGTTTTAGTGATGGCTACCCATGGAAAAAATTTCAGTTCACTTTTCATGTGGAAAGCCTGTGAAAACTTGTTTGAATATATCGTACATACAAAATATACATATAGAACAAGGTCAAACGACCATATCGCTTGACCTTGTTCTGTATGTGAGGTTGATGATGATTAACAACTCTACAATGAATCAAAAAGACGAACATCAATTTATTCTTCCAAAGATGCTTCACATGCATCAATCACTAGTTAAAATTTTCCTAAATTAAACACTCCTGTCGCAATATTGCGGTACGAGTAATTCATTGGGCATAGAGAATTGGGGATTTTTCATTCTATTTATTTATTTGTGCTTTACTAAAGTAAAAATGAGTGATAAGTGTTTCGCAAATAAAATTAAATTAGAAATAACCTTCCCGTTTCAGTATTGGAATTTTTTTTCGATATTTTTGTATCAGGTGGTAGTACAATGATAGTACAATATTGATGATGCTAGCCAAAATTTACTTGATATTGAAGCTAGCAGAAAATTTACGCCGAAAAAAACTTGGATTTTCAATAAAAATTGTTTTTTTTTTATTTAAAAATTAAACACTTTCGTTGGTTTTCCTTATAGTAACAATTTTATTTTTATTTTTTATTTTAGAATATCGATTTCGAAAATATAATTTTCATCTTCAGTTCTAACTACAACTATTATAAAATTAACTAAAGTTAGTCTCCTTATATACTATTTCTTATTGGGTAAGCTCCTCCTATTATTATGTCATAAAATTTTTTTTTGGCAACACCAAAACCAACAAAATTTATGACATAATAATAGGAGGAGCTTACCCAATAAGAAATAGTATATAAGGAGACTAACTTTAGTTAATTTTATAATAGTTGTAGTTAGAACTGAAGATGAAAATTATATTTTCGAAATCGATATTCTAAAATAAAAAATAAAAATAAAATTGTTACTACTATAAGGAAAACCAACGAAAGTGTTTAATTTTTAAATAAAAAAAAAAAAAAAATTTCAAAGTGACAAAAGTTATACAGCGGTAAAAAAAATGGCATTGAACCATAATAACACAAATAATAAAAATTGGTTTCTCATAATTCGCATGTTTAGCGGTATGAACTGGGTGAAGTTAGACCAATTCGTAAATTGATGGATCCCATGTTTATGGTTAGTCGTGTTAGGGAGCCAAGCATTTGAATTGCAACACTATTAGTGAATATCCGTGCCAACAATCAGAGTATATTTTATGTTTATTAAACACATTTTTATTAACCACTTGTTTTTTATTTCGCAAGATTATATTTTTTGAATATTTTCAAAAAGTTTAAAAAATCACTCGATCGATTTCGACTTGTTAGATCATCATCGGGAGTATCTACTCAGGAGTGTATTATTTTATGTAGCTGGGCGCTGAACGCATGTGTTCCCAGTTAGTATCTCAACTCAAATTCATTGCTCCATAACAAAACAAACCATAAATATGGGATCCGACAATTTACGAGTTTATCTAACTTCACCGAGTTCAAATTACCATTAAGCATGCGAGTTTTGTGAAATCAATTTTAAATGAAAATTTCGGCGAAAATTTTCGGTTGAAACTCAATGAAATGTAATTTTTGGCTAGCATCATTGGAATTTTGTACTACCACTTAACACAAAATATGTCGATAATGCAGATTTTTTCGACTGAAATTTTCGGTAAACTTCAGTAGCATCCTTGTTCTCCCAATTTTAAAAAATTTACATTCAACTTTTTTTCTTAGTAATTAAGATTAAGATTAATTAAGATTTTTAACAGAAATTATATGTAAATTGTTTCCCCAATTTCCTATTCCCAGGTAGTTACCAGAATAGTGTCAGTGGTTGCCGATAATAAAAAAATGGTTTTCAATAATAATTAGCTTCGTACATTTTTTATTGGAAAATCATTTAATTAATGACGCGTATATCTAGATACATACATGTTTTATCCAACGTAAATGAACATTAATCTATTTATTTCTGTAAAAAATTGTGTTTGTACAATAATAAAAATAATAACAACTCACAATAAACCAAAATATATGTTTGTTTTTTAATTGTATATGTTTTTGTTTTAATTTTCATGAAATTTTTTTGTTTTAAAATTTTTATGCTGTTTGTTATTATTTTTGGTAAACTGCCTGGTTGTATTATTCGGTGTAATGCAAAATTTTTATTTTTTCTGTTTTACGTGTATTTGCTAAAGTTTTTCGTTGATCTGGCGTTGTTGTTGTGTTGAATAATGGAAACATATAAAAACAATACACACAAAATAATAATTTGATTTATAAAATGTGCTTGTTATCACGACTTTGTTATTTATCGTGTTTTGTGTAATTGTATCCCGCGGAGTTATTGAGTAGACAGAGAATAGAAGGTGAAAAAAATTAAGCTAAAATTTTAAATTACGAAAGTTTTCGAACCTACGTTAGCTTTAATTTGAATTTACTGTTTAACTTACATAACAAATAAGAATTTGTGGTAATGAGTTCATATTATTTTAATGATAACAGGCTGGTAAGAAAATAATATCGGTTTTGCAGTGCCACATATAGTACATCTCATATTTTTACTAATGAATGAATTTAAATTAAGAATTACATTCCATATTGTTCGATATCCTTTTATCATATTTGTGGCAGCTCCGGCATACCACGCACTTAAAACTTCTGGTCCGTACGAGGAAAACAAAACTGAACCTAGTGTGATTTCAGGACATTATTATTGGTTTTACTATTCATAAAGTTTGGCTATTCATAAACTTCGAAACATATTTTAGGCAGATGACGTCAGGTCAGGACTATATAAGAGACACGACGTCACTACCAACTAAGTGCTCCAAGTGCCTTTGTGATTATAGTGTAACATAATTTCTTTCCAATTGCCACTTTTGGCCTTTTTGTTGTTGACAGAAAACATTAAAATTAATCTTGTGGAGTCTAAATTTTTAGTTTTTATGATATAGAGGTGTGCAGGCCAACCATTAGATTAGATTTTGTTAGTTTATTAATTTGGGTTATTTGTGGCCGAAGTAAAGGATACTAATATTCATCATATGTATTTGGTCTGAGTCATAATAGACTGGTTAGCTTATTTAATTCACATCTACGGTCACCTAATCATATGCTGTTTGTAACCTTATTTTGCTCAATCTTCCCACCCAACACCATTTAACCGAGGAGCTTCACGTTCGTAATGACTTGACAGTATTATCTTATATATGGGCGTAGACACTCGATCGTGTAGCAATCAAGCAATTTGCTAGCCGAAATCTTGGCTACTCAATCAATTTTACCAAGGAAATTTGATTTTCAAATTATGTTTTTCAATTTTTTATTTGCGATTGCTCATAAACTTTTGTGTTGTTTTACTGTGCAATTGTAAAAATAAACAAAGATTATATAAAAAATATATTTTGAAATTCAAATTTTCTTGGTAAAATTGATTGAGTAGCCTAGATTTTGGCTAGCAAATTGCTTGCTTGCTAGCCACTCGAGTATTTACCCCATGATGACCTAAATATTCCGTTGATATTGTAAAAAAAAATTAAATTTAAATTCGGTTTTGCCATTCAGCTACCTATATTTAAATTCATCCAACTAAAAGCAGGGTTGATTTATATTTAGCATTCATACACTTAACTAAAACATAACCTGGATTCAACCAGAAATATCGTCGAAAAACAATATTCCATAGCAAAAGGTCTTTGGATCGTTAACATATTTGATGGTATTGAGTTTATCCTCAAAGCGTAGTAATTAAATAGACCCTGTGGTACTATTCTGGTAATTCCCGGGGAATTTACGGAAATTTATTGTATTTTATACGTATAGCAATTCTATGGCTGTAAATTTACACTGAAAACTGGTAATATTAATTGGAAATATCAATATCCAATTTTTTACTTTAGTAAACAAATTTATTTTTTAAGTAAAATTCGATTAAAATATCAACAAATACCAGTTAAACGTAGTAAATTATTTTTAGACTTTTATTTCTTGTTTTATTGCAATCGTGTGTCGACCGCAAATAATTAAATTATTTTCCCGTAAATTAATTCCCCAATCGCCAGAATTAACTTTTGGAAAACGTGGAATGGGGAAATATGTCTGGGGAATAGCTGCTACAAAAAGAAATTATTCCCTATTCCCGGGGAATTACCAGAATAGGGCCACTGGTCAAGAATGTTGCAATGACAATATTCCCAATATATTTTGTATGTTCAAAAAATAATAAAATAAATTGAATTATATTTGCCGACAACTTTATTGTTTGATAAGTCAGGACTTTCGATAAAATTTCAATTTATAGAATTGTTTAAACTAAGGGACGAATTTAATTTAGAAACACAAAATATTCTAGAAATACCTCGGGCTTAGAACGCATAGAAGTCATCAAATATGGGAAGCCCTCTCCTATTAAAAATACTATGGCCCGTTTCGTAAACGGCTTCAAAAGACCGGCTTCACCTTCGTTTCTTTCCCCTTTTTTCTATAATATCGATGTTAACTATGACATAAAATTTTTTGGTAACACAAATAGAAATGAAAATAAAAAAATTTAAGGACATTTTTCAGATGTAGATTTTTATTTTAATTTTATTTTCGAGAGAGCAGAATAAAACAATACAAAAAATTTGGTGTTTCAATATAAAATAAGGGTTGGAAGCAAACGATATGGAAGCAAACGATAAATAAAAAATTGAACATAGTCAAACCACAGAGTATGGAAATTTACACAGAGTAACGAAGCAGAGGAAAAAATTTCATCAAAAAATGCATGGGTTACGCAATTTAAATCGATCATACAATACACTTACGCAACATTTTTTTATTTTTTGAGTATTGAATATTGTCATACTCGTGGCTATTTATAGAAAACGACAAAAATTACTTTAAATAAAAATGCGAAAATGTGTTTTTAACGCAATTAAATTGCGTAACCCATGCATTTTTTTTGATGAAATTTTTTCCGCTGTTTCGTTACTCTGTGTAAATTTTCATACTCTTTGGTCAAACGTATGATATCATACATATTCAATTCATACATCCGTTCCACACGGTAAAATGAAATCGACTTCAGGCTTCAAAATAAGTCGTAATAGATTTCTTATTGCTAATTTAAAACCTTATTTTATATATAAATACAATTTTTTTTTGTATTGTTATATTCTGCTGCTTGAAAATCTACATCTCAAAAATGGCCTTAATTTTTTTTTATTTCATTTCTATTTTTGTTGAAGCTGCTTCACATACAACTTTTTTGTTGAAGAATGAGTCGTAATTAAAACCGGTACCATCGGTAAACGTGGAAAGAAACGAAGATGATGCCGCTTCTTGACAACCCGTGTCGAATGGCTCATTCTCCATAGTATATTTACGACGATCAGGCATGTACACACAAAAAAACACACTCTCGCAAATTATACACAAGTTCAACATATAAATGAATTTCATAAATTTAATTAAAATAAAATAAAATAGAACTTTTTTGATTTTAGAAAGGGTAATTATTATCATATTTAAATTCACTACTCAATTAAACATTATCACTACAACCACTGCTTAACAGCGATACAAAATAAATAAATAAAAATATCATAAAATGAATAAATGGACCAAGAGTAATTTTTATTTACTTATTTTCATTCTGCAGCGTATTCATTCGACCGTCCTCGTCGACGGTCACACTTGAACTCCATATTTTTATATTTTTTAATTTTTATATTTTTATATACATATTTTAATATTTATATGTTTATTCTTATAATATTTGTTATATTTTTATATGTCTTTATATTTAAATGCGCTTTACATTTTTATTGTATATTTTTAAAATTTTATATTTTTTATATTTTTATATTTATATATTTTTATACTTTATGTTTTTATATTTTTATAGTTTTATAATTTTTTATATTTATATATTTATTCTTATAATCATTATTATTTTTTTATATGTTTTTATATTTAAATATTTTTATATTTTTATAGTTTTATATATTTATTCTTATAATATTTATTATACTTTTAAATGATTTTATATTTTTTTATATTTATTCTTATAATATTTATTATATTTTTATATCTCTTTATATTTAAATGCGTGTTTACATTTTTATTGTATATTTTTAAATTTGTATATTTTTATAGTTTTATATTTTTATAGTTTTATGTTTTATATTTTTTATAATTTAAAATTTTTAAAGTTTTATATTTTTATATTTTTACATATATTGTTATATTTTTATATTTTTTTATATTTATGTATATATTCTTATAATATTTATTGTACTATTATGTTTTTATTTTTAAAAGATTTTATATTTTTATGTTTTTATATTTTTTGTATTTATATATTTATGCTTATAATATTTATTATAATTTTATATGTTTTTGATTTTTATAGTTTTATATTTTTATATTTTAATATTTTATTTTAAATTTTAAATTTTTTAAATAGTTTTTAAATTTTTATTTTTAAATATATATATATACATACATATTTATAAATTTGTATTTTTTTATATTTATGTATTTATTGTTATAATATTTATTATATTTTTATATGTTTATATTTAAATTCGCATTTATATTTTTCTTGTATATTTTTTTTTTTTTTATGTTTAAGGTTTTTATATTTTCATAGTTTTATATTTTTATGTCTAAATAGGCTTTTATATTTTTTATATTTTTATATTTTTAAAGTTTTAATTTTTTTATATTTTTATGTTTGTATAATTTTATACTTTATATTTTCATAGTTTTACATTTGTATACTGTTATATTTTGATATTTTTTTATATTTATATATTTATGTTTATAATATCTATTATACTTTTATATGTTTTTATATTTAAATATTTTTATATTTTTATAGTTTTATATTTTTATGTTTTTATATTTTTATTTTTAAATTTTATATTTTTTTATATTTATTCTAATAATAATATTTTTTATACTTTATATGTTTTTATATTTTTATGTTTTTAAATTTTTATATTTTTATATTATTTATATATGTACTCTTATAATATTTATTATATTTTTATACGTTTTATAGTTTTGTTATATATTTTTACATTATTTTGTCTTTATTAAAAATATATAATATTTATTATATTTTTATATATTTTGCTATATTTTTATGTTTTTATATTTTTATAGTTTTATATTTTTATGTTTTTATATTTTTATTTATTTATATATTTATGCTTATAATATTTATTATATTTTTAAGTTTTTATATTTAAATGATTTTATATAGTTATATTTTTATGTTTTTACATTTTTATTTAATTTTTTATTATTTGATATTTATTCTTATAATATTTATTATCATTTTATATATTTTAATTTTTATAGTTTTATATTTTTATATTTTAATATTTTTATGTTTTTAAATTTTTATATTTTTATTTTTTTTTATATTTATATATTTATTCTTATAATATTTATTATATTTTTATATGTGTTTATATTTAAATACTTAAATATTTTTAAATTTTTTGTATTTTTTATTATTTATATATTTATTCTTATAATATTTATTATATTTTTATACGTTTTTATAGTTTTATTAAATATTTTTATATTTTGGTATTTTATATTTGTATATATTTTTACATTTATATTTATTATATTTTAATATTTTTATAAATTTTTATATTCTTATATTTTTTATAAATTTTGATAAATCTTTTGGATGTATATACATATTGGATATAGTGACAATTTGTTGAGTACGAGATGTTCTGACAATTTGTTGAGTACCAGATGTCCCGGTGTTCTGCTGAGTATCCATACTTTTTTAGTCCTCTTACGATCACATTACATATCATGCAATTTACCAATATTGCCGGAATTTGCTTGCTGACTCGAAAGTTTTTCAATAAATTTTTTCATTTTCACACTCTTCTGATCACATATTTTGCGCAACTATCAAGCGCCTCCTTAAAATTCGCAGCAGTGATGTTTATATGCGTAATTAAATTAGTAGCATCTGCTGTTAAATAATGCTTTAAATAATAAAATTTTTGGACATCGGATAATCGTGCAAATTCATCATTTTCTTATGTAAACAATTCATGGAAGAATGCCAGTCAGTATAGTAACTAGAAAACTTCGAAATTTCCAGCTTTGGTAATTATATATCACAAGTGGCGCCATGCATTACATGCCTAAATGAGGCTAATTTGTCTTGGATAGTTAATTTCTTTATTTTGATGTTATTGGATAAAGTCGTCAAAGTGGTATAAAATATATCTTCCACTTAAAAAAAGCTTGACGATTCTTCGTCCTTGAGGCTAAATAATTTGGTTTCGGCATCGAGATATTGAGACAATAATTTCCCGCCATGTTACATTCGCACATAAATATTTTTGATATTTAAATCGCTGGACGCTATGCGCATTCATTTGCACATACTTTTATTTTTTAAGCGAATCATTATTATGCTTATTTTGGTTTTATACTCCGTTGGTTCAGCCATTTTTATTTAAATATTCAATTTAAGTTAATTTACATTTAATCCTTTCACACACAAAAAACGCCTTTTCTCTTTAAACCGACGACGATATTAAATTTTCAATCATTCCTGAAATTGGTTGGAATATTTATTAAAACTTGAGAAAATTTGTTAAAAATATCGAAGAAATTCTATCGGAAATTGAAATGTCGAAAATTATTAATTTAGCATAAGCGATTATTTTTCTATTTAAACAAACTATAATTTATTTTTTACAGCATTCAAAAAAATCATCATTTAAGGATTAATAAACTGAGACAAAGCAATCGAGTTTACAAGTAGGTACAGAGAGGTGAAAAATATAATTTGTGCAGAAAGAAAATATTTAAATATCCTTGCAAAGTCGATGAATGGAAAATGTTGAACGTAAAATGTAACAAAAAGGTTGGATTGAATATTTCATTACGATTCTATAAACTATTATTATATTCTTACTTTCAAAAGGAAAGAAATTTTTATTTATTTATGTGCAGCACAAAAAAGGATTATTTTTCCAAACTTTCATTTTGGTTTTTGTTGTTGATATGCTGGTTTAAAACTAAATTGAATAGGAAATGATTATTTCAGTCTTTTAAGGTTTTATATCAGTTTTTGCTCGACCTTTTTATAAGAAGATCATCAACTTTGACATTTCACTTTTAAAAATGTAAACATATTTTCGATTTTAGATCAATATATACCATTTCAAATTAAATAGTAATTGAATGCACCTTAATGAATTTATAAAGAAGTTTTTCTTTATACATATAAATGAACATTATTTTATTATGTATATCAGGAAAAAACACCTGCAGCGATACATCGCAATGAGCTTTATCTAACATAACATTAAATAAATTTCTTGATGTGTGTGTATGTGTTTTTATTATTTTTAATTCTTAATGAAGCTTGCTATTTTATTACAAACAGGTTCCTGCAAAATTAATTCGAATGATTGTTGCAATAGCAATGAATTGCCTAAATCTAGTGTTTATTGCCAATATAAAGCTGTAACCCATTAGTAATATTCTAATGAAAAAGTACAATTAAACCTTTGAATTACTTATTTTATGATTCGGCATAATTTTGCAAGAACTTGTTTCTCATATGTAACAAAAACCCATATCGCGTGTGTTTATTATTTAAAATTACACATACAAAAATACAAAAAACTATAATTACGAGAATATACAACAAACTACAAAAAATCGGATTTCAAAATGTATAACATTTCGTGATGTAATAAAAGCTCAATTTTCAAAATGTTAAACTTTGAAACAACATTTTGTATTTTATATTATTTTATATAAGTAGAAAAAAAAAGTTTCACGCCATAGACTAAAATAACAATACGACTCAGTAAAAATAGAAATATGAAGCAAATTCTCTGCGTTCTGAGATTTTATTGTGACTTGATCAGTAATTTTGAATAAGAGCACATATTTTTTTGATTATGTAATGTCCCTAGATTTTTCAAATCACTTACTGTTAATTCTTTTTTATATTCAAACGAGTCTATATTATTATTTGTCTATATTTAAATTGCGATACATTTTTAAAGTCATGTTAAAGGAAATGGTTTGACATAAAGGCAAAAACATTTAAAGAATTTTGATAGACTGCATATTTCTATAATGGTGGTGGTGGGGGTGGAGGTAGGGGGGGGGGGGTTAAAGTAGTGAATTAATAATTTTACAGATAAATTATTTGAAGTTTTAAGAGGGCTAACAAACAGTGTTTTTTTGTTTAGTTTTGTATCTGGTCTTATCCGCCATCCCTGTGGGAGAATCAATTTATTTTAAATTTTTCTTTCGTTAAGTGACAGATTTGTATATTTCCTTGTTAAAATTTATTGCAATAAATAACCCACTTAAACTCAAAACCTTTAATATAAATAGTGTTTCGAGTTAGTTTTGACCGGGCTGTGTCGATGATATGATATCCAAACGAGATGGTTTGAAGAAAGAGATCAGGAACGAAATGATAGGCATCTCAACGAAAATACTCCGTAACGGAACAGGCAGCATTAGAACCGATTAAGATATTTTGTTTGAATGTTAAAGATTTGCCTTTTACGGTTATAACGAACCATGCCATACGTAGGTGCAGGCTTATTTCCCTTAAGGACATCACTGGGAGACTGGCTCGATGGGCACTAAAGCTTCAGGGATTTAATTTTGAAATTAAATTTTGGAAAGAATCGCAGAATGCCGGTCCGGCCTCTTTATCAAGACGAAAAATGGAATCACTTGACATTTTGCCAACTATTTTGAATGATTCTCCTTTGTACGTTGATTTAAAATCCCACTCTTTTCCCGATCCTTTGTATTAGCAATCAGCATGCTCACATCAACAGAATAACAAAACCCTTAATCTATTATCAGTTGAAAATTTAATTTACATTCATACCCTAACAAATAAAGCCTACGTATCTGGTCCATGCTATAAACTTTTAATTCCAATTTCCCTCAGATCAGGTTTAATATCCGCAGCCCACTGTCCTCCATCTTCCGTTTATCTAAGAATTAACAAAAGCATAGAAGTTATCCAGCGATATTATGTATACCTTGCCCATAATCATTGAGGATGTAGCGCGATTTGTGAACTCTTGTAATGAGTGCAAAGCAAACAAATCAGCAAATTACGTGTGCAAACCGCCTTTCTATTCCCTTCTTCTGACCTTCAGGCCCTTCCAGAGAGTTTACTTTTACTAAA